>CM055406.1:84312597-84357574 GCA_029228625.1 Pseudolycoriella hygida
GAAATTTTAATAGCCATGTGGACTACACGTGCGAAAAGGCATGAAAGCCACCGCAGCATGGGCCAGAATAATGCCAAACGGCTTTGGACCGCGCAGCAGCAAAAGGAGGCTCCTTGCAAGTGTCACCCTATCGATATTGCGCTACGGAGCACCAGCGTGGATACAGGCGCTAGATCCGAAGAGGAATCGGAGAAGGCTTAATAGAGCCCAGAGGCTGGCAAGCATAAGAGTAGCAAGCGCATATCGAACAATATCCTTAGAAGCGGTATGTGTTATAGCCGGGACGATGCCCATATGCATAACGCTGACAGAAGACAGTGAATGTCATAGAAAGAAGAGAATGGAGGGTCAAACTACCAAAACAGTTAGGACGAAATTAAGAGCCGAATCACTGAGACAGTGGCAGCAAGAGTGGGACTCCTCGGACAAGGGAAGGTGGACCCATAGACTCATACCAAAAATAACGACATGGGTACAGAGAAAACATGGAGAGGTTAATTTCCACCTGACACAGTTTCTGTCTGGTCACGGATGCTTCAGGAAGTACCTGCACAGGTTTGGATTCACGGAGTCACCTTTCTGCACGACATGCGATAGGCAGGAAGAGACTGCGGAGCACGTGTTATTCGTCTGCCCCCGCTTCGAACAAGAACGAGGAGAGCTGTTGACTGTGAGTAGGCCAGATGTAAGTGCCGAAAACATAATATCGGAGATGTGCCGCGATGAGGAGGTGTGGATAGTGGCGGATAATGTAGTTGCGAAAATAATGACGAAGCTGCAAATTGCATGGAGAGACGATCAAAGAAGACTGGCAGTTGATCTAAGAGAGTAGGTGCGAAAGCACAGCTCCTCCCCGAAGTAATGCTGTGAGGCGGTTCCGGGGAGAAGAGAGCACGAAGACTAAGGAAGGAGGTTTTAGTTGGTAGGTCATTAAAGTTAATGGAATCCAACACTACCTTGGTTCAGAAAGACCGGGTGTCTATGAAGATTTCCTCACCCTTATAAAAAAAAAAAAAAACGGGGAGACCCACGGGGAGATAATCTCTTTAACTACATCCTCTCAACAGAACTATCAATTCTAAACATAGGCAATGTACCGACTTTCAGGAACAGACTAAGAGAGGAAGTTCTGGATATTGCTCTATGCACAGAAAATCTGGTCCCTATTATCACTGAGTGGCACGTAACTAACCACATTCCAACCACATACTAACCTCGGATCACGAGTGCATCAGTTTTAAAATCAACCTTGATCCCATACCCCCACTCCTGTTTAGAAATCCAGCTTCCACGAACTGGACCCTCTTCGTAACAGAGATTTCGAGTACTCTTTCCACTAATACCAATTTACGACCTTCAACCTTACAACCTATAGCAGTAACCCAAGAACTAGATGACGAGGCTGATTACTTACAGAGAATCCTAGTTAGCGCCTACGAAAAGGCCTGCCCTATACGCAAACACAAGGCGGGGAAATCTGTACCATATTATACGAAGGAAGACAGTAAACAAAGAAAAAAGGTGCGTAAACTCTTTAACAAAGGGAAACGAAAGGGTGGATGGGAAGAGTACTACAAGGAGCTTGGTATTTATAACCGCAACATAAAACAAAGAGAGAGATTAGGCTGGAGGCACCAATGTAGCGAAATAAGCAAGGTTCATGACGCATCCAAGATGTATAAAGTCATATCTAAGGACGCGCCCCAGGCTGTGGGCTCTTTTATATTACCCAATGAAGAATATACCAAAAATCAAGAGGAAACTTATACACATCTTCTAGACACCCACTTTCCAAACTGTGCGTCAACGTCCATAGAGGATCATAACAAGAAACTATTCTCTTTTGAAGGGGCTCCAAACGTGAACTTAATACACAAAATTGCAACTGTTGACAAAATAAAATGGGCTTTAAACTCTTTTGTGCCATTGAAATCACCAGGACCGGACGGCATATTTCCAGCCATGCTACAGGCCACACCGGACGAGGTTCTAACGACAATGTGTTGACTTTAAATGTTGAATATTTATTGGAAATCGGAGAAATTTTAAGGTGATCGTATTGGAAAAGTGAAATATAAATAGCTTAAACCAGGAATAACTTGAAGAACATCAGAAAGTTTAGTGTTGATTTATGAGATAGCGAAAACAAAAATTGGACGACGTAAACATCAACATACAACTGTCTGACATTAATCGTACACTTGTGGATTGTCACTATCGAAGTAAAGGGCCCGCCAGAGACGATTGAAATTGGAAAAATGGCCCATATATGTGATCGTGATAGCTGTACTACAGCGAACATTGCTGGACCGAAGGCGAGTTGCATCAAGTGCAAAAGAATGTGTTATCTGATGTGTTATGGAGCTGTTAAATCATCGACAGGTATGGTTCGTTTCAATCTGCCGAATGATTTGACAATTTATGTTAATGTCTCGAACGCGCAATTTGCTTGTACTGCATGTGTTTCGGAAGGAAATGTTGTGGTGCAAACAACAATGCAGCTAACACAAAAAGTGGTAGCGAGAGAAACCGGAGGGAACGAAGTGACAAACGACCAGTTGATGGAAGCACTGAAAGTCGGATTGGCGGATCTCAAGGAACATATAAATTCTAATGTTGAAAAAAATGGTCGTGACGTTAAGAACTCAATGGATGAATTAACGAAAACAATGAAAAAGACTGCTGAGTCGCTAGAGACTCCCCACAGATCGTCTAACATGCCGTTGTACTCATCAGCTCTAAGAAGCAAACGGAAAGTTTTGTTCAAGGATGTTGAGTCAGCAAATTTGACTCCAGTTTCTACAAAGAGAAAACGACACGACGACATCGAGAATGAAATGAACTTTCAAAACAACAAAATGACGAAACAAATTCCTTTGAAGATTCCTAAACCGATGATGGGACGAAGTGATACAATAATTGGACAAAGGCCGAAGCCTCAGGAACCGAAACCAATGAAAAACCGTCGAACTAACAACAAACTTGAGAAATCATTAAGAGTCGCAGGTTTGGATCCTTCAGTAACAGGGCCAAATTTGAATGTACATTGCTGGTTAAAAAAGACCAAGATCTAAGTGAATTGACGTATGTATCGGCCAAAATCGATGTGTCAGCTCAAGACTTTGATTGTTTGACAAATTTGGATTATTGGCCAAACTATGTCACGGTTCGTGAATTTATTCCTATGGACAAACGTAAACAACGAAAGGCTGACAGTGATGAATTGCAACCGAACAAAGTTCAACGTAAAAATGATGACCAAATTGTAGACACAAAGTCAATATCAACGAAGGAAACTAGCATATTGGATTTAAGTGTGGAGCAGATGGTTTTGGGGTTTCGAAAATGAGTCAAAAGACGGACGCAAACGAATTAAGGCCAAAGATACAATCTCTGATGACGAGCTTTGTGGTGAACAAAGCGAATGAAGACAACTTCGTGACTGGGAATGAAATAAGTCCTAAGGAGAATGATGCGAAAATTCGACGAATTAGAAAAGTAAATCACAACTTAATTGAAATCTCCTTCCTGCCGATTTATTATAATAATGTGAGAGGCGTAACCAGTAAACACAATATTAGTATGAAGATTGAAATGTCAATGTACAAGGCTTTGGTATTTACTGAGACTTTGCTTAGCAAACGAGAGTCTAGTAGCGTATATTTCCCCGAAAAATTCAAAGTTCATAGGTGCGATAGAATCGTATTGAATTCGCTAAGAAGACATGGCGGTGTTGCAGTCTTGGTTCACCAAGAATTGCGTCATCAACGTTTGAAATTGAAGGAGAATGAAGTCGTGGAATTTGTGGCCGTTGAAATAAAATTACATCCAATCCCATTGATAATTTACGCACTCTACATGCGAGTGTTTGACCATGAAGTGGCCATGAAGCACATTGACAATATAAAAGAGTTGTGTCGGAGATTCGGTAGACACAGAATCATGGTTCTGGGGGACTTTAATATGAACTCTTTGCGTTGGATGAGTGATGAAAATGACGAATATTACCTGCCGATAAACGTCAACACTAACATGGAAAACTTTCTGAAAGAAATGCATGATTTATCTTTCTTCCAATTGTCAAACATTAAGAACAAGTACGGCAATGTTCTTGACCTCGTATTTGTGAACGAGTTGGGAGATGTGGAATTAACAGTAGATAAGTCGGAAATTATTCGAACCATTCAACAAGATGTCGCGCATGTGCCGTATGAAATTTCCCTTGAATATTGTGAAAAACGGACTTTGATGAGAAGCGTAGAGAAAGAAATAACTTGTTACAAAATCGGAAACTACGAGCGTGTGATGGAGGAATTGAATCAAATAAACTATGCAAATGAGTTCAACAAACGAGACGTTGATTAAGCGTTTGAATTTTTCTACTCAACGATAAACAAAGTCGTCGAAAACAATGTACCGACGAAGAGAATAGTGGTCAACCTAAACAAACCAGAATGGTGGACCAAAAAGTTGCAAAAACTAAAAAATCGGAGAGATAAGCTGTTTAAAAGGAATCGGAATGGAACGGAATATGCGGCAGTGTTGGCTGAATTTGACGACCTTTCATCGAAATTATTCGATCAATACATTGATGATGTTCAAGATGAAATTAAAACTGATCCGGCTTCGTTTTGGAAATTTGCGAAATTGAACGGCAAGTCATCAACCTATCCTAGTGAAATGTATTTTAAAGAGAAAAATGGTCAATCTCCAGAAGAAATAGTGGAATTATTCGCTGATTTTTTCGAAAAAAATTATTCTGTTGACGACGAACAATGGCTGTTTGACGATGTTTACAGAAATCCAGAAACACCGCAAGAAATCGACATTACATGTGAAGACATTGGTTTGGCAATACACTCATTAAAGTGGAAAGGTGGAAAGGAGGTGTCGGTCCTGATCAAGTTTCACCATTTTTTATAAAAAAATGTGTGGAAATAATATCGTTACCGTTGTGGCTGTTATGGAAAAAGACAGTTGAGGAAACCACCCAAAGTAAAGACATCTCGTGTTGTACCAGTGTATAAAAAAGGGAAGAAAGCGAACATCCAAAACTATAGAGTGGTGGCGATTAGTTCAACAATTCTGAAAATTTTTCAACGAGCCGCTAAACTTCAACTTACAATGATTATGGAACCGCATGTGAGCAACTCGCAGCACGGATTTCGGCCGAAAAGATCAGTTATGACGAACTTGTTGAGCCAATCGATTATGGCGCATGAGGCATTTGAGCGTGGTCTTCAATTGGACACATTTCTTGGTGATTTCGAAAAAGCTTTTGACCGAGTGTGCCATCGATTACTGGTAGGGAAGATGTACAAGTTTTCCATTGGACCGAAGACAGGTTGTACGAGAACATCAGTAATGTGAAGTACCACGTTCAAATTGGGGCAGTTAAGTCACGTGATTATGAATCAACATCAGGAATCGTTCCAGGAAGTATTTTGGGACCAGCTTTGTTTACGATGTTCATCAACGACGTGGTTAAATTTGCATTCGTATTGTTATTTGCAGATGACATTAAAGCTTCAATGAAAATATCTAATGCAAGCGACAGTTTGAAGCTTCAAAGCGACATAAACAGAATTTATGAATGGAGTGTAGCGAATCAACTTTTCTTCAATATGGAAAAGTGTGTAATGTTTACAGCGTGTAGAGCGTCGACTTGTGTGGAGACATCGTACAAGCTGGGTGATCATGTCATGGAAAGGAAAGAAGAAGTCTCTGATTTGGGGCTACTCGTTGATAGGAAATATTATTTGATTCACCACATGGAACAAACAACGGTGAAAGCTCGTCAAATTATCGGTTGTATCAAAAAGAAATTAAATGGTAGATTCACAGTCAAAACACTGAGGTTGTTGTATGTGGCGTACGTGCGATCCAGACTAGAATTTGCTTGTGTAATATGGAATCCTCATCAAGAGGTTTACAAAGACGATATTGAGTCTGTGCAAAAACAGTTCTTGATCGATTTGTTAGACAGTCGGCGCAATGCCTCTTCGTATCGACTTGCTCCGTACAGCGAAAGGTGCAAGACCTTAAATTTACAACCGTTGTTTGTTCGAAGAAAAATTGCGGATGCTATGTGTGCTTATGACATTTTTCATGGACTTGTAAATGATGAATTTTTGAGTTCGAGATTGGTAAAGTCGAGGTCAGTGAGACAATTAAGGCATAACAGACTATTAGAAGAACGGTTTTATAGTGTCGATTATTTAATGCATCAGCCGGTTTCGCGCTTCATAACATTGATAAATCGTTTTTCCGACATAGTGGTAAATTCGAGGACTCGAAATGAATTTAAAATGAAAATAACTGTGATACTAAATCAAATGTTAGATTAAGTTAATTAAATTAAATTAAATCCGATTTAGAAGTTAGGGGACTTTCTCTAGGCGAACAAACCATCTCCTTGGCACAGGATAGGGGGGTATGGAGAAGGGTGGTCCATGGTCAGTAGTAAAGACCTCACACCGAAAGGTACAAACGGTCTATAAAGTGTGATGATGATGATGATGATGATGAATTGAAAAAGTATTCAGCCAATTTGTTGGCGGTGTAATAAACAAATCAAATCAAAAAAAAAAAAAAAAAATGGGCTTTAAACTCTTTTGTGCCATTGAAATCACCAGGACCGGACGGCATATTTCCAGCCATGCTACAGGCCACACCGGACGAGGTTCTAACGACAATGTGTAGACTATTCAGAGCATCTTTAGAACTAAAACACATAACAAAAAGCTGGAGGTACGGTAAGTTGATTTTCATATTAAAACCAGGCAAAACCAACTATTCTCTGGCGGAAAATTATAGGCCTATTAGTCTGACATCTTTTATGCTAAAGACTCTCGAAAAATTAGTCGATAGATATCTCAGAGACGTACCACTGAGGCATAACAAAATACACGCCAAACACCAAACACCAATGTGGCAAATCAACAGAAAATGCTCTACAAAATATAGTTCAAAACATAGAATTGTCGCTATCACAGGAAGAATTTGCTTTAGGTTGCTTTATGGACATATCGGGAGCATTTAATCACCTCACTTATTTGGCCATAAAAAACGCATGTATAAAGCATGGTATGGATCCAGGAATAACAAGTTGGATTCAGGTAATGCTGCACAGCAGGCTAATATTTGTAAACTGTGGAACTTCACACATAACTGTCGCGGTTTCGAAGGGTTGCCCACAAGGCGGGGTCTTACCGCCATTGCTGTGGTGTCTTGTGGTAAACGAACTAATTAGAATGCTGAACGACAGAAACTTCCAAACGGAGAGTTTCTCAGACGATCTCGCCACACTACTGAGAGGAAAATTTGTAAACACTCTCTACGAGCTTCAAAGGAATCAAAATCCCAGTAATAAAAGGGACCCCCATCAAATTTGTTCACATACTAAAATACTTAGGCATTATCCTAGATAGCAGGCTGTATTGGAACGAGAACCTAGACGAGCGGCTGCAAAGAGCTACTATGGCTCTGTGGCAATGCAGAAGAGCTTACGGTAAAAGTTGGGGTCTCTCTCCTAAAGTGTTGTTCTGGATCTACACGACCATCGTTAGACCTATCCTTACCTATGCGTCCTTTATCTGGAACCATATATGCAAGAACATGCAAGTTCAAATCAAGCTCGAGAAATTCCAAAGGATGGCATGCAAGGCCATAACAGGATGCTGTAAGTCGACTCATACAGCAGCTATGGAGGTAATGTTGAACTTAACTCCGCTCCACTCCACATCCTCATAGAAACAGAGTCGATTAGCACATTCAGCAGACTATCTAAGCAGTGTAATATAAGAGAAACTGAGCATTCCAAAATATGGTTCTCAACATTAAAAGCGGAGCCGTCGCTTGACATGCCTTCAGATAAAATAATAAAAACCTACAAATTTGACAGAAAATTCAACATTAGTATTCCAGCAAAAGTAGGACAGGGGGAAATTACTTCATAATAATCCCAAAATAATCCCAAATAATCCCAAATAATCCAAATAATCCAAAAAATCCCAAATAATCCTAAATATTCCCAAAAAATCGCAAAAAGTTTTACTTCAAAAAACGCTCTAAAAATAACCAATTTGTCTTGCAAAGTACGAATTCTGAGATTGAAATTGCGCAGTCTTTGATCTAGGCTTTATGGGATCGACATCTTTCATTTGACACCTGTCGACCACTGCTGACCGAGATATAGCCGAAGAACTGCTCCCATTCGTTGGCGACAAATCGTATCGAAATTTTTGAAGCAACATTATTCGTCAATTTTTTTGCACTAAACCTGCACTATCGATTGATATTCAAAAGCGCATTCCACTCCACACAACAGCACCACTTTCATACCAAAAAATTTACCAAACCACCAGATTTGAATAGTTTTCGCTGCCTAACTCCTCTGGATAAAATAGGATGAAAATATTTTCTTCTGTGAAAATGTTGCTCATAAAAATCATTAGACTTTTTTCTCCGAGCAAACTCCCAGAGTTAGATCCCGGCAGCCACTAGTGGATACGCATTCGCAGGCGTTGGAGTGGGTTAGTGTGAGGGCACTCGAAAGCAATATGCGAGAACGTGCATAAAGCTGCGATGCGACAGAATTATGTTTTTATACTAGCAGCCCCATGGACCCCCGGTAATTATTAGCATGCGATGCTTTATGTGCCTGTGGCGCTTTATGTGCCTGTGGCGCTTTATGTGCCTGTGGCGCTTTATGTGCCTGTGGCGCTTTATGTGCCTGTGGCGCTTTATGTGCCTGCGGCGCTTTATGTGCCCGCTGCGCTTTATGCGACAATGGAGCTAAAGATCTTTCTACAACCTTCATCAGATTCGCCGTCCACATCCCCTGCAGACATTGCAAAAAAGGTGTTTCAAACATGTTTGGAGGCTCCCACAGCGTCACCCCACTGTTGATTCATTCACAGTACAGTGCCCCGGAGTCTTGAACGTCAATGGCCTTTATAAACAGAACATTTGTAGCTTCATGCATAACTCGAACTGTGGACAGTCTTACAGTACAATTCAATTCAAAACAACCTTTCATAGGTATGGAACCAGAAATCGTGAACAACTCTACTGTGCCTCAACACGAATGAAGTTAGGGAAAGGTGCTCTAACCATATCTGATAGCGCTCTGTACTGTTCTCTCTCGGCATGCCTCACAATCCTAGACCCACTTTCGTTTCAGAAAAAGCTAAAACAGTGGCTATCGGAACAGCAGTACCCTGGCTGAAAGCTTAGATGCTATGTGTCCTTTCTAGCTCCGTCGTATGAGATTCAATTAAGGGGTTGTAGAGTGTGGGCCTACTGAACGGTACTCTCCATCTCAAATCTCAGAGTGTTAATTCACATGTGGTATTTTTTGGTGTTTTTATTCCTTCTTGCTTGACATTTTATAAATCACTGAGATATCGGAAGTAGAAACAGCTCGCGCTTGTTCGGGTCATCACTCCAATTTCCAATCCTTAAAAAAGCCCAAAATTTAAAAAAATGGAAAAAAATGCACTAGGCCCAATCTTAGAACCAACCTATAGCACTTAGGAGAGGCCTCTGATCCATACTTCCATGAACAAAAAAGTTCACCTCTTTGCCTCTCTGTAACACTGCACAAAAAATCGCATCGTTGTAGAAATACTCACAAAAAACCACCAAATATCGTATAGGATCGCGTTGCGTGAATTGGGCCAACACTGAGGACTCTACAGCCCGAACCACTCAACAGATTTTGACTAATTTAATTTTCGTGATTTTCTGATGTCCATATCTTTTATTTTAAACCTTAAAGAGCGATTTCTGCTCTAATTTCGCAGATATATAAGTGAAAAAGTTCCTCCAACCTTCAAAAATCCACGTTTTTGACCACTTTTTCGACCGTAACTTCGAAAGTTTTCGACCGATTCTGCCCAAATTCAATCTTGTAAATAATTTCCTGATTATCTTTCAGGAAAATAAAGTTTTTGAAAATCGGATAAGATTTACCCGATTTATGTAGAAAAAACACCCTGGGTCCTAGAATAGATTCATTTTTAGGGCCCTGGCTGAGCCCAAAAGCTCAAAATTAAAAAAACTTTTTTCCATAAAATGTCAGGGATGCCCAGGCCTTTCGAGCAAAAAAAAAAAATTATGACAATCGGAAAAAATTAACTCGACTTATGTACAAAAGATCAAAAACCACTTAAACGGCCCTATATCAGCGGCCCTTGGGCCGACAGTGCTCAGATTTAATCACATATCGATTATTTTTTAGGAAAAAAAAGTTCTTGAAAATCGGTTGAGTTAGAGTTATCATGTTGACAGACAGGCCGACGGACGGTCATTTTTTGATTGTTGAATCGTCATCTAAGAACCATGATCGAAGCTCTCCGCCTACTCCCGGGTCGAAAATGGGGTGGTTACAAACGTCGTGGTAAGCGCATAAGACCCCTTTTCGAAGAACTTCGTTCTTCGAACGGGTCTAATCAAGTCAGACCCGTCCTAGCTCCCGTAGACATATTTTTCCAAATCCCCTTTCAAATACGTTTCCCAATCCCCGTCTTAACCCCCGCCCGAACCCCTCCATTCAAATACCCTTCAGAACCCCGTCTTACCTCCCGTTCAAAAACCCTTACAAATCCTTGTCCAAATACCTTCAAAAACAACCGTCTTAACGCCCGTCCGAGCCTCCTGTCCAAATTCCCTTCAAAACACAGTCTTAACTCCCGTCCAAATACTTTTCAAAATCAATGCACGTCCAAATCCCATCTTAATTTTCGTCCCAATGCCGTTCCAAGTCACACTCAAAATCCCGTTTCAAATCCGACATTATTTTTGCAATGTCACACATTTTTATGGGTTCCGGAATCTAACATTTCTGTGTGACATACTTTATGAATGGCCCTTTACGAGATTTAACATTACTTGTCGTAATTTTCTGGAATTTTATGTGACTTTTTGAGATTTTGGACGACTTTCCAGAACTTTCGTGCATGACTTTTCATGACTTTATGTGATTTTTCGTGATTTTCTGACTTTCCGGCTCACTTTTTAACTTTCCGGATGACTTTGTAACTTTCAGGATTTAATGTTATTTTTCTGCGGTGGTCAGCGACTTTCCGAAGTTGTTTCCACCTCGGTAAAAACCTTGACGACAGACATAAAGTGACCGAATCCTTAGCTTGTGCAACTTTTCATTTTACCAGCTGGTCTACAAACACATTGAAAATGAGCAACGTCACAAGTATAAAAAATATTTTCTTAACAAGAAAACGCCGTTAACGTCATCTACGTTCGATTCTTGTCATGAAATCAACTTTCAGTTTTAGCGGAGTTTTTCAAAACGAATGAATACATTTAGTTCGGATCAGTGCACAGTGTGACATTTCTTTCAAAATGGAGGCGTTTGTCAAAATCGGGCACTACGCCAAATTTACCAAATAAGCGAAAATCGGTACAAATTAAAAAAAAATTACTGTAGCGTTGTTTCTAGCTCATAATAGATTCAACATCCTTATCCGCTTTTGCCTTACTTGGTAAATTTGGAGTAATGCCCGATTTTGACACGCGCCGCCATTTTGAAAGAAATGTCACACTGTGCAGTGTAAGAAAAGAAAAGGGTTACTGCGCTGCAAATTTTACGTACAAAATAATTGATTCGTGTTATGTTTCATAACAAGTGTTATTCATTTATTCAAAATTTATTTTACGACAAGAATTGACGGTAGATGACGTTAACGGCGTTTTTTTGTTTGGAATATGTTTTATGCTTATGACGCTTCTCATTTTCAATGTATTTGTAGAGTGTAGACCAGCTGGTAAAATGATAAGTTGCACAATTTAGTTCCAGAGGCTAGAAAATATTAACATTCCTGACAGGTGCATTTTTTAATTGAGTGGACAAGCATCAACCTTAATGCACAGTTTTCGCCTTATAAGCGGAAAAACGTTCCAAGATCAAGCTTTCGCCTAGTCATTTACCTCAGTGCAGTCCGTAAAGGAATTTGGTACTACTAGAATAGTGTTGGCGCATTATTTCCTCGACCTGTTGACAAACGCGTATGTGAAAATATTCAGTCATTTAATGGAAATATTTCTGTCGCTATCCATCAAAACAATGTGTTGAGAGTATCAAGATATGTGTTGATTGAGAAGGAATTGCTCGAATAATGTTAAATTGATATTAAAATCGTTACTCATGTATTTTTATTTAAAAGACCTTCTTTCGTATGAAAAGACTAAAGTTGTTACAGGTTGCTGACTTTTCTGACTTTGCTGACATTCTGATCCTACTGCAAATTTGAAATAATCCCAAATAATCCTAAATAATTCCAAAATAATCCCAAATAATCCAAATAATCCCAATAATTTTTCAAAAAAGGGAAAATGAAAATTCGAAAATTCGTTAAGCGAAACAAAACCAAAAACAAAAAATGTAAGTTTTTTATTTCCAAAAAATTGGAAAATTTAACATTCTGACCTTGACGACCAAATAGGTGAGCCAATTTTGGGTACAGAAATTGGGTTTTGTTGAAAAGATCGTTTTTTTTCTTTTTTTCGCTTTGAAATAAATTTAAAAAACACGAAAGTGAGTTTATGACAATAGAAGATTGTATTTTAATAAAGAGTTTTCCATAAAAAAAACCGTGGGACTATTCCGGATCGCTGTAGGCGTCGCGTCAGGCATCCCGAATTAAAAATAAATTTAAAAATTGCCCAACTACTGAATATTAAGAATCATTGTAAAGCGCCGCAGGCGAAATTTTTTTAGTAGAAAGTGAGTGGAACATTTTTTGCAAGTTGAAAATGAGTGGGGTGCACTGGGGTGGAATTTATAAAGTGGGGTGGATTGGAGTGCGACTGGGGTGGATTTTTCCTCCGAGCTTGTATGTTATAAAAGGCCCTGCACTCACTTGAGACTAATACGTGGGCATCTTTTGATTCAATTTCTCTATCTATCAAAAATAACTCCGAGATGCTTAATAAGCTTCTTTCTTCTATCGATTGTGAATCAGATGTGATTCGATAGAGGGGGAGAACAAGCTGGAACTCATTTACCTAGACTTGTCAAATCTTCAGAAAAATTTTTCTTCATTCGTCAAAAATTTCGAAAAGATTTCACTTCCAGAACTACCCGACCCAGTAGGGCCTTCCTCACCTGACTGCGTCACATTTTCATCTGATGGTGAAGAGTTCAACAATCTGATGAATAGGTTTCATAATTTAATAGAACCAAACATTTTGCAACCTTCCATTGATTCTTCAGAACTTAATGACAATGGACCAAATTCGTCGAACGGTGTTACAATCAATGATTGCAAGGACGGCCCCGCTTTAGGACACCCTGAAAATTACTCTACTGATTTTTTAGATGCAATGTCCAAAACAAAGCGTAGTCTCCACCTGCTGGGCAAGAGCATCACGTCAACTCCTTTGAATAAACTCTTACACATTTCTCCGTTTCACATAAATGTGACATCTGATATGGTTCTCCAGTACATCACAGAATCGTCTCACTAAAAGTGGTCAAGACATTTCTCGATTACAATACGTCAACTTTAATATTGAAACGAACAACGAAATATCAAAAACTCTTCTTTCTTCGAATTTTTGGCCAGATCACTGTTGAGAAAGCCACCACCAAAAGGAAGAGCGCGCGAATTGCTGAACGAAATAATAAAGGTAACTAGCTCGGGAAATTAAATTAAAGCGATTGTACGCATCCACTAAAAATTCTATATTTCGATCTACGAGAGGTTTTATTGGTTGCATGAGGACAATCTTTACAATCACATAAAGGTTAAGCCATGGACACCAAAATCAAAACAACTTACAAGTGCCCTATCAGCTCCTTTTTTAGATAACAGATCGACCAAACCAAACAATCATTAGCTTCTGTGGAAATTTCGCGAAATCAGCTGTTACCAACACCTGATTCTCTTACTGTCGATAAGAGTGTACCACAACCAGCTTTTATATCATTGTATTATAATAACATACGTGGCATGTCTGGAAAGAAAGACCACATACTCCTCTCCACAACGGCATCTGATTATGATGTATTTGCATTCTCTGAGACCTGGTTAAATAAAGACAAGTTCAATGCAGAGTTTTTTGATCAGCGGTTCTCGGTATATCGAAAACTTCGTTCAGACTCAAATATCACTGCTACAAAAGGTGGTGGCGTTCTTATAGCCGTCGACTCCAAATATGACAGTGAAATTGTAGAGTTAAAAGAACGTGATTTTTATAAAGTTAAGCCTTCGCTCATCCGGCTCGTGCTTATATATTTACGGGTTATATATTCAATATGGTTCAGAAGAGGAAGGGTACACGTTCCATACAGCTAGCACAATGGGCCCGAACGGAGGCCCCCGTGCGATTCTTACTCAGGTAAGATGGCTGTTTTTAATAAAAAAAAAATATAAAGTATGCATTCAGTAAAATGTTCGAATTGATTCTGTTTCGTAATTAATTCTGCTTTTAGTTTAAGCCCATGCACACATTAAATTAAATATTTTAATTGTTTGAAATTACATAACTGGAAAGTTAGTTAACTGGATTGGTTAGTTGAGTGAAATTCTTTCATTTTCTAAAACTTTTCGACAACTTAATTCTCCCATTCAATTTTAAACAGTAATACATAAATAAATATTTGCAAGCGTGAATGCATGAGTTTGCATCGCACGAGTCTATTGGCGTACGCAGTCAACATAAGAACTTCATGCATGCTACACATATTGTTTTGATTGAGGTTTCATACATTTATAATAAGTTTTTCAAATCATTTTTAAACCCTACGAAGAACGAAGTTCTTCGAAAAGGGGTCTTATGCGTTTACCACGACGTTTGTAACCACCCCAATTTTGATCTGGGAGTAGGTATGGAGCATCGATCCTGGTGCTTAGATGACGAATCAATATTAAAAGCGTTGTAATTCCGTCCGTCCGTCCGTCTGTCACCGCGATAACTTGACTAAAACTCAACCGAGCTAGGGCCGTTTAAGTGGTTTTAGGTTTTTTGTACATAGCTCGAGTAAATCTTTTCCCATTTCCATAATTTTTTTTGTTTGAAAGATCTGGGCATGGCCGACAATTTATGGAAGAAACTTTTTTGGATTTGAGTCCTTGGAATTGGCTAGGGTGCTAAGAACGAGTCTATGCTAGGGCCATGCGTGTTTTTTGTACATAACTCGAGTAAATCTCTTCCGATTAGCAAATTTTTTCTTGTTCGAAAGGTTTAGGATTGTCTTCCGTTTTATGGAAGAAAACTTTTTGATTAGAAACGCTTGGACTCAGTCAGGACCCTAAAACTGAATTTCTACTTGTGCCCAACGTGTTTGCTTACATAAATTGGATAAATCCTAACTGATTTCGTTGATTCTTTTTGAGAGGTAATTGAGTACCGAATTTTATTGAAAAACAAATTTGGACCCGGTGTTTGTGCTTAGGGTTAAAGTCTGTCCTAAATTGTTTTGCTATGTTGCAGAGCAAATTGAGGGAAGCATTTTTGTCTATGGAATTATGTTTCCGAGGCATTTCCTTATGGCTCTAGGTCGGTCATAAGGTCTGCCCTAGACGAAAAAATAGTTTTTGACTATGTTGTAAAGAAAATGGAGGGAAATATTTTTGTCTATGTAAGTATTTGTCCAAGGCCTCTACTGAGGGTCGGTCCTAAGGTGGGCCCTCGACAAAAAAATGGTTTCTTTCTATGTTGTAGAAAAAATTGAGATGAACATTTTTGTCTGCTTGGGAGTCGATTTTGTACTTTCGGAAGGCCTTTCTTACACCGTTTCTTCGGGCGGGTTGTTTCAATATTAATGTGGACGTAATTTCTTACACTTAAGAGTTAAGGCAATATTTACTAAGACACGTTCAAATCTTTTCGTAGCATCAACTCTGTTTGCCGCATCTATTCTGATACGTACGGGTCCCTTCATATGTTCCAAAATTGTTTTTTAAATAAGTTTCAGTCGTTTCAGTAATTAGCGCAGTGTTTATTGTTTTATTACAGTATGTACTGTAGTCGTCTAACTTTTTTTTTTAATATGCGAATTTTTTTTTAATATGCGAATTTTTTTTTAATATGCGAAGTTTGTATGTTTACTTGTTCAAAACAAATTTTTTCACGTAAAATGTTAAGATGTTGCTTGTGCTCTGCATTTTGTTGCATACGTGTTAAGAAAAAATGTCACACGTATGCGACAAAATCCAGAGCAACATCTTAACATTTTACATGAAAAAATTTGTTTTGAACAAATAAACATACAAATTTCATACATAAAGACAAATGTTAGACGACTACAGTACATACTGTAATAAAACAATAAACACTTACATTGAACACTGTTGATTACTGTAACTACTGAAACTTAATTAAAAAACAATTTTTGAAAATGATTTGAAAAACTTGTTATAAATGTATGAAATGTAAATCAAAACAATGTTGTGTAGCATGCATGAAGTTCTTATGTTGGCTGCGTACGCCAATTAAGACTCGTGCGATGCAGACTCATGCATTCACGCTTACAAATGTTTATTTATGTATTACACCTGTTTAAAATTGAATGGGAAAATTAAGTTGTCGAAAAGTTTTAGAAAATGAAAGAATTTCACTCAACTAAAAGCAGAATTAATTACGAAACAGAATCAATTCGAACATTTTACTGACTGCATACTTTATAAGTTTGACATTTAAAATGTCACTTAGAGAGTTGGAATATGTTATCTTTGGATCTCAACTGTCAGTAATTGTTTTATTTCAGCTCAGGCGCATACAGGTGTTACCATTCGTTCGTTTTTTAGAAAAAATGTTACGTAATCATTATGTAAGTTATATGTTTTACATACACAAATACATACATGTTATGAAACATTAGAATCGACATCGGTTCGTTGACCTCCACATTTTGGTAATCCTAAATATTTTCTACATTTCAAAGATTTCGCAATTTTCAAAAAGTTCCTACATTTCGCGATTTTCAAAAATTACCCAACATTACAAACATTTCCTAACTACATTTGTCACGTTTTTATTTTTTCAAAGATTCGCTACAATTCAAATCTTTCCCCATTTTCACACTTTTCAAAGTTTTTAGAAAATATAAAAATTTCGCACTATTTAAACAATTTCCGCATTCCGGGATTTGTAAACATTTCCCACATTTCACGAAATTCAAAAATTTTGAAATTTTACGACTTTTACTACATTTGAAACATTCCCCGAATTTCAAACATTTCCTAAATTTTTCTCTTTTCAGATATTTCACACATCTCGCAAATTTCAAACATTTCAAACAAATCTGACATTTCCCAACATTTTGAAATTTTCTGACTTTTCAATCAATTCGCAAGTAGCAAACATTTTTCACTTTTCAAACTTGTTCATTTTTCAAACATTTCTCAGTATTCGCAGATTTAGCTCTTTTCAATCAATAAACAAATTCACTTGAAAATTCATCTAATTGAATAGTAAACGTACGGGTATGTCGAACTAAATGAACGTATTTGAATTTTAAAAAGCGCGCGTAAAATAACAAAACCGGTCGGTAATTATAAATTACAGAATGTCTAGCTTGACTTGTTTGAGTTGTTTCGCTGAAAAGTGAGCAGTTTTGAAAAAAAGCATCTGTAGGAGTTTTCAGTTACATGAAATTCTCTTCAATTGCTAAAGCATGCAGACAGCATGGAATCGATGAAACCATTGTAGGTTGGATATTAAAAATGCTCAAAGATCGAACAGTAAACTCCTACCTAGGTGACAGTAAAGTGAGTGTTCACGTTACGGATGCCCACAGAGTGGGGTACTTCCACCATTACTTTACTGTTTAGTAAAAGGTAGTCTGCTAAAAATTTTAATCGGCTCAGGCTTTCACGCCTAAAGCTTTGCTGACGTTCTGGCCGTGACGGTATAGAGATGTGTACCAGCACATTATGCGGCTTAATGCAACAGGCTTTCATCATCATCGAAAAATTGTGCAACGACCATGAACAATCCGCAAACCCCGACAAGACTAAACTTATTTTATTTAACAAGGGTAGGAAAACCCAAAGCTTCATAGCACTCAAACTCTTTAGTTTATTCGACTGCCGAGTACTGCGCTCCAGTGTGGTACAATAGTTCGCATGCTACGAAAATAGATGTTGAATTGAACTCTGCAATGAGAATTATTTCTGGAGCAGTTTCCTCAACACCAATTCCGTGGCTACATGTCCAGACCAACATTGCACCTCCGGAATTGCGGCGTAAGCTTGCTGCCCATAAAACATGGAAAAGATGTTTAGACGACTTCCGAGGGTATTCATTGGGGGTATTCAATTCTCCTCCACGTCGACTGATATTACGTTCTCCAATATGGAACGATTACGAGATCCAAGAAGAAAATTATGACATAAATGATGCCTGGCTAACGTACTGGTCTCAAGCTCCGAATTTTACGAACAAAGACCTGATCGAAGTACCGAATGACAAACTGAATGGCTTCGATTTGGAAAGAAAAGAATGGAAAACACTGAATCGTTTTCGATGTGGACATGGCTGTTCCGCTAGCCAAATGTTCAGGTGGAAGTTTACGGAACCACCTTATTGCGACTGCGAAGATGGGACCAAAATACAAACATTGAAACACATTATTGACGAATGCCCTCAACGTAAGTTCGAAGGTGGATTATAACTATTACACTCAGTAACACCAGAAGCAGTATTGTGGCTTAAAACTTTAGACATTAATGTGTGAATTGTGATAAAGATAGTGTTAATTATTAGTGTAATATAGCTTAGTTCTTGCAAATAATCGTGTAATTAATTTTAAGTTCAAGGATGTACAAATAAAGCCATACGATTAACAATAAACCCAAACTCTTTGGCAAAGAAGTGAATCTGAATTCAATCGCTTGATTCCGAAGAGGCAGTTTGGTGTCAAATTCATATTTATGGAAATGCCATTTTACAGTTATACATTTCATTGGTCCAAATCAGAATTTTAGCACAAGCCTGCCTTCTTATAGCTCTAATAGAGAAAATATAGTCTTTGAGTTAGCAAATAAGGAGGCACGCTGGTGTCAAGTTCATGATTACGCAAACGTTGTTTTGCACTAATACCATTTATTGGAAACAAAGAGATTTTTGATACCAGCGTGCCTCCTTAGAGCTCCCATACGAATTTTTCATCCCTTGAACTAGAACTCAAGGAGGCAGGCTGGTGTCAAGTTGAGAAAAAGTGAGATGCTACCTTACATTAACACCTCGTTGGAACTTTGATTGAATGGCCAGATCGTACGCTTCGTCTATGGTAAACGTTTTTAGATAAATAAAGTTTGATCGAGGGCTCGATATGTTTAGAAGTAAACGAATGCAAATGAATAACATTTTACCTAATTATGACTACGCTGCTTAATGTATGTTCAACACTTCACTAGTAAACTTAATCTAAATTTTTTCTTATTTGAAATTTTACTTAACGTGTCTTCTCGTATTTCTCAAACGACAAAAACAAAAAGAAAATGCATTCTTCTCCTTCATGATGAATCAGTTGGTCCGTACCGAATAAACTGCTCGGGAAGCGTTTGATTCACCCAAGTTCGAACTTTCTGTTGACGATTTGGCACCAACAGTGTCGTGTGGTGTTGTGTATTATAGAGATCCCTTTGACCGGAATGTATGGGACCTCAGAAGTTGGGTGATAAGACAAAATATCTTCGGACAAAAAAAAATCGGCAAAAATATCCTCATGGACAAAATTTCCCGAACCTAATAGTCCCGCTTTAAATATCGCCGGAAGAAACAACGCCAATCAAGTTTGGGTTTTAATTCAATAGCGCAACAGGCCGTGAAAAAATGGGCATCGAAACCGCGGGGTCGAGGGGAGGTAGCCTTCGCAGTGTGGCAAACGACGCCTTTTGGCACAGACCCTTGACAAATAACTTATTATTCTGGTCCTAAGTGGAGGCCTCGGACCCATACTTCTATCGACAAATATGTTTTACTCAATTTTCTCTACAAAATACAAAAAAAAATTGGCACATGGCCGACCTCAGGACCGTCCTGTGGCTCCAAGTCCTATAGGATCCAAATTTTTTCTTGAGTACGATTAGTCATTCGCTTACCTCTCAAAAAAAGGAACCATGAAAATCGAATATAATTTTGCTGCATTATACATGAAAAACATATAAGACCGTACTCGGCGTCTTTTTTTTGGGTTCGGGGTGACTTAGCTAGTCCAAACTCAAAAAAATATTACTTCCATCAAATGTATGACATTCATTAACCTTTACAACAACAAAAATTATTAAAATCGGTTAAGATTTGCTCGAGTTATGTACATAAGACCGAAAACCACTTAAACGGCCCTAGCTCAGCGGCCCTTCGTCCACATTGGCCTATTTATCCCAAGTCCAGTTTTGGTACATACTTCGTTTCAGGGGGAAAAAATTTTGAGAGTCGGTTAAGATTTCCTGTTTACGTTTAATGTTTACGGACGGACGGAATGACAAAATTTTTCACTCCCCTTACTTCCCTACTCTATTCAAAAGGTTACAAACTTCATGACAAACACATTGGATTCATAATTCGTATGGGTGCAAACAATTTAATTCTTCGGCATATTCGAGTTCAAAAACACAAAAATGTTATGAAAAGTATTGAAAACTTTACAGTTCTAGAACTGGGAAGATGATGGCGTATTCTGGAGGATAAATCTTTATGGCTAACATTCCTCAGTAATGACCAGTACTCAAGTTCTACGAAGAGATTCCTGAACAAATCTCTATCCCTCCATATTATGGATATGATCGATAACAAAATTTGCTATTTAATGTATTTTATATTATAGATGTAGTGTTGTGTTGTCAAGTGTAGCTTAGTGAAGGGAAGTGTACTGTAGCGATGTGTAGTGTAGTGTAGCGAGGTGTAGTAAGGTGTAGTGAGATATAGTGAGATGTAATAAGTTGAGTGAGATGTAGTGGAAAGTAGTGATATATAGTGAGGAGTGACATGTAGTGTAGTGAGGAGTGGTGACATGTAGAGTAGTAATGTGCAGTGACGTTTGGTTTTATATTATAGATGTAGTGAATTGTAGTGAGGTATAGTGTAGTGCAGTGATGGTGGTCAATATTAGGGCCTGCTTAAATGATGTGAAACGGGAAACAGCTGACAAGAAGGAGAAAACAGACGGAGATGCCGAAGTGCTAGCTACCCCACTCTCCTCAAAGAGAAAACAAACGCCGGAGGTTACGCCACAGCAACAAACGCGGCGAAAAGGAGCAAAAAAGACAAGAAAAATAACGAAAGGACCACAAGGAGACCAGATACACAAACACCGAAGCCTAGTCTTAATGAGTGGAGGGAGGTGAGAAACAAAAAGAAGGAGAAAAAAAAGAGAAGCCGAAGCTTAAAAGACTGAGACCGAAGGCTGATGCTCTGATAGTGGCGGCGGAAGAAGGAACAACGTACGCTGAAATCCTCAAAAAAATAAAGGACGACCAAACTCTCAAGGACCTGGGCGAAAACGTCTCGAGAATAAGACGAACGCAGAAGGGTGAAATGTTGTTTGAACTTAAGAAGGGCCCAGAGATTAAAAGTGCAGATTATAAAGATCTAGTCAAGAGATCACTGGGCGAGTCAGCAAAAGTGAGAGCGGTGTCCCACATGGCCACGATCGAATGTAGATATATGGACGAGATCACGACAAGCGAAGACCTTCGAAAAGCTCTGAAAGAGCAAGGTAATATAAATGACGAGATAGAGTCAATGACGATCCGTATGAGGAAAGCGAGAGACGAACTCTAAACGGCGGAAATAAAACTCCCGGTGGACGCAGCGATAAAGATTTTGAAAATCGGAAAGGTAAAAGTGGGCTGGACCGTATGCCCGATAAGGGTAACCCAGCAGTTAGAAAGGTGCTTCAAGTGCATGAATTTTGGACACCAGGCAAGGAATTGTAGGGGAGAGGATAGATCCAACCTGTGCAGGAGATGTGGGGGAGAGAACCACCTAGCCAAAGATTGCACGAACCCGCCGAAATGTCTGCTGTGTACTTCAGAAAATGACCACGTGACTGGTGGAGCGAGATGTCCAGTCTTTAAACAGGCGCTTAAATCTAAAACATGACAAGAATGGAAGTGATACAAATAAATCTAAATCATTGTGACATGGCACAACAACTTCTGTGGCAAGCCTCAGCGGAACAAAAATGTGACGTAGCGATTATTTCAGAACCGTACCGTGTATATAGAAACAACGGTAAATGGGCTGCTGACAGAGCCGAGATGGCCGCAATATTGACAACGGGCAAGTACCCCATACAAGAAGTTGTATCAGACGCTCACGAAGGATTCGTGATAGCGAAAATTGATGGAGTGTATATTGCCAGCTGCTATGCACCACCAAGATGGACGATTCTGCAGTTTGAACGAATGTTAGATTTACTCACAGGAGAACTGACGGGACTCAACCCAGTTCATATTGGAGGTGATTTTAACGCATGGGCAGTTGAGTGGGGTAGTAGATTCACAAATGATAGAGGCTTCAGTCTGCAAGAAGCGCTAGCTAGATTAAATGTGGTTTTGGCAAACGTGGGAAATGCAACTACATTCCGCAAGAATGGGCGAGAGTCGATTATTGACGTGACATTCTGCAGTCCAGTACTAGTTCCAAGTCTGAACTGGAGAGTCGACGAAAGTTACACACACATCGATCACCAGGCATTGAGGTACACCGTGAAAAAGTGTACAGAGGCAACAAGACAGATGACTCATAGAAGAGAGCGAAGATGGAGAACCGGAAATTTCGATCAAGAAGTTTTTAAGGAATATCTCCAATCAAAAGACGATCACGAAGAGAAATCTGCAGAAGAATTGACGAAAGAAATGGTGAATGCATGTGACGCGGCGATGCCAAGAAGGATGGAACCGAGGAATGGGCGAAAACCGGCATTTGGTGGAACGACGAAATAAGACTTTTGCGAACAACTTGTTTTAAGACAAGAAGGAGGATGCAAAGGGCCAGAAACGAGAATGTTAGAATAGAGAGGTCCGAAGAACATCGTAATGCAAAACTAGCACTGAAGCGAGCAATCCGGCGAGTAAGAGGGATTGTTGGAAGAAACTGTGCCAAGAGGCAGACACGAACCCGTGGGGCAAAGTGTTCAGAACAGTAATGACGATGATGAAAGGTACATTGGGGCCAAAAGAAAAGTGCCCGGATAGGCTAGGTGTCATAGTGAGAGAGCTCTTCCCACAACACGAACAGATCACATGGCCGCAAACTCCTTATGACGATGAGGCGGAAGACAGACTTGAACGGTCGATCACTGTAGAAGAGATCCAGATGGCTGCACAAAAGCCAAAAAATAACAAAGCGCCAGGACCAGATGGAATCCCCAATATAGCTCTGAAGACAGCAGCATGCGCAAAGCCTAACATGCTCAGATTGACAATGCAGAAGTGCCTCGACGACGGATATTTTCCTCAAATATGGAAGAAACAGAAGCTGGTCTTAATACCAAAACCAGGAAAACCGCCAGACAAGCCATCATCATATAGACCTATATGCTTGTTGGATGGGTTGGGAAAAATGCTGGAAACCGCGATCCTGAATAGACTAAGAAAACACACGGAGGGCGAGCACGGACTGTCGGACGAACAATTCGGATTTCGAAAAGGGAGATCGGCGATTGAGGCCATTAAAAAAGTCATAGAGACCACCGACAAGGCGCGGAAGCAAAAAATACGGGGTAACCGCTTCTGTGCTATAACGACGATAGACGTTAGAAATGCCTTTCGGTCTTTGTGTCATTAACCTTTAACCCGAGGTCGGTACCTTTTCTGTCCAAAGCCGTGAACTTTTCCTTAACAGCTTCCATGTTTCGGCCCAAGATATCCAAGTCATCAGCGAAGCCCAGCAATTGACTGGATTTGGTGAAAATGGTGCTGCTGGTGTCGATGTCCATGGTTCTCACTGCTGCTTCAATTGTCAAATTAAAAAGCAGCGTCGCGAGCGGATCACCTTGACGTAGTCCTTCCTCAATGTCGAAAGCGTCTGACAATTTGCTTCGGATTCTTACTCGGCTGTTAGCTCCATTCATTGTCAACTTTGTTAGCGAGATTAGTTTTTTGGGAACCCCTAATTCCTCCATCACTCTCCATAACTTCCTCCTGTTGACACTGTCGTATGCTGCTTTGAAGTCTACGAACAAATGGTGTATTTCCACGTTGTACTCCTTACACTTCTCCAAGATCTGTCTAATGCTAAACAGCTGGTCCGTTGTTGAACGACCTACACGAAAACCACCTTGATATTCACCAACAGTAGATTCCATGTATGGAAGAAGGCGTTTGTATAGAATATTCGCAAATATCTTGTAGGCGATATTCAAAAGCGAAATTCCTCGATAGTTGCCACACTCCAATTTGTCGCCTTTCTTGATGCTAGTCTTCCACTCTCCCGGCAACTCCTCGACATTCCAGATGCGCTTGATGAGCTCGTGCATCTCCATACATAATGCGTTACCACCGTGCTTGAAAAGTTCTCCAGGTATGTTGTCGGTTCCTGGGGCTTTGAAATTTTTGAGCTTTAAAATTTCAGCTCCACTTCCTGTAGCGTTGGTTCTGCAATATGTGGCTGCGCGGTCTGAAATGGTAAGTTGTTGTTGGTGTAGTTTCGGTTCGGTGGTCTGTTCGGGTTCAGCAGTTCCTTAAAGTACTCCGCCCATCGTCTGATGCACCTTTCCTCATCTGCTAAGACCAACCCATCCTTGTCCTTGCACAATAAAGGTTGTTGACTGTAACCTTTCCTCGATTCGTTTACTTTCCGGTAAAAATTCCGCGTCTCTTTTCGATTACCAAACCTTTCAATTTCGATTAAAACTTCCTTGTCATGTTGTCGCTTTTTTCTTCGGAATAGTTTTTTCTGCGGGCGTTAATAACACCCCGGGCGTTATTAGTGCCCGGAGTGCGGTCGTTAATAATACCCCGGGCGTTATTAGCGCCCGGAGTGCGGGCGTTAATAATACCCCGGGCGTTATTAGCGCCCGGAATGCGGGCGTTAATAACGCCCGGGCGGGCGTTAATAACCCCCCGGGTGTTATTAACGCCCGGGCGTTATTTGCGGCGGAGAAATGTCCTGCCACCACGCAATACATCCCATAAAGTCAAATTTTTGCATTGTGAAAGCTGAGAGAAAAGAAAAACTATAACACTGAGGGGTCCGGCATTTGTGACGCATATTTTTAATCAAAAGTGAAAATATTTCAAAAGAACTTTGTTCGTTCCGTAGCTGCAAGCGTCACCCAAATTGATATCAATTGGTTTGGAAGAAGAAAGAACGAGGACTTGCGTCACGTTTCCCTTTTAAAAGGGTTTTTGTTGTGATATCAGATGTTTTGGAAGAAGGGACGAAGACTTGCGTCACATTTCCCTTTTAAAAAGAGTTTGCGTTGCGATTGTAATGTTTTGCATTATTTTGAGCCGCCGATGCCGCCGAACCGAAGCGCGACGGGTACTACTTCCATGTGCGAAAATGATCCCCTCACTGCCTCTACAACATATCAAAAGTTTTTTTAGAGCCGCCGTCGACGCCGAACCGAAGCGCGGCGGCTACTACTTCCGTTGTCGAAAATGATCCCCTCAACTTCCTGTATAACATATGAAAAGTTTTTTTTGAGCCGCCGCCGCCGTCGAACCGAAGCGCGACGACTACTGCTTCCATTGACGAAAATGATCCCCTTAGCTGCCTCTACAACATACAAATTTTTTTGTTGAGTCGCCGCCGTCGCCGAATCGAAGCGCGGCAGCTACTACTTCCATGGGCGAAAATGATCCCCTCAACTTCCTCTACAACATATCGAAAGTTTCTTTTGAGCCGCCGCCGAACCGAAGCGCGGCAGCTACTACTTCCATGTGCGAAAATGATCCCCTCAACTTTCTCTACAACACATCAAAAGTTTTTTTTGAGTCCCCGCCTATTTTCTGCCACTTTGGCGGTCACCCTGATACACTACACACCCAACCCAACAACTTTCCCTTTGACACCAAACCTCTATCTCGAACACACAACCATTGCCTCATACAAAATGTGCTATCATACACACTACACACACACAAACACACACATATGGGCTTTATATGCCGCCTTCTTAGAGCCCTGGCGCCCAAACGAGGCCGGTACCCCCCCCCCCCTTTTCTAAAATTTCATATTGCGTAGAATGCCCACCCGAAGCTCCCTGCAAAATTTCAAGAAAAGTTTCGAGCACGAGCCGAAAAAGTGGTTTTTCATACAACTGGCCCTGGAAATAACTAACTAACTAACGTAGGATGTTTGCATTAACTTTGGCTTCTATGAAACAGCACTTTTTGTATAGGGGCTGTTCCTAAATTATGTAACACATCCCCCCCCCCCTACTAAAACTAAACTTAAAAAGCGAATGTTATGACGTTCAACGTGGTATCTTATGATTTGTCAAAACTAGAGAAAGATAACTAGAAACAATAGCATTGCGTCACAAAGTGAAAAGCATATAACAGATAATCACAAAAACGTTTCTCGGATGCGATTTTGAACAAATTTAAAAGTGTTTGTTACCTAATCATCCAAAACAAAATTTTGTGTCTTTCTGAGAATATGCGTCATCTATGCATTTATTGTTCAATTCTTGTTTTGTATTTGTCGAGAAATCACTTTAAGTAATAAAGTCGTTAGACTATAAAGTTCTGATGCGGAGCTATAAATTAAACGCCATACCAAACATATTAAATTATGACAAACACGCCGGTTAAAAGATCTCAATCCGGGTTGGCCTTAATTGCAAGAAACTAAATTATAGAGCATAAAAAACATTCATTAATTAAATCTCGTTCTATTCGTTTTCCGGTTGCTGAATGTTATTTTCTTTTTTCTCGCCTTCGTTTCATGTTAAAAAGTTCATAATCAAACACACCCCTTTTGCGCAAATTATAATCACCCGATGATAATCAACTTAATGACTAATTTTAGATACTTTGAGCAAGTCAAAGAGAAGTCTACATGTATATATATAAAACAAGCTACGAAACACTTATCTGAACATGTATTTACACGCAGAAAGAAAAGTTCAAAATTAATTCAAAGTTGTGGAAAAAATTAAAATGGAGATAACTTTTGGTTCGACGAGAATTTTCGTAATAACTTTTTAATAGAGAAAATTACAGACTTTCTGAGTTAACACATAAATATAATGTAATAAAAAAACATTTTTTGTCTTAGAGATGCCTATAAGAATCGGTGATAAAGGAGTCAAAACAGCAAATTTCCTAACAAAATGTTTTTTAAGTCAAGATTGTCATGTTCATCATAATCAGTTAGAGGCCGTTCATAAAGTACTACATGGGGTGAAAAGTCCGCGGCCTCACATAGAGATGGAATTTTTGTTAACATTCAGTAGTACCACCCTTTACTTGTCTACAGCCAAAATTTCCTGACATTTGGTGTCATAGTTTTCGAATTACTGTCAATAGAGTGACGCAGGTTTTTGTTGTTCGTAAAAAATGGAAAATAATGAATTCCGTGTGTTGATTAAACATTGTTTCTTAATGGGAAAAAATACGGTGCAAAGCAAAGAATGGCTGGATAAGTGTTATGGCACATCTTCTCCGTCGTATACAACGGTCAAGAAGTGGCATGCTGAATTTAAACGAGGTAATACAAGCACCGATGATGCCCCACGTTCAGGACGTCCAAGTGAAGCAGTTACTGAAGAAAACATCAAAAGAATCCATCGTATTGTTTAGGCTGATCGGAAAGTTAAAGTTAGTGAAATAGCTGACATCCTCAAAATATCAACAGAACGGGTGCGACACATTTTACATGAGTATTTGGACATGAAAAAGCTTTCTGCCCGATGGGTGCCGCGTTTTCTAACAATTGATAAAAAGCAGCACCGTCTTGACGATTCAGAGCGTAATTTAGCTTTGTTCGAGCGTAATCCAACGGAGTTTTTGCGTAGATTTGTCACGATTGATGAAACGTGGATTCATTACTATACACCAGAGTCCAATAGACAGTCTGCAGAGTGGTTAGAATTTGGTCAAAGCCGACCGAAGCGCCCAAAGGCACAGCGTTCTGCAGGCAAGGTTATGGCCACGATTTTTTGGGATGCGCATGGCATAATATTTATCGACTATTTGGAGAAAGGAAAAACAATAACTGGCGAGTACTATGTCACATTATTGGAACAGCTCGACAACGAGATCAAGAGAAAACGACCGCATATGCAGAAGAAAAAGGTCCTGTTTCATCATGACAATGCACCAGCGCATTCATCCATAAAAGCAACTGTGAAACTGGACTCTTTGGGCTATGAATTACTCCACCACCCACCTTACTCTCCAGATCTGGCCCCCAGCGACTACTATTTGTTCCCAAACTTAAAAAGATGGCTACAGGGAAAAAGATTTTACTCTAATGATGAGGTGATATCCGAAACAGAGGCCTATTTTGCAGGGTTGGAGAAATCCTATTATACCAAAGGTATCCAAATGTTGCAGGACCGTTGGACTAAGTGCATTTCCCTTCAGGGAGACTACGTTGAAGAATAAAATTAATTTCATATGTAAAAGTTAGTTCTTTCATTGCAAGGGCGCGGACTTTTCACCCCATGTAGTATATTACACTTTAAGGGGGAGGGGGTGACAGGAGAGAGGGGGAGGATCCAGACCCGTGTGACGACGTCACGCGAAATTTTCGAAAATATTTAACTGAAATTTTCGAAAATATTTGACTAAAATTTACGTTTTTTTCAAATTTTCACCAATTTTTGGAATTAACTGTGTAGATCATCGGATTGTCATATCCCATACCACCACCCTCGGGGTATTATCGTATGGTGGTCATACCAAGAATATTGATGGTCGGGTTACCCCGTCAGTACTACTCCGTACTGGGCTACTCCGTAGTACAAATTGACAGAGGGGTGACGCACTTCATTTATTCTATTTATTCTTTTATTCCCAAAATTGTTTTGTTGTTTTTGCGAGATATCAGAACCAAACACATCACAAGTTAGACGAATAAGTTTAAAAAAAGGTTTGCACAAATTATAAAGCATTTAATTGATAAGATTAAATTAATTTTTTTTTTTTTTTTGAATAAATGGAATAAATTTATTTATTCCATTTTTCAACAAAAATTCTTTTTAGTTTTCAAAATCAAGTCTATTTGAGGTTTCGACGAATTTGAAAAAATTATTATTTATTCCATTTATTCCCATTTATTCCATAAACCGCAGAAGTGCGTCACCACTCGACAATGACGCTCCACCTGACATCAAATCCCCACGAAAACATGCAATTGCAGCGAATGTTGCTTCATGTGAAATGCATTGCAGAAAAAACTTATCCACGAAACCTGTGAGATCGGTATGCAACAATATTTCACAAAATATCGGATATTCACTGAAATAGTGTGGGAAAATTAACTTTTGAGCTTGCAAAAATTAGGACGAAAGCAAACTAAGTGGGATTCGATAGGCCTTAGGTACCTCAATGACGTCCAAAAATACCCCCTGGATATTTTGCGAGTGACTCGAGAAAATCGGAAAACCCCGCAAAAAGTGAGGTGTAACGTTTTTTTCGTTGTTCAACGAAATTTTATTTTTTCACTTTTTTCACAAACATGTATTTTTCCCTACACATTTCAACGTTTTCAAGGATGTATCAAAATACAATTTTGGTTTTTTTTTACCCGAGATATGAATTTTCAAAGTCAAAATCTGACTCCTGCGAAAACTTGTTTTGACTTTAAACAGTCATTCCTAAAATAGGTATCTCTAAATTTTTGATGTTAGTGGCTCAAAAACATCTTTGGACTAAGAAGTATGTTACAACTTTCCACCTCATAGGAAAATTTTCATGGAATGTCAAAAATTTCCTTGCACGTTGAAAAATGTCAACGAGACCAAAATTTATATGCAAAATATTCGATGTTTTTATTAAACAAATTCGTTTTAAATTAATTATTAATTCAGCAAAATTGTTTCTCGTTGTCTAATTGATGTTAGGGTGACCCGGGTGACCAAAAAATTGGCTGAAATTGACTATGGTGGCGCCACCATCGCTTTTTCAGTGAAAATTTGATTTTTTTTCGTAAAGTGTGAAGGAGATCGGATCAGTGTGAAGGACAAAGTTGTTTGTTGTTGTCTACTGGTTGAGGTGATGCCCATAAATGCGGTCCCTATTGTCTGTCACCAGCACTGCGAATATTTCTTCATGGAAGCTATACGTTCTGAAACTGAAATTCGAATTTTATAATTCATCAATTGGATAGAAATCTAGTTACTGCTGTAGTTGTCAAATTGTAAGCTGTTAAAAATATCGCGCTTTAAGTTTTGTTATTTTTGTTATTTATTTCCCACAGTTAAATTGTAAAACTGTTACGTTTAACTTGGGAATTTGTGTTTTATCGAAGTATTATCGAGTGATTTATATTTTGTGAATTAGTCAGTTTTTTGTTTTGGTCTTTCGTCAAGTGATTCGTGCACGTATTCAATTGGCGCGAAGTCCATGCCGTCCCGTTTTGTTTATACAAAATTTGTCAATAATAAATTCCTGACAATTTTTGTATTTAATTCCCTTTTCGTAGTACAAGTTTTGACCAAATAATTTCGTGTTTATTCGTTTATTTGCCATTCACAAATTTACATTACATAATAGTAAAGTTATCTTTGTTGTTAGTGAATAGACAGCAAAGTCAGGTTCCTTACTTAAAGTAGTAATATTTACAACTTTAGTCAGGTTACCTGAAGAGTGCAATAAATAAATTACTCCGATAATATTTCGATTAATTTTTCTTTTGGGCTTTTTCTTTTTTGGCAGACAAAAAGAAAATACCCAACCAGGTAATACATTTTTTATTTACAATTTACAATTTTACAATTTACAATTTATTGACATAGGTTACATTATAATTCATAGCATTGTATGAGCTTCATTGTGAAATTCACGTTAAAGAAGCTCATATTCGTTAATTTTTTTAAGTTATTAATTTAGTTAGGTATCAAGTAGAATAATTATATAGCAAAAAGAAAGCCAAAGGGGCAACATATTTCGAAGGGATAACATATTACAAAGGCGGCAGCAGTAAGCATATAATTCAGAACTTAAAATTAGATTGCATAGAAGATAGGTAGATGTAGCGAGTGTAGGTGAGCATGCATTAACTACAATTAATCTAACAATACTAATAGGACTAACAGACAATCTGTAGTGTACAGGAATCCAGGTGAGTGGAATAATGTCATCGGTCTGCATTTGAGCGCAAGAAACACGGGTTTGTTATGGTGGATACTGGACTAGTAGCAGAAATCTCCTTAGGGCGTCATTGAAGCCAGACGCACTCTTGATCCTTTTTATTTCAACCGGTAACTTGTTATAAATTGCCGGACCTGCATAAGTAATTGCACCGCTACCCAGTTTGGTACGTATCCGGGGGACCCTGAACAGATGACCATTCCTAGTGTTATACCCGTGGTCGGGTGCAGTGAACTTTATGTTGTGATACGCAGTTCCGTTTTCGCAGTAGTGGACAAATTTACACACGCTGAACTTATACAGGGTTTGGATATTCATCACTTTCGACGCATAGTTCGTGAACAAGTCAACGGTGGGGTGCCTCTGCGGCAGCTTGAAGACGTACTTGAGACAGCGTTTTTGTAGAGTCTCTAGAGGCTTGATTACGTATCTAGCGGCTCCTCCCCAAAGGCCTACAAGGTAGCTTAGTCTTGAGTGTACAAGTGAGAAGTACACACGTTGAAGAACATTCCGGGGAAGGATCTTTCTGATCTTGTTGAGGACCCCAGCCACCGAGGACACCTTTTTGCGTAAAGCAGTGACGTGCGCGTTCCAGGTGAGATGTTTATCCAATGTTAGACCCAGGTATTTTATGGCTTGCGCTTCCTTGATTTCAACACCGTTATACCAGATGGTTGGGGTATTTTTGAGATTCATTCGACTGGAGTGAAAGTGCATCACGTGAGACTTACTAACATTGAGCGTCAGGCGGTTGAAGCGGAAGAATTCTGTCAGATGGGCTATGTCAGACATGATACTTTTCACATTCGTTGCGGCGTCTTTACTCTTGTAAAAAAGGGCGGAATCTTCGGCATACAGGAGACCCTTTTAGGTCTAGTTCGTTCAGATCATTTAGATACACCAGAAATAACAGCGGCCCGAGGCAGCTGCCCTGTGGAACCCCTATAGTCAAGGGCAGAGGCTCACTAAAAACCCCATTTACCTTTACTCTTTGCGACCTGCCGGACAAGTAGCTCCTCAGTAATGATAAGGCTTCCCCTCTTATACCCGCAGCTTCCAACTTTGTTAGTAATATCTCGTGATTAACGCAATCAAAAGCCTTGGAGAAATCCAGGAAGAGTCCACTAACAATGTTGCTCTTATCTATTTCCACGGAGATCTCGTCGATGAGTTCCACTGTTCGTTGTGAGTACCACTCTTTCTTCTAAAGCCGTAAAGAAGAAATGACTCCGTTCGAGAAATCCGTTAATACGTTTGAATATTGCTTGCTCGAGGAGCTTATTGACCGTAGGGAGGACAGAAACAGGTCGATAATTTGAAGGTGTTGCCTTTGAACCTTCCTTATGGATTGGCGTGACTGTTCCAAGTTTGAGAGAATCGGGATATGTTCCCGTACTGATTATAAAATTTAAAAGATCTGTGATAAATCCGATTATACTGTCATGACATTTCTTCAACATAAAGGCACTGAGCCCGTTGTGACCCACGCTCTTGTTTACATCCACAGCAGAGAGCAGCTCGGAGACTTCGTCTACGTCAGTGGGGTCGAGGAAGATGCTCTTTTGATTACGTCTCAAGGTCTTATGCACGTTAAATTCATCACCAGGGCGAATCTCAAGGTAGCTGTCGAGTTCATGACCAATTTCCGTGAAGAACGAGTTCATATGGTCGGAAATCTCTTGTTCAAGCGTAATAGTCCGTTCGTCTTTGGTGTCTAACTTCTTGATCTCAGCTAACTTTTTTTCCCGCCCAAGCACCTTGTTGATATTTGCCCATATCCTCTTAGGATTTGGTGCAGACTCGCAAAACATCTGTTCGTAGTGCTCATTCATGTAAAAGGAATTTAATTTGTCAACTTCCGCATTCAGCTTACTCAATTTAAGTTTGAGCGCCTGATCGTGTGGACGGTTTTTCGTTTTCCGAAATAAATTCAATTGCGTTCTTATGACACTCTCTAGGTGGTCATTCATCCACGGTAAGCAGTTTTGGATACTTTTACGTGTAACTTGTTTAGTTTCTACGAACTCTTCGAAGGTCTGAGAGACGACATTTTGAAAATAATTTATCTTATTCTTTTTATTTTCCGCATTATTTAGTTTTAATATTTCAACATTGTTTTGATTTTGCCTCACTTTAGCTTTTTTTACTTTTCCACTGTTGTGTATTTTGCACACAGTGAATCATGCCTTCGACAACAAGTTGTAGCAGGGACGATTGCTCACCTTCGAACGTGAAGGCCGACTCTACTTTAAATTGTGGCGGATGTAACTCCTTGATTTATCTTTTGTGCATTGGAATTACAAGAACTGCTAGCGAAGTTCTTTTTAATGACCACGTGAAAGTGATTTGTAACAAGTGTTTGTCACCTTCCTCAAAATGCTCGAAGGCCAGTACATTTAAAACTTCTAATTCGAATTCGACCTCGATTTCAAACTCCGTTACTTCAGTACCGCCGAAAAGTGTCCGAGCTGTCAAAAACTCCTCTAGGACAACTCTACTTTTTCATTAAATCATTAATTATATTAAATTAAATTAAATTATATTATCTATCTAGAGCAATAATCTCGTACTTAAATCCCTAGGGCAAAACTGTTTAACTCGATATATTGCTCTCGATAGATAAAACTATATATGCACCGCTGTCCAGGATGGTTTATTTTGACGATTTTTTGACCTCCAAATCGTCAAAATAGAGCATCCTGGACAGCGGTGCATAATCTACTATTAATCAAATTGGTGTTAATTAGCAAAAGAAAACACTAATCTTTAAAATAAAAGTAAAATGTTTCCTTCACATATTGAAATAAAAGAGAAAATTGCGTGTAAAGTTAAAATTTGTCTCATTAGGACATGTCACCGTTAGTTACCTAACGTATTTGGACACGTACGAAGTACAAAGGTCCTATACGTTTACTACAAACAGCTCAACCTGGCTCAACCGATCTGCCTAAACTTTCATTTCCCTGAAAGGTACAAGCCTCCCATGACTCAAGTTCGAAGATGAGCAAAATCGATCAAGTAGTTCCGGAGATATGGTCGAGGAAGTGACCAAAAACACGGTTTTTCGAGGTCGGTGAAGCTTTTAAGCAAATATCTCAGCAAGTATAGCACTGAAATTCCTCATTTTGGTGTCAAATGAAAGCATTTGATGTCACAAAACTGCTTAGAATCTCCAGAACTGTGATAGTTGGAAAGTTGGTTTCAAAGGCGAAGTTGTAGAGAATTAAATTTAAGCGAACACGTATTTCAGGGTTTTGGGAAAATATGGCAAAATACTGGTATATGGCCTATTCCATAATTGGGATGGATGACCCAGATCTCCAGAACTATGACAGTTAGAAAGTTGGTTTCAATGGCGAAGTTGTAAAGAATTAAATTTAAGCGAACACGTGTTTCAGGGTTTTGGGAAAATATGGCCTCTTCCGTAATTGGTCGGGATGACCCAAATCACCAGAACTATGACAGTTGGAAAGTTGGTTCCAAAGGCGAAGTTGTAGAGAATTAAATTTAAGAGAACACGTTTAAAAGCCACTCACAATTCTTCATCCTACTTCCAATTGTTCAACAAAATCGAAAAACTAAAAGTGCTGATTTCGTCGTTTACGACTCATCAGTACACCTTGTCTTAAGACCATGTGTATATCAGCAACGATGGCCATAGAATGATACCCAGACTATGCCAACTCGCCTTTTATATAATCCAGATCCTACGATTGGATGCATGTCATTTCGTTTGAACAATTTGGAAGTAAAAGAATTGTGAGTTTGTTTCGGTTATTTTTTAATTTGGATTATTCTGCTAAGCAGATTACCACAATTCAACGACTATCGAAGATAGTATTTACGTTGAATATTTCGGCTCCAAGGGGCTAACCATACCCTCTGTGTAAAGAAGTATGCAAACTTGCAAATTTAAGAGAACACGTGTTTCAGGGTTTTCGGAAAATATGGTCCGTTGCGGGTATATGGCCACTTCCATACTTTTGTAGGATGACCCAGATCTCCGGAACTATGATTGTTAGAAAGTTGGTTTCAATGGCGAAGTTGTAGAGAATTAAATTTAAGCGAACACGTGTTTCAGGGTTTTGGGAAAATATGGCCCAATACTGGTATATGGCCTCTTCCATAATTGAGCAGAATGACTCAGATCTTCAGAACTATGAGAGTTAGAAAGTTGGTTCTAAAGGCGAAGTTGTAGAGAATTAAATTTAAGCGAACACGTGTTTCAGGGTTTAGAAAATATTGTCCAATTCTGGTATATGACCACTATTTTCATAATTTCATAATTGGGCAGGATGACCTGAATCTCCGGAACTATGAAAGTTAAAAAGTTGGTTCCAAAGGCGAAGTTGTAGAGAATTAAATTTAAGCGAACACGTGTTTCAGGGTTTTGGGGAAATGTGGCATGATCCTGGTATATGGGCACTTCCATAAATGGGCAGGATGACCCGAATCTCCAGAACTATTAGGCGTAGAAAGTTGCTTCCAAAAGCAAAGTTGCAGAGAATAAAATTTTAGAGAACCTGTATTTCAGGGTTTTGGGTAAAAATGCCATAATCCTGGGATATGACCACTTCTAGAATTAGGAGGGATGACCCATATCTCTAGAACTATAAAAGGTAGAAAGTTGCTTCCAAAAGCAAAGTTGTAGAGAACAAAATTTTAGAGAACACGAGTTTCAGGGTTTTAGGGAAAAATGACTTAGTCCTTAGATGTAAGCTTTTCTAGATTTGAATGGTCTGAGACGTACTTCGGTAGGGCCTTTGACCAAGGCTGCCGCGCTATAGCGAAATAGCGCAAAAATGCGCAATCGCTGTCGCTATTCGCTATAGCGATAGCGCTGCGCTATTTTTTTCAAATAGCGACAGCGATAGCGCAACTTTTTCAAAATTCTGCGCTATCGCTGCGCTATTTTATTTGATATCATATTTTAAGATTCATCTCACTACTACTACTATTCTAAATAGGGTGTTAAATACTTTCGGTTCCCTGAAGAGTGCCGAAAATAAGTGTAACCATCTACCAGAGGTCTATGTCTTAAATTCTTCTAATATAGACTAATTGCCGTTGTTATTGACGTAAGGAATAAATGATTGTGTTCCTCAATAAATTCAATGTTCAATAGCATCTCAAACACTACCCGGGCAAAGCCCGGGACACGGCGCTAGTCGTAATATAAACTCAACCCACAGTTATCTTTTTCATTTAAAATCCAGCTAATTCACACATACACATACAGTATAATTCTATTGCTTTTGTGTAAAATTGGTAGCCTATTCTTTGCATTTCGTTCTGGCTTCTTCTGTATGTTGTGACAGTTTCAATTTCAAATTTAAAGTGCAAACTGAAAGTGAGAGTCGAGTAATCGAGTGAATATTTTTTTTGAAAATGAATAATTTTAATGATAATGTTGATGATGAGGATAGTGAAAAAATCATAATCGATAATAGCGATGACGCACCCATACCATCCACAACCAGTATTAGTTGTAAAATTGTTGATCTGTGGCCTGGATTCAACAAGTATTTCAAATTAGTAGACCAAAACAACACTCATTTCTTTGTAAAATGTTTAATGTGTAAAGATTCGTCAAAAAGATTAACAACGACGAAGCGATCTTCCTTCAATATTAAAAACCATATCAAGGTGAATTAGAGGTTGTCCATTTGTTTCATCGAGCATCGTCATTAAACAATTTTTTTATTGTCTTCTAGACGGTACAACTCCGTACAACTCCATCCAACTCCGTCAAGGCGTTATTGAACGCCGGTTTTCCTGGGTACGAAATTCATAGAACGACTGTAACTGATAGAATTAGTAAACGGTACAACTCAATGATAGAATCAACTGTTCGAATGTTTCAAGAAATTCAATGTGTTTGCCTCACAGCGGATTGCTGGACATCTTTCAGACGGTAATAAAAAGAAACATGCAGTCTATTATTACAATTTTTTAAGACTTTTCATAAAACTCATAGATCGTTTCTGGGAATGACAGCTCACTGGATCGATATAAATAATTTCACCAGACAATCTTGCACCTTAGCATGTAGACGAATCAAAGGCTCCCACAAAGCTGAAGTTCTTGCTGCAAACTTAGACGAAGTCATAACTAGTTTTAAACTATCACAGAAAGTTGTGAAAGTGGTCACTGATAACGGGTCAAATTTTTTAAAAGCTTTCAAATTGACTCACTCACTTTCCAAAGAAGACAATCAAGTCATTGATGATGATGATATCGAATTTTTCGAAGTGACAGAAATGTTAGCTAATGCTTCCGCTTTGGGTGATGTGCTGCACATAGTGCAAATTTGTCGATGAGCTCAGACATGAAAAAACAGATTAATAATGCAGAATTTAAAAATATGGAAGAACTTAGTTTGGCTAAATGTGCCGAAGTGTTCAAAAAACAGAGTAGGAGTAGTTTGGCAGCTGATCTTATAAAAGAAAGACTTGGTAGATATTTTGTGACTCCTTCTAAAACTCGATGGAATTACATCGTTGATGCTGTAAGACTGCTATTGAAAATGATCGATGAAAAGCCTTTGCAAGTAAATTCCATCTTCGATGACTTCAAATTATCTAAACTGACCCCAAACGAAATAGCCTTTTTAAAGGAATATGTCATGGTAATATTCAAGGCCTATTTTATAGAAATAAATTTCTTTAATTTCTTAAAATTTCTTTAATTTCTCTTGAATTCCTTGAATTTTTTATTTAAAGAAAAATTCAAGATATTTAAGAAATTAAGAAATTCAAGAAACTAATTTCTATAAAATAGGCCCTGGTAATTTTTCAATTGTGTGAGCGTGAATGTGAAATTTATTTTTTGCATTTCATGCATTGTTAGGTTTTGGGCATAGTCGCAGACGCACTCGATATTCTCCAAGGCGAAAGTTACATGTACATGGGTCTCTACTCGCCGACAATAATCCGATTGCTTCAAAGACTCAGTGAACTGAAAAATCTAAAATATTGTGAATGTCTGGCAAAAGAATTGCGAGTCTCAATAAATGAGAGGTACGTTTCCGTGACATTATGAATGTGTCAGACATTTTCCTCAATTTTCTTCTACTTTTTTCAGATTTTCAGACATACACGATCATGATAATTTAAAAGCTGCGTTATTGCATCCTTTTTTCAATAATTTTCCATTCCATTCTGGAAAACAAGCTAATTCTAGGCTTCGAAACGATCTAATTGATCAACTTTCAGATGAATTGCAAGAAAGCGACGCATACAAGAAGTATGTATCGGACTGCAATATTTCAAAGTTCACCACAGCCGCTGCAGCGGATAATAATAAAATCTTGAGTGATTTTTTTTTTTTAAAGACAAAGGCAATGAATTGCCTGCATCAAAATCAAGTTCAGAATCTAAGGCGATTTTACCTCCTAAGCAAATAATTACTTCTTATTTAATGTCAAATGACGTTACAGTGGATAACTTAAAATCATACCCTTTAATACAAAAGTTATTTATAAAATATCTTAACGCCTTATACATGTTCCTTAACCGATTCGAATTTCGAAAGTCGATTGTTGTTGAAAACTAATTGCTTTAAAATGAACAAATAAAGATGTTTTGGCAGTGTAAATGTAATCGTTTTTGATCCTCTTTTCAAATAGCGAATAGCGCGAAAAATAGCGGCGCTATGCGCTATTGGGTTGATAGCGATAGCGATAGCGTCGCTATTCATTTTAGATAGCGCATAGCGATAGCGACGCTTTTTTTTCAGTAGCGCGGCAGCCTTGCCTTTGACATTACCTTGGGCAATTTCTATGGATCTTTGAAATTCTTACAGTTATAAAAGATCTGAAAACGTTGGATTGTTTGCTTAGTTGTATATTTAGATACGTTCGAGTCTATTTGCCACGTCTATTCTGTTTGCCATATCTATTCTGATAAGTACGGGTCTTTGGTTATCTAACGGCCTTGTTTGGGCGCCAGCGCTTATGGAAGCTCTCATACAAATCCCATATAAAAGCATATTTTATATATGTTTGTGTGTGTATTCAAGGTATGTGTCCAAACATAAGTGGTGGCCGCCACCTCCAGCTATTGCAGCCGCGCGAGGTGCCGTGGCGCCAAAAAAATTTTATGAATGAGGGTTGTAGAGGAAGTGACTGTGATCATTTTCGTAGATGTAAGTGGTGACCGCCACTGCCAGCTATGGCAGCCGCCGAGGTACCAAGACGACAAAAAATTTTTGTGAATGAGGGTTGAAGATGAAGTGACTGTGATCATTTTCGTAGAAATAAGTGATGGCCGTCACCGCCAGCTACGGCAGCCGCTCGAGGTGCCGTGGCGCCAAAAGTTTTTATGAATGAGGGCTGTAGAGGAAGTGACTGTGATCATTTTCATAGACGTAAATGGTGGCCGCCACAGCCAGCTATGGCAGCCGCGCGAGGAGCCGTGACGCCAAAAGTTTTTATGAATGGGGGCTGTAGAGGAAGTGACTGTGATCATTTTCGTAGATGTAAGTGTTGGCCGCCACCGCCAGCTATGGCAGCCGCGTGAGGTGCCATGGCGCCAAAAAAAATTTTTGAATTAGGGTTGTAGACTTCCAAAACTACTGATATCACAACAAAAAACCTGTTTAAAAGAGAAACGTGACGCAAGTCTCTTTGTTTCTTCTTCCAAAACGACTGATATCAATTGGGGTGCTTACAGCTTTGAAACACAAAAAATTTTGTTGGAATGTTTTCATTTTTGATTAGAAAATGCGTCACAAATGCCGGAGCTTCCAGTGTTATAGTTCAACTTTCACAACGCAAAAATTTGGCTTTAAGGGATGTATGGCGTATTTTTGTACAGGAAATCACATTTTAGAATATGAAAGCTGAAAGCGTAGAAAAATTATAACACTGGGGGGTCTGGCATTTGTGACGCATTTTTTTAATAAAAAATGAAAACATTCAAAAAAAAATTTTTGCGTTGCAAAGCTGTGAGTGTCACCACAATTGATATCAGTCGTTTTGGAAGAAGAAACAAAGAGACTTACGTCACGTTTCCCTTTTAAATTGTGATTATTAATTATTATTTTCGATTTTGTGTTTGAAAAATAAGACTTTTCACAAAATTTGAACATTCCAAAATCTAGCATGTCGTTGAGTCTTGTTCACAAGAAGTTGTAATAAAAAGGAGAAATAAAAAATTTAATCACTTGCCTTTTGGCGCTGTAAGCTACGCGGCCGAAACGTCAAAAAATATTATAAAGATTATTCTTAAATTGAATCCACAGAACTCGGCACAAATTCACATAATACTAATTATAAAAGTCAAAACTTTGTCTGTTTGTCTGTCTGTCTGTAAATTGTCGGTCACAAATTTCCAGCGTGAACCAACATACGTCCGACCTGCTTGAAGAGTTCCGAGGAACTGAAGCAAAGTGTCGCTCTGCATTGCCTTTTATAAGCCGAAAGCCAAAGAAAAGACAATGCAATAGTAGATTCTTTTGCATTGCCATCTATGATTCAAAAAAAGGCAAAAGAAGATTCCCATGTGAATCTTCTACGTCCGACCTGTTTGAAGAGTTCCGAGGAACTGAAGCAAAGTGTCGATTTGCATTGCCTTCTATGAGTCAAAAAAAGGCAATGCAAAAGAAGATTCCCATCTATCTACGTCCGACCTGCTTGAAGAGTTCCAACTAAACTAAACTGTTTTGCATTAAACACAAAAAAGCAGTGCAAGCCTAACTTCGAATGGCAAGAGAAATCAACAAGGGGAACCTAGAGATAGACAACGAGAGACCTTCTTTGTTAGAAGATCGAAACCTAATAAAACGCTCTTATTATGGGAGCACTCTCACTCATAAGAACGGTATCACCAGCCGGCGATACTTTCAAGCGTATTGAACAGAGGTATTCATACATTTGAAACTGAGTATATTCTGTGACGTATAACATTTATACAATACTTTTACAAATTTATAAAAATTTATACTTCGTTATTATTTTCATATGAGAAATTTGTTCAAGTAATTTCAGGGAGAATATATATGTGTGTGTGTGTAAATGTGGAATGGAATAAACGAAAAAACTATTTTATGCACGTCACTTCATTCAGTAATATTCTCAATGTATTTAGGAGGGGTGTGTTTACATAAGTATTCTGTTGTGTGTTACATTAAAAATTTTATGTTTGTTTATATTAAGTGGCGTATTCAAATATTTTCTTTCTAAGGAATTATTTGTATGGAACGAAATGATGTATTGATTTTCTTTGTACATTTTTTTGGTTGATGTTAAATCTTTGGTTTCTTCGGCAAAGTCTTAGAGTTTTGTTAGTAGAAGTCACCAGTATTGGTGAAAATGTCGGGCAGTTGGACATTGGGTCAATTTTTATGCTTTTAAAATTATTTTCGAATGTATGGGAGTTGGGCGATAGGTTTCTTTGGCAAAGTCTCAGAGTTTTGTGAGTAGAAGTCACCAGTATTGGTGAAAATGTCAGGCAGTTGGACATGGGGTCAATTTTTATGCTTTTAAAAATATCTTGGAATGTATGGGAGTTGGGCGATAGGTTTCTTCGGCAAAGGGCCAGAGTTTTGTGAGTGGAAGTCACCAGCATTGGTGAAAATGTCGGGCAGTTGGACATTGGGTCAATTTTTATGCTTTTGAAAGTATATGCAAAGGTATGAGAGCCAGAACATTGGTTTCTTTAGCAAAGTCTTAGAGTTTTGTGAGTAGAAGTCACCAGTATTGGTGAAAATGACGGGCAGTTGGACATTGGGAAAATTTTTATGTTTTTAAAAATATCTAGGAATATATGAAAGTTGGGCGATAGGTTTCTTTGGCAAAGTCTCAGAGTTTTGTGAGAAGAAGTCACCAGTATTGGTGAAAATGTCGGGCAGTTGGACATTGGGTCAATTTTTATGCTTTTAAAATTATTTTCGAATGTATGGGAGTAGGGCGATAGATTCTTTTGCAAAGTCTCAGAGTTTTGTGAGTGGAAGTCACCAGCATTGGTGAAAATGTCGGGCAGTTGGACATTGGGTCAATTTTTATGTTTTTAAAATTATTTTCGAATGTATGAGAGACAGACCATTGGTTTCTTTGTCAAAGTCTCAGAGTTTTGTGAGTGGAAGTCACCAGTATTAATGAAAATGTCGGGCAGTTGGACATTGGGTCAATTTTTATGCTTTTAAAATTATGTTCGAATGTATGGGAGTTGGGCGATAGGTTTCTTTGGCAAAGTTTCAGAGTTTTGTGAGTGGAAGTCACCAGTAATAATGAATATGTCGGGCATTGGGTCAATTTTTATGCTTTCAAAATTATGTTCGAATGTATGGGAGTTGGGCGATAGGTTTCTTTGGCAAAGTCTCAGAGTTTTATGAGTAGAAGTCACCAGTATTGATGAAAATGTCGGGCAGTTGGACATTGGGTCAATTTTAAGCTTTTAAAATTATTTTCGAATGTATGGGAGTTGGGCGATAGGTTTCTTTGGCAAAGTCTCAGAGTTTTGTGAGTGGAAGTCACCAGTATTGGTGAAAATGTCGGGCAGTTGGACATTGGGTCAATTTTTATGCTCTTAAAATTATGTTCGAATGTATGGGAGTTGAGCGATAGGTTTCTTTGGCAAAGTCTCAGAGTTTTATGAGTAGAAGTCACCAGTTTTGATGAAAATGTCGGGCAGTTGGACATTGGGTCAATTTTTATGTTTTTAAAAATATCTTGGAATGTATGGGAGTTGGGCGATAGGTTTCTTGGGCAAAGTCTCAGAGTTTTGTTAGTGGAAGTCACCAGCATTGGTGAAAATGTCGGGCAGTTGGACATTGGGTCAATTGGGTCAATCATTATGTTTTTAAAAATATCTTGGAATGTATGGGAGTTGGGCGATAGGTTTCTTTGGCAAAGTCTCAGAGTTTTGTTAGTGGAAGTCACCAGTATTGGTGAAAATGTCGGGCAGTTGGACATTGGGTCAATTTTTATGGCTTTTAAAATTATTTTCGAATGTATGGGAGTTGGGCGATAGGTTTCTTTGGCAAAGTCTCAGAGTTTTGTTGGTGGAAGTCATCAGCATTGGTGAAAATGTCGGGCAGTTGGACATTGGGTCAATTTTTATGCTTTAAAAATTATGTTCGATTGTATGGGAGTTGGGCGATAGGTTTCTTTGGCAAAGTTTCAGAGTTTTGTGAGTGGAAGTCACCACTAATAATGAATATGTCGGGCAGTTGGACATTGGGTCAATTTTTATGCTTTTAAAATTATGTTCGAATGTATGGGAGTTGGGCGATAAGTTTCTTTGGCAAAATTTCAGAGTTTTGTGAGTGGAAGTCACCAGTAATAATGAATATGTCGGGCAGTTGGACATTGGGTCAATTTTTATGCTTTTAAAATTATATTCGAATGTATGGGAGTTGGGCGATAGGTTTCTTTGGCAATGTCTCAGAGTTTTGTGAGTGGAAGTCACCAGTTTTGGTGAAAATGTCGGGCAGTTGGACATTGGGTCAATTTTTATGCTTTTAAAATTTTGTTCGAATGTATGGGAGTTGAGCGATAGGTTTCTTTGGCAAAGTTTCAGAGTTCTGTGAGTGTAAGTCAGAAGTTTTGGTGAAAATGTCGGGCAGTTGGACATTGGGGCAATTTTTATGCTTTTAAAATTATGTTCTAATGTATGGGAGTTGGGCGATAAGTCTCTTTGGCAAAGTTTCAGAGTTTTGTGAGTAGAAGTCACCAGTATTGATGAAAATGTCGGGCAGTTGGACATTGGGTCAATTTTTATGCTTTTAAAATTATGTTCGAATGTATGGGAGTTGGGCGATAGGTTTCTTTGGCAAAGTCTCAGAGTTTTGTGAGTGGAAGTCACCAGTATTGGTGAAAATGTCGGGCAGTTGGACATTGGGTCAATTTTTATGCTTTTAAAATTATATTCGAATGTATGGGAGTTGGGCGATAGGTTTCTTTGGCAAAGTCTCAGAGTTTTGTGAGTGGAAGTCACCAGTATTGGTGAAAATGTCGGGCAGGTGGACATTGGGTCAATTTTTATGCTTTTAAAATTATATTCGAATGTATGGGAGTTGGGCGATAGGTTTCTTTGGCAAAGTCTCAGAGTTTTGTGAGTGGAAGTCACCAGTATTGGTGAAAATGTCGGGCAGTTGGACATTGGGTCAATTTTTATGCTTTTAAAATTATATTCGAATGTATGGGAGTTGGGCGATAGGTTTCTTTGGCAAAGTCTCAGAGTTTTGTGAGTGGAAGTCACCAGTTTTGGTGAAAATGTCGGGCAGTTGGACATTGGGTCAATTTTTTGCTTTTAAAATTATGTTCTAATGTATGGGAGTTGGGCGATAGGTTTCTTTGGCTAAGTCTCAGAGTTTTATGAGTAGAAGTCACCAGTATTGATGAAAATGTCGGGCAGTTGGACATTGGGTCAATTTTTATGCTTTCAAAATTATGTTCGAATGTATGGGAGTTGGGCGATAGGTTTCTTTGGCAAAGTTTCAGAGTTTTGTGAGTGGAAGTCACCAGTTATAATGAATATGTCGGGCAGTTGGACATTGGGTCAATTTTTATGCTTTTAAAATTATGTTCGAATGTATGGGAGTTGGGCGATAGGTTTCTTTGGCAAAGTCTCAGAGTTTTGTGAGTAGAAGTCACCAGTATTGGTGAAAATGTCGGGCAGTTGGACATTGGGTCAATTTTTATGCTTTTAAAATTATGTTCGAATGTATGGGAGTTGGGCGATAGGTTTCTTTGGCTAAGTCTCAGAGTTTTATGAGTAGAAGTCACCAGT
>CM055406.1:84358074-84395323 GCA_029228625.1 Pseudolycoriella hygida
TTGGTGAAAATGTCGGGCAGTTGGACATTGGGTCAATTTTTATGTTTTTAAAATTATTTTCGAATGTATGAGAGACAGACCATTGGTTTCTTTGTCAAAGTCTCAGAGTTTTGTGAGTGGAAGTCACCAGCATGGGTGAAAATGTCGGACAGTTGGACATTGGGTCAATTTTTATGCTTTTAAAATTATTTTCCAATGTATGAGAGACAGACCATTGGTTTCTTTGTCAAAGTCTCAGAGTTTTGTGAGTGGAAGTCACCAGCATTGGTGAAAATGTCGGGCAGTTGGACATTGGGTCAATTTTTATGCTTTTAAAAATATTTTCGAATGTATGAGAGTTGGGCGATAGGTTTCTTTTGCAAAGTCTCAGAGTTTTGTGAGTGGAAGTCACCAGCATTGGTGAAAATGTCGGGCAGTTGGACATTGGGTCAATTTTTATGCTTTTAAAATTATTTTCGAATGTATGGGAGTTAGACGATAGGTTTCTTTGGCAAAGTCTCAGAGTTTTGTGAGTGGAAGTGGGTGAAAATGTCGGACAGTTGGACATTGGGTCAATTTTTATGCTTTTAAAATTATTTTCGAATGTATGAGAGACAGACCATTGGTTTCTTTGTCAAAGTCTCAGAGTTTTGTTAGTGGAAGTCACCAGCATCGGTGAAAATGTCGGGCAGTTGGACATGGGGTCAATTTTTATGCTTTTAAAAATATTTTCGAATGTATGAGAGTTGGGCGATAGGTTTCTTTTGCAAAGTCTCAGAGTTTTGTGAGTGAAAGTCACCAGCATTAGTGAAAATGTCGGGCAGTTGGACATTGGGTCAATTTTTATGCTTTTAAAATTATTTTCGAATATATGGGAGTAGGGCGATAGATTTCTTTTGCAAAGTCTCAGAGTTTTGTGAGTGGAAGTCACCAGCATTGGTGAAAATGTCGGGCAGTTGGACATTGGGTCAATTTTTATGTTTTTAAAATTATTTTCGACTGTATGGGAGACAGACCATTGGTTTCTTTGTCAAAGTCTCAGAGTTTTGTGAGTGGAAGTGGGTGAAAATGTCGGGCAGTTGGACATTGGGTCAATTTTTATGTTTTTAAAATTATTTTCGAATGTATGAGAGACAGACCATTGGTTTCTTTGTCAAAGTCTCAGAGTTTTGTGAGTGGAAGTCACCAGCATTGGTGAAAATGTCGGGCAGTTGGACATTGGGTCAATTTTTATGTTTTTAAAAATATCTAGGAATGTATGGAAGTTGGGCGATAGGTTTCTTTGGCAATTGGGTCAATTTTTATGCTTTTAAAATTATTTTCGAATGTATGAGAAACAGACCATAGGTTTCTTTGGCAAAGTCTCAGAGTTTTGTGAGTGGAAGTCACCAGCATTGGTGAAAATGTCAGGCAGTTGGACATTGGGTCAATTTTTATGCTTTTAAAATTATTTTCGAATGTATAGGAGTTAGACGATAGGTTTCTTTGGCAAAGTCTCAGAGTTTTGTGAGCGAAAGTCACCAGCATTGGTGAAAATGTCTGGCAGTTGGACATGGGCTCAATTTTTATGCTTTTAAAAATATCTTGGAATGTATGGGTGGTAGACCATAGGTTTCTTTGGCATAGTCTTAATGTTTTGTTAGTAAAAGTCAACAGTATTGGTGGGGCAGCTCGGGGGAAGAAACAATACGGCGGTAACCGGTTGTATGGAGAAATGGTAATACGGCGAAAACAGTAGTGAGGAGAAAATGGTATTACGGGAGAAACGGTTGTACGCGAAGCAGTAGTACGGTAGAAACGGTTGTACGGGGAAAACGGTTGTGCGGGGGAAATGGTAGAACGGTGAAATGGTAGTACGGGGAAAACAGTAGTGAAGAGGAAATTGTAGGACGGGAGAAACGGTTGTACGGGGAAATAGTAGCACGATGATAACGTTTGTACGGGGGAAATGTTGGTACAGGGAAATGGTATAACGGTGAAATGGTAGTACGGGGAAAACAGTAGTGAGGAGAAAATCGTATTACGGGAGAAACGGTTGTACGCGAAACAGTACTACGGTGGAAACGGTTGTACGGGGAAAACAGTAGTGCGGGGGAATCGGTTGTTCGCGAAGCAGTAGTACGGTGGAAACGGTTGTACGGGGAAAACAGTAGTGCGGGGAAACGTTTGTACGGGGAAATGGTAGTACAGGGGAAATGTTAGTACGGGGAAATAGTAGCACGGGGAAATTGTAGGACGGGAGAAACGGTTGTACGAAGAAAAAGTAGCACGGTGGTAATGTTTGTGCGGGGAAACGGTAGTACGGAGAAAATTGCACACCCTTGCATACATTTTAGTATTAAATTCGCAAATCTCCGACCTAGCGGACAAGAATGCTTAATGTCCGTGTAGCCCTTAGGGGCGGGGGTAGTAAAACATTAGATTAAACAAGACTCAACAATCCAGTTTTAATTTATGCCAATTTATTTTTACTTTTCCGACCGGTTTCGAGAGCTATGCTCCCATTATCAAGGTTTGGTCATAACTAGAAACAAAATTTACATACATGCATTTTTATAACAAACAAACATTAATTTCCTAGCGGTAAACAAAACAAACAAATCAATTCTCAGCTGAATTTGCGTTACACATTTCGGGCGATACTGCTGCATGTGGTGTATTTACCCTACGTGTAAAATAAGTGCAACAGAGTTTTTATTTTGTTCGACATACCTGACTCACTCATCAATATTTGCAATAAATAATCGCACCTATTGTCGAAAAAAAAGTTTTTGTTTATTTACGATTCAATTAAATTAATGCGAGTGATAACAATGATAATATTAAGTAGTAGTAAAAGTTTCAGACTTTGATCTCAAAACAAGTTTGGTTTTTTGAATAAATTAAATGTTTATTACGTTATCAGCTTTATAGCGAGCTCTCACTGCAAATGTTGTTTTATTCGTTTGAAATTTTTTCACCACTCACTGCACAAAGTTTAAAAGAATTTAACACAAATTATTATTTATTTTGTTCAACTGCTGAGTATTTCTGGTTGGATTGATATGTTGATGTTACATCTTGCTGTTATGTTAAAAGAAAAACAATTGTTTACGAATTCAACAATGGCTCCAACAGTTTAATTGCCATTAAGAGAAAAAACCGCACGGATGAAACAATTGTACGTTTCTATAGGTGTTCAAAAATGAATTATTTTTCGGTGAAGTATATTTTGTTTGTGGATTTAATTTCCTCAAATAATTGGTTCACAGATAAAAACGTAAAAAATTTGTTGTTTTAGGTGCAATAGAGAAATTTACTTTTGCTGAATGTGGTATCGTGCATTCTTCTAGTGAGCGAATAAAGTGAAACAAATGATTGAAGCTGTGGTGGAGCAGATAAATTTGTTGAAGAATTTTCTTTTGTTTTGCTACAAAGACTTACAAAAGAAATCACGAAAAAATTTTGATTATGATCATATTCAAAACAAAAGTATCCAATGAAAGATCTGTGGAAGTAGGAAATAATTAATGCAAACGTTAACCAATCCAAAAATATAGTATATTGCAACGATCAAATTAATGTGTGATCGTTTACAATTAATGGATGTTGACACCGCATTGTGTATTTTTAGGAAGTCTTTAGGTAGTTGTAGGTTCAATTATTTGCTGCGTTCTTCTAGGGCATTTCTATTACGTGATCATTTAAAAAATGTTGACGAGATTTTTCGTTCAACTATTGAAGCGATTACGAATGTTAGGATGTCAGAATTTTATTGGGATCAGGCTACTCTTCCTTTAGCTTTTGGGGGTTTAGGCATTCGGAAGGTTGAATATTTGGCATTGCCAGCCTATTTATCATCTGTGTATTCTTCATCTGATCTGTCAAATAAGTTGTTAGAAAAATTTAATTTGCAAATAATCGATAATTACATTTTAGAGTTAGTTGAGGAAATTCCTCAAGATTTTATTCCAGGTTATGAGAAGAGAAAGGAGCGGAAAAATTGGGATCTTCCGAGGACCAGCAGCAAGTTTTCTAGGATGTTTGATTCTAGTGAACCTGTTGCTCGAGCCAGACTACTTGCGTCATTTACTAATGAATCTTCAAAGTGGCTGCAGGTGGTCCCATCGAGTAATACGGGTTTGCTATTAGATAACAATTCCGCGAGAATTGCTGTTGGTCTTCGTTTAGGTTCTCAATTATGTGAAGAACATAAATGCACCTGTGGTGCTATGGTTAAAAAGGACGGCCTACATGGTTTGTCTTGCAAGAAAAAATCAGGGATAATTTCTAGGCACGATGAAGTTAATAAAATTATTTCTCACGCATTGTCTTCCGCAGGATTTCCAAATATAATACAACCACCAGGAATTTCTAGGGATGATGGTAAACGACCTGATGGCATGACTCTAATTCCGTGGAGTCATGGAAAGTCTCTTCTCTGGGACGTTACTGTTCGAGACACGTTAGCTCCTTCTTATGTCAATGAATCTTCCAAGAAAGCGCGTTCAATAGCCGATAAAGCGGAAAGATTTAAGCATAATCATTATATTCGTTTAAAAGAGAATTATTTATTAACTCCTGTTGCTTTCGAAACTCTAGGTTGTATGGGCCCAGAAACGAAGAAATTTATAGGCAAATTAGGGTCATTGATAAGGACAGCTTCTGGGGAATCACGCTCGAAAGATTTCCTATTACAGAAGATTTCAGTTGCAATTCAAAGAGGCAATGCGGCATGCATCCTGGCAACATTAGGGAAAAGTAGAGTAGATGAAATTTATTTATTGTAATTTGTTGTTGAAAAGATCGTTTTTTTACTGGCTGCGCCATTGTGAGCAGTCTTTTTTTTCGCTTAAATAAAAACATCAAAATCAAAAAAAAAAAAAAAAAAAGTATATTATATCACTTGGACCAAAAAGATGTGATTTTGACCCAGGTGTTGAAAACGTCCAAGGAGGGAGCGGAGCGAAGCGAAACACTTTTTACACGGTAGAAATTAGCGATTTTTTGATGGTTATACCGAATTATCTATAAAAAAAAAGTTTCAAAACTCAACAATAAAACGCAACACAACAAATGATCTTAATTTGATTGCATTTGAAATTATTTTAATGGATGCAAAACAATAATTTGTGAGATATGTACTTCACTAGAAAATCTAAAATTTTAAAAAATTAACTGAAGTACTGTCAAAGCCGTCAATCAAAACAATGGATGATGACGTCGATAAAGATGATGAAAATGAAGATGCGGCTGACCCGTACGGTTCTCTCAAAAATAAATTTAGTTTTCAGAAAATGAAAGTTTTTTTTCGAAAAAATTGAGTTTTTAAGAAATTTAAAGTTTTCGTGTGAAAATTTAAACTTATCAAGAAAATCTAAATTTTTGAAGAATTCCAATTCTTTCTTCAAATCTAAATTTTTGAGAAAAGGGATATTTCTAGAAAATTCCAAAATTACAAGAAAATAAAAATTTCCAGAAAAATTTCAAATTATCGAAACAATTTCAATTTTCAGAAAAATTAAAATTTTCAAAATAATTGACTTCCTGAGAAAATTTAAGTTTTACAAGATATGCGAATTGTCGAAATGATCGAATTTTCTGGAAAATTAGGCTTCTAGGAAAATTACAAAATTAAACAAAAAACTACATTTACAAGAAAATTCCAAAATTATTGAAGCAATTTGTGAATTCAAATTAAATAAAAATAATGCGAAGAAACAAACGTCGATCTACACTCACGGAAATATATTTTTGCAATAATAGAATTTTGTACTTCTGCGCAGCTTTTTAACACTGCAAAAACTTGCACAGAATAACAAAATTCTATTTGATGCAAAAATATATTTCCGTAAGTGTATTCCGAAATTTCTTAACAACAGAGCTGTATAATATCGGAGTTTGCCGCCTCGTTTGAACCTCGATTGCAGTGAGATTATAATGTCGCTAATACGATACGTGCCATCTATCTATAATTAAATGTACTAAGTGAAAGTTTCATTTTGAGCGGCAATCGGAAATCGGATTCATTCTTAGTTAATCGTCGTATAATCAACCAACCAACCAATCAATGTATTTATTGAATAAAGTTTATATTTGAAAGTTATTATAAATTCCTGGGATTTTAAACATGGTTCTTCGAAGCCAAAATTAGTAATCAACGGTTATTTAAATTTACAGTCCACATAATCGAAGCATCAAATCAGCCAAACTTTAATTACAATAAAATATAAAATCAAAAAAAAAAAAAAATCTGTGAGTTTATCGATCCGAAATAAAAGTTGCAGAAACGGTTAAATATATTGCGAATATTACGCGATCCAACGATTGTTATTATCTCTGCTCTAAAATGGAAGGAAAACTAAATGTATTTGGAAGTAATGTTAAAATTTTTTTGGAATTTTGCGAATCTGTTCTATCGATGCCCGAACCGAATCTATCTAGAGGCTACCTCGATGGAAAGTACAAAATGATTGTGATGATGTGGTCAAAGATAGACACAAGTAACGACGAAATTATGGCAACCGATGAAGTATCAGATACAGAAATACTGCAGACACAAAAGAATTACGAGAAGACCTTTAATATGTTGGACAAGGTCACCATCTACATTTACAAAAAATTGGAAAAATTCGCACGTGCAACTGCAAATACACCACCTCTACAATTGCCGGAAAATTTGGTTTTAAATTTGAACAAACATTCTAATTTAAAGCTTAAACCAATTGAAATTCCGATATTTTCCGGCGAATACAAATTTTGGATATTGTTCAAAAATATGTTTGATTCTTTAATTCATAATGCGGCTGAGTTTACCGATTTGCAAAGAATGCATTACCTCAAATCCTGCCTGTCCGGTGAAGCCGAACGATTATTATCGCAGTTCCATGTAACGGAACAAACTTACAAACCAGCATACGATACACTCACCGAACGTTATCATAATGAGGTCATATTGGTCGACGCTCATATTGTAGACATGCTTGCACAACCAGATCTAATAATTGAAACGAGCGAAGGTCATAAAGGAACTAATGGACGTAACAACGGAGAATTTACGTGCATTCAAGACTCAAAAACTTGAATACAGATACGAGCACTTGGGACCCTATTTTACTGCTACTGCTGGTTCAAAAATTGGATCCGATCACTCGAGGACTGTGGGAAGAAACTTTGGAACCGAAGAAAAGGCCCACCGTCGACGAATTTCTTAAGTTTCTTAATATGCGTTTCAACGCTTTGGGATGCCAGCAAAAATTCAAATTTTCGATCGTATCACCGAAAATCCAGTTTCAAGGACCTGAAAACGCGCAAAAAATATCACAGCAAATTTGTCCGGTGTGCTCCGATGTCAACCATTCAATATTTTCCTGCAAAACATTTCGGAAGGCAAACCAACATGATCGTGCGGAAATTGTATCTAAAGCCAAATTATGCATACGGTGCTTAAGGAGTCATAAGGCAGATTGTACACAGTAGGAAGGTTGTCGTGTATGCGGTGAATCTCATCATACTTTTCTGCGTCATAGCGATTGATCACATGGAACAATCGTCCAGAAATTCGTTTAAAAAATTTACACCGATCACTTCAATCGTATGTTAATTACTGAACCTTCCGAAACAATTAACAAAAATGTATCCGAATCCGATTCGTCCGAATGTCTTTTGTTACCGTAAAGAACGGAACGTTAATTTTTTCTATTTCTAATAGTAAATACATAACAGCTGATCAATATTCTACATCGATTTGACCGACCGATATTATCGATGTGTCATTACAGTTAACCCAGTAAACAAGTTTTTGGCGCATAAATAATTACAATAAATTCCAATCGGTTCATTTAATAAATTTATCTATCGAAGATTAGTAATAAATCACAGTTGATTCGGGTTGGTGTAAATCGGCGTCGACTCGACCAATTGTTTCATTCTGTAATTTGTTATCTTCAATTATTTGAAATATAAATATTTCAAGGGTGGCAATGTATAATATCGGAGTTTGCCGCTTTGTTTGAACCTCAATTGCAGTGAGATTATAATGTCGCTAATACGATACGTTCCATCTATCTATAATGAAATGTACTAAGTGAAAGTTTCATTTTGAGCGGCAATCGGAAATCGGATTCATTCTTAGTTAATCGTCGTTTAATCAACCAACCAACCAATCTATTTATTGAATAAAGTTTATATTTGAAAGTTATTATAAATTCCTGGGATTTTAAACAAGAGTCATAAAGCAAATGTGCAAAAAACGTAAATTAAAAACGTTTGAATTCTACAAAAAAATGTGCCAATTAACGAACTAAATGAAACTGCATATCGACATACATTTTTGGCAAAAACCGAAAGCGGCAATACCAAAAGTGGTTGTGTTCAGTTTGTAAGTTTTAGATCTCAAAGAACTCGCAGAACCCATAAATTGCAAGTTTTGTATAACTTAGAGAATGAATCGATTGTACATTTACTATACGCAACTAGAAAAAAATCAAATGGATCTACGCTTCAAAATTCGAGGCAAATCATTGTATGAATAAACAGACGAATTGTTAAAGCACTGGACTAATATGCGGCAGTTCGGTGTAGTATTTAAATTTTTTTCGGCACAATTTAATTTTTATTTCAAAATAATAATAAAAAAGAAGTTACAATAAGCAAAAATATTATTTCAAATAATTTAAGTGGATGGTCAAAATAATGATGTTAACATTGTGTCGTATTCAAATTCACACAATGTGTAGGGACAAAAAAAGTGAGACAAAATAAGTGGGCAAGAAAAAGTAGGCAAAAATATTGACGTTTCGATTCTCCATCTGGTGAGGAAATGTGACCTTAAAGTAAGTGTGCAAATTGTTTCCCTTCTACTTGTATGCAAAGTAAGATACGTTGCCCGAATGATTCTCTTACTCTAGTGAACATGGCCTCATCAGGTATTAAGCAATTTGCCAAGATTCTTTCCTCCATTTCTGACAATGGGTGTCAAACGGTGTGTTATGCGCAATATAGTACTCCTATATGTACCTTAGCCTCTGTACACCTACTCCTACACCTGTTATAGTGAGCAACCCACATGAACGATCAGGTAACCAACCCTGGTGTATTAGTGTGGGTCATTTAGCAGAAGGATGAGGGGGGCTGTCTTCGGGTATTAACTTAACGCTACGTATAGAGAGGGTCGAAGATAGCTAGGCGCTATCAGGATGGGATAGTACCTCAGCATGGTGGCGGATGATCTCAACAGCAAGAGACAACGGCAGCATGCAAAGTCCGAGTCAGAAGGACTACCATCACTCACCAACCCGCATTGGCCAGCGTGGTGTTTTAATGGCAAAGAAGCTATGGACAACGAACTGAACGGAACGAATTCACAAACTGCAACGATTGATGAGCTGACAGATAGAATAGTAACCCCAGTGAGAAGCTTCCTGGAAACCAGATGCCGAACTACACTCACTAAAGAGTCGAAACTCAGCAAGGAAACGCTAGACCTGATAGCAGACAGACTAGACTTGGTGAAAGGTGGTAAGCGAGACACTGTGGAATACAGAAATCTAACGAAAGACATCAAAAAGAAAATGAAAACTGATCTGCGACAACACAACGCGATCAAAACAAATGGAAATATGAAAATCCTCCGAGCGAAACGAGCAAACGGTTACAGACAAATTTTTAAATTGAGAAATAAGGCGGGAGCAATACAAACAGATCAGAACAAGGTACTGGTCATCGCGCGAGAGTTCTATGAGAACCTTTTTACGTCGGTTCGAGCCAAAGCACCTGCAGAAGCAACACAAACGAGACCGGTGATAATGAACGTTGGTTCTGAAGATTTGCCGGATATAACGATGGACGAAGTACAGGTTTCGTTAGACGAAATGAAGAACGGGAAAGCTCCAGGTGACGACAACATTCCGATCGAAGGAATTAAAGATGGCGGACTTGCACTGCTCGAAACGATAACTGATCTGTTCAACAAGTGTCTCAAACAAGAGAAAATACCAAAATCATGGGAAAATCATCACTTTGCTACACAAGAAAGGAGACATCACGAAACTGGAAAATTACAGGCCCACCAGTTTGATCTCGCACGGATTGATTCGAGATATACCCGGATGATAAAATATATCTACGAGCACGATACGTCGTGCGTCAAACTGCATAAAACCACCGATAAATTTCGATTTGGAAGAGGAGTCCGTCAAGGAGATACCATTTCACCAAAATTGGTCACGTCAGCTCTCGAAACGGCCTTCAAAAAGCTTGATTGGAGCGAATTGGGAATCAACATAAATGGGAAGTTTCTGAACAACTTTCGATTCGCCGACGACATTGCCCTGACATCAACGACTCTGGAACAGATTGAAACGATGCTGTTGCAGCTCAACGAGGAAGCCCAAAAAATTGGTTTGAAGATGAACATGTCGAAAACGAAAGTTATGACGAACATCGTTGGCGCTGCACCAATCAAAATCGGAAACGAGGAAATTGAAACCGTAGATTCGTACAAGTATCTCGGCCATGTCATGAAACTCGGTCTCGACAATCAAACGGCTGAAATAAAAAGAAGTACCGCTCTTGGTTGGGCGGCGTTCGGCAAATTGCGTTACATTTTCAAGAGCAACATGAACAACAGTCTGAAAGTGTTCGATATGTGTGTGCTGCCAGTCTCACAATAACCAAAGCATCAGCGAACAAGTTGAGAGTTGCACAAAGGGCCATGGAAAGGGCAATGCTAGGAATCTCACTCAGAGACAAGATGACAAACGAGTGGATCCGACAGCAAACGAAAGTCACCGATGTCATGGCACGAATAACGTCGGTAAAATGGAATTGGGCCGGGCATATTGCCAGAATGACCGACAATCGATGGACGAAAACAATTATGCAGTGGCGGCCGCCAACGAAACGACCAATGGGACGTCCACCGGAAAGATGGACTAACGACATCAAAAGAACGGCAGGCACGAATTGGCAACAATTGGCAATAGACCGGGAGAAATGGCGATCTATGGGGGAGGCCTACATCCAGCAGTGGACACATTAAAGGCTAAGAAAGAAGAAGAGAAGAAGAAGATTTCTGACAATGTTTCAGGGATTGTTCGGAAAACCTTATCTTTTAAGTATCCCCATAAGAAATAATCTAAAGGTGTCAAATCAGGTGTTACAACTTCTACGTTCTATCTCTACTTAAATGTTCATGTTCAACTACTAGTGGGTTATTCACCCCAGCCCGCAAGCGATAACAATTGAACATATTTTCTAACTTCTACGTTCCACTAAGTGTTCAACAAGCAGTGGGTTATGCACGCCAGCTCGCAAGCGCTAGTTGTAGAACACTATTCTACAAAGAAAACGATTCGCTTGTAGATGTTGTCCCCGTGAACTCCTCGTTCTGAATGCACTTTATTCATACATTTTGACTCTATTTATAGACCGATAAATAGGCAACGGCTAAGTCGATTTCATTCAATTTAAATAATTTCAAATGGCTGCTCGATTCTTTATCATTTCATCAGTACGATACGCGCATAATGAGCTGGTACTCCGCCCTGCTGAAAACAAACTTCACTCCATGGAATATTTTGCCTTGCTGCAGACAATTGCTTCGCCAGTACGATTTGGTTGTGCATAAGAGGTATGTATTTTAAACTGTCCAAATTACCATCGATGAAAAACGGACCAATTCCCGTCCCGTTCCGTTTCTTTGGACGATGTGTATGGACCTCGCGATGGATTCTTCTGACACCAATAGCGACAATTATGGCGATTCACGTAACCAGTAAGATGAAATGTCGATTCATCGGAGAAACAAATATTCTTTAAGAAATTCGGGTCACGTATTGATGTAATATGCTGGCTTCAGTTCCTGTATTAATTTAACTTCGTATGGATGAAACTTATGTCGCTTTAAAATTCTTCACACTTAGCTAACCGGTTTCGCGAGCAATTTCTCTTAAGCTTTGTTGAGTTTTTATAAAAAACGTATCCGATTGCCATAACTTCGTTCGCTTCATTTGTCGCCGATCTCGGTCGTTCGAATCATCATTTTTGAAATCCCTTTAGGAGACGGAATCGGCCGATGTGGGAACAGCTGATGAAAACGTTGTGCGATTTGTCTCAGACTGAGGCCACGGTCTAAATGTAGGAAGCAGATTACACGTCTTTCATTCGTGAAATACAATCATTCCAAATGAAAAATTATACAAAACTTGCGATTTGTGGGTTCTGCGAGTTCTTTGAGATCTAAAACCCACACCCAGTTTTAGTGTTGTCGCTTTTGGCTTTTGCTAAATGTATATCGATAATGCAGTTTCATTGATTTCGTTAATTGGCGCATTTTTTTTGTAAAATTCAAACGTTCTCTGACTTAAAATTTTTGCACATTTGTTTGGTGTTAGCAAATTTCGGAATAGATCGATATTCAGAATTTTTATTTCAATTCATTCTACAACAAATGTGATCGTTTTGGAACATTTAAAAAGTAAATAAAAAAGGAGAAAGAAAAAAGAAAGAAAGACGACTAGAAAAAAAAACACGCTTTACTGGACGAAATAGATTTCCTCCATGGGCTCTTCGGGATGCTGGAAATTACACACATCGCATTTCCCTGCTGAATGGCTAGTGATATCCTCTGAAACAGGTAATGTCTTGACTTCGTTTCACCAGTTATTCGAATCAGGTTTGAGCCGATCTTGTGCAATAACTCTACCGCTTCTTTCGACCAGGGGCCTAACGATTCTACTGCAAATGCTACGAAATGGTAGCTTTGTTCGATTTTAGAATATTTAGTGTGCTTCCGAATTGCCGCCTTTACCGAAGCCATGCCTGGATGTTTAGTTCTGCCGGCCATATTCGATGCTGCCAAGGAATCGGCGCAGGTCGCGTCCCACACCAAAGCTCTACCTCTTTCCCAGGCGGTGTAGGTGATGCCGTCTGGGCGCTTTTTACCGTCGTCTCGGAATAAACCGGGGGGTTCTAACAAGGAACTCATATTAATTGAAGCCAAGCTTCTATTCAGAATACCATTGAGTTCGGCGTGTCGGAAATATTTGCCAGAGTTCTTCTTGCAATGTAGACCGTGCCTGCCGAGCGAATCCACAGAACTACCACCAGCGCAAACGAAAGGGTGGCAGAGTTTAGTTCCAAGACGTAAATCGACACATGTGCGGAAGACGTCGTTGTTCATCAATGTTCCAATGTTGGGGCTTGGGACCACGTTTAGCCAAGCTCCGGACATTTTGTTTTGAAGCAGCTGAAAGCGGAAATGCTCCGTTTCGTTGGGAAATGATAATTGCGATGATAGTGTTGATTTTGTCCCAATGGAATTGAGAGCGAGGATCTTCCGGTAATATCTCATTGTTGATTTCGTTCCACCTTGATAGAGCTTCCGTATAGTAGATAATTTCAGAATCGTGGTCCCGTAGATTGATTAATATAGACACGATTTCCTTAACGCTAATTACAGAAGACAGGAAGGATGGTAGAGAGATATCCAACATTGAGCGGATGCCCAGGCCACCAAAATTGACCGGCAGGCTTGATTGAACCCATTGGGAGTGATCTAGCTGAACATTGGTTATTGATTCTAGTGCCGACTTCATGTCCATGTCTAATTGCCGTAGCAGATCTGGAAATTTCCACAACGGGGTGCATCGAAACAGATAAACAAGCTTTGGAATCGCCAAGCAATTTTTCAAAATGAAATATGCATAGTGGTGCTGGAGGGAAGTTAGCCGGTTAATAAGAACTTGAATTTTCTCAAATTTCCTCTTGACAAATTTTTCCACGGCGCCTTCTAGCAGAGGTGCTCCTAATAATTCGAAGTCATCGTCGGTAACAACACGGATTCCGGGGGCTATAAGCTCGAATTCACGGACTATGATTGGATCAACTTGACCACTGCAGAAAAATAGCTCACACTTCTCACTATTCAGCTCCAACCCTAGCTGTTTACCTTTTTCCTTTATAGTTGCAAGAGACGATAGTACTACATGGGGTGAAAAGTCCGCGGCCTCACATAGAGATGGCGTCATTACTTCAGAATTTTTGTTAACATTCAGTAGTACCACCCTTTACTTGTCTACAGCCAAAATTTCCTGACATTTGGTGTCATAATTTTCGAATTACTGTCAATAGAGTGACGCAGGTTTTTGTTGTTCGTAAAAAATGGAAAATAATGAATTCCGTGTGTTGATTAAACATTGTTTCTTAATGGGAAAAAATACGGTGCAAAGCAAAGAATGGCTGGATAAGTGTTATGGCACATCTTGTCCGTCGTATACAACGGTCAAGAAGTGGTATGCTGAATTTAAACGAGGTAATACAAGCACCGATGATGCCCCACGTTCAGGACGTCCAAGTGAAGCAGTTACTGAACAAAACATCAAAAGAATCCATCGTATTGTTTTGGCTGATCGGAAAGTTAAAGTTAGTGAAATAGCTGACATCCTCAAAATATCAACAGAACGGGTGCGACACATTTTACACGAGTATTTGGACATGAAAAAGCTTTCTGCGCGATGGGTGCCGCGTTTTCTAACAATTGATCAAACGCAGCACCGTCTTGACGATTCAGAGCGTAATTTAGCTTTGTTCGAGCGTAATCCAACGGAGTTTTTGCGTAGATTTGTCACGATTGATGAAACGTGGATTCATTACTATACACCAGAGTCCAATAGACAGTCTGCAGAGTGGTTAGAATTTGGTCAACGCCGACCGAAGCGCCCAAAGGCACAGCGTTCTGCAGGCAAGGTTATGGCCACGATTTTTTGGGATGCGCATGGCATAATATTTATCGACTATTTGGAGAAAGGAAAAACAATAACTGGCGAGTACTATGTCACATTATTGGAACAGCTCGACCACGAGATCAAGAGAAAACGACCGCATATGCAGAAGAAAAAGGTCCTGTTTCATCATGACAATGCACCAGCGCATTCATCCATAAAAGCAACTGTGAAACTGGACTCTTTGGGCTATGAATTACTCCACCACCCCCCTTACTCTCCAGATCTGGCCCCCAGCGACTACTATTTGTTCCCAAACTTAAAAAGATGGCTACAGGGAAAAAGATTTTACTCTAATGATGAGGTGATATCCGAAACAGAGGCCTATTTTGCAGGGTTGGAGAAATCCTATTATACCAAAGGTATCCAAATGTTGCAGGACCGTTGGACTAAGTGCATTTCCCTTCAGGGAGACTACGTTGAAGATTAATAATAATTAATAATTTCATATGTAAAAGTTAGTTCTTTCATTGCAAGGCCGCGGACTTTTCACCCCATGTAGTACAATGTGAGGTAAGTCTCCCACCGCACCGTCGTCGAGGTACCAAATATTTAATCCGCTGGTCAATTGCGCAATCAATGGATGAATCGATTTTGTTTCCAAATGTCAAAAACGTCGGCTTCAAGTAGCATTGTCGCAAATAGTGGTAAAGCTGCGGAATTTTGTTTTTGATTTCTTTTAACATAACATCTCTCTCTACGCTGTTGAATGCGTTCTTCACGTCCACTTTCAGAATCAGCTTAGTCCGATTTGTTGGATTCCGTATATAAGTTCTGACGGAGTGGACGGCACCTTCGCAGCCATATTTCACGCCGAAGCCAATTTGTCGGGGAAGCAGGTAGTCAACCATGTCTGACTTTACAGAAAAACACGCGATTTTTGATGTTAAGGCCTCCGTCTTTTTTCTCTGGGGCGCAAAGCGAGGCTCCGTAAAGCAGTTCACAAATGTCTTCGTTAAGTTTTCCGGCTAACAAAAAATTAGTTAATCTGGTGACCGAATTGAGCGCTCTATTGCCAGCCTCCCCGGCAGACAGAGAGATGATGTCTTTCAGGTGCTGAGGACGAAGTCCGTCAGACCCAGCGCTAGAACCGTTTGCAAACGAACAGATAGCCGATTGAACCATACCAGTGTCGACTTGAAGAGGCTGTATTGAATCGTCTGGCTCTCCCGGGAAGGTGAGCTTTCGTGATGGTTCAGGGTGTTTACTTAAAAGCTGCTCAAAAGTTTCACTTGAATCCATTGCCAGGGAATCTGTTGAACTCATGAGCTTAACCGCTCTACGTATGTCGAAGTCTGATAATTTAGCTTCAACTCTAGAGCTTAACGATGATTGTTTGCTTGACGGTTTACAGTTGTGAGTTGGTAAAACCGAAGAACTCGAATTTGGACCAGGGAAGCATTGACGTCCTTCTCCGGTAAACGTAGTGACTTAAAAGCAAACAGCAATAAATCTTTCCAATCGGCGACAGCATTCGTCTTTATACATTTATCAATCAAACGGGAGAAATCATTGGCCACCACACTTCTAGTACCTTTTGGTATTCTCTTAACTATACGGTATGTCCGCTTCAGGTCGGACACATATTCCATAAATGCAATGTTTGATGCCGAGATCTGAGACGGAGCGCTGTTGGTTGGGGACTGCAGATGCGACCTTAGATGCATTATGTAAGTAGGTTCATTTTTGGCATCAAATCCACATTCAAAACATTTAAATTCCTCAACATCATGTTGTTGTGTTAATGTGTCGGTATCTGCAGCTGAAGGGGGATTCGACTTTGCCTCAATAAATGACCGTACTTCCTCTGCAGAATGCACTCTCCAATGAATTCGAACTCCAGCGTAGGTTGGGAAACTCCGTGAGCAGATTGGGCAAATGTTCTCTGATTCGCTATCGGAATCCATATCGGAATCGATATTTGTTTCTTCGCATTATTTTTTATTTAATGTTGGATTTAGAAATTACTTCAACAATTTGAATTTTCTTGCAAATGTAGCTTTTTGTTTAATTTTGTAAATTTCCTAAATGCTTAATTTTGCAGAAAGTTCGATTATTTCGGGGATTCGCATATCTCATAAAACTCCAATTTTCTTAGAGAGTCTAATTCTTTTGAAATTTTTAACTTTTTTGATAATTCAAAATTTTTCTAGAAATTTATATTTTCCTGTAATTTTGGGATTTCCTTGAAATTTTTATTTTCACAAAAATTTATATTTGGAGAAAGAATTGGGATTTTTCAAAAATTTGGGTTTTCTTGATAATTTTGAATTTTCACAAAAACTTTAAATTTCTTGAAAATTCAATTTTTTCGAAAATTCAATTTATTTTTGAAATAACCGTACGGGTCAACCGTATCTTGATTTTCATCATCTTTATCTACATTATCATTCATTGTTTTGATTGACGGCTTTGACAGTAGCAGTACTTCAGTATATTTTTTAAAATTTTAGATTTTCTAGTGAAGTATCTCACAAATTATTGTTTTACTTCAGTTAAAACAATTTCAATTGTTATTACGTTTTGATCGTTTGTTGTGCTGTGTTTAATTGTGGAGTTTTGAATCTTTTTTTAATAAATAGATGGTGTATCCATCAAAAAATCGCTAATTTCTATCGTGTGAAAAGTGTTTTAAAACTTCCAGCTTCTGCAAGCATTATTTCGCTTTCCTCTAGTGGATTTTCGAGAATTTTGTTTTTATTAGAAACGTTTATCTATTTAGAAAAAGTTGTAAAATTTTGTGAAGTTTCGAATTAACTTTTCTAATAAAAAAATGTAATTTAATTTGTGATCATCACGGGAATCTTCCGATTTGTGTTTTTGTTGACAAATGACATGACATGGCCAATTTGTTTACATACATTCGTCCAAAAGCGGCAACACCGAATTGGAATTTATTCATTGTGTTTTAAACCCACAAAAATAACTCTCGAAAGACATAATCGTAAACTTTTGAGATTGGAAAGATTGTACATTTTTTTCTCAGAAATGATAGTGAATGTTCTCTACTCAAATTACAGCCTACTCAAATTAATTAAACAATCACTAGGATAGGATAAATAAAAGTGGGCAGGAAATCATACTGATGATACTTAGCACCTAAGCCGCCAATGGGCCTGTTGTGGTTGGAGTATATTCCTTTTGATATTGGTTTTGCACGGTTTAGTTAGTTTTGATTCGATTTAAATAATTTAGTATTATCTTAGGAGAGTGGTTCTTTATGGATTTCGGATTTACAATATAAGAACCAAAGTATTTTGCTCTAGCCATGATGTAGGCTGGGCAGTGACAAAGTGGATGTCGGTTTCAATGTCACCACAGTGGTAGCATAGAGGACTATTGGCAACACCGATGGTGAACATATGTTTGTTAAGGTTGCAGTGACCAGTCAGAATGTCAGTGACCCTTTTTACGTCTCTCTTGGAGAGAGAAAGGAGTTCCTTGGAGAATTTTTTATTTATGCGGATGCAGGGCATGGCTTGCATGGCGTACAGTTTTCCAATGATTAGAAAAGGTGTTAGCCTTCCATCGAGTGATAATGTCAAATAGAGTAGATACTGCTACGGGTATACTCGGTTCTGGACCAGTAAAAGGAGAAGATGAAGCTATTCTTGCTAGAACGTCGGATTGACCGTTTCCAGCGATACCACTATGACCTGGTACCCAAACTAGTTTTACCTGACGATTCGTAGAGAGTAAGGATCGGAGTGGGTCTGGGTCGACCCCTTGGGTTCAGGTTTGACCTGACCCAATAATGACCCGAACCCAAATTCTAATTTCAGGTTCGACCCAAATTGACCCCAAACCCAAAAATATTAAATCAGGTCAACCTGAAACCCAAACTGAAACCCAATGGGTTTTCACGTAATTATTAAACAACAATACAATTTATCAATATGCCTCAGTATTTCAGTTACTGAAGCGGGTTAAAAGTCGCATGTCAATACATGCCACCACAAACCACTTGATTCTTGCCGTTATGAAATGTGTATTTGTTTGCACTCTTGCAGTAACAATGGATCTTCCTCCAACGTATGCGTCACACACATAATTGCACACACACGAACTTGTCTCTATTGTTTCACCGTTTAATTTTAAAGCCACTGATATAATCTAAAAAGCCCGCGTCGGCGTCGGTCCTCAATTCATTTGTGAAAAAGTAAAAAAAAATTAAATATGCAAGACCAGAACAAAGAAGCGGCGAATCTGCATCAATTGAACAATTTCCGGGAATTTGTGGACCTGAATGAAGAGCAAGGAGATGACGATGAACAAAATGCTGATGAATTTGAAGACACGCAAGAAAATGGCTATGAACATTACTTTGAAGTAGATGAAAATGATCCGCTAGCTAATAAAAAACGCAGCAAATTCTGGGTACATTTTACTCTGCTTCGTAATGCAGCTGGAACAAAATTTGCTCAATGCAAACATTGCTCTAAGTAAGATCTTTACTCTTAGAAATATGTCTCGCCGTTTTCCTAATTTTTGTAAATGTCCAGGAAATACAAAGTCTGTGGTAAAAGTAATGGAGGCACTGGTAACCTAGGACGTCATTTGAAAAAATATCACCCTGATCAATTGCGAGTGGAAATTGAAAAGCAGAACGAACCTTTTGTATGACTTGACTATCAGAAAGGAAGGTTTCAGCGATATAATTAGTCAAATTTTTTAGGTTTTCTGTCAACAAACATTCCGCAAACTCTCTTAAAATGGGGGGTGACGTGTGATGATGTGTTCGGGTCGGGTTTTTTCGTACATTCGGGTAACCCGCTCACCTCTAAGCTAATCTTTGAGTCAAAGAGATTAAAGAATCATGATTTCAATCAATTCACCTTTTTCAGGTGTTAGAAGACATCGACATAGACGCAGAAATAACTGACATCGAACAAGACGAAGATATGGATACGGATTTGCTCGATGGTGCTGTGATTGGCAAATTACGCTTGCTCATCAAAAAAATCAGAGCGTCGCAATTACGACAGAAATTGAAGAAATTTTGCGACTCGTACGCGATCAAATATTTAGTGCCAATAATTGATGTGGAAACGAGATGGAATTCATCGTTCCATATGATTCTGCGTGCCAAACAAATACAGGTTCCTTTGCGTGCCCTTTGTTTAAATGAAAAACGTTTAAACAACCTTAATTTAACGCAAATGGAATGGGCGGAATTGCACAAGGTACAAAAACTTTTACAGAAATTCGACCGTGCGACCAAGTTGATTAGCATGGAGCGCCATTCAACCAACTCTTCGTATATTCCAACGTTGAACTGGTTGATCGAGTCGCTTACTGAGTACACCGACGAATATTCCGACGTACTTGCCACAGCTGCTAAAGCTGGCATCGAAAAATTAAAAAAGTACGTGGAGTTGATCAACGACACAACGCTTCCATTCGTATGCGTATTTCTGAACCCAGCGTTAAAGATGAATTACTTTCAAGAATACTATTCCCGGGCAGAGGTACGCGGTATCCCCAAAAAAATTTCTGCATATTTTAAGTCAGCTTATTCAGCAACTTCGGCTGAACAACCTAATCTCAAACGCAAACGCGCGGAAGACGAAAACGAAGACGACTATCATCACCATTTGTTCAAACGATCAAAGGTGTCGAACGAGCCGGAAGAATTTAAAACATATTTGAGCCTTCCACTAACACATTCGAATGTGGATCCGGTGGAGTACTGGAAGAACAATACAGCAGAATTTCCATTATTGAGCTGTATGGCGAGAGATTTTCTCCCATTACAGTCGAGCTCCGTGAGCGTTGAACGCGATTTCGCCGGCGGTGTCGATTTGGTGACGGCAAACAGGTGCCGGCCGTTTGGAAAACGAAACAATTCGCGCCAAAATGTGCCTCAAGTCGTGGTACCAGGACAAATAATTACTATTTTTTTTTCTTTCTTCTTTTTTTTAATAAAACTTTGAACTAAAGTTCCCAAGTTTCATTTCCAGCCAGTGAAACGATCTATGGTTCCATTAACTGTTTGAGATTTTTGGGTCGTTTTGGGTTGAGTCAGGTTGGTTTGGGTCAGACCTGATTTTGTGGGTTTGGGTTTGGGTCATGTTTTACTAACCCAAACCCAAACCCAAAAAATCAGGTCAGTTCATTTTTGATTCAGGTCGACCCAAAATCGACCCACTCCGATCCTTAGTAGAGAGTAGTTGAATTAAGTCTCTGCATTCTTGCATTCTCAACGACTTGAGCGCTGACTGGCTGTCAGTACAAAGGAATATGCCTTGGTCTATTGGTAAGTTATCTAGAACGGATAACATATCATTGACACAAAACGTAATTCCTGTGATTTCGGATTGAAATACCGTGACAAATTTGCCTAAAGGTAGAGATTTATCAAAGTCAAGTTGTGAGATTACATCTTGGCCACCAAACTATTGCAGCGTAACTAAGTCGAGGTCTGATGATAGCGGGTGAGACCAAACGCTCTTCTGCAGTGCCATAGCGAGCCAGTGGCTTTTTGTAAAGAGAGTTATTAAAGTGGATTGAAAAGTTGGCTTTTGAGTCGATTGTTTGTTTAACCGAGTTGGATCGTTGAATTCTTTTTCCGAAAAATAAAGACGGAATAAAGTTTAGGGTGACGCGTTTCTTAGAAAATAGCACAAGTTTTGTTTTATCTAGATTGGCTATTTGTTCGTTCAAGTTACACCAGTGTTCTACTAGTCTCAGAGCAGATTGTATTACCTCACATAATGTTGATGAGGATCATTAGGTCATTGGCAAAACTTTGCGAGTAGTAACCAGCATTGTTCAGAAGTGTTAATAGACTATCCTTCACTGGACAATAGATAAGAGGCGGTAAAATACCACCTTGCGGGCACCCCTTGCTCACGATCCTAGTGCGAAGCATAGTGATAATCCATCCGATTGTTGTCTCGTTGATTCCGTGAGATCTACACGCTTTCGCTACTGCTATTTTTATTATTTTTTTTTATTAAAGAATAGCTGTTTCCACAGGATGGCGTGGAAACGCGCACGGGGGCCACCGTCGGGCCCATTGTGCTCGCTATTGTTTTTTGTTATCTTGCGCTCACTCCGCGAATCTGCCTGTACTGGCGATGTAGTTCAGTATGTCTTTTGGATGTAAGCTTTTTATGAGGTCGTACCTTATTACATACCCTCCTAAAAACTTACGCCTGGAAGTAATGTAAGCTGGGCAGTGACATAAGTAATGTTCAGCTGTGTCAGTGTGTTCACCACACTGATTGCAGCTGGGTTCTGTGCGTTTGCCGATGGTGGTCAGGTGATTATTGAAGCCGAAATGACCCGTCATAACCCCTGTGAAAGTTTTCAGTCTTGTTCTACTACAATTTAATAAAAACTTTGTTTTTCGTTTGTTGATATCAAGGCAATGTTTAGATTGTCTGCAGTTAGTTGTTGATTGCCAACTGGCTGCAAATTTGTTGTATTTGAGGGTGGTAATCAATCTATTGTTATAGGTTGGTGAAATATTCAGTATTGGCTCCGGGCCAGTTGGTGAACTTAACGCGGCTGCTTTAGCAAGCTTGTACGCTATTTCATTGCCCTCGATGTTACTATGAGCTGGAACCCAGATTAGCTCTACTTGCTTAGAGGTACTCATTTCATTTAAGTTTTCCCAGCATTCTAGAGTTAGTGCTGATTGAAAGGAATTAGCGGATAATGCTTTGAGGGCAGCTTCACTGTCTGAGCATATTGAAATGTACTCTTCGTTTATGTTGTTGCTTTGGATTAAGTGGCAGCCTGCGATTATCGCTCTTATTTCGGCAAGAAAAACTGAGGCATACGTACCTAGTGGCAACGAAATTTCCGTTTGCAGTGCATCGCAGTAGACTCCGGCCCCTGCTGAGGTATTTATTAATGAGCCGTCTGTGTATATCGTAATGCCTCTTGCAGGAGGCAGGTTGCCATTAGACCAGTCAGTCCTGTCAGCTAGTGTGACTTTGAATTTCCTATCAAATTTGTATACTGATGTTATCTTATCAGAGGGCATTAGTAGTGAAGGGATTCTCACCAGCGTGTCATGCCAGATCTTGGTGTGATTAGTAATCCTGAATAGTTCTCTGGTTTTCTGGTTAGCTAGTCTGTCAAGCGTTTTAATTGCTTCTGTTTCTATTAGGATGTGCAATGTCGGAAGGTTTAACATTACTTCAAGCGCTTTCGTTGGAGTGGATTTCCATGCTCCTGTAATGGCTCTGTAAGCTAGTCTTTGAATTTTGCTTAACTTAGATTGCACATGTTTTAGTTTGCAGATGTGATTCCATAGGAAGGATCCATCCATACATCAAAATGGGTCTTATAATAGCAGTGTAGCTCCAATGTAGTACTTTAGGTGATAGACCCCACTTGTTGCCATACGCTTTGCGACATTGCCATAATGCCACAGTAGCTTTGTTCAGGCGGTACTCCAGGTTAAGGATCCATAGTAGTCTATAATCTAGGATTATTCCCAGGTACTTGATATGGTCTGCCAGTTTAATGGGCTTTCCTTTTATCTTCGGGATGTACAGGCCCTCAATATTCCTCTTTCTTGTAAACAAGATCATTGTTGTTTTGTCCGGGTTTACACTAAGTTCATTTCTAGTGCACCATTCTTCGACTATATTGAGTGCAGATTGTAGTAGATCGTACAAGACATTCACGCAGAAACCTCTAAATAGTACTGCCAAGTCGTCCGAGAATCCCTCTGTTTGGAAGCGATTATTGTTTAGTTCACTGATCAGTTCATCGATTACCAAGCACCACAAAAGAGGGGGTAGAACGCCTCCCTGCGGACAGCCTTTAGTTGTCGAGATGTGAATGGACGATGATCCGTATTGTGCTACAACAATTCTGCTTATCAGCATAGCTTCAATCCATCCAGTTATGCCAGCGTCGATGTCGAATCTGCAGCAGGCTCTTTTTATAGCTAGGTACGTTATATAGTTGAAAGCGCCAGCTATGTCTATGAAGCAACCTAATGCAAATTCATCAGAAGATATAGATAGTTCTATGGCCTGTACTATATTATGTAACGCATTCATAGTTGACTTGCCTGGCTGGTAGGCACTTTGCTTCCAGTGTAGTTTGTTTACCTTTAACGGTCCATCTCTTATGTACCTGTCCACAAGTTTCTCAAGAGTTTTTAGGAGGAAGGATGTAAGGCTAAGTGGTCTGTAGCTTCCGGCTAGTGAATAGTTTGTTTTACCTGGTTTTGCTATGAAAATCACTTTAGTGTCCCTCCAAGACTTCGGTATGTGTTTTAGTTTTAGACTGGTTTTGAATAGAGTGATCAGGATGTCCATTATTCTTGTGTCAGCTTTCTGTAGTAGTGCTGGAAAAATACCGTCCATGCCCGGGGATTTGTATGGAGCAAATGTTTTGATGGCCCAGTCGATTTTGTCTTTAGTTATTATTTCATCAATTAGTGCGGTGTCGACTGTGCCTCCGGTTATGAGGTTAGGTTGGTGGTTACCTATGTTATCAATGATTTTGCAATTTGGGAAATGATATTCTAAGAGGTGCTTGTAAGTTTCAGTTTGGTCTTTAGTGTAGGCTCCTGATGGGAGGAGCAGTGAACCTACAGCTTGAGCTGGGTCTTTGGAGAGAACTTTGAACATTTTGGCTGAGTCGTGTAAGCTATTTATGGCGCTACATTGATCTTTCCATCCAGTCCTTTCTCTACGCCTTAAATCGTTATTGTATTTTGCTAATTCTCTGTAGTAAGCTTCAAAATTACCAGTTTTCTTACATGCGTTGAAGGTACGTCTCACTATTGTTCTCTGCTTTTTGTCTTCTTGTGAATAATATGGTACTGATTTACCTGCTTTATGACTGCGAATGGGGCAAGCGTTTTCATATGCTTCTCTTATTATAGATTCCAGCTCGGTTGCCAATTCGTCTAAGTCTTGTGTGCGTTGTGGTGCGGTTGATACTTTTAGGTTAGATAATGCCCCCATGGTATCATTGTGAAATACCTGCCAGTTGGTCGTTGAAGGGTTCCTGAATAGGAGTGGTGGGATTGGGTCTAGATTCAGCGAGAAAGTAATGCAGCGATGGTCAGAGGTGAGTATGTATTCCGAGACGTACCAATCAAAAATTTCATAGAATAGGTCCTGTGTGCATATGGTTATGTCCAGTACTTCCTTCCTGATCTTGTTAATGAATGTTGGTTTACTACCTATATTGGCGATTGTGAAATCTGTTGACACTATGAATTCTAGTAACTTTTCACCTCTGAGGTTAATGTTAGTGCTTCCCCATGCGATATGATGGGAGTTGGAGTCTATACCGGCAATAACCGATAGGTTGTTATGCTTGCAGTATTCCGTTAAATTGACAAATTCTTGGGGAGGTGGGTGGTCAGTGGAGTCTGATGGGAAGTAGGCAGCACAGATGATGACTTTCTTTAGCGCTTTATTGATCTTGAAGGTGAGTAAAGCGACTGCTTGGTCTCTAGTGTTTAGGTGATATAGGGGGTGGATTTCTAAATTTTTAGAGTGATAAATGGCAGCTCTAGGATTGTCATCGCCCGAGGCAGAGCCTAAAATAAGGATTTTGGACTGGGGTCCACTTTTTACTAAAGGGCGCATTGTACAAACAGAAAAGGCGTATATTTAAAAAAACGTGCTAATCACATCAGAATCAGATTACACATTACTATTACACTGAAGTTCTGAAAAATTTTCGAACAAATTCACAGTTCTTGTAAACTTCAAAGTCCGCTGGACGGAAACGACGTTCCTTCTTAAAAATCCAACAACTGCCGGCCGGTTCCTTTCGAATTCATGGAGACTATCAACCGTTGAGCTACGATTATAATGTCCTGGACGTCGGTGAAGCGACCCAACTTTATTGAAGTGGCTCACCACTCGTTCCGTTCCCATCAATAAGGTCAAATTTTTGCTATGTAAAAACTGAAAGTACAGAAAAATTATTTCGTCGTTGGCTCTGGCATTTTTGACGCAATTTCAAACCTTTGAATTTTCTTTAAAAAGTTTTTTTTGCATCGTCATTTTTTGCGTATTTTCAGCGTAAGCGTCACTTAAAGCGATATCATTAATTTTGGAAGCGGATATCAGTCGTTTTGGAAGTTTTCAGTTGTCAAACAAAATTTCTTCGAAAAAATTCTTCTCAGAAAAAAAATTTTCTTCGAAAAAAATTTCTCAAAAAAAAAATTGTCTTCGAAAAAAATTTTTCTCAAAAAAAAAAAAAATTCTCCAAAAACAAAATTTCTCTCCTCCGAAAAAAAAGTTTCTTTTCCCCCCACTTTTTTTCCCCCCATTCCCTTCCCTTTCCCCTTCCAAAAAACCTTTTCCGAAAAAATTTTTCTTCCAAAAAGTTTTTTTCGAAAAAAATTCTCCAACAAAATTTTTTCTCCAATAAAAAGTTTTCTCAGAAAAAATTTTTCTTCAACAAAAATTTTTCTCCAAAAAAAATTTTCCGAAAAATGTGTTCTTCCACACCTTCCGCTACCATCACCAACAAGCAACACTTTGCATCACCCTCGGCTACCTTCGAAATACTTTGTGGCACCTTCGCCTGCCTTAGGAACACTTCGTGTCACCTTCGGCTGCCTTCGGAACACTTCGTGTCACCTTCGGCTGCCTTCGGAACACTTCGTGTCACCTTCGGCTGCCTTCGGAACACTTCGTGTCACCTTCGGCTGCCTTCGAAACACTTCGTGTCACCTTCGGCTGCCTTCGGAACACTTCGTGTCACCAATTCTTTTCACTGATTCATATAACTTTCTTGAAGAAACCAACTGTCTAGGTATTCTTATTAAAAATTTAGCAAAAAATCCAAGATGGTGTCACTTTGACAGTTGGCAGCCATTTTTTTAAAGTGCTAAAAAATTCTCCTGACCAAACTCTATAACTTTCTAGAAGTAGTGTCATTACGGAGCTAAAATTCGAAAACCGAAAAAGTATAAACAAAAATCCAAGATGGCGCCGCTATGACAGCTGGCAGCCATTTTCTTAGGACACAAAAAAATTCTTCTGACCAAACTCTATAACTTTCCCGAAGAAACCAATTTTCTAGCTATTGTCACTCCGGAGCTAAAATTCGAAAACTCCGAGCATTACCTAAAAACCCTCAAAATTGACCACTTTTCCACATGCCACGGCTTTTCCAGAATATTCCCGGAAAAGCGGCATATGAAATATTTCATTTGGGGCCGAGACTGACGTTCCCTGAAAATTTCAGGAAGATCGGCTGTCTAGTTCTCGAGATCGAAAATTATGAATAGATAGAGCATACAAAAACCTCTTAAAAGGTAGAGTGTGACGCAGTCCGTAAATCCGCTTCCAAAATTAATGATATCGCTTGAGGTGACGCTTTCGCTGATAATACGCAGAGTTTGTTTGAAGGGAACCTTGTGTTCAAAGTTTTAATTTCCTGAAAAAATTACAGCTCTTTTTTTTAAAACAAAATTACTTTGTGTTAAAAAATTGCGTCATAAATGCCGGACGCAACGACGAAATAATTTTTCTGTACTTTCAGTTTTTGCGCTCCAAAAATTTGACTTTTGTTTCCTATTGCGTAGATTATTTAAGGTAAATTTAAATTTTTGCGTGTGAAAACTGAAAGTGTTGAAAAATTATTCCGCTGGTGGGTCCGGCATTTATGACGCAATTTTTTAACACAAAGTAATTTTGTTTTAAAAAAAAGAGCTGTAATTTTTTCAGGAAATTAAAACTTTGAACACAAGGTTCCCTTCAAACAAACTCTGCGTATTATCAGCGAAAGCGTCACCTCAAGCGATATCATTAATTTTGGAAGCGGACTTACGGACTGCGTCACACTCTACCTTTTAAGAGGTTTTTGTATGCGATATCAGTAGTTTTGGAAGTTTTCAGTTGTTATAACCAAACTTCATGTGAAAAATTTTCTATTTCTATTCTCTATTCTATTTTCTTATTTCTATTTTCAGAAAAGAAAATTTTCTTTCCGAAATTTCTATTTTGAGAAAAGAAAATTTTCTAAGAAAAAAAAATTCTCCGAAAAAATTTTCTTTCCGAAAAAAATTTTTCTCCTACACCTTAGGCTACCATCGGAACACTTCGTATCACCTTCGGCTACCTTCGGAATATTTTGTAGCACTTTCGCCTGCCTTCGGAACACTTCGTGTCACCCTAGGCTGCCTTCGGAACACATCGTGTCACCTTCGGCTGCCTTCGGAGTACTTCGTGTCACTTTCGGCTACCTTCGAAACACTTCGTGTCACCTTCGGCTACGTTCGGAACACTGCCTGTCAGGTTCGGCTAGCTTCGTGTCATGACCTTACAAAAACCCAAGATGGCGTCACTTTGGCAGATTTCTGAAAATCCCAAAAAAATCTCCTGATCAAACTCTATAACTTTCCCGAAGAAACCAACTCTCGAGCTATCGTCACTTCGGAGCTAAAATTCGAAAACCAAAAAAACCCTAATTTATTGGTTGGGAAAATTCAAGATGGCGCCGGTTTGACTGCTGGCAGCCATTTTCTTAAGATCCCAAAAAATTCTCCTGACCAAACTCTATAACTTTCCCGAAGACCAACTCTCTAGCTATTGTCACTCCGGAGCTAAAATTCGAAAACTCCGAGCATTACCTAAAAAACCAGAATTTTCCCGGAAAAGCGGCATATGAAATTTTTCATTTGGGGCCGAGACTGACGTTCCCTGAAAATTTCAGAAAGATCGGCTCAATTCCTTCAATTCCTTACTTACTCGGTCGTGGATTTTGGAGCCATGCTTGGTCGAGAACAGACACTCCGGGTCTACATCCGGAACTAAAAGAACTAGGTGCAAGTCCTGTTTGATTGGGTTATCTTCTTCTGGATCCGCCATTACAATTCGTCTTCGTTTTACTGTTTGTGCAGCGCTTGTTGAGGTTTCACTGGACGAGCTCATAGATTCACGTGCCCTTTTGTTGTTGTCCAAGTCTTCTTCCTTATTAGTATTGCTTGCTGGCGTGCTCGTCGCAATAGCCTACGTGCAAAAGTTGCTGTACTCCAGGTGTGCTGAATACAAATAAGTTCTTGAGATTGTCCTCTATTCCTTCTACTGCATTGTTAGTTATTTGCGGGACGTTGTTATTTATCGTGTTCTCTAAGTGGGAATCTACGTAGCAGTCGATTGTGTCATCAGCTCCACTTTCTAAGATGGTATCTTCGTCCGATTGGTACTGAGGGTCAGTCATACCCCTTGTGCTGGCCACGTAGTTAATTTCTATAGAATTCAACGAAATGCCGGGAGACGAACTTTTACCTTTGAATAGCGCTGTGTGTTTCACTCTATTTGATACACGCGAGTCTATTAGACCGTGATCACAGGCTGAATTTGGTTTCACAAGCACTAGCTGTGATGTTTGCGATGTGCACTTTGTTAGACGAATTATTGTACTTTGTGTAACAGAGCTTGAGGTTTGTGTAGAGCGAATAATAGACGCTTGTGTTGGTGGAGCTGGATGCTCTGTGTAGGAGCGTCGTTGTACTAGGTACTTGAACACATTGCAATAGTGGTGGCCCTGTCTATCAATATTGTGTGCTGTTTTAGCTGTATACACGGTATGCTTAGCTGTGTATGTTGTATGCGCAAAAGAAGGTGAGAGTGGTACAGCAGTTGTTCTTTCATGTATTTGGTTGTGGTGCGTATGCCTGTGTATTTTCACTATGGAACTTTGTATCTTTGGATTGAGACTAGAGGAAAGAAAGCTCTTGCAATTACACTGAAAATTATTGGCAATTGAAACCAAAACCCTTACCATGTATTCAAAGGTTCGAGCCTTCGTTTGACTAGGTATGAGTGTTGTTACATTGGAATTGAATGTGCGGATTGTGCTTAGCCACGATGTGTGTGACGGTGTCTTGGCGCTAAATGAACATGTTAACATTGGATAAAGATAGGATGATGCACTATGTAGTGTGTTGGCGTTAACTGTTCCTATATATATTAGTGTAGATGTGTGTGGCGTTAGTTTGGGTGGTATAGCGCAAAATGAACGGGTTGTAGTTGATAATACTGTGTTTGTTGTACTGGCGCCAAAATTACGATATACAGCTAGACTGAGTGAGTTTGTGATACGCGCTGCTGTGTTCGCTACTGCTATAAAAATGACGTTATTGAAAGCGCCGTCGATGTCAATGAAGCATCCTAGTGCTTCACAGATTTGCTCGAAAGCCCGGTCGATTTTATTGACCAAGTGGTGAAGAGCAGTTTCTGCCGATTTTTTTGGTTGATAAGCGTATTGTTTGGGGTGAATTGAATACGTTTTTAGGATTCCATCTCTGAGGTTGCGATCAATGAGTTTTTCTAGCGTCTTGACAATGAAGGAGGTGAGACTGATTGGTCTGAAAGATTTTTCTAGGTGGCAAGAGATTTTTCCTAATTTCGGAGTGAAGATGACTCTTACCCCTCTCCAGTTTTTCAATTGCTTTGTCCCTTTGACCAGAGACTGGGAATGAAAGTGATTACTCCGCTACAATTTTTCAACCAGAGCGCCACTCCTGTCTTCGAAAAATAGTTATTCTCCTAACTTGGGGGCACTTTCGTGACCTTGTCAAGCATGTCTAACTAATAAATTTCCCTCCCGCTGGTATTCTGGAGAATTGATAAAACTGATTAACCACAAATCAAAAATTAAAAAAATTCACGATACTAAAAAGATGGTAGGCATAGACACTCAGCACGAATATGAGTTGTTTTCTAACTTGTGGAGACGTGTTAAGCGGTTGCAAGATCAATGTGAAAAAAAGTACGTTTCGAATATTGAAGGGAAGCTCTCTTCTAACACGAAATGTTTTTTCTCATACACTAAAGTGCAAAGAGCCTCCAATTCACTACCGAATATGGTCCACCATGATAGTTCTGCTGCTACTGATAGGCAGTCTGTCTGTAATTTATTTGCGGAATATTTTGCATCTGTCTATCAACGACCCGATCAAGAAATTATGAATGAAAGTCAGATCCTATCAGATTTTAGCATGGTCCCCATTGAAGTCAAAGAGGTGAAATCCATATTGGTCAAATTGGATCAACACACCGTGATAATGTCCCGGGGAGCTGTGGGAAACGATACAATTGAAAGGAATTTTTGATTTTTTAGTTTAAGTGACTGAGAAATAATGTAATGTATTTTCTCATTGTAGACAAACTGAAATTCAATTAAAGTTAATTTTGGTTCTTGTCATTTGAATGTACGAGTTACTGTTTTATGCTAATTCATTGCTGCATACAATTTAGTATGTCCTAAGAATGAATAAGCTAACATCAACAAAATTGTAGACTCTAAAAATATTTTACTTTGAATATTTTATGATTGAAAATTTAATGGCTGCAAATCAAGCAAATCCTTTTTCGTACTAAACTCTTTGTCGTACTGAATTCTACCATCGTCAAACAATTTATCGAAATGTAATTCAAACCATTATAAATTCGAAAACTATTAACATTTATGGACTTGACTGATTGATTGATTGTTTATTGACATCATATGTATAAGGCCTTAAGCCTTTTAAATCACACATAATATTGAGAATTACTGATACGATTTTACAAAAATTAAATTAAAAATGGAATTACACAAAAATAAATACTATGAACAATAAAATACGATAAAAACATGGAACAAGAACGACATAGCCTGATCATAAAACACATAACTTTTACGACTTCGAAAGCTCGTCCTAGTCCGAGAATGATTATGAATGACGCATTAAAATAAACATATTTCGAATGACCAGACGATTATCGAATGGTTATAATTATTATTAAATAAATGTCAGGTGCAGAACTTCCAGAATTCAAAGAGTACAACTCTAGAAATACATTCTACACACACGTTATGGTCAGTTAACGAAAAACAACGAACGAAAAATTAAGAAGTCATATCATAAAATTCTTCTTGCACGCTATCTTGAATCCAGCAAGAGAACGTTGCGGCATGAGCAAGGACCTAACTAATAATAACTTCGTAACCTTAGGAAGATCTAGCGCCAGAGGCCAAAGGCAACGAAGACCGGCAAAGACCTTCGCTGCTACCGAACGCACGTGAGGAAGAAAATTTAGCTGGTTATCAATGAAGACGCCCAGGTCCTTTACCACCCCTGCGTATTATATCGAGACTCCGCCTAAATGAACCTGATTATTTCTGATACCCAACTTTTGTCAGAGATTATGATTGCCTGGGTCTTACCCACATTCAATAAGAGTTTATTAGTTCTCACCCAACACTCAACAGCCTTGAGATCTGAACTAAGCTTTTTCAAATCATCACTAATACTCTGCTTATTAACCGAACAGTACACCTGAAAATCATCCGCAAAGAGGTGAATACGAGAGTTTTTCACCACATCGGGAAGGTCATTGATGAAGGCCGAGAATAACAGAGGCCCAAGAATTGACCCTTGCGGCAAACCAAGCTGTACGTCTAGAAATTGGGATTCACATCCATTAATAACTACTTTCTGCTTCCGACCATGCAGATAACTCTTTATAATCCTCAGCGCGGTTGAGCTAAAGCTGAAGCGGCTGCCCAGTTTTTCAAGGAGCTTGTTATGGTCAACGGAATCAAACGCTTTAGAAAAGTCTAGTAATAATAAGACGTTGGCCACACCTTTGTCCATATCAGACCGCATGTCGTTTGTAATTTTAAGCAACGTAGTAACTGTACTGTGATTCAGTCGAAACCCCGATTGAAACCTATTTAAGAGATCGAATTCCGTTACAAAATCCAACATTTGTCTCTTCAACAGTCTCTCAAGGGCCTTTGAGATCGCTGGTAGCATACTAATCGGCCTATAATCTCCTAGCTCTCGTTTCCGTGTATTCTTATGTCGAGGGATAACTTTAGACTGCTTCCACTTTGCCGGGTAGGTAGATTTTGTTAAAATGACGTTGAACACATAATTGGGAGAGCAGCTGGGAGCACCAGTTTGATAAATGAAATAGGTATTTCATCCAAACCTTCAGAGTTAGATCTTATACTCACGGTAGCTTCGAAAACTTCCGTTTCCGTAACATTCCTAAACGAAAATCCCGATTAATGACTCTCTTCCTGCCGGGTAATCAGGGTGAGCTTGTCGCGTTTATAAATGATGGGAAGCTAGAAATTCAATTAAAGTTAATTTTGGTTCTTGTCATTTGAATGTACGACTTATTGTTTTATGCTAATTCATTGCTGCATAAAATTTAGTATGTCCTAAGAATGAATAAGCAAACATCAACAAAATTGTAGACTCTAAAAATATTTTACTTTGAATATTTTATAATTGAAAATATAATGGCTGCAAATCCTCTTTCGTACTAAACTCTTTGTCGTACTGAATTCTAGCATCGCCAAACAATTTATCGAAATGTAATTTAAACTATCATAAATTCGAAAACTCTTAAAATTTATGGACTTTTCGCAATCTTCGTATTCTTTTCCAAAAAATCAATTTTATGTATGTTTCTAGAAATTGCTTATTACGGAAGCCCTTCCGAAGTACTATGACCGACCTACAGCCTGACTATAACCATACATCCTTTTTAAAGTACTATCTTCTCCTCCTATGTTCTCCTTAAAATTCACTACAACATAACAAAAATTTATATTTTTACCCTTAACCCGGCTTTGGAACCCTTAGGTAAACACCGAAACCATCTAGTTCTAGTTCCAAAGAATACGAAGATTGCGAAAAGTCCATAAATTTTAAGAGTTTTCGAATTTATAATGGTTTAAATTACATTTCGATAAATTGTTTGATGATGGTAGAGTTCAGTACGACAAAGAGTTTAGTACGAAAAAGGATTTGCTTGATTTGCAGCCATTAAATTTTCAATCATAAAATATTCAAAGTAGAGTCTACAATTTTGTCGATGTTAGCTTATTCATTCTTAGGACATACTAAATTGTATGCAGCAATGAATTAGCAAAAAAAAAACAATAACTCGTACATTCAAATGACAAGAACCAAAATTAACTTTAATTGAATTTCAGTTTGTCTGCAATGAGAAAATAATACATTATTTCTCTTTCACTTAAACTAAAAAATCAAAAATTCCTTTCAATTGTATCGTTTCCCGCAGCTCTTGGCTATTTTTTATAAGAATCTCTCGGAATCTTTTAGCTCGCCTTTAACAATAATATTCAATAAATCCTTAAACGAAGGCAAATATCCCGAATCATGGAAGATCAGTTACGTTTTACCAACATTTAAATCCGGTAACCGCTCTAAGGTGCAGAATTATCGACCAATAAGCATTTTGGGCGTTATCTCAAAAGTGATGGAACGAATAATGTTTAACCGTCTACGCACATGTGAAAGATCACATCAGTGAGTATCAGCATGGATTCGTTCCAGGAAAGTCGGTCCAATCAAACCTGCTTGAATACATTAATTTTATTGTTGAATCGATCGTAAATGGAGGGCAGGTTGATACTATATACACAGACTTTTCCAAGGCTTTTGATAAAGTGTCACACAACTTACTAATGCAAGATCTGGGAATACTTGGAGTAAAAGGTCATTATAGAAACTGGTTTTGTACATACTTAACTAATAGAAAATAATAGTCTAAAAATATTAAACCTTCGTCATGTATCCCACAAGGGTCCGTTGTTATTCTTGATATTTATAAACAATCTTCCATCAATCTTCAAGGCATCTTGTAGCTCACTTTTCGCTGACGACCATAAATTATCAAAGAAGATCAATAGCTATGAAGATTGCATTGCCCTCCAATCAGACCTTGACTTGCTATCTGACTGGTGCAAAAATCGCTTGTTAGACTTGAATGTGAAAAAATGTCACGCTTTTAGCATCACGTACAAGCCCAACAAAATAAACTTCAATTATTCCATCAATGGCGAAGATACAACCAAAGTATTCGTGAAGAAGGATATTGGCGTGGATTTCGATGAAAAGGTAAAATTTAATCATCACATATCCGATGTAACTCGCAAGTGTTACAGAATGATCGGTTTCATATTCCGTACGACGAAGCTCTTCAAGAATCCTAAAAGTATAATAAAACTGTTTTACACGTACGTTTGCAGCAGACTGGAATATTGTTGCTCAAATACATGAATATAATTGAAAGGGTCCAAAGAAAATTTACGTGATTGTTGTACTACAGGTTTAACTGGATCAAACCAGACTATAAAACCAGGTTGAAGCAGCTCCAGATGCACTCGCTTATCCCAATTCTGCTTCCATAAGCCGAAGCGTTTTACTGAGAACCCTCCTACTTTTTACCTACCGTCATGACGGCTATCTTAGTGTTCATAAATCTAGTACAGATGAAACAATTTTGACATAGATTGAGCAGATTGGATAGATTATTGGAAAAGTATAAAAAAATTTGACATTTTGAAAATTCAAGAATCCCACTCTATTTCTCTATATATTGAACGTCAAACTGTAAAAATTCAAAAATATAAAAAATCATAATTTCAATTCTTAATACCTTTTTGTGCTCTTTAGCTCATGAACATACATACAACGTTAGAAATAGGTGGGAAAGGTGATTTAGTACAATTTTATGGTCATTTTATTTATAATTTTTGGCGTCCAATATATATAGAATTTCATCAAAACCGGAGTGGAATTCTTGAAATTTCAAAATGTCAAATTTTTTTTATACTTTTCTAGTAATCTGTCATTACTAGAGTAATTACAGCAAAACTTTAGAACTTATGTCAAAATTGTTTCAGCAGTACTAGATTTATAAACACTAAGATAGCAGTTTTACCCACTGTGGTCACCAGAAGCTAATTACGTCGCGCATGCACCTGTATATCGCATGAAGCAGCATCATGACGCAATATTCTCATCACTAGACCTTACCAACTTACAACTTACTTACATACATGATCACTTGTAATTGGGCGGTCACCTGTAAGTTTGTATAAATAAATAAATAAATAAATACCCGACAGGTGTTAGGAAATTATGTTGTTTTTAGCTTATGCGGAGAGAACAAATTAGGTCGTGTGATTTCGGAAGTCCTCACGTAAACCAAGCATTCTCTAAAAATCATATTCCCTACGAATTTTTTAGAGCGATCGTGAAGCTTACGGCGAATTATTCAATAAAAGTGAGAGGAAAAATGTATGGTTTTGATCACTAAAAGTTAACTGAAGATATTAAGAAACAAACCCAAAGACCCGTGCGTATCAGAATAGATGTGACAAACAGAATAGATGTGGCAAAGTGACTCGAACGTACCTAAATATACAAATAAGCAAACAATCCAACGAAGAAATTCATAGGCAAACTAGGGTCATTAATGAGAGCAGCTTCGGGGGAATCACGCTCGAAAGACTTCTTATTACAGAAGATTTCAATCGCTATTCAGAGAGGCAATGCGGCTTGCATCCTGGCAACATTAGGGAATAGTAGAGTAGATGAATTTTATTTATTGTAATTTGTTGTTGAAAAGATCGTTTTTTTTCAGGCTGCGCCAATGTGAGCAGTCTTTTTTTCGCTTTAAATAAATTTATTATAGTTCTTCCAAAAAAAAAAAAACAATCCAACGATCCATAGAAATTACCCAAGGATGTCAAAGGCCCTACCGAAGTACGTAACACCGCAGGATTTGGTCATCTCTATGATGTTTTGAACATCTGGGTATCGCTAAAACCGCGGGCAGCTGTGCAAATTCAAAATAAAAATTTCAATCTGGTTCAGGCCATTAATTCTGGGCATAAATGTCATTCTCATAATATTTATTACAGGGTATTAGACAGTACTCGCCAAAAAGTGGCAGCTGGATGACAATAATCTGAATTAGACCCATTGTTATCATCATCCCGTAGGTAATAAAATATTTAGCCAGGCCATTAATCTGAATTTGGACCATTGTTATCGCCATCCCAGAGGTAATAAATTATTTACCCACAGGCCATTAATGTCAACTACCCCTATTGTCCCATACTGAAGAAAAGTGCTCAAAACCCATTAATTTCACCCCTCCATTGTTATCACCCCTCATCAGGTAATAAATCATTTAGTCACACCCGACCTTAATTACCCCATATTGTTATCACCCCTCCCCTAGGTAATAAATCATTTAGTCACACCCCATTAATTTTAAACAATACTCGTAAAAAGTGGTAATACATCTTCTCGAAGTACGTCTCAGACCATTCAAATCTAGAAATGCTTATATCCAAGGACTAAGTCGTTTTTTCCTCAAACCCAGAAACATGTGTTATCTAAAATTTTATTGTCTACAACTTTGTCCTTGGAAGCAACTTTCTACCTCTCATAGTTCTGGAGATCTGGGTCATCCTGCCCAATTATTGAAGTGGCCATATACCAGAATTGGGCCATATTTTCCCAAAACCCTGAAACACGTGTTCGCTTAAATTTAATTCTCTACAACTTTGCCTTTGGAACCAACTTTCTAACTTTCACAGTTCTGAATATCCAGGTCATCCTGCCCAATTATGGAAGTGCCCATATACATGGATTGGACCATATTTCACCAAAACTCTGAAACACGTGTTCGCTTATTTTAAATTCTCCACAACTTCGCCTTTGGAACCAACTTTCTAACTCT
>CM055406.1:84441206-84501238 GCA_029228625.1 Pseudolycoriella hygida
AGCTGCACCTCACTGCACCTAGCTGCACCTCACTGCACCTAGCTGCACCTCACTGCACCTAGCTGCACCTCACTGCACCTAGCTGCACCTCACTGCACCTAGTTGCACCTCACTGCACCTAGCTGCACCTCACTGCACCAAGAGAATTAACTTCTTTGACTTCACTCTATCTCTATTTTCCTGTATTCATTTCAATGATTTATTGAAATGAAAACCCACCAACTCCCTGATCAACTCGACTGGTTACAAACTACGACATTTGTAAACATAGAAGTTGAAAGCGTAAACCAACTATGCGAGTCGAAGATCATGCTATTGTAGTTTCTGAGGAAGAGTTCCCAAGCACAGTTAGAAGTAAGTTCTACAAAGAAAAAAGGAACAACATATAAAATATCACAATGCATTAATTCTTCATTATATATGATTTCAATGAATGACAAAGTTGAGTTTGCGTTTGCAACACTAACCCTACCTGACTTTACACAAATTATCTTCATCGAACGTCTCTTTTCCAATATATACTATAGGCGAACTATATTAGAATTATTTTCGTGAGTCGATTTGATGTGGAAAATATTAAGAAAATTCAAACGCAGGAACATTTGATTGTATATGAGCGTACAAGAATGATGTTTATTTGCACGCTGTTTCCGAATTCTCACCTTGATAAGAGATTAACTTATGTCTGCTTGTTCCCACATGGAATGAATTCAAATTTACATTTCGGCTGATTGAAATCGAAAAATCCTCGAACATAAACCGGTAATTATTCTAATGACGACGATTAATTAAAATGATAATCGCGTATTCATACTTATGTAATATAACCCTCTCAACCATACGAGTTGAAAAGACAAACCCACAACCATTAAGCCTATTCTATAATTGAATCACCATTTTACGCGCCAATTTTATATATTGTAAATGACCTTTTGATTTGTTTCCATTAACTTTCTGATTTTTCGTTTATCCCTACCCGAAAAAACATACAAGTTTTTGGGATATACTCTGGTTGTGAGAAAAGTCCATTATCTTCAAAATAAACGATCCATATAACAAACGAGTTATCTTTTATTTTTGATTTGTATTTACTTTTACTACAGATTCAAGTTTTCGATATTACATTATATTCGCCTTCAAACAAAATACAAACAACAGGAAAATCGGAAAATTGAAAGAAAACAAAAATAAATGAAAAACATTCTATTTGTCCCTTTCCAATTTTCCAAAGAACGTTCCGCTTCATATTAATATGGCTGTAAAAGGATACACTATGAGAAGGACAACATTATGTGACTGTATGTATCATCGATGCATTCCAGCGTTTTGAGTAAAAATTTTCCGTTTTCTAACATTTATCGTTCAAAGCGTGTTAGTCAGTTGTGGAAATGACGTTATGTTGAGCTGTTGTTATCGCTGCGTTCATTTGGTGTCGTAAGCGTAAAAATTCATTGAAAAGAATTAATGTGCAAAGTTTATGTTATTATTTATGGTGAATATTTCCGAAAGTACTAAATGTGTTACTTGAGCAAGCATGTAGTTCTTGTTTCAGTTTACGCAATTAAGAAAGATCATTTAAACTCTACATGTATTTCCTCTTTCTGTTTTCGGACATGCTAAAAGTGTAATTTTTCAGATGTCATACAAAAATCATACAAAATTAGTTTTATGTAGGGAGTGATTTAGTGAAGTATTTTAGTGCCTGTAACAGATAATATAATTATTGTGAATCCGTGAAACAATAAAAGTGTGTTTTGGTGATAAAACGTTGATTTTTATAATTAACCAATGACATGAACTGTTGTTAATGGAATAATAATATTGGAATACAATGTACACAATTCGTCATGGATTATCACGATAAACATCAAAACGATTATTTTGTTATTCGATTATTTGTTATGATGAATACGACGATAAGAGTAAATTCTATTTTCACTGTATTTATAAACAAAATTTTTCTCCGCAATTTTTATAAACATTTTCAGTCTCTTTTTTGAAGTAACACCTTGAAGTCGATTTTCGTTTTAAACCGTAAAGTATTTTTGGGTTCAAAATTAAACTGAAATATTCCTAGCTAGTTAATCCAGGCTACCTGTTGGTACGGTTTCAATAAAAGAAGAAAACATTTATTTAAAATAAAATACAGATACTGTTCTCGTAATGAAGGTTGCTCAATAACACAGTGCATAACACAATCTATCAATTAAGACAATCTTAAAACTAACAATAAGCTGAATTTCAATAATTTACTATTCTTTGTCACTTCTTTGGTACTATATATGCTGGTTATTAATATGAATTGCTTTGACTTAAATTAACAAAGTTCTATTCATTTTCAGAATCAGAACTGATTTTTTTATTCTCGTTTGGGATAACTAAACCGAAAATAAAAAGTTTTCAGAGCGTATAAGCTTTCTTTGTATGACATTTTCTTCAATATTTTCATAAAATCAGTTAGGCCCAAAGTTTTGCACGTTGTGTTGATTCTAAATTGCTGTTTCGCACAAAGATTTGTTATACAAAATTTATATTCGTATAGGTTATTTTTAGAAATTTTTTTGAAATTTATTTCGGTCTCAATTCATTTGTTCGCACTAACATATGTTCCATAAGTTTTGAGACTTTTTGAACGGCTTTTTATACAGTGCAACGAATCGAATCCGAAATCGTCGCTGTTCTTAATACTTTGCCCATCTCTGAATCTCCTATAAACCACATTTGAACCGGAGCAAAAATGCATTCTTTACAGATTTTTTACACCTCAACACAAGCCATGCCCGATTGATCGGAAGAGCTTAGAGCATATTTGAGTGGCTGAGATTTTCTAAGAAAATCTCATTTTGGTGAAATTGACAAGTTTGCCTTTTGAAGTGTGTTTGGGACGCAAATTTTCAAGTTTCTTCATAGGATTCTTAATTGTACCGTCATAAAAGTTTAGAAATGCTGTATTTCTCTTGGAATAACCTAAGTATTCATATTGATCTTCGGAAGACATGCTAACCTCTAAAATAGTTCATAGCTTCGGGAGTTCCGATTTTTTCCCAATTTCTTGGGTACGCTGCAATACTGCCTATGCTGTGATGTGTTGTTCAACTCGTTTCATTTATTCTCGATTGCTTACCCTCAGAGCAACATCCCCAATCAAAGGAAACTTTTCCACGAGGAACCGTTTCGTCATTGAGATCATCAAAAGTCCGATCTGAGACGGGTCCACCAAAATGGGTTGAAACATGACTACGTAAGACCATCTCCTGGTGAACTCTGGATGATATTTTCAGAACATCTTATTTATGGAAGTGAAGCTGAGGAGTTACCAAATAATCTATGAACTTTGATTGGCATTTTGATTTTATTTATGTAGAGCTGTGAACACTTGAAAGTAGTCTCAAAACTTATGGAACATATGATATTGACATAATATTTCTAATATTTATTTCATACACCCGCACGACTTTAACTTTCAATATTTCTTCTGTTAAAAGTCGGCTTCACATTGCTGGATTTTTTAGGCCCAGTACTTCAAAGTATACGATTTATTTAAATATATGAAATTTCAGACAAGGAACGGAATTTTAACCTTTAAAAAACTTGAAAACGCAATCAGAATTTTTTTTTCGTTATTAGCGAACTCTAATCGTCGCTAACTTCGAAGGTTAAAATATAAGTTAACATTTTTAACTGGACTGATGTATTGAAGCCCTTATGATTGCTTTTCGGACTGGTATCACTCGCACTCGTTTTGTTTGTAAAGCCAGCCCTGTCTGTAGTGAAGCCTTCGTTTGTTGACAATACCAACTTTTCAGGAACTATCTGGCACTAAATTGATTCTTTCTCTAGTGTCTGATACTTTGGTTTAATTCTTGTACCACGGGTCATGGACAAATATAATAATATAAATATAATATATCAATATTTAAGAATAGATGTTTACGCCAAATCACCAATTTTACCGATTTTTAATGGACGGTTCCAGATTTGTTCTAGAACCTTTCATGCTGCATCTTCCTAGACTACTGCCCGTCAACGTCAATGCAGGTTTAGGCTACCGCTCATGTGTGTTTTTGTGGTCAACTGAGAAGACTAAAAAGACATCTTCCACTCAGAAATATATCAGCACTTATCAGGCAAGACTACCGCTTCTCCAACATTTCTACAAACTTTTTAAACACCAACCCAAATCACTACGTATCTCATCCGGCCAGTTGAGACATTTTACTAGGGTACAATAGAGTAGTTCACGACTGCGAAGTCTGTTATCAACTTTCAGGACCGATTGTAGTCAACTTCGATATTTTTAAAGAATTGTTATTGTACACTCTACTCTACACTCTACACTCTACTTTTGTTTTGAACAAAAGAAATATCCAAAAATCGTGCGGGTGTAAATGAAATTATAATTATTTATTAACGAATAATAATCGGAAAGCTGTTGTCGGTCCTAGAAGTTGATATGGCGAATCTGACAAGAATTCGCGAAGTAATGTATTGCCGCCTTAATTTTTCCATACTAAAAGGTATAAATATAACTGGTACCTCGCGTCAATAATATTTTTTCATTGCAATTAATGCAAAATGCATCCGAAATGTTACAATTTTTCATTGCTTGGAGTCGTCATAATTTTGTATTGATCGTCTCACTGACCCTCACTGACACAACATAAACAAAATGAACATGTTTCAACTTCCATCAGCTACTCTGTTTTCCATTTTTTCAAATGTTAACTATTCAACTGTCAACTATTCTTAACGAAGTAAATGTTAGTTTTAAAAATTTTCGTTCACTTCGCTCGCGTGTAAACATATTTTAAGTTCAGTGACACTACATACAAGTGTGGCAAGAGCGCTGAAAATCACAATCTTCCTACATGTCATGGATCTTTATCTATTTCGTATGTTCGTATCAATCGGAAGGTCCTTTTCACGGATTTTCATTGGACATTTTCATTATACAAAAAATTCATAGGAAATTTTTTTGAGTTTGCCCCTCACGTTTGCCAGACGGCGACTTTATGCTTGTATGGTCGTGTATGTTTTAACTTTTACTTACTGAGAGATCTCGCCATTCACTCCTATAATTGGATATAGCTCATGTAGTCCGGAGTATGCCCTAAGTATCATTCTGTTGACATGCTCATTGAAATTCCATTTCGGTTGAACATGGTAACCGAGGTATTGAACACTGTCCTTGTATTAAATATTTTTATCATTTGTAAAGATGCCTTTGAGCATTTGATTTTGCCAGTTTTGACTGTTCGATGCTGGAGGCTTCCACATCAAGAAGTGTAATAATTGAAGGGTGCAAATTTCTAAATCTATTTTTTCAACAAAATAATAATAAAAGAATTGTTTATAACACTCGGGGCTATAATATGCATATTATAGCCCTCAAACTGAAGTTTGAGGTCCACGTGTCGCAAAATATCACATAACACACGGGCTGTTATTTGAGATCTCGTATTTGGGAGGGGTTGAAGATCCGAAAGCGTCAGGAAATCGAATAATTATCTAATTCGTTTACGGCAACTAAGACAATGAGGGGGCGTAACGAATGAGAAAATTTCAAAGAACTGTTGAATAAATGCAGTTGACGACACAATAAAGCCTAGGCATAATAAAGGTTATTGCATTAATTCATGCTTTGAAAATTATTTACAATAATATATGCATACTGTACTATTTAACTGTTTGTTGGGAAATTTGATTTCTATCTTTGCACTCTAACTAAACGAAATATTGTAATTTCGCAATGTTTTTAATTGTGCTATTTATTGTTCGCTTTTTGTACGTTTTTTTTAGTCTAATTTGAAACTATGTGATTTTAATGTAACTCCATGATTGTATCTCACACGCATTGATAAAGAGATGATAATAAATGAAATTAAAAAAGTTTAAAAAAAAAGCTTTGAGAACTGGTTTTTGACTCGTGTATTTATATTCCCCGCCTTCGGCTCGAAATCTAAACGCTACCCTCGTCCAAAAACCGTTGTCAAAGCTTTTTGCTTAAAAACATTCCTCGATGCGCGATTATTTGTTTGTATGTTATTCCTGTATATTCGAAAATACAATTATTTAACGCGTCACTTACCGGCCTGTTCAATAATCTACTATTTCTTTAATTTTTCGGCGCTACGGCCACTTTCTTATTCTGAAAAATTTTGAGGCGAGTCTGTTCACAATCGCCACTATATCCGGCTCGCCAAAATCACGTTACAATTTAAAGTTATATTGCCGTCTACACCTCTCACCCTCGCGCATCGTTCCATATGGAGCGGAGTACCTTGCGCTCGAACGTTAGGAGCAACTGTTCATCACTTTTCTTCATCGTCCAAGATTCGCATCCGTAGATCAATACTGTATGAATAAGCGTTTTATAAATATGGCACTTAGTTTTCCTTTATATGAGTAGAGATCCAGATCATCTGCAAAGCCCAGGACTGGAACTGTTCCATTCACCAGCGTTTTGTTGGTTTGGATACCAGCACGTCTCATTGCGATTTCCAAATCCAAGTAAGCAAGATAGAGCGACTCCCTGCTTTAATCATTCTCCAACAGCAAACACATCTGTCGTTTTGCACCTTGACACGACATCTGGTGCCATCCAATGTCGCTTTAACAAGACGAATATACTTTGTTTCAAAGCCCAGTTCCTTCATCGCCGCATGGTCCTTTTGTAAGCTTGTCTTAAGTCGATGAAAAGATGGTACGTCCGGACTTGAAACTCTCTGCCCTTTTGCAGAAACAGACGAAGTGTGAGTATTTGGTCAGTTGCTGTGCGATCTCGTCCGAATCCGCCTCAATAATACCCAATGACATTCTCAGCCAGCGGATACTTTCGAATAGTACTCGAGCGAAAACTTTATAAGCCGTGTTCAGCAAGGCAATTCCACGGTAGAGGTAAAATTGCACCCTCTAGCCACTCGTCAGGCAACTCTTCCGTGTTCGATATTCGTTTTACTAAATCATACATTACTTTAGACAATTCCTCGTCACCCACCTTCAGCAGTTCTGCTGGTATATTATGATTGTTCGAGGTTTGAATTCTTATATAATAATAATAATAATAGCGTATGGTATTGTTTAGCCGGGAGGACACTTTTTTTAAGTGACAGATTCGCCTACCATTGCTGCTATAGCTAGTGAAAGTACTTTTACATGGTATTGTAATGACGTAGCACTAGGGACCACATGCTTAACGTGAATTCCGAACCACGCCTTCTAAGTATTTTTTTTACACTCCAGGCCCGTAGCCAGGGTCGACTGCCAGGGGGGGCTCGAGCCCCCCCACCGAATTGATAAAATTATATGAAATTTTGAGAAAATTCTCTTTATTTCGCGCATTTCACATTAATACAGTCGTATTTTTGGTATAGGATTTTCGTTAAACAAGGTCGCCGATAGAAGGTGTTTTGTGTTTCACCGGCACCTCCCCCCCCCCTCTAAATAATTTGCCGTGCCTAACACACAGAACTTTTGTTTATTTCCCAGCTTTTTAGGAAGCACACACGACTCTGCTTCGTTTTTGAGACAGAACTGAAGTGAGAAATCGCGAGCGGAGCGAGCAAAAAAAATTTGTCACAAATTTTTGAAAAATTTAGTATTATTCATGGCGTTTCCATTTTTCCAAAATAATCTCATTACTTATTTTCACATGAAATTATCTTCTTCTTGGTTCGTTTTTCTCAAAAAATGTGAGATAAATGTGCGAAGTTCCCCTCCGCCTAAAATAGATACAGCAACGGTTTTTTAAAAACAAGCTACTCTAAGTTTTGACAATAGAATTTGTCCTTCACTTCCCATATTTTCCTGAAATCGGTCACACTATTTATAAGAAAATTTGCTAAATTTTTGCCGCAGGTTTTGTTAGCAGCTAGCACACAGCTTCTGTTATAACGCTGCAGGGAATAAAAATTTTTGAGTACTATTCTTATGCGAGAAAAATAAAAAGTTTAGTTTGAGTGGGTGGTGAATGTTGAATTTAAAAGTGGCGCCGCAGGCGAAAATTTATCAAAATTAAATTGCGCATTTTGGTTTTGGTTGGTGAAAGTATACAGTTCTGATTACCATTTTATAGCAAAAATTCTAACATCTCCCTTCGAAAGTGGGCGAGCTAGGGCCTATCATATTAGACAGGTTCCTGGTCGGCACGCAAAGGTTTTCATGATTTTTTAAATGATGAGCGGCAAAAAGGAACAAAGGGTCACAAGATCTGTGTTCCAGACCACGAAAGTGATCGTCCCAAACTGATAAAAATCTAAAAATCTAACATCTCAGTAACCGATAACACACCACTGTCGTTAAGAGTGTCAAAAGTTTTTTCTTGCATTGAAGAACCGAAAATCTATTTCAATAACGAAACGGAAACATTTAAATGAGATTAGAAAAAAAAAAGAATGATTGCGCCGCAGCGCAGGCGAAAATTTCAAGTATTGAAAACGATCATGACGTCAAGATTTATATTTTTTCGCAAAATTCGCAACATTTCAGTTTCGCCAGGAGGGGCTTTGAAGACGCTCAGGGGGGGCTAAGCTCCTGCCCCCCCCCCCCTAGATACGGGCCTGTTACACTCTGAACGATTTTTGAATGTTGCGCCTTAGTACCTATAGCAGTGCTTGTCCCACTAAAGCGCAGTAGGAGTAGAATACCGGCAGCTCCCAACAATGTATTGACCGGTATGCCGTGTGACAGCTCTTCACACACAACTACACCAGATTTGAACCGATTCAGCCAGCTGTGTATTTGTATACACGTCTGACAACCGATTTTTTTCTGTTGCGGGTGAGTTTCGAACCATCACACTGGCAACTCAATCGAATATTGGAAAGCAAACGAGCTAACCATTACGCCATTGAGTTGTTTATAGTACATTCGTGACTCTCTCTAGCTGAAGTGCATTCCTATCTACGAGCTCTCTCTTCTTGCGCCGGTGCAAACGCTTTTCCTCCTTCCGCAGTTCTTTGTATCTCGCATCTGCCGCCACTTTCTGTCTCGTTCTTACAGCTTCCTCTCCTAATCGCACAGCGTTTTTACCCAGCTATTGAAGTCATTAGAGCTCTGATATCCTAAGGTGTTGGTCGGTTCTTGTTTGGTTTCTTCACTCACCGATTGCCAGTCGAGAGGAGTATCATCTGGTTGAGTTTGTTATAGTTGTTGAAGCTTTGTGCTAATGTTTTCAGCATATGTCGCCGGTATCTGTGGATCTCTTAGTTTGTCCACTGCAAAATGCCTCACAGTTTCTTGTTTGCCATTATATTCATCGTAGATATTTGCGAGTAATTCATAATATTCGTCCTTGACTATGTCTATGTAGCCATCATAGCGGGAAATTTGTGAGTCTTTATTATATTGGCTCTCTTGAATAGCTGCAAAGTCGACTTTGGTCTTCTTCAGTTCATTTGTCAGTTTTGTTAATCCCTTTGTTCTGTTAGTCTGAATGTGAGCTTTCCATGTTCCAATTATCATATCCTTTATCCGTTTCCGAGTCGTTGACGAAACCTCCCAGCATCCGAATGAGACTGCATATTGTCTCTTTCTTCTCCAGCTTTCGTTGCAATGATTTTTCCACAATCTCTCGCAGCCATGTGTCCCAGAACCAGGTCGCAAGCCTCGACTCCAACTCCCTATTCATCGGAGGACCAATTTTGGTTTTGTTTTGTGACGGCAGCTCAACTGACTAGGGCTGTGTATGCTGCCGTTTTTTCTTGTTTATCAGATCGTCCGCCACCATACTAAGCCGCCTATCCCATCCTGATAGCGCCTGGCTACCTTTGGCCCTTCCTATACGTGACGTTAAGATATTACCCGAAGACAGCCCCCGTCGTCCTTTTCATGAGTGACCCACACTACTACACCAGGGTTGGTTACCTATTCGTTCATGCGGGCTGCTCACTATAACAGGACCGATTTTGCTTACCTTTGAACTTAAATCACAAAATATATGTGCCTTTTAAGGAAAAGAAAGTGTAGGGTGATCTGTTGAGCTGTTGGAAAAAAAGTGGAGACTAACGCTTCGCTCATGTAAAATGCGCATTTACATTGCTTCAACACGTAAAAAACGGTACGTACGTGCTTCCAAATTTTTATTTTGACGAGTGGGAATACAGCCCTCCCCTTCGGGTCAGACGTAATGTACTATAAAGTTCGCCTGTTCAATTAGTAGAAAATTGTATACAAGGAAAGTAAGTAATAAAATCATGTGGCTGAAATACGCAAAGAGTGCAAAATGTAATGGTACCGTCTGGTATTTTATGAAATAAATGCAGTCGTCTGAAAAAGGTTTCGACTAACCGTGTGATCTACAAAATACGATGGGTTCGGCAGAAACAAATTTTGGCTAGTCATAAGATATTTTGTACGATCTACAAAATATGACGGGGTCGACTGAAATAAATTTTTCCCGTGTTTTGTGCTATCTACAAAATATCACGAGGTCGACTGAAAGTTTATGTCAGCCGAGCCCATCGTATTATGTACGAAATGCCTTAAACCAATTCAAAAACATTTACAAGTGCTAGTGTTAAGTTTGCGATAAGAGCGAAGAGAGGACCGTAGTGTCACTAGTTAAGTTAATTGTTCACGAATAAAATTTAATAGCTCAATCACAAAAGTACTAATTGCACATTTCATATAAATATTTATATAAAACACAACCGAAGATTATGTTACAATGCGCATGTGCATTCGAAAAAAAAATTCGAATTAAACACACAAACACGTGAGATTCTATTCACGCATATAGAAAACACATTTTATGAGAGTTTTCAATTGAATCACATTAGCTGCGATAATATAATTCGCAACTCATGCATTTACTAAGATCATGTGGCGTAGTGGTTAGCTTCGTTGATTGGGATGCGGGGCGTTCTGTGTTCGATTCTCAAACGGTTTTTTTTTTAATTTAATATTTCTAGTCTAGCTGGTTATTTATCGCCCTAGACAGTGGAATTTATCACTCTAGACGGATAAATACTGAGAATAATGCAATAAATTCTCATTTTCCGTCTCAAAAATTGGCATTTAATGTGAGAAGTATCGTCGCATATTAAGTAAAAAACTTTTGCCAGAGATAGTGTAAAGTTTGCGGGAAGAGCGAAGCGAGGGCCGTAGTCGCGCGAGTTAAACGACTTGTTCACAAATAGAATTTATTAGGTTTGCGTGCCGAGTGAAGTGTTTCACGACATACCAAAATAAATTCGTTTTAAATATATTTTTAAAATAGAAATCAATGTTCATATATATATATATATATATATATATATATATTAGTGCACAACGGGTATATGTATACGAATGACCTGCTGATGAACTGTCCGTCGTGTAAGCTTGTGTGTGTGAATTTAAAAATTTTATTGGACCCGATATACGGAGGTAAGATGGGTTAGATCGAGATGGCAGTTGGGGGGATGCATTTATTTTCGTCTAAATATGACGAATCAACAATAAAAAAAATGTCCGTCCGTCCGTGCGTCTCCACTTTTTTTCAAAACGGCTCAACCGATCACTCTAAACTTTTTTCCCTGAAAGATACATGCCTCCCATGATTCGAGTTCGAAGATGAGCAAAATCGATTAAGTGGCTCCGGAGATATGGTCGAGGAAGTAACCAAAAACATTCGAGGGTCGGTGAAGCATTTTCGCAAATATCTCAGCAAGTATAGCACGGAAATTGCTCATAATGGTGTCAAATGAAAGGATTTGATGTCAGAAAATTGGGAAAACATTTTTGTGGGAATCGGGTCAGGGGTTGGGGCACTGGGACCAATGGAATCGACGAAATCGAGTTTCTTAGCGATATACGAAAACAGTTTTTTGTGTTTATTTCCTTAACTATGCAATATGGAGACTCACTGTCAAAGGCAAAGTTGTAGAGAATGAAATTTTAGGGTACATGTTTTTCAGGGTTTTGGGTAAAAATGCCTCAATCCTGGGATATGACCACTTATATAATTGGGAGGGATAACCTATATCTCTAGAACTATAAGAGTTAGAAAGTTGCTTAGGCAATAAAATTTTAGAGAAAACGTGTCTCAGGATTTTGGGTAAAAATGCCACAATCCAAGGATCCATGACCACTTTTAGAATTGGGAGGGATGATCCATATATGTAGAACTATAAGAGGTAGAAAGTTGCTTCCCAAAGCAAAATTGTAGAGAATAAAATTTTAGCGAACACTTGTCTCAGGGTTTTGGGTAAAAATTCCACAATCCTGGGATATGACCAGTTCTAGAATTAGAAGGGATGATCCATATCTCTAGAAATATAAGAGGTAGAATGTTGCTTCCAAAAGCAAAGTTGTAGAGAATAAAATTTTAGCGAACGCGAGCCTCAGGTTTTTGGATAAAAATGGCACAGTCCTTGGATATGTCCACTTCTAGAATTGGGAGGTATGATCCATATCTCTAGAACTATAAGAGGTACAAAATTGCTTCCAAAGGCAAAGCTGTAGAGCATAACATTTTAGCGAACACGTGTCTCAGGGTTTTGAGTAAAAATGCCACAATCCTGGGATATGACCGCTTATAGAATTGGGAGGGATGCCCCATATCTCTAGAACTGTAAGAGGTAGAAGGTTCCTTCCAAAGGCAAAGTTTCAGGGTTTTAGGGGAAAATGGCCCAATCCTTGGATATAACCATTTCTAGATTTGAATGGTCTGAGATGTACTTCGGTAGGGCCTTGGGTAATTTCTATGGATCTTGGAAATTCTTATAGTTATAAAAGAACATATAACGTTGGATTGTTTACTTAGGTGGCAGGACATTTCTCCGCCGCAAATAACGCCCGGGGCGTTAATAACACCCGGGGCGTTAGTAACGCCCGCCCGGGCGTTATTAACGCCCGCACTCCGGGCGCTTATAACGCCCGGGGTGTTATTAACGCCCAGCTGAATAATTGGATAAACGCTACAAAATGACACTTTAATAAATAACTTTACTTATAGAGCATGTAACTAGAAGAAGTTGACTAAGGGGAAAATTTTCCTTATACGTCAATAGAAGGAGTTGAATAAAGGAAAATTTTAAAATGGGGTGAAGGTTTATTTTCCCACTTTTTGTGTAATAAGTTTTTTGAATATGTTGATAGTTACAGCCTTATCCTTTTAGAGGTGTACAACGTGAAACATATAGATGACATTTGTACAATGATTTCTAACAGCTTTAAAGAAAAACATGAAGCAGTTTCAAAGGCCGAAAATTTCAACTAGAAAATGGTGACTGTTGGTGTCTTTCCTAAAAGTGGAAAATAAATCTTGGCCGCACTTTACTTATAAAGAATGTCACTAGAAAGAGTTGACTAAGGGGAAAATTTTCCTTATACAGAATGTAACTAGAAGGAGTTGACCAGAGGAAAATCTTCCTTATACAAAATGTCACTAGAAGGAGTTGAGTAAGGGGAACATTTTCCTTATACAGAATGTCACTAGAGGGAGTTGGCTAGAGGAAAATCTTCCTTATACAGAATGTCACTAGAAAGAGTTAACTAAGGGGAAAGTACAGAACGTCACTGGAAGGGATTGATTAAGAGAATCATACAGAAAGAATGCCACTAGATGGAAGAATTTTTTTCTCTGCTCTTTTATTTTTAGAAAAGTTGTCAATAAGAAATCAAAAAATTACATGAAAACTTTATGAAAGTCATTGAGCACTACGATTTTGAAATTTAAAAACTTGAGTAAAAGGGATGAATAAAAACAATACAAAACGAGATGTTTACATAGAAATGTCCTGAGCTTCTGAATTTAAATAACTTCCAATTTATTCTTGAAGCTCAATAGTGACCGTGTACGGAATTATATAGCTGGGCGTTATTAGCGCCCGGAGTGCGGGCGTTAATAACGCCCCGGGCGTTATTAGCGCCCGGAGTGCGGGCGTTAATAACACCCCGGGCGTTATTAGCGCCCGCAGTGCGGGCGTTAATAACACCCCGGGCGTTATTAGCGCCCGGAGTGCGGGCGTAATAACATCCCGGGCGTTATTAGCGCCCGGAGTGCGGAGATTATTAACACCCCGAGCGTTATTAGCGCCCGGAGTGCGGGCGTTATTAGCGCCCCGGGCGTTATGTTTATTTTAAAAATTATTATAAAAAAAACTAAAGCGTCTCGATTTTTTTGAAAGCGGATTATTAATACAGATAAATAACCTAAAGAATCATAGTAAAATATAAAAAAATTTTGGTATCCCCCGGCCATTTAAAAAACGAAGTAAAAAATTAACCTGTCGTTTGGTTGTAGTCTTTACAACAAAATAATAAGACTGACCAACCCAAAAGGTGGGACCTAGTAAATTAGAGAAAGCTATTAAAGTACAAAAAGAAACACATATAATGCATGATAAAGCAAAAAGGATATGAATAAAATGATTATATATCGAGCTAACTTTACCTCAGTATAACGAAAACACATAAAAAATTGAATAAAACAAAAGTAATAGGTTAAAAACCAACAATAAATCAAAAATGTAAATTTTGTAAAACAGTAGTAACCTGAAAAAAAGGATAGAAAAAACCAAAAACCTTTGATCATTTGTATATTATACACATTCACAATAACATTCAGCAATTTTTGGTATAAAAAAATTAACTATAAATTTCGGAGCACCGGCTGTGGTGAAATTCTTAACTCAATTTATGTATTGGAGTGTTTTTTTTTTGTCTGAAAAAAAATTTTTTGTCGAACAGTAAAGTAGTCACAAAATATTGTATGGGTGAGAAAAGCTTAAATAATATTTTTTTAATTTTTTGGACGCGTTTTTGCGGTCCGGAAAAATCATAGAAATTTTCTGCTACATACAAAATTGGTTTTTCCCAAGCTTTGATAATTTTTACGGACTTGAAAAACGCCTCCAAAAATTCTGAAAAAAAATAACTTAGTCTTTTCTCACCCATAAAATATTTTGTGACTACTTTAAATAAAACTATTCGACATCTTGAAAAAAAAAACACTTTAATACGTATGTATGTGTTTTGTTCAGTTGATTTTATACAACTTCCCGAAAACGCAAACAGGTAACATATCTGCAACTTTACATGGAGAGGAACAAAATTACTAGAAAAATTCTAATGCTCCGTTCATTTTCATCCCCGACGCATGTAAAATAAAGTCGATTATCATCAATAGACTTGTGATTAATGTAAATATCAATCATAAAGAAATCAGACATCTGAAAATTACTTGTTCTATTTTAAGGGAGAGCATATCAGTATCATTTTGACCTGTCTCGGAACTGCTGTCAAACAACAATGAAAATAATTGAGAGAGGACGGAATAGTTTGAATTTTTCTTTGCTCATTTTGGAATGACAGGTAAAGGAAACTGAAAATTTAAATTCACGCAAAATTATTATTGTTAAAAGTATTTTGTTGATATTCGTTCGCTTCCTTCGTTTTAGAAGCTCTGAATGCTTCCTTCGTGTTTGAGCTGTGAAGCTGTGGATTTGCGGATCTGATGTGTTAGTTAACACATAAGGATCAACACCGCCACAATCTTTGTCTACTTTTCTTGTACTGAGCGGAAACACCCGCACAAAATTAACAAAATATGTAAAAAATGGACACAAAGTAACACAAAAGTAAAATTAAAATCGTACACCAAATTTTTCGCAAACAACATTTCCATTTCTTTTGCTTACGTTTTCATTTATATTTTCTCGTTTTGACAACAGTCCCCGAAACAAGTTTATTGCTCTCTGAAAATCTCTTAACCAACCTATACACGATGTATAAAAATTTACATTGAGTTTACACCGATTTTTTGGAGTTTTTGAATTTCGTCTACATTTTATTTTCAGTTTGTTATAGGATTCGGCAACATCGACAATTTACGTAGGATGGCCGAATCGAGTTACAAATCAAATGTCTCTTCTTCGACAATAACGAATTATGAATGAATATTGGATGAATAAGTGACACTTTTGGGCCTGTACATTACTGATTTAAATTTATTACAAATGTGTAGTCTTAGAGTCTCAGTCGCTTGCTATCAGTAACACTTTAAATACGGTTGTTTTTAATCAAAGGAATTCTCATTCTTAAATGTGTTATGACATTTCTGTGTCATTTTGCAGAACATGTCTGTTATTTTAGTTATTTTTAAAAATCCGAAAGTGTCTTGACCCGAGACATGTCATGCGTGAAGCAATAGGAGATTACAGTGGAGAATGCGGAAATAAGTCATTACATGAGGGATTAATTTTGTGAAATGAGCCAAATTCAAGAGGGTGTTTTTAAGCAAAAAGCTTCGAAAACTGTTTTTTGACGAGTGTAGAGATTGTATCCAAAGCCGAAAGCGAGGTATACAACTACAAAAGCGAGTTGCTTAAAAAGCGAGTTGCTTAAAAATACACGAATGAGTTTGCGAATGTCACAAAATTATCCAGAATGGATGACTTATTAAGCATCCCCCACTGTATGCGGTTTTACTCGGTGTCCCAACCAAAAACGCGTCATTACATGCAGATATGCATGTAATGAGAAGTTTTCGGAGGGGGCTACATGTAATGGATAGCATGTAATGAATGACATGTAATGAATAATTTCCGTGGGGTGCACATATACATGTAATGATAAGTTTTCGGTGGGACAACGAGTAAAAGCTATTCCAACTACCTACGCCATCTTATACATAGTCGATGAATGAATGATGTACTTATGTATTATGTATGATACTTATGTATTGTTGTATTGTATATTGTATTGTTGTTGATACTTACAATATAATAACAAATTATACAAAATTATTACAATTATACAGAAGGCGACGAGAGCAGCAAAAGAGAGCGAATGAATTTATTTACTTAAATGAATAAATTGTGCTGCCCACTTACAGTATGTTGCCTAATAACACAACTTATTGATCTATCACTTGATAATCTTAAATCTAACAATTCGTTGAGGTCATTTTCCATCAAAAATTTTCTTTTTATATCTACATTTAAATACATTTTTAAACTCATAATAACTATTCGTCATCTGTATATTGTGATTCGTTACTATATGTTCGTATTTATCATTAAATTTTCTTACAAAATGGTGCCAAGTTTCAACTACCCGTCTACAACATCTTAAAAAAAATCATGCTTACGAATTGATCGACTCACCTTGCGGCTCGTCAAGCAACTATTCGTAGCACTGTAATCACTCGTTTTTTAGCAAGCATGAAATCTACTATTTCACTTCATTCATCTATCAGACTGTATTAATGAATTGCTAAACCAATGAGGAGAACGGAACACAAGAAATTATTTTTCATTTCAAGTTATACTAATTTTTACAGAGTGGAAAAATGTGTGTTTACTACGCTATGTAAAATTATGTGGTGTTTTAGTATAAGTAAGTTAAACCTACTCAAACGGAATACAAATTCATATGTCAACAATTATTCTCCTGGCGGAAAATAATTTAAAAAGTGTATGGGGATTTATTTGTAGATAAATATATTTTATGTAAATGGTATACCCTCACCGCATATCATTGACATATTATTACAACATTCACTAATAGGGCAAATCGTTATTGTTTATAGAAATGAATACGGAAGATACAGGTCCTCTATAGTCGGGGACTAGATTTGTTTACTGTAAATTTTGTATTTTGAAACTGAGAATAAGTCTAGTGATACAATAATATCGTCCATGAGATTTGTTTATATTTTCACAACAGTTGTTTGTTAATCAAGGTGACAAAATAAGGCGATAAATGGTGCCACAATAAGCTCTTAAATGAGCGGAAATTTGTAAATCGTGTAAAAGAAACAATGCGAATGCGGCAATTCTGTATTAAATACCCGTCTGAAGCAGAGGTGCTGACATGTTATCCAATAAAAAAGGGTCGGTGCGTGCGGCGGCAGAGCCGATTTTCAATTCATTGTTAATATTTTCTTTCAAAAAACTGTAATTGTATGTTTCAATAGTAAGCAAAGTTTTTATTGGAAAAATGAGCAGAAGGTTCAAGTTTAGTTTAGACACAACATTGAAACGGAATTATTGTTAATAAATTGTATTAGTGGTTTCAATTATCTCGTCTTTTAGGAGTAGATGTTAAAGAAGGTGATGGTCTCGATAACATTTCTCCCCTCTTTTAAAAAACTGTGCGAAGGAGTTGTCCGCCCTGAAGCGGAGATATTTAATTTGTCCCCTTCAACAAAAAAATTCACGACTCACGATGTGTTACGTAACGCAAAATTTTTGAAAAAGCTTACAAAAAAGATGGCATCGAATAGATGTCGACATTCATTACATATACAAAAATAATGGACACATAATTACGGTAGAACGAAAAGACACAAGGATTTGTAGGTGGCAAAAAGCGCGCGTAATTGCTAGCAACAAGTAATATCTGTGCATTGCCCATATTACTGGCATAAATTACACGGCTTTAGCTACAAATACATGTGTTAGTGTTAAACAACGGTTCGAAATTAGATCTGAAGGGAGAACGTACGGTAGCTCAATTGGTAGAGCACCACTCCGGCAAGGTGAAGGTTTTGGGTTCAGGTCCCAGTCGTGGCAAATTTTTCATTTCAGATTTGGTTTCAAGATGTTATTTCTATCATAATCACATTCAAATTTAGATTATACATTGAAGGAGCTAATACGCTTCTTTGCAGAACACCTGCTAGGATTGGGTATAAGCTTGAATAAGTGTCTTCAATTTTTACTCTCAATGTCGTTTTAGATAGGTATGACTCAGAAGTTGGCAGAGGCTTCCTGAGAGCACTTTGCTCATTTTACATCTGAGTCCCTGGTGCCAGACTTTAGCAAATGCTTGAGAAACATCGAGGAATGCTGCCGGGCAGTATTCCCCGTTTTCGTAGGCTCGTTCGATAATCGTGGTTAATCTGCGATTTCGAGCCTGGAGAGAGATTAATCAAATAGTTGTCTCGACTAGAAGTGAGCGGTTACCCGAATGTACGAAAAAACTATACCCGAACCCGATCCGAATCCGAATTTTATCAGGTTGACGGGTTACGGATTTTTCAAAATCGAATCGGGTCGGGTTTTTGTAATTATTTGACAAAAACCCAGTAATTTTTTTCATGAAATTATAGTGAAATTATAGTAAATAATGAGAAAGTTACGCGTACTAGTATTGGTGTATTGAACCAAAATAAATTAAAATGAAATTTTTGGTCACACTATGAGTTGGGAATGTAATACTAATTATCAATCAAATGCATTTTGCGCGTAAGAATGAATGATGTAACCTAAGATCTTATCAAAATTTGTACACAGTGATCATAACTTAAAAATCGAATTTCGATGCAAAACATGGTTCTATCAATTCGATAATTTCAAGTTTAGCCCTTCTCAACAAATTTTCATATTTTCTCTGAATGGCGCAGAATGAAAACCGGGTTTTCGAAACTTTTAACTGGAGATAATGTTACACAATCGTATATTATATGACTTGGACCAAAAAGTTATGATTTTTACCCAGAGAGACCCTGGAGACTCATAGCTCGCCACTAACAATCTTGTTAGTCTCCAGCGTATAAGTTGTCTCAATATCTAGCAAATATTCTCCAAAATGTAACATCAAACGGTAAATACAATATCAAGAATGGTTTGGAGTTCATTAGTAGGATCAGGGAGTTACGAGTGGCAGCTATCTAACATCGTTTGACGTCAAATCATTGTTCACAAACATTCCATTGGACGTATTGGACGAAATTTTAAATGAAAAATGGAGTGAAATCGAGAAGCATACCAACATCCCAAAATGCGAGTTTTTTCAATTACTTAATTTTGTTATAAGGGATTGCAATCAATTTGTGTACAACAATATTATTTACAAGCAAATTGATGGAGTTCCAATGGGTCTGCCGATAAGCCCGATACTAGCTGACATCGTAATGGTATAGATTATTGACAAAGCGATGTCGATATTACCTTTCTCGCTTCAAGAGTGTGTCAAGTATGTTGATGATCTTTTTCTAGTTATTCCAAGTCACTTGATAAGTTATGTTTTATACATTTTCAACTCTATCCATGAAAAAATAAAATTTACGTATGAGATTGAAGTTAAGAACAAGCTACCGTACATGGATATACTAGTTATTAGTCGTGATGACGGCAAAATAGAATACGAATGGTACTCCAAACCGACATTATCCGACGTGGATAACTTGATTAAACGACTATTTAGTTTAAGTTCTACTAAATATCATGAAGCAAGTAGAAGGAAAATAATAAGAATTTTGTCTTTAAACGGGTACCCACAATCTATCATTGAAAAAAGAATCAAAAAATATTTTAGCAAATACTCAACTCGCAATGATGCTTTTAATAGTCCAATTACAGAGAGCCCAGCTCAAGATCATAATCCGATTGAATACAGGAGCCGACAATACAATGACACGTGTTCTATTAACATTGGAAAAATTTTACGTAAAGACTTACCTAACCTAAAGATCGGATTTAAGCCTATGAACACGAACAGATCCATATTTTCAATGCTGAAGCAAAAAACAAAAACAGAACATTTGTATGACGTTGTATATAATATCCCATGATATGGAAATGGTTACACCTCAACGATCTGTGACCTTAATTACGTAGGAACTACTGGACATCGAGTTGAAGACAGAAGTGACCAACATGTAAATGACATTAAGATATTCAATGCTACAGGAGATTTGAGTGAAGCCACAGCAATAGTCCACCGTTACCACGATGCAGGTCATCTCCCTGACACAGATAATTTGTCGATCTCAGCAGTTGAACATAATTATACGAAGAGGAAACTGCTAGAGTCGTTACACAAATTGACAAATAAAACGATGAATTTTAGAAGAGACACAGACAACATTTATGTCCCATTCTATGCAAACCGTGACGCCTGTAATGTAAGGAACGGAAATACTGCCTTAACCTTAGAATATAGCGAAATCATACGTTCAGCAAAAAATTAGATATTACAGTTGAGAACAATTTTTTCATTGAACACAACATTTGGACTCTTAGACGACTCAGGAGAAATTTTTGTTCCTTACATTACATACATTTGGAATGGCCCATAAGCGCTGTATACAAAGCTTTATTAAAATAATTTGAGTTCAGTGTTTTGAAGAATGTTATGATGAAGAGTGTTATGATGTAAGGTATATCGAATATTGTAGCCAGTATATATTGTAATTACGCTGATGATGCGACAATAAAGATCGTGAAACGTCCGTTAATTAAAATTAAGTTTTTCATAAAAAGTTATAGACCGAAAAATCGAGGAAAAATCATATCTTCTCTATTTCTTAGCCACGGTCAAGCAAATAATCGATTATGAAATTTTATGGGAATATTCTGTTTATTCGGGTTGTCGCAATCCACGCTAAAGATTTAGAAAGGTCCTCAACCAAAATTAAATACGTAAATGTGCAATAAGTAACTTTTCCCGCAGCTTCCAGCTACTGTGGAGCTGAAATAAGTTATAATTCCACTACTGTAATCACTCAAGAACTGTTTGAACATTTATACTTCGTACAGAGATCTAAAAATGTGATGTAAGTAAATTGCAACTTATTCACAAAGCAAAAAAAAAAAACTCGCTACCACTCGTTACGCAAACATTTTTTTTTATATTTCATACCTTGTGTCACCTCATTTACACAACAACACTTCAATGTCTCAACCGAATGAAATCAGACTTAACAAAACGAAACTAAACGGAACAGATAAATGTAAAAACAGAAACTCAGACTAAGCAACGTCGAGACGGTCTCGTCTGAGGTAATTGCTTAATTGAAGAAATATTTACTTTTTGCGTGCACACCTAGCTACATAAAAAATCAATAATTAGAGAAATAACAAATTGACGGACTGTAACCACTGATCTCCTCAAATAAATTGTTGACGTTAATTTGAATAAAATAACAAATAGACTCACCAATTAATTGAAAAGCCAAAACAAATCAAAAATAATGTCGAATCACAAGTTGTAGCTATAAAAATAAAACCAAAGTTATTTTATTACTTCAAATGCTAAAAAACGAAGACACATAATTTGCCTTCAATTCTCCAGAGTCTGAAATTGTTTTCAATGTCAAATATTTAATTTAGCTTTTAGCATTGTAGAAATACCTCTATTCGTAAAAAAATAAGTGATTTTTATAAGTTGGCTTGTTAATGTTATGATGACTGATAATTTAACAAACCTTCAAAATATTTATCATTTTCACACATGTTTACTGGTAATAAGGAGCCCAAAAAGCACACCCTAATTCACGCGATTAAGTTATAAAAAGAATCAACGAATTATGTGTTTTAGCAACGTAACGTGTAACATAGTCGTTATTGGGAATTATACGTGTGTCATGTGGCACGGGCAGATTGTTTGTCTTTCTTCTTCGATAAATGGATGATTTTTTTCACCGGACTTTCAACAAAAGTAACCGGACACAAGACTAACTTTGTTATGGTTTTTTGACTTTCTTCATTGAAAGTGTCACGTTTACAGTTACGACGTTCCCTTTCAATGATTTTTGAGACTTTTATAATCGTAGTCGATAATTCCTTTGGAGTGGATTTGATAACTTATTTTTAATACGCCTATTACACACCTCAAACTAAAGTTTGATGCCCTCGTGTTATAAAATATACAAAGTGACTATTGGCACCAGTTGCCAATAGTCATGCGTATCACTATTGGCACCCTGTGTGAATAATGATGCACGAAGCAAATAGTAATTGAAATGTCATTCGCATCAGTGAATCACATAAAATCTAATTATGACAAAAAGCCATGGCAATGACTCCATCAATAATATCCTCACGCTTTATAAAGTCATGATCCGCCCGAAAATAACATGTATCTCTAGTATGTTGCCGTAATTTTCATAAGAAACAAGTCCTACACCCACAAATCGCAAGAGTTGTATACTTTTGAGAATGGATCGATTGTAACCCCCGGAAAATATTTTTTCCGGATTCTACGGACAATTTTACGGAAGTGTCTTTTCACTTATTCAACTCTTTTCAGTGGATCCGGAGATATGACCTTTAGAAAAAGATCTTTTCCTATACAAAAAGTGCATTTTCAGCCAAAGATAATAAAAACATGATGATATTTAATTTTTTGTCTCACTATTTTCTAGCCGACATGGAAAAAAAGTGACTATGACTGCAGTCATAGTCCTCGTTAAGAAACCATGTAAACGTTACAATAATACGCCTTAAAGTAATATTCACATTAACATAGTCATAAATTAATTGAAACATCAATAAAAAATTAAAGCAAAAAAAAAACACATTATGCAAATAAAGCGGAAACAAAAAACAAAAAAAAGGTCAATGAAATAAAAAATAAATAAATAAAAAAATAAAAAGTTAAAAAATGGTATCGACTCCACATCAAGTCAAATCGTGAAAGAGAAAAAGAGAAAAAAAAACGGATTATAAGTGAATCCTGGTCAATAAAAAATAAATTATAGTATTTTGCCAGCTGTGGATCGTCAGTTTAGTGTGTGCAGCAGTGCAAGCGTGTCAATAATAAAAGTAGTTTCTCCGTGATGAAGTTGGCCAAGCACAACGTGTTTTCACTGGGATAAGGAAATATTTTTAAGTTTTTTTAATAAACAATATTCAAAATTCAATAATCACCCGGGTAGTGCTTTCACGATTTTTTTAGGTAGTGAAAAGAAAGCACTAAACAAAAACACTAGTTTACTGTACCAAACGTTCCAAATACTGAATCATCCAAGTCTTGCACTCTTCGTCTGAATTCATGTGAAGGTATAGTAGGATCCACGTGGCTAACAGCGAGGTTAAATAAACGACAAGCGAATTTAAACGATGAGAATTGTATGTATTCGGGGCCACCCTTGAGACGGATCATCGATGTGTTCCGCAACACCCTTGATCCATCGTTCAGGTCAATTCTTTCACTTAAGAATTTCGAGCTCACCTTACCAGTTAGGACATCATGGATGAAAAAGATGGCGGCATTGGTGCAACGTCTTAGCAATGATTTAAGGTTTAGCTCAGTACATCTATCTACATATGGGCGTAAACGATATGTGTCTTGGCTTTGATCGACATATCTGTTACGATTTGCGTAGAGAACGAACTGTCTTTGTACACTTTCCAGCAACTGGATGTGTACGTTTTGGTAGAAAAATATTTTGTCTATTTTCAAGAAAATTAAAAATAAATTTGAATAAAAAAGTAATGGTTTCTGTTCGGAATATCAATTGTGTTATTTCACATCACGTGTTAGTGGTGAATTCCCGTTTTATTTGCGAAAAAGACGACAAATCATATGGTCGTCAAAGTCGAGTCCTGTTAGAGGTGTTTTGTTTTTACGTTTAATTAAATTGTAGATTTTGTGTAATTAATCTTAATTATGTTAAAAAGTGTTCATTATTTACATTTCAATAGCCTTTTTGCCCATTGACAATCAAAAACGTTATCGTTTATCGTGGTCAAAACATAGGGTCAAATTTAGTGTCTTGTTCCTATAGCTGACCACGAAAATGACTATGTTTATTATATAAATAATTATACTATGTTCATTATTATTACATTTTTCCTCTGTATTTTACCGCTCTACAGTATCTATCAGTGACAACATAGGGGTGAGCTTGGTGGACTGTTGGGTGACATAAACCAAGTTTGGGAGAGTAGGCCCAATGCCCAGAAGCTTCGATGAACGTTGACTGTAAACGCACCCAAAGAATCTAATTTACGGTGAATAAAACACATCTCAGCCTTCTTTTCGAAACAAAACTCACACTTTTCATAACTCACAAAGTTGAAGGGTGTTTTTACACACTGATGGATTGTATTATATGATCAGCCAACAAGAGTTTTTAAAGCTTTTCTTTTTGTCTTTTCTTTCCAAAAAAATCAAGAAAATGGAGGACACGTTCACTAAATTTTGCAAAATCTTGCATGATATTAGATGGTCAACTACTGGAACACAAGTGGTCAGACATAGGAACACTCATTTTTTCTGGTCAGCTACTGGATCAAAAACAGTGCTTTTGTAAATCCCATTTTATACAGTAAAAATAATATAATTAATAATATTTCCGATGTTCTACTCAATCAGAATAGATCAAATTAAAATATAAAGAAATTAAAACCTACCATTTTCATCAATATAATCTAAATATTGAATATCAAAGTCAAAAAGTTCCTTAAAGGGTCAGCTACTGGAGCACTAACAATACGTTAGTTAGTTAGTGGGTTACTGGTTTCCATTGGCACTTGTTTGAAACTCGACATTTTTAGTTCCCACTCGTAAACGGCTCGAGCTATGTAAAGTTGGGAAAATTTTTTTCTCACAAGTAAAGTTGGGAAAATTTTTTTGAGGTAAAAAGTTTTTTTACATTAATCGAGAATAATTAGAATTTCATTAAAAATTGTGTAATAAGTTAACTTTTAGAATTGTTTTTGACTAAAAAACTATAATTTCATAACATTAATTGTCTGTAGTATTGCAAAATCACTTATTTTGCCCGAATAAGCAAAGATTTACAACAACTTTTGAATCAATTAAATAAAATACTAACCTTCGCCCTATTATCATACTTACCTACTTTGTTCAAGGACTTAATTTAAACACGATGTTTCCACTTCAACGTTATAATTCCGACTGACTCTTTCTGGTACATTACATTGTCTTGTTGATAACAAAAGGAAATTTAACGACAAAAAAAATAATTGACTTTACCAATTATATGGCACATTGCAAGTGTTCAGTTTCTACTGAACAACTTACTTAACCGGTACTACAATCCATTTAGGGTCTTGGCCTTCTCAACATGCTTCTATAACCGGACCTATCCGCAGCTAACGTCTCCCAGCTGGATACTCCCACAGTTTCTAAGTCGGCAAGAGCTGCATCATACCATCTGGATTTTGGACGCCCTGCACCTCTCTTGCCCTCCGGTCTGGTTTTAGGGATTTTTTTCGGAAGACGATGATCTTCCATTCGTTGTACATGACCGAGCCAACGCAGTCGGTTTATTTTGGTAGTTCTGACTATGTCAGGCTCTCCATAAAGGTGATTAAGCTCCTGATTGAAACTTCTGCGCCATAGGTTCTGCCTTTGATCGAATACTGGTCCAAATATTGTCCGCAGTACTTTTCTTTCGAACGTGTGCAGCGATTGTTCGTCTTTCTGTGTCAAGCACCACGACTCCGAGCCATACGTAACTACCGGTCTGATTATAGATTTGTATATTGCACATTTTGAATTTCGGCTTACTGACTTGGACTTTAAGAGTCAATCTGCGAATTCTTCGAACAAAAAAAAATACAACACCTCACCGATTTTTGTGATTATTGGCCCATTGATTCCTCGGACCAATACGAGAAATCCGTTGAATAACATTTATTTGTTAGCGAGCATATATGAGCTATACAGGTGTAAGAAAAATGGTCTACCAAGGGGTGGCGAAAAACAATTTTGTTTAATATTTTCGCAAAGATGAATCGCTTTGATCTGAAACTTATTTATTACGTAGACCTCATTGATACAGAATGGGTGGACGCCTATTTGCTTGGAAGGTGAAGGTGTTTGAGGACCTGGAACAGTTTTTAGTCGAAAAAATGGAAATTTTGAAAAGCGATTTAAAAAAAACTCCAGCACCGGTCCAAAGGTTAATAGGTGTAATTGTTTAGGCCATAGTCCTTAGTATCTAAAACGATGCTAAGTAATCTGAACTAGTACTGGAGTGAGGTAGAATACGTGAAAAGTTGAAATGTTACACTGCCGGGAAGACTTTTGGACTTCGGTGGTCTACGCGCAATTCTTAACTGTTCTCAAACTATTTTTCTCGAAAAGTTGACGTCTGTTCCTTTAAAAAGGGTTCATATATTTCGTTTTTTCGTCATTAACTTTCTACCCAAGGTCGGTTCCTTTCCTTTCCAAGGCCATAAACTTGTCTCTAACAACATCCATTTTTCGTCCAAGTATGTCCAGGTCGTCTGCGAAACCTAGCAACTGACTGGACCTGGTGAAAATGGTGCCGCTGGAATCTATGTCCATGGTGCGCACAGCTGCTTTGCGGGTCAGGTTAAAAAGCAGCGTCGCGCGAGGATCTCCCTGACGTAGGCCTTCCTCAATGTCGAAAATCTCTGAAAATTGGTTACGGATCCTTACTCGGCTATTAGCTCCGTTCAGTGTTAACTTGGTTAGCGAGATCAGTTTTTTGGGGATTCCAAATTCCTCCATTACTCTCAATAGCTTACTTCTTCTAACACTGTCATAGGCTGCCTTGAAGTCAACGAACAAATGGTGTGTTTCAATGTTGTACTCCTTGCACTTCTCCAAGATCTGTTTGATCACAAAAAAAACCCTTTTAAAAGGGAAATGTGACGCAAGTCCTTGTTCCTCCTTCCAAAACAACTGATATCAATTTGGGGTGCTTGAAGGTTCGAAACGCAAAAAAATCTTTTGAAAAATTTTCACATTTCATTAATGCGTCACAAATGCCGGACCCCCCAGTGTTATAGTTTTTCTAAGCTTTCAGCTTTCATACGCAAAAATTTGACCTCCTTACAAAAATACTCGATAAATCCAATAAAGTCAAATTTTTGGGGGGTGTGAAAGCTGTGAAAGAACAGAACAAACTATAACACGGGGGGTCCGGCATTGTGACGCATTAATGAAATGTGAAATTTTTCAAAAGAATTTTTTGCGTTTCGAACCTTCAAGCGTCCTCCCAATTGAATCAGTTGTTTGGAGGGAACAAGGACTGCGTCACATTTGCTTTAAAGGGTTTTTGTTGTGATATCAGTTGTTTTGGAAGAAGAAATGCTTCAGCTGACCATCGCGAATTAACATAGAAAACCTGATTGACTTTGAAAAGTGCTAGAGAAAATCACAGGACTCCCATAAACCTGGGAAGCTTCATTGGATGACCTCACTCATGTCGAGAATAACCGAAAAAAAATCAAAACAACCTGATGGAAGTTGAAAGTGCTAGAGAAATCCGCAGATCCCATAAACCTAGGAAAGCTCCATTGGATGACCTCACTCATGTCGAGAAAACCGAAAAATCTCAAAAAAACCTGATGGAAGTTGAAAAAGTGCCGAGAATCCACAAGAATCCCATAAACCTAGGAAGCTCCATTGGATGACCTCACTCATGTCGAGAATAACCGAAAAATATCAAAAAACCTGATGGAAGTTGAAAAGTGCTAGAGAAATCCGCAAGAATCCACAAGAATCCCATAAACCTAGGAAGCTTCATTGGATGACCTCAATCATGTCGAGTATAACCGAAAAATATCAAAAAACCTGATGGAAGTTGAAAAGTGCTAGAGAAATCCACAAGAATCCCATAAACCTAGGAAGCTCCATTAGATGACCTCACTCATGTCGAGAATAACCGAAAAATATCAAAAAACCTGATGGAAGTTGAATACCTCACTCACCCATACCGTGAATACACTCACACACAAACACAAAAAAATTTTATATGGGATTTGTATGGCAGCTTCCAGGAGCCCTAGCGCCCAAACGAGGCCGGTACCCCCCTTTTTTTAAAATCTCAAATCTCGTAGAATCACCATCCGAAGCTCCCTGCAAAATTTGAAGAAAAGTTATCGATCCGTTTTCGAACGCGAGCCAAAAAACACGTTTTTCATACAAGTGCCAATGGAAATTTCTAACTAACTAACCCACTAACTGACTAACTAACGTAGGATATTTACATTATCTTAGGTCCCTTGTATACTGTAAAAATTGCACTGAAAATCCTTGACCGTTTTTTTTTTTTGACCAAAAGGTCAATTTCAATTAGAATTTTGCGTAGATTCCGAAAATCCTAATCTCAAGGGGGTACGACGCAAGGGGAAAAAGTCGAAACTTAGCTGTATATATGGTTCCGCAGTCTACGAAGAAAAATTTCTGATTTTTTTCATCGTATGGGGACTTGCGTCACGGGCGCAATGCTACCGCGCGCCCATGATATTAAACAGCTGGTCCGATGTTGAACGACCTACACGAAAACCACCTTGGTATTCACCTACAGAGTTTCCCATGTATGGCTGGTAAAGAATATTTGCAAATATCTTGTAAGCAAAATTCAGCGGAGCAAAAATTGCCACACTCCATTTTGTCACCTTTTTTGTATATGGGACAGAGTATGCCGGTCTTCCACTCTTCCGGTAACTCCTCGACATTCCATATACGCGTGATGAGCTCGTGCATCTCCATACATAGCGCGTTGCCGCCGTTCTTGGAAAGTTCGCCGGGTAGAATGTCTGTCCCCGGGGCTTTGAAATTTCTGAGCCTCGAAATTTCAGCTTCAACTTCTTGCATCTTTGGTTCTTCTATGTATGGTTGCGCAGTATGAAATGGCAATTCGTTGTTTTCTTCGTTTCGGTTGAGCATTTCTTTGAAGTTCTCAGCCCATCTCGCAATGCACCTTTCCTCATCTGCTAAGACCAATCCATTCTTGTCCTTACACAGCAAAGGTTGTTGGCCGTAACCATTTTTGGATTCGTTTACTTTCCGATAGAAGTTCCGAGCTTCCTTCCTATTGCCAAACTTTTCAATTTCGATCAAAACGTTCCTATCCTGCAGCTGTTTTTTGTTTCGGCGCCCTAGCTAAGTCCAAGGACTCAAATTCAAAAAAGTTTCTTTACCTTTCAGTGAAAAAAAAGTCTTTGAAAATCGGTTAAGTTTTACTCGAGTTATCGCGTTGACGGACGGGCAGACAGACGGACATTTTTTTTATTGTTGATTCGTCATCTAAGGACCATGATCGATGCTCGAGTAAATCTTTTAGGACTTTCATAATTTTTTTTTATTTGAAAGATCTGGGCATGAACGACAATTAATGCAAGAAAGTTTTTTGATTCGCCTTGCACTTATCTAGGGCACTAAAAACTCTGTTAGGGCACTACGTGTTTTTTGTACACAACTCGAGTAAATCTTGTCCGATTTTCATAAACTTTTTTATTTTGAAAGGCCTGGGCATGACCGACGATTTGTAGAATTTTGATTTTGAGCCCTTGGACTTAGCTAGGGCACTAAAAACTGCCCAAAAACTTGTTTTTCCCCGAAAGGTAATCGAAATATCTTTTATGGGATTGAATCTGGGCACTGTCGGGCCAAGGGCCGCCGAGCTAGGGCCGTTTAAGAGGTTTTTTTCTTTTGTACATAACTCGAGTAAATATTTTCCGATTTTCATTAATTTTTTTTTTTTTTGAAAGATCTGGGCATGGCCAACAATTTATGGAAGAAACTTTTTTAACTTTGAGTCCTTGGACTTAGCTAGGGCACTAATACCGTTTCTATGCTAGGGCCATACGTGTTTTTGTACATAACTTGAGTAAATCTTTTCCGATTTTCAAATTTTTTTTGTTTGAAAGATCTGGGCATGGCCGCCAATTTATGGAAGAAACTTTTTCGGATGTGAAGTTTTGTAATTAGCAAAGGCTAATGGTATTCATGTGGCAAAATTTTGGGTCGAAAATTATTGGTTTCATCCAATTCCATTCCATTCTTTTAAGCTTAATTGAATTAATGGTTGATGATTGAATGTTTTGTTAGTTGTCGATTAATTGACAATTTTTATTCATTGGTTGGTTCTGTATTGGGTAGCGGAAAAGTTCTACTTTTAGTTACTTGGCTATAGAGGTGTGCGCCGATCGAAAAATCTCGGCGGTGGCGCGTCGGTCCAATTTTCCCAAAAATAAGAATACTTTCAAAATTTAGAAACATTAAGTTTCAGTAAAAATGCAATTTCCTTTATTTGACTCAACAAGTCATTACACTGTATATTTTGGCATCTAGCAAAGTTAACAATGTGGTAACCAGAAATGTACCCAGAAATTGTTGCTTTTTCAGTACATTTTCTGGTTAACTTTGTTAACAAATTTTTTGTATGCTATAGAATCATTATTAGATGCCAAGACTAGTAGAATTTTTCTACCCGAATTCTAATTGTTGTAAATAAAGGTGAGTAAGTCCAAGCAACTCAATAGCATAATTATTAACTTGTCTGCTTTCTACTACTCGATTGAGTTATCAGTGTGTGAGTTCAAAATTCAACCGCAACAGATAAAAAACCATTGCGGATTTGTTAGCCATACAACATCTCAATGGTTCGAGTCTGTGGTAGTTGAATAGTTGAGCTTGCACACGGCCCGCCGGCAAAACACATCGATGGAGCGAATCGGCATTCTAAGCCCTACTGGTTTTCGCACCTAGTACATCATAGGTTTCTGTGCAAAGTACCACTAACCAGTAAGAACTTCGGTAACGAGAGGATCTCTATCAAGAATCCATATGAGCAAAGAAGCTCATAAAATTGCGGGACTAGTAAATAAAATGATCAAGCCTCAGACCCGAACGGGTTATAATGTCGCATTGCTTTTTTTAGTCCAGGTTTCTGACTTCTCAGAGTTTAAAAACAAAGTTAAAGTAGAAAACGTCACCTAACGCGGAGTGCTAGTTTATTGCGAAAAACTTTACAAAAAGCCAATACCGAGCATTATCTTTCTGACTGTCCAGCCCTCATCACTCATAGAAGGAAACATTTGAATGTAAGCATCAGGTACGAATTGATCAAAAACTTATCCCGAACTACATTACTAGCACAGTAAAATACAATCAATTCAATCCAAAAGGTATACAATTCTTGCGATTCGTGGGTTCTGCGAGTTCTCTGAGAGCTAAAACTCACACATAGAATACAATCAGTTTTAGTATTGCCGCTTTTGGTTTCTGGCGAAAATGTATGTCTGTTTATTGAGGCGGTTCTTAGACCTTTTAGACCCGTACGAAGAACGAAGTAAAGGGGCATACGTATAAGGTGACGTGACATTTCTCCGCCGCAAATAACGCCCGGGGCGTTATTAACACCCGGGCGCTAATAACGCCCGCCCTCCGGGCGCTAATAACGCCCGGGGTGTTATTAACGCCCGCACTCCGGGCGCTAATAACGCCCGGGGTGTTAATAACGCCCGCACTCCGGGCGCTAATAACGCCCGCACGCCGGGTGTTAATAACGCCCAGCTGTATAATTTGGTACACGGTCACTATTGAGCTTCAAGAATAAATCGGAAGTTATTTAAATTCAGAAGCTTAGGACATTTCAATGTACACATCTCGTTTTGTATTGTTTTTATTCATCCCTTTTACTCAAATTTTTAAATTTCAAAATCGTAGTGCTCAATGACTTTCATAAAGTTTTCATGTAATTTTTTGATTTCTTATTGACAACTTTTTTAAAAATAAAAGAGCAGAGAAAGAAATTCTTCCATCTAGTGGCATTCTGTATGATTCTCCTAATCAATCCCTTCCACTGACGTTCTGTACATTCCCCTTAGTCAACTCTTTCTAGTGACATTCTGTATAAGGAAGATTTTCCTGTAGTCAACTCCTTCTAGTTACATTCTGTATAATGAAAATTTTCCCCTTAGTCAACTCTTTCTAGTGACATTCTGTATAAGTAAAGTACGGCCAAGGTTTATTTTCCACCTGTACACCTCTTAAAGGATAAGGCTGTAACAAACAACATTTTTAAAAAACTTATTACACAAAAAGTGGGAAAATAAACCTTCACTGCATTTTAAAATTTTCCTCTATTCAACTCCTTCTATTGACGTTATTAACGCCCGGCGCGGCGTGCGGGTGTTAATAACGCCCCGAGCGTTAGGGGCGCCTGGAGTGCGGGCGTTAATAACACCCCGGGCGTTATTAGCACCCGGAGTGCGGGTGTTAATAACATCCCGGGCGTTATCAGCGCCCGGAGTGCGGGCGTTAATAACACCCCGGGCGTTATTAGCGCCCGGAGTGCGGGCGTTCATAACACCCCGGGCGTTATTAGCGCCCGGAGTGCGGGCGTTAATAACACCCCGGGCGTTATTAACGCCCCGGGCGTTAATAACACCCCGGGCGTTAGTAGCGCCCGGAGTGCGGGCGTTAATAACACCCCGGGCGTTATTAGCGCCCGGAGTGCGGGCGTTAATAACGCCCCGGGTGTTATTAACGCCCCGGGCGTTATTTGCGGCGGAGAAATGTCCTGCCACCTACGAATAAGTATATAATGACATTTGTAACCTTTCGAAGGACTGGAAGGGAGAGTAGGAGGGGAGGGGAGCATGACCATTCTGTATCTCCATCCGATTTTCATAAATCTCTTTTTTTTTTTAAAAGGTGATCGAAAAACTGAATACGGAATTCAATTCGGTCAAGAACTTCCGAAGGTTAGGTTGACAAAGTGCGAAAAAAAGGAATTTTTTTGTGAAGAATAAAGAAATGTATTCCACTTAAAAAGAAAATGGTTTTTAACAATCCACCCAGATGAAAACTGAAACTAAAAATGAAATTTTTGTCCATTAGTAAAGAATTTCACTCCTTGCGTGACCAAGCCTTTAACAAATACTAGCCTAACACCGAACAAATGTTTACTTCTGATCCGTCAAAATTTTGGTGTTACGTAAAATCGTGAAAAAAGACTAAATACTATCCTTCAATCATGTCTACAGCTAATAAGAAGGCTGGTAAACCTAACGAAATGTGTGATCTCTTCACTAATTTTTTTGAAAGCGTTTGTGTAGCTGGCAACGAGAGTAGTTCTAACTTATCGGGAAAATTGAAAAGGATTTGGCATTGGATCAATTTCTATTGAGATCCGAGACGTTTTGAACCACTTGAGTAGTATAGACACTAGGGTGTTTCTCAAATTTGGATGTTAAGTGGTATTTTAAGTCCCATGTAATAGGCAAGTAATGTTAATGATGAGATCACCCCCTCAAAAAATCGTGGCTTTCAGAAAATGCGTTTTAGATATTTTGCGACCAAAAAAAAAATTATTTCGTTGAAGTTTTAGACTTCAAAGTAAGATGTTGGAGTGGTAAACGAGTACATTACTATGCACTCGGTTCCGACTCGGCACTTGAGAAACTAAAAGGTTTACCCGGCAAGTCCGATTTGTAAGTACTAAATCATTATTTAGTATACTCATAATTCACACTTGCATAGATTTTGCCTTTGCCGCCCCAGTGATCTGCGCAACCTGCTATATACATACTTGATATTAACCGTGATAACTTTGTCCGAACGTCATCATATCCACATACTTACGCACCAAAACACCTCACAAGATTTTTAATCGCACTAAGCTCAAATGATGCCTGTGAGACTACTTTCTTGGGCACATGACTTCGAATTACATGGAATTGCGTCACGGGCATATCACCAACGTGTGCTTGTGATAACCTCGATATCACTTACCACTTTCCAAACTTGTTGTTACCATGTTGTTTTCGTAATATATTATGATATAAAGTCCTGAAAATAGTTACGTTGGCGTAAAGGAAGTTTCTCTTTCGTGTAATAATTTTAGAAATGGTTCCGACGCGACGCGACGTGACTTACATCTTCATTATTTTATGAAAAAATAACCTTAAACCCATTATATTCTAAGATTACAAATCTGCTGTATAATCTACCCAATAAAAAGTTAGACGTCAAAATATTAGCTGAAAATCTGAACATTAGCAACTATTATAGTTCCTGAAAATCTATCACTTTTGTTCACTATTGAGGAATAAAAGAAGGGAGAATGCGTGTTTCGCTTATCTTGATCATACATTTTTTCTCTTCGTGAATTTAATTATAACTGATGTAAAGTCTGAGTCCAAAAGTAAAATTCGGCGGACAAAAAGCGTAATACACAAAATTTTGCGCCAAGAACAATTTACATCCGGTAATATAATTTCATTTTACTTCATTAAATTCTGTTTACAAAATTGTACCACAAGTCAAGAGTCGATTATCGAATATTTTTCTTATGCTAATGAAAAGGGCTGTAATACACACGATATGTGGTAACGGCAATTGTGTTTTAGATGCTTAATGTATTAAAAGAGTTGATAGCAGAGTTTATAAATCTTCCGTAATACACTGATTGCATGCGCAACGTTCATTAATTATTTTTGATTTTAACTTTACTTAGGATTACACTTTAATGAAAGGAAAAGGACCAAAAACTTGTAACGTTTCTTACGAATTATACTATTGATTACTCGCTTTGCTGAAAGCATTTTTTGTATCACAAAACAAATTTAGGTCATCGGAAGAATAAAGATTGTAGGTGTCAGTGAGATCATTATATGAAATTCGCTGATAATACGCAGAAGTTTGTTTGAATGGAACCTTGTGTTCAAAGTTTTGATTTTCTGAAAAAGTTACAGGGCTTTCTTTCAAACAAAATTACATTGTGTTAAAAAAATTGCGTCACAAATGCCGGATCCACCAGCGGAATATTTTTTCAATACTTTCAGTTTTTACACGCAAAAATTTAAATTTACTCTAAACAATCTACGCAATAAGAAATAAAAGTCAAATTTTTGCAGCGCAAAAACTGAAAGTACAGAAAAATTATTTCGTCGATGGGTCCGGCAACGTAATTTTGTTTTAAAGAAAGCGCTAATTTTTTCAGAAAATCAAAACTTTGAACATTCCATTCAAACAAACTTCTGCGTATTATCAGCGATAGCGTCATCTCAACCGATATCATTAATTTTAGAAGCAGACTTTTTGGAAGCATTCAGTTGTTGAAAAAAATTCTATTTTTTAAAAAAAAATTTCTCCAAAAAAAATTTTTCTCAGAAAAGAAAATTTTCTTAGAAAAAAAATTTCTCCAACACCTTAGACTACCATCGGAGCTTTTTAGATTAGATTTATCAGTTTGGGACGATCATTACTGATCTTGAAACACAGATCTGGTGATCCTTTGTTTCCTTCCCGTTCATCATTTAAATCATGTGATACTTCCTGTCTTGAGTAGGAACCTGTCCAATAAGGCAGGTCCCAGTTTCAAAATTTCAGATGGTTCCACATTAAAATTGCCGAAAAACCTGCGCCTTAGCTGAGAGAATTTTAGGCAACTGCATATTATATGAATGCCTGTTTCATCTTCCAGTCCGCAGGTGCATAGGGACGTATTAGCAAGTCCCATTTTCTAAGGTGCTTATTCAGGCCACAGTGTCCGGTTATCGCACGCACTACTCTGCTGATGCCCTTCCGTTCCATGTTGGTTAGCTCCTTGGACCACTTTTCATTTTTTCCGGTAGGAAGCACTTTGTGTGCTCTCCTCCGGTATAAGCTCTCCAACGGTTCGCATGTTCCGCTTTGGTCCAGTCCTTTATAGCCCTCACGCAAAGCGATTGGGGTATCGGAATCTGTGGCTCAGGTCCACATGCTACAGTTGAAGAGCCAATTCTCGCCATATCATTCGCTTTCTCATTACCCTCCACCCCGGAGTACCCTGGTACCCAGACCAAAGTAATCCGATTTCTCAGACTCATTTGATTTAGATAGTCTTTGCACTCTTTTACTAGCTTTGAGGTAATGATAGGCGATATTAAAGCTTTAATCATCGATTCGCTATCTGAGCAAATGAACACTTCTTTCCCTTGGGTACCTTCAGGTAGTACTTCTCTGACCCCTTGGAGTGCCGCGAAAGTTTCCGCCTGAAGGACGCTCGAGAATTTTCCTAGACTATGCCAGATTCCTGCATCAGCCTCTGGTGCGTATACTCCAGCTTGGAGCCGTCTGTATACCTTGTCAGCTTGTCACCGGGCAGGTTTGATGGCCAATTATCTAGCCAGTCGTGCCTTTCCGGGAACACAGCTTCGAATCGCATCACGAAGTTTAATTCCGGTTTCATCCAGTCCCTGGGCATGCTAAAAATCGGATTAGACACTAAGTCGATTATTCTACCATGCCCTGTCCTGAAATTTGAAGCCCACAGTCCATTTAATACCAGCCTGTCTGCTGTGGCAAAAGCTCTCGCGTTATTGCCAGATCGACAGGCGGAATGGACAAGAGGGCCTCCATTGCTGGAGTGGCGGTCGTTTTCGTTGCTCCCGTAATACAGATGCATACGATCCTCTGTATTTCTGCTAAGGTTTTCTTAGCATTTTCTTTTTCCAGCCTAGTCCACCATACCACGCATCCGTGGCACAGCATTGGCCTGATCACTGCCTCGTAAAGCCATAAAATAGCTTTAGACGGTAATCCCCAGTTCCTCCCGAAGGATTTCCTGCAGATCCAAAACGCTGTTATTGCTTGCTTTTTGCACTTTGTCTTTGACATGTTCTATCCAATTTAGCCTGTTGTCAAGTGTGACTCCTAGATATTTTACCTGGGAGCTAAGCTCAACAACCTTACCAAACAGCCTTAACTTTCCCAAAAGATTAGAGCCCGTGTTTCTTTTACTAAATAACACGATTTCCGTTTTCTTAGGGTTAACCCTAAGGCCGTTCTTTTGGCACCAATTTTCAACCATCCTCATGGAGGTCCTCATTCGATCACCTAGCGTACTCTCAAACTTGCCTCTTATCAAGATTGTCAAGATTGTCTGAGTAGCCTTGGGCGAAGAGACCCTCCTCATTCAGTTTCCTAATGAGAGAATCAACTACAATACTCCATAACAGTGGAGACAGTATACCCCCTTGGGGGCATCCTTTCGCTACCCAGAGACTAGTCTTTTGGCCACAAACGCTAGCCTCGACTTCTCTGTTTTCTAGCATCCTACCGATCCACCTGATTACCATAGGTTCCACCTCTCTTTCTACAAGCGCTTGTTTTATTATTTCAAATCCTGTGTTGTCGAAGGCTCCTTCGATGTCCATGAAACATCCCAGAGCTACTTCCCCGACCTTAAAGGACTTTTCAATTTTGGACACAAGACAATGTAGTGCAGAATCAGTGGATTTGCCTATTTGGTATGCGTGCTGGTTTGCATGCAGGGGGAATTTTATCAGAGATTCCCCTCTGATGTAGACGTCTATTAGCCTTTCCAGCGTTTTCATTATGAACGATGTCAAGCTGATGGGTCTAAAGTCCTTGGCCGTATAGTGTGAGGGTTTGCCCGGTTTCGGTATAAAAGTCACTTTTACTTTCTCCCATTTCTCTGGTATGCAGCTCAACGCCAATGAGCTGCGTAAAATTTCACACAGTGGTTCCGTTAGGATCTCCCCACTCTCCTTCAACAGAGCCGGAAAGATTCCATCATTTCCTGCTGATTTGAAGTTCTTAAATTTCCCTACAGCCCACTTCAATCTGTTTCCGAAGGTGGATTCAGTTCCGGTACTCTGCTGCCATTCTTTTCATTTTTGCAACCAGGGAAGTGTACTTCCAGGAGGTGCTTCGCTGTATCCTCGCCGCAGTTAGTAAAATTCCCATCTGACTTACGAAGAGAGCTCGAGAGAAGACCAGAATCTTTGGCAAGGATTCTATGAATCCTGGCATAATCTGGAATATGTTCCATTTCTGCGCAGAATTTTTTCCATACCTCCTTGGCCTTCCACCGAACTGCTTATCTGAAAGCCTTCTGGGATGCTCTGTAGGTGTCCCAGTCTATTGACTGGGCGGTCCTCATTGCCTTATTCTATGCCCTCCTGGCAGCGAGTCTCAGCTTTTCTATTTTCGCGTCCCACAACTTGCCGTTCTTCTTTCGAAGAGACTTCGTTTCTGAACACGAGTTTTCATAGGCCTGCGTCATCAGTGATGTGATACCATTAACCGCCTCATTCAGCTCTCTCGACGATCTGGGTAAAATTGTTCCCAACTTGTCTTCGATGTGCTGTCTGAGAAAGTTTCGGTATTGTTCCCAGTTGGTTCTCCTGGGATTTCGGAAAGTGATTACCCTCGGTACATGACTTCTCAGACTAAAGTGTATGGCTCTATGGTCCGAGAAGCTAGCTACTAGAGAAACCTCCCATGAGTCGATTTGGCTCGAGATATTCTCTGAGGCAAGAGTAATGTCTAGAACTTCCCGCCTATTTTTGGTAACGAAAGTTGGTACATTACCTTTATTCACAATATCCAACTCGGTCTGGAAATTCTGACCACTGTCGTGTCTTCGTCGGAGTATTGCCATAGTAGCATAGCTTTCAATTCAGGTGCAACGTAGATGGCCGATCTTACTCTTTCCTTTCCACTTGCACTGAAGATTCTGTTCCTATAAAGGCCAAAACCCATTATTCTATGCTTATTTACCCAAGGTTCTTGGATTAATATGATATTTGTATGCTTCATTGCAATACCACGACAAATGTTTGCCGTAGCAGCTTTGCAATGTTGCAAGTTGATCTGAGTAAATTTAATTTCCTGCATAGACATTCTATTTTAAAAAATGGTATATTATATTTTCCAGCTTGGACCAGCGGATTTATGTTGAAGTAATGTGCCTCAGTTTTACTTAGGCCCCATTACTTCATCCCGAACCTCATCACACTCGGCAGCCGATTTTTGGATTCCATTTCCGTAGGAATTAGCCTCCCTAGATCTTCCGTCTCGTGTGACCGGTGTTTCTACCGAGTCCCCGGAGAGAGCTGGTGCGCCAGTTTTACTGGCTCCATCAGCTCCCCCTTGAGCCTGGTTCACGTTCGTGGCGCTTTGAGAACGACGTTCCAATTTCAATTGGATAACATCCAGAAGCCAAAACGCCTTATAGTTTCTGGAGCGTAGGAGTTCAGCAGATTCCTCATCAACTTTCAGTTGGAGTTTCGAACTATCTCCTCTATCCTGAATGTATTTTACCTCGCAGTGTCCGGTTTTCAGATCCGGATTGTTTGATCGCAATACATCCAGGAAGTAGCCACCGCCCGTACGCCAAGGAACAGTAACGCTCATTCTTGGCATGCGTTTTGGTTTGTGCAAGGTTTCACACTGTTCTAGGGTAACTAGATTGAGTTGAGCCTTGTTCCACGGCTTGAGTCCTGGAACAATGGCTAGGAGCCATTTTACCGTACGTATGTCAGCGCAACGTAGCTCCAATACCGATTCTCCATTAAAACTTGGTGCCTTCGTATCTGTACCAATAAATTTCTCCAGCTCACAAATTATGTTTTCGAACACTCTGGATACCTGTTTAGCCGTAAGAGCCTCCTTCCCCCAACGATACAGTGAGTCAATGATTCTTCAACTGCATCTTTGAAGGTACGGTCCCTTTGCTTGGCAGGTATTTTTGGAGTAGTATCCATAGCTTTCTTGGAGGGCGGAGTAACTTTCGATGAAGCATCGGGACTCCTTCCTCTTTTCTTTTGGCTAGGTGCTGCCAAAGTACCTGGCTCCATCTGTGACTTGGTTAGCGCCAGTTTCTGTTTACGTCTTCTGGCCTTCTCAACACCACAAATGTTTTTCCGCTTTTTGCCACTATTCGGTTTGTCTGTCACACTATTTGAATTACCTGGCCGGTGTACATTATCTATTAAACGCATTTGTTCAACAGTATTTGGTTCGAAAAATAAACCTCTTTCCTTTCCAGTATCTCGGCGTTCAATTACTTTACCGGCCTGGTACAATCTGGTACATTTACCTCAGTGCTGCTAGCCAGGTCTCTTTCAAATGACCAGATTGTACGATGGTTTGACAATCTCACCGATAGTAATCACCGTGTTACTGTCTGCACTTTCACACAATGATAAGACATCATCATCTTTGTCGTCCATCTTATTTGATGTGGTTTCAACTCCATCCATCTTGGTATACTACACCCGATGGTTTCGTTATTCTCTATATGCACTTGATTGTGGTGATTACCTGTATTTTAGACAACGAATGAATTAGTGAAAAATCCTCAAAAAGAGAGAATGTTTAACGAAACTTCCGATCGCCAAAACAAAAAACAGGCGTGCAAAGTTTCCAGTTTGACTAGCAACACTGGTTGTTTATTCATGCAACTGCACCGACAAACTGTCAGCGCCGTGTCACTTTGTATTGATCAGAAAATTATTCACTTTTTGATTCAATTTATAGACTTTGCGTATTTCAAATCGATAAAACTTAACTCAAATTTTGTTCTCTGTTCACTTAATTAATAGTGGTTTCACTTTTCGAGGTTTAATTCAACGATTATAATTAAAATTTTTCGATAAAATCGCTCCGCACGTTGATCAACCTGTTGCTTTGTTAACTGTCACACACACACTCTCTCCGTACAGATATCGATACCCTAAGTTCCTACTTGTTTAGCTTAGATGGTGCCATAAGTTAATTGTTGTTGATGTGTTAATTTATGCAGCCGAATTAGAGAAAGAAACTTTATTTGAAATTTCATAATTTTTGATATTTGTTATTTCGTTCGAAGTGTTCCCTTAATGTGATATTGTTGTAAGCGTAATATTTATATTATCCTCGTAATTGTTTGTTAATTGTCGAAATTTGAGAGTCTGAAAGAAGTATATATAAAATAGTTCATTTCTGAGGTACCATTTTTGTCATTGTTATGTGTTTTCATATAAATTACAAAATTTGTTATTGTTTATTTCAGCCACCGAAGATGCCCTTAAAGTAAGGGAGAAATATTTGGCTATTTGAATAAAATAATTTATTGAGCAATTGTCCGTAATTCATTAATTTGATTCCTAAAGCTCATTCAACAAGAAAAAGATAGGTAGGTACGTTGTGAACAAAATTGAAAGGTTTCGCTATTCGAAAGTTTAATCGGAACGTGAACGAATTCAGAAATTAATTAATTTTATAATCTTCGAAAAACTACGAATATTGAAATTAAAATCTGAAATAACAACACCCTTTGCTTCATAGCCCAGTAGGATTCGAACACACGCCAGCAAATATTTCTATTTACTAGTCGAATGCTCTAACCATTGATCTACCGGGACAAGCAAAAAGTGACTTACGTTAATTCAGATTGTCGTTAATGCCACCACGGTGACGTCATTTAACCATACCAATACCGTATTTTAATTTGTTCCGATAGTAGCTCTTCACCTAATACGAAAAGAAATTGTCACTTTGTGCATCAAATACAAGAACGAGCCTTTTACCTAACTGTCTCAGGAACAGATTTCTTTTGTTTCCTTTCTTTGAATTCCAATGCGAGAACTTCTTACGCCATAGAACGTAGGCAGCAATATTCGACACGTATTCGATTCATAAAATGTAAGTGCCGCCAAATTAGTACATCGCACTATTTCACTGCAAATCTCATCGGTGAAAAAAAGCCTAAAAAAATCTATTGGAGGCGTTGTGTAATACACATTTAATGTGCTGCAACTGTAGCACATTAAATGCGATCAGCAGTGACACCTTTCATTTGGGGTAGGCAGAATTTTAACACCAGTCTGCCTCGATGTAGCTCCCATACAAAATTAGTACTTTTTGTGTCTAAACTTAGAGAAGTCGGCTGGTCCAAAGTTGATAATAAGTGAGAAGCTATCTCACATTAATGCCTTTCATTATTCTTAAGCATAATTTTGACACCATTATTTTTACATGGCCGAAAAAGGCACATAAGGTACATTTAAGTTTAATGAGTAAAAAAAATGTACAGTAAAAGATTTGATCTATCTAGAATGATTATCTCAAACTATAGAGGGATCTCTACGGCAAATTTACTTATCTCGATATATCTGTTCTAGATAGATAAAATAGCAAATGCACTTCTTGGCAACATTGTTATTTTGACATGTGGCATTATGACTCACGTCTTCGGCTAGGGCCACAATGCCCCACACGTCAAAATAACATACAAAAGGTGCATAATCTACTATTCTTAAGACGGATAAAAAAATGAACTCCCTAGACAGCGGTTGTGCATAAAATAAGGTAGGGCTTAGTGTTTATACATACAAAGCACTTAATCTATGGAATAACCTCGAGTAGAGTAAAAAAAACTTTGGTTGCATTTAAAAGAAACAAAAATGACAAATCAATTCCTCATCAAAACTAAACTAAATAACATCCGAAGAAAATGGGAAATAATAATCAAATTCATGTATATATTGGTTTATATAACGGTACCATTGTGTACGGCTATAATCAGCTGATCTAAACGTGACTTCTATATGAATCGGTTCATTTGCTAGCAAACATACACAATATACCCATTTTATTCTTCGGCAATATAGTAAATTTCATGACTGTCTATATACATTATTCAATCTTTTCTATTATATGTTATGCTGTTATAAGAATTAGGACAGACGAACCTGCATTTCAAAAGCAGAAAAGAGAAATAAAAACAGATGCAAGGGACCCGTACGCATCAGAATATATGAGGCAAAAAGAAAAGATCTTACAAAAAGACTTGAACATATCTACGTAAGTATTGCCTTAAATCCTAAGTGTAAAGAATTACGTCCACATTAAGTTGGACTGGAAATTGCCGAAAATACAATATTGAAAAGCCCGTAGGTACCTCTCCAAACTCTTAAAATAAGCCCATAATTTAGAACCGACCTAGAGCACTTAGGAGAGGCCTCTGACCCAAGCTCCCATAGACAAAAAAGTTTGCCTCTTTTTTCTTTACAACACTGCACGAAAAACCTTATCATTAAAAGAATAGTCACGAAAAACCACCAAATATCATGTAGGGTCGCGTAGCGTGACTTTGGCCCGCACTAAGGACACTACAACGCGAATCACTCAACACATTTTCACTAATTTAATTTTCGTGAAAGCAATTTCCGTTCTAATATCGCAGAGATATAAGTGAAAAATTTCCACTAACCTTCAAAAAACCACTTTTTCGACCGTAACTTCGAAATGATTTTGTCAAAATTCAATCCTGTAATCAATTTTGATTCTTTCAAGAAAAAAATGTTTTTGAAAATCGGATAAGATTTACCCGATGTGTGTAGAAAAAACATGTTGGGCCCTAGTATAGATTCAGTTTTAGGGCCTTGGCTGAGTCCAAAAGCTAAAAATTAAAAAAAAATTCTTCCATTAATTGTCAGACATGCTTAGACCTTTCAAACAAAAAAAACATTTATGAAAATCGGAAAGGATTTGCTCGAGTTATGTAGAAAAGATCAAAAACCACTTCAACGGCCATAGATCATTGGCCCTTGGGCCGACAGGGCCCAAATTGAATTTCAAAAAAATATTTTTCAACAGTGAAAAAACATTTTCGAAAATCGGTGACAGACGGACGGACATTTTTTTTATTGCTGATTCGTCATCTAGACCATGATCGATGCTCCCCCTCTCCCGATTTGAAGTTGGTGTGATTACAAACGACGTGGTAAACGCATAAGACCGCTTTTCGAAGATCTTCGTTCTTCGTACGGGTCTAAGCAACATCATTTTTAGCGTTTAAAACGATTTGATTAGATGAAAAATAGAAAATTTAACAGTGTACAATTTGCAGAATATCTGAAATGCTTAAGCGAAAATCTTACGAAAAGTATCATCTTCAATTATTTATTTGTCAATGAAATAATGATATGCGTTGCCATTGATACCTACTTAAACAAAAGGTTCGATTAATATAAAAGGGAAAATAAACGCAAGTTACAAAGACCAGACCTTTCACAATGTCATTTTTATTAGTAATAAATCAAACTAAGATATTACGTGGAAAGCGAAGTATCGTTTTTTTCAACAACAAAACCAATACACATTTGGTGTTTTTTTCGTTTTGTTTTATTTCATTAATTTTTCTGTAATTTGACAGTTTTCCATTTGACTAGATACTTTTTCTGACTGATACGTTCAGCTGGTATTTACCAGGTGTTGAAAGACTTTTGCAGACGATCTATCGAAACGAACAGGTGTCTATAACAATTCCATGAATTCTTTAAATCTTTACTTTCTTGCATGACAGTTATAGAAAACTTTCAAAGCTTTCTGAAATTTAAATAAAAGTTCTTTGATATTAAGCAGAATTCAATTCGGATTCAACATCGATGAAAATAAAAAATCGAATTGGAATGGAAAATGTTTGCAAAGTTTCGGTCATTTATTGAAGTTTTCAACTCTTTTACACACACAGCCACACAGCACTGTCTCAACTGTGCGGGAAAAAATTGACTTGACTTTTTATCCATAGAGTGAAATTTTGCTTGCTTGATTTTATTTTGATATGCATTTTTGTGTTTGCTAATCGTTGATGTATTCAGTGTTATAGGTCACATCTCGGCACATTTATATCTGAAATTTTGAGATGTGCACTCACCTGGTCAAAAAGTTTGATGTTCCGTTCAAAAATTCTGTGTTTCACATTTTCCCACATTTATTTCACATCTGTGGAAATTATGTGAAGCGCACATTTGCCTCACCAGCCGTTTATTTCAGTGATTTTAGTGCACATCTCGGCACATTCTATCATAAAAAAAGATAATTGATATTCAACCATGGATAAAAGTTGATAGGAAGACCAGGATGAGCAGATGTGAAATTACAACAGTGCACAATAAGAATGTCCCGCTTATTGGTATATTCTCGTTTTCTAAATCCACATTATTTGAACCATTTTGCTATCCACATTGGCTACGTATCATGTAGCTTGACAACGTTTTTGTTTTGGCTGATTGTTCGAGGAGTTCAAAAATGTGGTAGGTCGCTTCGGTTAAGATTCACGGGTATAACAACACTATTATTGTTAACTTGTTAACTAAAAGCACACTGCCGAACCTTAACATCCTGAATAACACACCGAAAAATAATATTTAAATGACTGGAGGATGATATGAAAATGCAATGAAATTTTCTTAAACAAAATAGCGAAGAAAGTTACTTAAGAGCTGACTGCCATCTGAAAAAAAATGATAATGGCTCTACCCTTACCTTTTCATATATGGAGTATTCCACGATGTAACACGAGACTAACGATGTTTACTCGTGAACGGTAAGTCGCACAATATGTTACTATAGCTCGTTAGAAACCGAAAGAATGAATGAATGAACTTTATTATATAAACATAACCAAAACCCGTACGACTCGAACGTACTTAAATATACAAATAATCGAACAATCCAACGTTTTCCGTTCTTTTATAACTATAAGAATCTCAAAGATCCATAGAAATTACCCAAGGTAATGTCAAAGGCCCTACCGAAGTACGTCTCAGACCATTCAAATCTAGAAGACTATATCCAAGGACTAAGCCATTTTTCCCTAAAACCCTGAAACACGTGTTATCTAAAATTTTATTCTCTACAACTTTGCCTTTGGAAGCAACTTTCTACCTCTCATAGTACTGGAAATTCGGGTCATTCTGCCTAATTATGGAAGTGGCCATATACCACGATTGGGCAATATTTCCCCAAAACCTGAAACACGTGTTCACTTGAATTCAATTCTCTACAACTTCGCCTTTGGAACCATATTTCTAACTCTCATAGTTCTGGAGATTCGGGTCATCCTGCATAACCATGGAAGTGGCCATATACCAGAATTGGGCCGTATTTCCCCAAAACCCTGAAACACGTGTTAGCTTAAATATAATTCTCTACAACTTCGCCTTGCAAACCAACTTTCTAGCTTACACAGTTCTGGAGATTCGGTCATCCTTCCCAATCATGGAAGTGCCCCTATACCAGGATTGTGCCATATTTCCCCAAGACCCTGAAACACTTGTTTGCTAAAATTTAATTCTCTACAGTTTTGGGGAAATATGGCCCAATCCTGGTATATGGACACTTCCATAATTAAGCAGGATGACCCGGATCTCCAGAACTGTGAGAGTTGGAAAGTTAGTTCCAAAGGCGAAGTTGTAGAAAATTAAATTTAAGCGAACAAGTGTTTCAGGGTTTTGGCGAAATATGCCCCAATCCTGGTATATGGCCACTTCCACAATTGGGCAGGATGACCCAGATCTCCAGAACTATGATAGTTATAAAGGTTGTTCCAAAGGCCAAGTTGTAGATAATTAAATTTAAGCGAACACATGTTTCAGGGTTTTGGGGAGATATGACCCAATTCTGGTATATGGGCACTTCCATAATTGGGCAGGATGACCTGAATCTCCAGAACTATGAGAGCTAGAAAATTGCTTCCAAGGACAAAGTTGTAGAGAATAAATTTTTAGATAACACATGTTTCAGGGTTTTAGGGGAAAATGGGTTAGTCCTTGGATATAAGCTTTTCTAGATTTGAATGGTCTGAGATGTACTTCGGTAGGGCCTTTGACATTACCTTGGGTAATTTCTATTGATCTTTGAAATTCTTACAGTTATAAAAGAACAGAAAACGTTGGATTGTTTGCTTATTTGCATACTTAGGTACGTTCGAGTCACTTTGCCGCATCTATTCTGTTTGTCACATCTATTCTGATACGTACGGGTCTTTGGTTATGTTTTTTATTGCTGATCTGTCATCTCCAGACCCCATGTTACAATAAAATTGTTTGAAGTAAACGTATAGGACATTTGTACTTCGTACGGGTCCAAAAACGATCAGTATAGGCTATAATAATATCATTGAGGATTAATGGAAGAGTTCAGCCTAGGATCAGCTTTTCAACTTAGTTTATGTTAGTGTGTTAACTAGTTAATACATGGGTGCAAGTGTTTATCGAGTGAAAGGAGAACTTAACAAAGACCTTTACTAGTACTAAAATTTTTATTTTACAACTAGACTACGCAACTAAAGACTACTAGATGGACTTAACAATACAGGAGGAAACATTAAGGGGGGGGGGGGGGAGATCACATTTGTTCATGAAATTACAGCATAGTGCTAGTGCTAACTAAACAGGCTGGAAATTAGTGTGTTGTCGGAAAATGTACAGCCGGAAATGAATCTTTCAGTTTGAGCTCGAAATGAATCTCTTACATAGCTCACAGAATGACTTATTCGCCACTATCTTAAGGCACTTGTTCTGGGCAATCTGTAGCCCGTTTAAATGGCTGTTAGCACATCCACCCCATACGGGAGATGCATACAGAAGAACTTGTTTCTGACGCTCAATTTTGATTTTCGGTTGAGCAAATGTTCACCGAAATTTAGTTTCTTGTCAAGCAGCACGCCTAAATATTTAACAAAATTGGACCAAGGAATGGTGTGGCCATTCTTTTGGTCATTTGTTTGGATCTTCCAAAACTTCGCAATCTTTTTGAACGATCTTTCCAGACCCGCCGTAATGTTACTAGCTTTTAATATTATATATTATATGCCGAAATGTTGATGCTTCTGAAATATGTTCAAGAACACAACTGTTCTGGTTGCGTTCAACCTGAACGTCATTACAATGACAAAATAATTCCATTAAAAATTCTCAAACTATGATTGCCAGTTACTTCTCTCTGATCGAAAAATCAAGTAAAATCCATTTGCTTCAATTTGTAATTCCACGATCAAAAAAAACCGAGTAATAGATAAGCTATTCTCACTCATAATAATAAACTTAACATCAATATTATCAGACAGAGCACAATGTCATATAATGTCAATATAAATAAATATATAAGATGAGTTTTAGTAACGGACCTTGAACACCTTTCTAACACCTTAAAACACATCTTTCATTCGGTTCACAAAAATAAATTTGTCTTAAGAATGCTCACACACATACACCATCAGACGCATGCCTAATTTTAATGCCCAACTAGAGTACCTAATCAATATTCATGCCGCATACTTACAATTATTCCTCTTATTTTCACAAGATCGATTTCAAGACCTATTAATATTGCTTATTTCATTGGACGAAAAAAAACTTATTTGTTTTGACTGACTGTTCAATGAGTTCAAAATAATTTTCTTTAATACAGCAATAATAATATTTTTTATTTAATGTTTCATTTTGGACATCAAAAGAATGCGAAAGAGACAAATTTCTAGCAAAAATAATTTTACAAACAACGGCCGAAACACACGAACACATTCCACAATCGAATATTTCGTATAAGAAAAAATTATCAAAACATTGACTGTTGGCATATTAAAACATATGTAAGGGACCCGTACGTATACGTATAGATATGGCAAACAGAGTTGTTGTTACGAAAAGACTCTAACGTATTTAAGTAAATATTGTCTTAACTCTTAAGTATGGCAAATTGCCGCGAGGGAAATATTGAAAAACCCGTCCGAAGAAACGGCGTAAAAAAGGCCTTCCGAAAATACAAAATTGACATCCAAATAGACAATCATGTTCATCTCAATTTTTTCTAAAAAATAGCAAAAAACTATTTTTGTCTAGGGCCGACCTAGGGTCCTCAGGAGAGGCCTCGGAAAATACTTACATAGACAAAAATATTTCCCTCCATTTTCTCTACAACATAGTGAAAAACCATTTTTTTTGTCTAGGACAGACCTTAGGACCGACCTAGGGCCATAAGGTCATGCCTCGGAAACATACTTCTATAGACAAAAATAATTCCCATAATTTGCTCGGCAACATAGCAAAAAAATTTTTTTTGGTTAGGGCCGACCTTAGCACAGACCTGAGGCCTACTTCAGCCCTATGCACAAGCACCAGGCCAAAATTTGTTTTCTAATATAATTCGGTACTCGATTACCTCTCAAATAGAAAAAGAATTAACGAAATCAGTTAGGTTTTATCCAACTTATGTAAGCGAACACGTTGGGCCCAAGTAGAAACTCAGTTTTAGGGTCCTGACTGAGTCCAAGGGTCAAAAAATTTTCTTCCATAAAACGGGAGACAGCAGAGCCTAAAATAAGGATTTTCCACAGCGATGCACTTTTAACAAAAGGGCGCACTCGTTAAGACAAAAAGGCACACTCGTTAAGACAAAAGGGCGTACTCGTTAAGACAAAAGGTATTGAAAATATAGAAGAAACAAGAAACATAACCAAAGACCCGTACGTATCAGAGTAGATGTGGCCAACAAATAGGTGCAAACCAGAGGCCTGCATGGTATACTGTTCACTATTTTTTGATTTTCCATAAATAGTATAAAATTAAACTATGACAAGTTTCTAGTTATAAAAATGACCAGAATGTGAAAACTAGGAATTGGTTATGTTTAGTACTATTTAACTTATGGTATTATTTATAACTGCAGCAAATTTTAGTGTTGTGTTAAACAAATAATTCTTAGTTTCTAGAAAAACTAAATATTTTATGGTTTAATTTCTAACTCAAAATAAATGGTGCAGCATGTTACCAAAAAATTTCTTGGTAATAAGTTTAACTAGAATTTAAATAGTCCTCGATATTACTAAAATTTTTTGGTATTATTTAATACCAGTGAATTTAGGTTTTATTTAAAACCATTGTTTTTTTGATTTAATCTTGTACCAGTTTTTTCGTGGTTTAATTTTGTACCATATTTTTTCTTGGTTTAATTTTGTACTAATTTGTTTATGGTTTAATTGTGCACTAAAATTGTATGGTTTAACAGTATACCAAAATTTTTTGGTTTAATATTGCACCAACATTTCTTGGTTTAAATTTGAACCAAGATTCTGTTGATTTAATCTGATTTATTACTTACTGTTACGAGGGGCACCCTAAAAGTTTCGGGAATCGACTATAAAACGATTTTATTGCTTCTCAAAATAATCACCATTACAATCTATACACTTTTTCATCCTTAAAAACCAGTTTTCGAAACATCGAGTCCATTCGGAAGTTGGGATTTGGACCACTTCTTGTTCATATGCCTCGACAGCAGCTTCCGCAGATAAAAATCGCTTCCCACGCAACTTATTCTTGACACTCGGAAACAAATAAAAGTCGCACGGTGCCAAGTCGGGACTGTAGGGTGGATGCAGCATCAAATTGATTTTTTCCTTCTCCCAGAACATCGTGGTCAGAGCACTTGTGTGGGAGCTTGCATTATCATGGTGGAGGACGATCTTGCGATTTCGACTCTTTCCACGTAGTTCTTCAAATACTTTTGGCAAACAAATCGTAGTATACCACTCTGATTTGATTGTTTTACGATCCTCAAGTGGTACAGTAGCCACATGACCACATTTCCTGAAGAAAGTAGCGACCATTTTCTTGGCGACGCTTCGAGCGCGAATTACCTTTGTTGGTAAATCTTCATTTTGAAACACACAAACGGTGGATTGCTGTTTTGTTTGGGGATCATAGCTGTAAATCCAACTTTCGTCACCTGTTACGATGCTATATACTGAATCAAAAGCCCTATTGTCGAATTTTTTGAGAGAATCTTGGCACCATTTCACACGAGCCTCCTTTTGGTCGTCTTTGTGTGGGATCCACCGAGAACAAAGCTTCCGTGTGCGTAAATGTTCGTGTAAAATTGTTTGTATTTGACTTTTCCCGATCCCAAGGGATGCAGCTATCTCAGCATAGGTCACATGTCGATCGGCTTCAATCATGTTCCGGACATGGTCAATGTTTCCATCGGTGATGGCTGTGGAAGGTCGACCTTCACGAAAGTCGTCACTGAGGTAAGTGCGTGACGATTCAAATTCAGCGAACCACCGATAAACAGTGGTCTTGGATGGGGCCTCATCTCCAAATGCTTTTTGCAAACGATCAATACACAACTTGGGAGTCAAGCCAGACTTAAAGTCGTAGAAAATCATGGCTCTACAATTTTCACGTGATAAATCCATTTTTTCTCTGCAATGACTTTTTGGAATTGTTGTATCTTTTGATCATCATTTTTAAATCAGGAAAGACCAATTTAATTTTTGTGTAAATTGGCGAAAAGTTTACACGAGCCGAAATAGCCGATTCCCGAAACTTTTAGGGTGCCCCTCGTAAAGAAGTTCACACTGTATATACGTTAACCGTTCTCGTAACAGTGCAATGCGCCCGTGGCGCAAATCTCATACGATTAAAAATTCAAAAAAGATATACAGCAAAATTTTGACTTCCCCCCTTTGCGACGTACCTCTCTGAGTCTGAATTTTTAGAGCCGTAAAGGGGTATTATGCGTTTACCACGACGTTTGTAACCACCCCAATTTCGACCCGGGAATAGGGGGGAGCTTCGATCATGGTCCTTAGATGACGAATCAACAATAAAAAAAAATGTCCGTCCGTCTGTCTGTCAACACGATAATTCGAGTAAAACTCAACCGATTTTCAAAAACTTTTTTTTCCCAGAATTGAAAAATCGTTTTGATTGAATCTGGACATAAATTTTTTTCTGTTCGAAAGGCCTGGGCCTGCCTGACATTTTATGGAAGAAACTTTTTTCATTTTTAGCTTTTGGGCTCAGCCAGGGGCCTAAAATTGAGTCTTTACTAGGGCCAAACGTGTTTTTTTCTACATAAATCGGCTAAATCTTATCGGATTTTCAAAAACTTTATTTTTCCTGAAAGATAATCAGAAAATTAATTGCAAGATTGAATTTGGGCAGAATCGGTCGAAAACTTTCGAAGATACGGTCGAAAAAGTGGTCAAAAACAGCTATTTTTGAAGGTTAGTGGAACTTTTTCAATTATATCTCTGCGAAATTAGAACGGAAATCGCTCTTGAAGGTTTCAAAGAAAATATGTGGACATCAAAAAATCGCGAAAATAAAATTAGTCAAAATCTGTTGAGTGGTCCGGGCTGTAGAGTCCTCAGTGTGGGCCCAACTCACGCTACGCGATCCTATACGATATTTGGTGGTTCACTTGGTTTTTCGAGCTCAAAGAAACCAGATTTTAATTGTATTTTATTTTCGACTTAAATTTCGGTCATTATCAAGATTTGCTTCGAACTTCGAAAATCTGGTTTCTTTGAGCTCGAAAAACCAAGTGATTGGCGAAATTGTGCCCTATGGTCGAAAGTTTTTGAATTATTAATAAATATCTCAAAAAGAATTTATTTGTTGTTTTTTTGTGAATATTTCTTTAATAATGAGATTTTTGTGCAGTGTTGCAGAGAAAAAAGGGGCGAATTATCCTGATACGTACGGATCCCCTGCATATGTTTTGGATTTAATTTTGGATATAAAAGCATCTTTTCTATGTGTTTGTGTGTGAGTGTATTCGCGGGTGGGTGACTGAGATATTAAACTTCCATAAGGTTTTTTGTTATTTTTCGGTTACTCTCGGCATGAGTGAGGTCATCCAATGGGGCTTCCTGGGTTTATGGGATTCCTGTGGATTCTTCTGGATTTCTCCAGCACTTTTCAACTTCCATCAGGTTTTTTGACATTTTTCGGTTATTCTCGACATGAGTGAGGTCATCCAATAGGGCTTCCTAGGTTTATAGGATTCCAGTGGATTCCTGTGAATTTCTCTAACAATTTTTAACTTTGGAATTTTTGTTGGCCAAACATTTTTTGATAAATTTCTTTTTTACCAACATTTTTAGAGTATAAGGAAATATATTTGTAGAGAGATAAACTCACAAATGTACTGATATCCGCACAAAAACCCAATCAGGGTGAGGGTGTGACGCAAATATTTATGTCTGCTTACAAAAGTTCTGATATCAGAGGAGCGTGACGCATTAAGCATCTTAGGCAAAACGATTTTCTTCCAGTTACGAAAGTTCTGAAGGAATTGGCACTCGTTTTGTTCGTTAAATTTAAACTGGGCGATCCAGCGTTGACAGATTTTACATATTTAGTATCAAATCAACGACATGTACATGTACAATCCACAGATGTCGTTGTTCTTGAATTAAATATTGTATGCCGTGTTTATGCAAGAATCTTACAACTTTCTTTTAATTTGTTTGTCCTTATTTCATTTCATGTTGCGTAAAATCACAGATTATCACGTTACAGATTACTATCCCTTGCGTAATTGAGGGCAGAAAATACGTTAAGGGAATATATTTCAGTATTTTTTCTTTGATTAATTTTGTAGAGAATATTTTTGTCCTGGAACTTGGAGCACTAGGGCTAACCTTGGCATTTCTTCACAATTTCATGAATTTTCTTGGAGTTTCTTCTCATTTCGACGACTTTTCCTTGCGTCAAGAAAAATCTCCAAAGTGCCGTTTCGGCGATCTGACTGGCGTTTCTTCACGGTTATTTCGAAAGTGGCAAGTAAGTTTCAGAATACTATCGCTTTCGTCAGTGTGGCGTTTACGATCATGTGTTTAGCCAATATAGCAGCCTACTGGGTGTCTTCTCATCGCCGAAGTTTTATTATTATATTTAAGCGTAGAAAAGTCATTACATCGTGACGCATTTTTTAATAGAATGTGAAAATATTTCAAAAGAATTTTTTGCGTTTCGAAGCTTTAAGCGTTACACCAACTGATATCAGTTGTTTTGGAAGAAGAAACAAAGACTTTCCCTTTTAAAGGGTTTTTGTTCTCATATCAGTAGTTTTGGAAGCAATTGGAACCGAATTACCGAAAAGTATCAAAAAACCTGATGGAAGTTAAACAGTGCTAGAGAAAACCAGAAGAATCCACAGAAATCCCATAAACCTAAGAAGGCCCATTGGATGACCTCACTCATGTCGAGAGTAACCGAAAAATATCAAAACCTGATAAAAGTTGAAGAGTGCTAGAGAAATCCAAAAGAATCCACAGGAATTCCATAAACCTTCAAGCGTGCTGAATTTACCGCAATGCCGTCGACACGTTTTTTATCAGTCATCGACACTTTGGTTCAAATTTAAACCAAAAATTTTTGGTTTATTTTTAAACTATACAATTTTAGTGAATAATTAAACCATAAACAAATTAGTACAAAATTAAACCAAAAAAAAATATGGTATAAAATTAAACCAAGAAAAAACTGGTGCAAGATTGAACCAAAAAAAATAGGATATTGTAACACCATATTAAAATGGTATATCCTTTAACCAATTTAAATTGGTTTCAAATAATACTGAAATATTTTCCAGTCATCTTATTGACTTAAAAAAAAGATGGTTTTACAATTTACTAAAAATTTCATAGTCTTACTTATTACCAAAAAAATTTGGTCAAATGTATGACCAAATAAAAACGGTTAAATAAGCAACTAAAATGTGTGTAGTTTTAAATTTAACCAAATATTTTTGGTTTTATGAAGAACTAATAATTATAAGTATTCAGTAGTACCACAAAAGTAACTAGTGATACTACTTACCATTTAATAATGGCTTAGTTTTGGACCAAAACAAAATGGTCCTATATTTGACCATGAATTTTCGTAGTGAAACAGCATACCATGCAGGCCTCTGGTGCGAACTTAACAGAATTACAAATTTTTTAAAAAAAGTTTAAAAGTTTTTAAAACTATCAGAATTCCAACGGCCCACAGAAATTACCAAAGGTATTGTCAAAACCCTCCCTAAGTACGGCAATTGTAAAAGTGGATATATTCCGGGATGGTGTCATTTTTGCTTAAAACCCTGAAACGCGTGTTCTCTAAAATGTTATTCTCTACACCTTTTCTTTTGGAAGCAACTTTCTAACTGCCATAGTTCTAGAGATATGAGTTATCCCTTCTGATTCTAGAAGTGACTGAATCGACATTTTTCGAGAAACCCTGACACACGTGCTCTCTACAATTTTATCCTCTACAACTTTGCTTTTCGAAGCAACTTTTTAACTCTCATAATTTTAGAGATTTGGGTCATCCCGCCCAATTCTTGAAGTGGTCATATTCCTGTATTGGACCATTTTTCCCTAAAACCCTGAAGACGAATAACCATCTTCTAACGCATATGGCCAAAAAACTAAATTTCATCCATTCCATTGGTCCCAGAGCCCAGACCACTGACCCGATTTCCACAAAACATTCTTTCAGTTTTTTTAGATTAAATGCTTTCATTTGACATCAAAATGAACAATTTCCGCGCTATACCTGCTGAGATATTTGCAAAAACTTTCACCGACTCTCGAAAAACCAACCAACCAACTTTTTCAACCATACCTCTGGAACCACTTGACCGATTGTGCTCATCTTTGAACATGAATCATGGGACATTATGTATTATGTATTAAGGAAAAGAAGGGTGATCGGTGCAGCCGTTTAGAAAAAAATGACGGGACGGACAAACGCATAGACGGACATTTTTTTTCGCTGATTCGTCATATCTAGACGATATTAAATGCATCCCCCTCACTCCCGCCTCGATCTACCCCATGTTACAATAAAATTGTTTGTAGTAAACTCATAGGATCTTTGTACATCGTACGGGTCCAATAATAAATATTGACCTAATATTTGATACTGAGTGCGATGAACTTTGTGTCTTACTTGCAAAATTACATTAAAGTTGCGAAAATTTTTGGACTTTTTGATAATTTTTTATTTAAATAGAAATAGTTGCTTGAGCGCCGCAGGCAAACATTTTGAAAAATTATCATTCAGGCTTGTTTCTTTTTATTTTCGGCCATAGGACAGGACGGGCGCCCAAAACAACTAGCTAGGCCGCTTGAAAAGTTCGAGACTGGGGGATTTATCCCCGCTTCCTCCCTCTCTAACCAAAATTTGCATGCAGGATTTGTATCAAGGGTTGGTAAATGGTCGTAATACGAGGGTTGCCTTTTATGTTTCTGACCAAGGGTACTTCCAGCCCGAAACTCGCAAATCTGTCGATCCTATTTTAAAATTGACTATTTTTTATGGTAAAGTTTCGTAGATCACTTTTATGTAGCGTCAGTGGATGCGTAACTACAGATTTATGAAAATTTCGTCTCCATGAAAAAACAAAATTTACACTCGAAAATTTTCTTATAATTTTTTTTCACAGTACTAGGCCCCATCTTTTGGATGGGTCAGATCCCTTGAATGTTTTTAATATTTGGAATGTAAAATTTGCACCATATGCTTCAATGAAATTTAGTTGTTAATTTACTTGAGCTGATTTTCAGCTGAGCGACTCATACGTATGAGTGACTCAGCTAAAACATTTTCGAAAATAAATTTGACTAAAGACGTAGCGATCTCTCAAATAATTTTATTGATAATTGATTGAAGAAATTCGGTAAAGAAGTATGTACAAAGAGAATTGCCACGTAGTCACGTATTGCATTTTAACTTTAATCGCATTTCTATTTATCGCACTGTGTACATAAGTGATTTTCTGTTACAAGACCCTGACTTTCAATCAAGAGAAATTGTAAAATTCTCCGAACCTGGCCTCAGAAATTTTATTCCTAGTCAAACTAAAACTAAATTCTTGAAAAACAGTTTAGAGTTGCTCAATATATAATGACCTAAAAAACAGTTAAAAACTCTTTTGGAATAACTCCCAGATCATCAGTCCAATATTTCTTTTTCGCGAAATTGACCTTGTCAGTTTGGCTAAATGAAAACAGCTATCGCCTAATTAAAAAAACAGGAAAAAATTGTTTCGGGAATAACTATCAGTTGGTTACTTCTATTGTGCCCATCTACGAATACGAACTTAACCTGAGGAATTAACTTCTTCGTCGAATAAAACCTAATTTCTAAAAATCCTTTAAGATTTATTCAAGTTATCGTGCAATCAAGAACTCTTTCGAGAATTACTCCCAGATCATTACTTTTATTGTGCACATAGATGAGACTTAACCTGAATTTGTAAAAATGGACCTATTATCTGATTTCATTATAATAGTCTATAACACACGGGTCTACAATATACAGGTCTATATTATAGACCTCAAACTAAAGTTTCATATCCTCCTGTTATCATATAGTATGCTACACGGGCTATAGTATTGTATTCAGTATTTTGGAGGGTTAAAAACGTCTGAAGGTTCCCTTCATCATCAGCCCTTCCGAGATACGGGATACAATATGATAGCCCTTGTAGCATAATATATCATTACTTTTCACACCATGCTGGAGCTCGAATTTTTTTTCGGAAAAAATGCTCGCTCACCCGATGATCATCCGAATTTTTAGACCCGTACGAAGACCGAAGTTCTGCGAAATGGGGTCTTATGCGTTTGCCCCGACGTTTGTAACCACCCCAATTTCGACCCGGGATCGTTTTGGGATCTAAATAAGAGAAAAATGCAATAAAAATTTTGTCCGTCCGTCCGTCTGTCACCGTTCTATCTTGAGTAAAACGTAAACGATTTTGAAAAACTTCCTGAAAGGAAATCGAAGAAGCTTTTATGGGATTAAATCTGGGCACTTTCGGGCCAAAAACCGCTGAGCTAGGGCCGTTTAAGTGGTTTTTGGTCTTTTGCAAATAACTCACGTAAATCTTATCCGATTTTCAAAAATTTTTTTTTGTTTGAAAGGCTGAGACATGCCCGACATTTGATGGAAGAACATTTTTCGATTTTGAGTTTCAGCCACAACCCTAAAACTGAGTTTCTACTAGGGCCAAAAGTTTTTTTTCTACATAAATCGGGTAAATCTCATCCGATTTTCAAAATCTTTTTTTTTGATGATGAAAAATTGTTAAAAAAATGATTACGGGTTTGAATTTGGGCAAAATTGGGTTAAGAACTTACAAAGTTACAGTCAAAAACGTGGTTTTTTGAAGGTCGGTGAAACTTTTTGCCTTATATCTCTGCGAAATTAGGACGGAAATCGCTATTGAAGGTTTTAAATAAAAGATATGGACATCAAAAAACCACGAAAATTAAACTGGTGAAAATCTGTTGGGTGGATCGGGCTGTAGAGCCTTTAGTGAGGGCCGAATTCTCGCTACGTGACCCTACAAGATATTTAGTGATTTTTCGTGAATATTCCTTTAATGTTGAGATTTTTTTTGTGCAGTGTTGCAGATAAAAAGATGTGAACATTTCTGTTCATGGAAGTATGGATCACAGGCCTCTCCTAAGTGCTCTAGGTAGGTTCTTAGATCTGCCGTAGCGCATTTTTTTACATTTTGAGATTTTTGTATGGATTCAAAGAGATTATAATAGCGTTTCTTCGGACGGGTTTTTCAATACTGCCCTTTCGGCAATTTCCAGTCCGATGTAATGGCTACGTAATTTCATACACGTAAGACTTAAGGCAATATTTACTGAAATACGTTCGGGTCTTTTTTTGCAACATCTATTCTGTTTGCCACATCTATTCCGATGCGTACGGGTCCCCTGCATATGTTTTTTATAAATTTTACTAGTTTTGATGTGAAGCACAGTTCAAATTTACTCACATATATAAAAACTTTTCTTCCAAGCTTTCCTAAAAAAGGATTTTTTAATATTTTATAGGGAGAGTGTCGAAGAAAAACTTCTATTTTTATTGTACTCATTAATTTTTTCAAATTTTCCAACCACGATTTCGATTGGCAACGGTACAACATTAAAAAATACATATGCAGGGGACCTGTACGTATCAGAATAGGTGTGGCAAACAAAATAGATGTTACAAAAAGGCTCGAACGTATCTAAGTAAATATTGCATAACTCTAAAGTGTATGAAATGACGCCCACGTTAAATTGGATTGGAAATTGCCGATAGGGCAATATTGAAAAACCCGTCCGAAGAAACCCCCAAAATAACAAAATTCAAAATACTTTAAAAAAAATGTAAAAACTTTTTTCTCAGACATATTTTCAAAAAATGTTATTTGTTCTACGGCCGATCTTAGAACCGACTTAGAGCACTTAGAAGAGGCCTGTGCCTCATACCTTCATAGACAAAAGAGTTTGCCATTGACACCGATCTTCAACCACGACATGCACCACACCTAAACCAACTACTTTCCATTTGACACCGATCTTCTATCTCTTATAGTTTTCAAAATACTTGAATTTTTCCAAAATGAATTGCCTAGATCGATCCACCCTAACATTAGCGGCCATTTAGGGTAGTTTTTTTGGGAAGTAAGGTCGGGAATTCAGTTAATTATGGGTCTACAGTGTACGAAAGAATAAAATATTGGACCCGTATTTTTTTATAGCAACTTTTAAACGCTTTTCGCGGCGCGAAACGTAAATTCATTCATATATGCGAACACGTTGGTTAGAGCAGTAATAAAGATATACACTATATATCTGTACCAAATATCCATTTACTCAAGTTATCGTGATATCAAAAACATTGACCAAAATTCTTTTAAAAATCATTAAGAAAAAAAATGGTTTACGCTAGGGGATTGAACTCCCGACCTCCGAGATACCAGTCCAACGACTTCCCTATGTGACAACCTATGTGTTGTGGATTTCAAAGCAGTGATGTGAATTTAACTTTAAATAACAAAGTTAGCGTGTTATGAAGGAAAAAGAAAACCTAGAATTATATACATCCAGATGACTCATTCGATGCATTCATCTTCATTGAACCTGTGAAATTTTAATCTTCGTATAATAAAATCAATTTCTCGAAAATCCGCTAAAAATTACTCAAGTTATCGACAAATTAAAAAAACAGGGAAAACTTGTTTTGAAAATTACTACCAGAGGACTACGTCGATAGTATCCATCGTTCAATTCAAGCTGATGAATGTTAATCTTCGTCGAATAAACCTAATTTCTCATAAATCCCCTCAAAATTGTTGAAGTTATCCTGACATTAAAAAAACGTAAAAAATTCTTTTGGGAATAACTACCAGATTATAACTTCTTTTTTAACCATTAAGGCACTTGACCTCAAAAATCA
>CM055406.1:84501738-84512254 GCA_029228625.1 Pseudolycoriella hygida
ATTTAATTCTCTACAACTTCGCCTTTGGAACCAACTTTCTAACTCTCATAGTTCTGGAGATCTGGGTCATCCTGCCCAATTATGGAAGTGGCCATATACCAGGATTGAGCCATACTTCCCCAAAACCCTGAAACACTTGTTCGCTTAAATTTAATTCTCTAAAACTTCGCCTTTGACAGTAAATCTCTATATTGCATAGTTAAGGAAACATAGACGAAAAACTGTTTTCGTGTATGGCCAAGAATCTCAATTTCGTCCATTCCATTGGTCCCACTACCCAGACCCCTGTACCGATCTCCAGAAAAATTTTTCCCAGTTTTGTGACATCAAATGCTTTCATTTGACACCAAATGAGGAATTTCCGTGCTATACTTGCTGAGATATTTGCGAAAAAGCTTCACCGACCTTCGAAAAACCATGTTTTTGGTCACTTCCTCGACCATATCTCCGGAACCACTTAATCGATTTTGTTACAATAAAATTGTTTGTAGTAAACGTATAGGACCTTTGTACTTCGTACGGGTCCAATTATTTCGTGATTTTACATGAAGAGAGCATGGAGAATAAGGAAGGAGGTTTTAGTTGGCAGGTCATTGAAGAATGGAATCCAACACTACCTTAGTCCAGGAGGACCGGGTGTTTATGAAGATTTCCTCGCCCTTTAAAAAAAAGATCAACAGATACATAGAAACCGACATATCAGGAAAAAAGTTCACACAATAATTAGAACAATAGAAAAATCGAAAGCCCGTAGAAAATTGTCATTTTTGAACCTTGATATCTCAGCATATTTCCAACCGATTTTGAGGAGTCTGTGCAAATTTCTAACTGTCGTCATTTTATATCTATATCCCTTCTAATTCTAAGAGTTGCTTTATCCTGGGATTTGGTAATTTCTCTAAAGCGAAACTTCCATAATTCTATAGATATGAATCATCCATCAAAATTCGAGAAGTGGTCATAAATCATGATTGGGCCATTTTTCCCTAAAACCCTGAAACACTTGTTCTTTACAACTTTGCCTTTGACAGTAACTCAACATATTGCATAGATTAGCAAATATAGACGAAAAATCATCTGCTTTCGTATATGGCTAAGGAACTCAATTTCGTCCATTCCATTGGTCCCAGTGCTCAAACGTATAATACCTTTTATTTCATCGGCGAGAGAATATTGTACGTTATTCACTCTTGCATATAAAGGAAAAACCATACATTAAATCACTAGGGAAAATTCGTTTTCTTTTTGCCAATTCACTGAAAAAAACACTGGCACCGCCGTGATTTGAACTCACGACCCACAAGATTCCGCAAGAATCGACGCTAACCACTGCACAAATTCGCTCATTTGCTATGTACAAATTTTGTTGATACTGTTTGTTGACAATGTGTCTCTCACAAACACTAGCGTCGTTTTTCTCGATATACAACATAGGCCTATGTATTTTGAGTGGTTTTCTTTACATTTTGTATTTGTATTTTTGTTCGTTTTGTATTTGAATCAGTTTTTATTTATGTTATAAATGTGATTTTCTCACAGCGCAAAATTCAAATGTCTATATGAAAATAGTAATTTGACGTGACGACCAAATAAATAAAATAAAAAAAAAATTATTGGAAAAAAAATTGAAAAAAAAGACCTGCAGCCGCCGGACTCGAACCCACGGCATGTAGATCAGAAGGATACAATACGGTCATTTCTCACGACTAAATTTTGTTGATACTGTCTGTTGACTACAAGCGAAGTAACGCATTCAGAAGTCATTTCAAACTCATTTCATGAAATGTTGTATGCAAAAAGATATTGGTGAATTTTTATCACTTCAAATTTTTTAACGGGGTACAAATGTCTCTCACAAACATTAGCGTTGTTTTTCTCCATATTCAACATACATACTGAAGCTTATGTATTTTGAGTGGTTTTGTTTACGTTTTGGTTCGTTTTGTATTTGAATCAGTTTTTATTTATGTCATAAATGTTTTCTCACAAAGCAAAATTCAAATGTCTATATGGAAATAGTAATTTCACGTGACGACCAAAACATAAATAAATAGAATTAGAAAAAAAATATTGGAAAAAAAATTGAAAAAAAGACCTGCAGCCGCCGTGTCTCGAACCCAGGACCCTGACACTTCGAAGCAGTGATAAATTCTCGAATGAATAACGTATGATAGTCTCTCGCCTAATGAAATAAAAAATTGTATTGGTGGGCGTGAGAAATCTCGGATATCTTCATACAGCCGGCCGAACGTAAGAAGGGATAAAAATCAAATATTTATTAGATTCCACAAACATTTGTCCTACATTATCTCAAGATATGTAAACAGAGAAGGTAATGCAATTCAGATAAATTCGCGGAGGTGAAGTTTGAGGTGAATTTATACAAGTAATGTTGTTTGCAGGTCAAGTTTTCTGCATATTAAAATCGTATACGAATGAAACAGGCACAACAACATTATTCGCATGAATTTGTCACACGTTCAAATATTACGATGAGGAATTCACCTCAAACTCCGTAGAATCTCTGATTTGCACTACATGTGCGTATATATATCTTGTATTTATCCCGCACTCGTAGTTCGTAGTCAGCTGCTTGTGGTGGCGAAACAATCATCGTATTTCCAAGTCGAAAAATAAACATGGTAGCGTCAGTACAAATGCGTAATTGGAATATTACCTATTTTGTTACCTTTACTTTTGATTTTAAGGTGCTAAACATTAGCTATATTCGACAAAAATTATTTAAAGAGATGGAAGCATTTTCTTTGCTGCAAATTGCAAAATTATAGTTAATATTTTCGCGATTATTTCGTCATGGCCCCACTTTGTACGTCAAAAAGACATTTGAATATTTTTCCGCTAGGCACCAACTCTTTCGCAGTGATGTGCCGGATAGCAATACTAAGAAAAAAATTGATGACTGTGACTTTGATATGATTCGATAGGTTTTCTGTCGTATTTGGTGTCATAAAGTTGGAGCATAGACACGCATTTAATTAAATGGCGGTCACATCTACCTTTTTATTTTTTGGGGAAGTTGCAAAATCCCCCGGTGTATTATTGTCCATGAGACGATAATATCGTATCACTAGATGATATTATTGTATCACTAGACGATATTATTGTCTCATAGACGATATTATTGTCTCATGGACGATACTATTGTATCACTAGACGATGTTATTGTATCATGGACAATAATATAATACAAAATATAACGAGGAGGCATTTTGTTAGTTCCTAGGGAATTCATCCTTTTACAAAATGTAACGAGGAGGCGTTTTGTTCGTTCCTAGGGAATTCATCCTTCTACGAAATGTGATGAGAAGGCGTTCTGTTCGTTCTTAGGCAATTCATCCTTCTACGAAATGTGATGAGAAGGTGTTTTGTTCGTTCCTATGGAATTCATCCCTTTTCGAAATGCCATAAATGTTAAAGGTGCCATCGACATGACCACATTTCTATCGGTATTTTATTTGTATCAGTGGGCGATATTATTGCATCAGTAGACGATATTATTGTCTCATGGACGATATTATTGTATCACTAGACGATATTATTGTCTCATAGACGATATTATTGTATCAGTAGACGATATTATTAAACCATTTATAACCGAAAAAAAAATCTTTAATTAAGAAGTACTTCCGTGTTAAAAGTCTCAAAATTTCGGAAAACATGCTCACATACACATTTTTTGTCTTTCGAGGCGTTCGTTTTACACTTGGTCCTTTCAAAAGCAGCTCGAATCGCAAGTTGTTTTAACATCTAAGGTTTTTCGACAAATAGCAGATTTCGTCCTTGTTCGGAGAATTTTATTTTCACAAGTGGGTAAGATGATGAAAAATCTTTATTTTACCGTCATTTACAATAAACGGTAGCCTATCGACTCGGTATACTTATAACTTCATTGTGTAAAGTACGGTTAATTTTGGTTAATAGTTTTACATCTGAATTAATTAATTAATATGATGAATATAATGAATATGATTATGTAAAAATTTGACGGACCAATCTAAAATGATTTTAATAATTTTGTCCGAAAGTGATTGTGGTAAAGAAAGATCTTTTCTGACTTTCTCATACGTATTGAAAATAGTTCCTCTCGCCCCGAATAGAAGATCAATTACTTGAATTTGATTGAGGTCATATATTGCTTTTAAGTCCGGGATGCATGGTTCATAGATTTTCTTTTTTTCTAAATTAACTTCCACGTCTTGTTCGATTCCACTTTCTAGTGAAAATAAAAATATTCAAACTATTACCTAATTTCTTGCAAAGCTCCGCAGGAATTCGAATTAACGCTAGCGTTGACGAGTACCTGTTCTTTTCGACCCCGGAGTGCTGCGGGTGAAACAGATTTTCAGGCACAAGCAAAGTTTTTTATTATCGTAGAAAATAAATAATTCATAGAGGCTTTTATAATATCACACGATAACTCGAGTAAAACTCAACCGATTATCAAAAACTTTTTTTCCCTAAAAGGTAATCGAAAAGTCTTTTTGGAATTGAATCTGGGCACTGTCGGCCCAAGGGTCAAAGATCTAGGGCCGTTTAAGTGGTTTTTGGTCTTTTGTACATAACTCGAGTAAATCTTTTCCGATTTTCAAAAAATTTTTTTAGTTTGAAAGGCCTGGGTATGGCCGACAATTTATGGAAGAAACGTTTTTGATCTTGAGCCCAAAGACATAGCTAGAGCACTAAAAAAGAGTCTCTGCTTTTCTACATAACTCGAATAAATCTTTTCCGATTTTCAAAACTTTTTTGTTAGTCAAAAGATAAAGCAATTCCCTACAATTGATGGAAGAAACGTTTTTGGAAACGGAGTCTCTATAAGGGCCCTACGTGTTTTTTGTGCATAACTCGAGTAAATCTTTTCCGATTTTCAAAAAAAAATTTTCAATCGAAAAGTCTGGGAATGCACAACAATTTATGGAAAAAAACTTTTTTACTTTGGGTCGCTGGACCTAGCTAGAGCCCTAAAGAAGCGGACCCACTAGGGCCCTACTTGTTTTTTATACATAAATCGAGTAAATTCCACCCGATTTTCGTGATTCTTTTTCTATTCGATAAGTAATGAACGCCTTAAGAGCATCCAAGAAAAAATGTGGGCCCGGGCCGAGCCTAAGATGGCCGCTAATGTTAGGGTGGATCGATTGAGACATTATATTTTCGAAAAATTCAAACATCTTGAGAACGCTAAGAGGTAGAAGATCGGTGTCAAAGGCAAATTTGTTGGTTTGGGTGTAGCGCATGGTGTAATGCCTGCCAATATGGTCGCTTATGTTAGGGTGGATCGATCTAGGCAATTTATTTTGGAAAAATTCAAATATTTTGAAAACTAATAGAGATGGAAGATCGGTGTCAAAGGAAAAATTGTTTGGTTTCGGTGATATGCATGTCATGAGGCCTCCCAATGTGGCCGCTAATGTTAGCGTGGATCGATCTAGACAATATATTTTCGAAAAATTCAAACATTTTGAGAACTATATGTGATAGAAGATCGGTGTCAGTGCCAAACTTGTTTGTCTATGGAAGTATGGGTCAGAGGCCTTTCCTAAGTACTCTAGGTCGGTTCTAATATCGGCGGTAGTACAAAAATGTCTGAAAAAAGTTTTTTATTGTTTTTAAACTATTTGAACTTTTTTTTATTAATATATTATGTATATATATAGTATGAAGTTTCTGCATTGTTTCATGCTTATAAGCACAGATGGATAAAACGTCACTAGTCTAGATGTTATTCACACGCTTGGAAGCACTGTTGTTACATTTCTCTAGTGTTTCTTGGCACCAATCGACGCAGGCCTCCCACTGACCTATGCCCACATTAAGTGGTACCCAACAAGAACGAGTCTAATTTTATATCCAAATTGTAGCGTATCATAAATCTTTTTATTTAATTTACTCATCATTTCTTAAAGAATCACTCATCGTAAACAATCACTCCTTAAATTTATAAAATCATAGTGAGCAATTGAATTGTATCGAATCCTAGTGAGCTTTTCGTCTAAATTTTATGTATAAAAGGAGAATTTTTGTCAAATAAAAATCATTCTGTTCTTGACATTCAACTGGATTGTTTCTAATTGAAGAAGTTGAGAAGGGAGTAAAATAAAATCTAAGAGCTGATTGGAGCCCGTTTTTAAAGTGAGCACAATTAACCTTAGTATTTTACATTGGCGCCCAACGAAAATTAAAAATAAAATTTCACAGTGGCAAATACGAGATCATTCACAGCTAATATGGCGTTGACTGGTCCACAACTTCAACAGTTACTGGATGCGTTACAACAACGTCCTCGTCTGGGAATGACATCATGCAAAGCAACATTTGAGGGATCAAGAGAACTTTATAATTAATAATTAATGAAGTCCAGATCTTTAAAAGAACGGAAATAATAAGTGATGCAGATGCATTGCAAGGATTTCCTCTACTATTGAAAAAGGATGCAGCCGTATGGTGGGAAGGCATACGGACGACCATCAATAATTGGGACGGAGCACTTACAGCATTACGTAATGCTTACGCACCACCTCTTAAAAACTATCAATTATATACAAAAATAATCGAATCAAAACAACTCGAGAGTGAGACCACAGAAAAATATATTTGTCGACAACGCGCCTTAATATCAAGATTGGAACAAAACCACAACGAGGTAACGCAGATTGATTTTATCTATGGAGGATTGCTTCGTTACATTCGTAAAGATATGCCAAGAAACTCAATCACGACATTCATGGAATTATTAACACGAGCTAGAGTAATTGAGGAACATCAAAACGAAACAAAAACAAGATTCAAATACTGCGACTTCTGTAAAATGAGAAATCATTCAACCTTGGAGTGTAATAAAAAACGTCAAGAAGTTTCAAAGCTCGAACTAACGAATATTGAAGAAGACAATGGTAAAAACGTCATCAAGTGTTATGGATGTGGTAAACCGGGGTTTATTCGGACCAATTGTCCAGATTGCAACCAAACCGTACATGCAGCATCAATTGAGTTAGACTTCTCTCATGTTATGTTAACTTTCGAAGCTCCAATCCCAACTATTTCTTGTGAAATTAATGGATTTAGTGAATCAGCATTCTTTGATACAGCGGCCAAAACAAGCATCGCAAGTGAAACACTATACAAACGATTATTAAAGAAAGAATGCAAGACAATTTCCAAAGAAGCAACCATTAAACAAGCAGATGGAAAGGTAAAAAAAGACGTCATTAAAATTATTCAAGCGGTCATCAAGATTCAAAATCGGGAGTTTAATATTAATTTGGTGGTTTTATCAGATACGGATAAAAACCGTACGTTACTTGGAATCGATTTTTTGGAGCAGGCAGGAATAATAATCTCCCCACCACAACGAGCTTGGTGGTTCATCAACTCACCAACGGAAATTTTTTCTTATGAACATATCAAAAATTATGATTCTAAAGAAAATAAAGAGCCAATGGGTGTTATCACGAAATCAAAAAAAAGACGTATGAGAAAAATTCTGGTATTTAAGAATTTGTTAAAGACCAAAAACGTCAATCAAGAAGAAGCAATTAAACCATTACAATCCTGTCAAGATAATTTCGACCTTAAAAAATCAATTGTCCCTCAAATAAAATGGTATAAACCATTGTTGATTGATTTATCTACAAATACACAAGAAGAGGACTTATCAAGACAATGCGAGACTATATTGAATATAGTTCACTCAAAATATATGTTACCAATCAAACCACTCTCACCGATCAAATCACCTCCTAAAAAAAAGGTAATGTCGGCAAGAGTCGCCCAGAAATTACAAGATTTATTTGGTTCAGATAGCCCTCCAGAATCTCCAGAACGACCAAGAACTCCAGGTTGGGACTTGGATATCAATATGATTGAAATTGAAGAAGAATGTTCATTACCTGTTGAACAGAAAGTTGAATTAAATAAATTACTCAAAGATTATGAAAGTATATTCAATAAAACGGGCCCTCCATGTCCATTTGTGGTACACAAAATAAATACCGGGGATCATTTACCAATCTCAAATCCACCCTACCGGATGTCCTTATTAAAACGTGAAGCAATGAAACACGAGTTAAACACTATGCTGGAACAAGATATAATTGAAGAAAGCGAATCTCCATGGGCTTTTCAGGTTGTGATGTTACCAAAAAAGGATGGTTCTATTCGATTTTGCGTAGACTACAGAAAATTAAACGCGATCACAGTAAAGGACTCCTTTCCGTTGCCAAGAATCGACGACTTATTACAAGAAGCTCGAGGAACTATGTTCATGTCTTCAATTGATTTAAAATCAGGTTATTGGCAAATACAAATTAATTCTGAAGATAAAGAAAAAACAGCTTTTGTGACACCATTTGGCTCATATCAATTCAAGAAAATGCCGTTTGGATTATGCAATGCTCCAGCAACTTTTCAACGACTGATGAACATTTTTCGCAATGGATTACCGTCAATGTTAATATTAATATACCTGGATGATATGATTATAATATCGAACACATTTGAACAACATTTAAAAGATCTAAAAGACGTTTTTGAACGATTACAATATTTTCAATTACGAGCTAATCAATCAAAATGTAATTTTGTCTGCAAATCTATCGAGTATCTTGGCCATATTATAACAACTGAAGGAATTAAGCTGAACCCATCAAAAATTAGTGCTATTGTGGAACGTAATCCACCACAAAATGTGAAGGAGTTGTTATCTTTCATTCAAACTTGCTCATGGTACCGAAAGTTCATTAAAGATTTTGCACAAATTTCTCAACCGCTTTCAAAGTTAACTCGTAAGAAGGTTCCATGGCAGTGGACACAAATTGAACAAGACAGTTTTGATGAGCTAAAAACTGCATTAACAACAGCACCTGTTTTGGGCCAATGGGACGGTGTTTCCCCATTAACAATCAGGACTGATGCGAGTGGATATGCCATAGGAGCAGTGTTGATTCAAGGATTAATTGAAGACGAACACCCTATTGAATACGTAAGTAGATTATTAACAGCGGCTGAACGAAATTATTCCACCATCGAAAGAGAGGCGTTGGCTGTGGTCTGGGCATTGGACAAATTTCGGGGCTATATCGAAGATAAGGAAGTTAATTTGATGACTGATAATCAACCATTGAAATGGTTGATGTCTATAAAATCCCCTTCCGGACGTTTAGCTCGGTGGGCACTACGGATTCAAGCCTTTAATATAAATATCCAATATACACCAGGTCGCGTAAACATGGTCGCAGATACTCTATCACGACCACCTTCAATGGAAGAACATATGGAACCAGATATAGTTGATGAATTCTCAATAAATGCCATCCAAGTAGATTTTCCAAAACATACAGCAGAGGAATTACGCGCACAACAAATGTTAGACGAAGACTTGAAAAAAATTATTGAAGATTTTGAATTACAACAAGACAATGAACGGTTCATCAAATGGACAAACCGGGGTTATATTATGAATAAAGCGGTTTTATATAAATACTCAACAGAAATTTCTGATGAGGCATCGGAGGAAGCACAACTGGTAGTTCCTAAACAAAACATCTTGAAAATATTACAAAATTACCATGATCATCCAACTGCTGGACATTATGGCATAAATCGAACATTCAATCGAATTTCTCAGCGTTATTTCTGGCCTAGAATGCGGAAGGATATATCTGAATATGTTGGAAAATGTAAAATTTGTCAACAATATAAAGCCAACAACTTAAAACCGGCAGGGATGTTGCAAACTACTGCAAGCAATCAGCGTTTCGAAGTCATTGCAATTGATTTAATTGGACCCTTGCCACAATCACGTTATGGACATAAATATGTTTTCGTCGTTGAAGATGTCGCCACTGGTTGGGTGGAATTATTCAAAATGAAAAATTCACAATCAAATTCTTGTGCAAACATACTTTTGTTCGAAATATTTTTCCGTTATGGTATACCTCGACGAATGATAAGCGATAATGGGCCACAATTCATTTCAGCAGTATTTCAAAAATTGGCATATTGTCTAGGCATTAAACAATCATTCACACCAGTCTATCATCCTCAATCAAATCCTTGTGAACGTAAAAATCGAGATATTCGGACACAACTGTCAATATTAGTAGCTAACGATCATACCGACTGGCCGGATAAGCTTCCAACAATTCGCTTCGCCATGAATACAACGAAAAATGAAAGCACCGGGTTTTCAGCTGCATTTTTAACTTTTGGTCGAGAACTACGCACTATTGATGATATTGAACACGACTTACGGTCAATCGCGTCTTCTGAAAATTTCGTGGCACAAATCACTCCACAATTATTGCAAATAGCCAAGACATTGGAAGACGCAAAGGAAACTAAAACAATAGTTCACAATCGTAATGCGAAATATTTTGATGCCAAACATCGTCCAGATCCTGGCTATAAATCAGGAGATTTGGTATGGATTAACTCTCATAAGAAAAGCAATTCTTCTCAACAGAAAACAGAAAAATTTTTCCCACGGCGTGAAGGACCT
>CM055406.1:84512754-84548379 GCA_029228625.1 Pseudolycoriella hygida
AGTTTTTACACGCAAAAATTTAAATTTATCTTAAACAGTCTACGAAATAGGAAACAAAAGTTAAATTTTTGCAGCGCAAAAACTGATAGTGCAGAAAAATTATTTCGTCGTTAGGTCCGGCATTTGTGACACAATTTTTTTTAACACAACGTAATTTTGTTTTTAAAAAAGCGCTGTAATTTTTACAGGAAATTAAAACTTTGAACACAAGGTTCCATTCAAACACTACACTACACACTACACGGAGCTAAAATTCGAAAACCGAAAAAGCATAAACGAAAATCCAAGATGGCGCCGTTATGACAGCTGGCAGCCATATTCTAATGATACCAAAAAATTCAATGGTTTGGTTCCCTTATTGCGCCACACACAGAGCAAAAATTGAATCTGTTCAGAAACAGTTTGTGATTTATGCTCTACGTAGGTCGGTAAAAAGGGATTCCAACTATCGGCTACCACCTTACTTAAGCAGATGCCACACTTTAGGTATATAAACGCAATGGCAATATCGACGCACCTAAAATTAAAAGCGAGGTCATTCGTAATTCTAAACCCGCTCGTGCCGATGACTTTCTCGTTGTCGACGAACACAGGACAAAATATGGTCTTTATGAGCCAATTAATAACATGTGCATGGCATTTAACCGCTTTTCACTACTGTGGTTTCCAAACATACCACGTGTATCGTTCAAGATGACTATCAGGAAGTTGAAAATTGCGTACGAACTTAATGGTAAGACCAGAATTTCATAAACTGACAAACTTGAAAGCGAAAGCTCACTGCCAAATGGTTTAACTGTTCCAATGAAAATTGGTTCTCACTCGACCAATGCAAATTGGTTTGTAACCTAATCAAAGCCTGATTAGCCTCTGCTCACGCAGTCGATGTGACCGTAACACGTCACAGAAAACTAACCTTCACTTTCAGGTGGAACCATGAAAGACTGCTCCCACCCAAGAGGCATAGATGGGTTTTAATTGGAACAGCGATGTCGTCATATATGTACAGTACATTCAACAAGTTTTTAAATGTTTAAACACATCTTAAAAAAAATGTTTTGTTTAATTGTTAAATTTTATTTATTGTACAACATTTGTTTTTGTAAAGATCGATTTTTTACTGGCTGCGCCATTGTGAGCAGTCTTTTTTTTCGCTTTAAAATGTATGTAGTCAGGATTATTTGACGAAATAAATAAATAAATTAAAAAAAAATCAGGAAGATCGTCTGTCTAGTTTTCGAGATCGAAAATTATTAATAGATAGAACAGATAGATAGAAACCGACAGATCAGAAAAAAGTTTTCATAATGATGAGAACAATAGAAAAATTATTTCTCCAGACAAAAAAGTCATTTTCAAACCTGAATATCTCAGCCAATTTTCAACCGATTTTGATGAGTGAGGGCTCGTTTGAAAGCTGCTGCGACGTAGTTTTTTTTAAATAATTTGGAGAGGGAGGGGGCGTGGGGAAAAAACTCAAAAGTTCGCCTATACAGCCGGCCGAACGTAAGAAGGGATAAAAATCAAATATTTATTAGATTCCACAAACATTTGTCCTACATTATCTCAAGATATATAAACAGAGAAGGTAATGCAATTCAGATAAATTCGCGGAGCCCAAGTTTGAGGTGAATTTATACAAGTAATGTTGTTTGCAGGTCAAGTTGCCTGCATATTAAAATCGTATACGAATGAAACAGGCACAACAACATTAATCGCATGAATTTGTCACACCTCAAACTCCGTAGAATCTCTGATTTGCACTACCTGTGCGTATATATATCTTGTATTTATCCCACACTCGTAGTTCGTAGTCAGCTGCTTGTGGTGGCGCAACAATCATCGTATTTCCAACTCGAAAAATAAACATGGTAGCGTCAGTACAAATGCGTAATTGGAATATTACCTATTTTGTTACCTTTACTTTTGATTTTTACGTGCTAAACATTAGCTATATCCGACAAAAATTATTTAAAGAGATGGAAGCATTTTCTTTGCTGGAAATTGCAAAATTATAGTTAATATTTTCGCGATTATTTCGTCATGGCCCCACTTTCTACGTCAAAAAGACATTTGAATATTTTTCCGCTAGGCACCAACTCTTTCGCAGTGATGTGCCGGATAGCAATACTAAGAAAAAAATTGATGACTGTGACTTTGATATGATTCGATGGGTTTTCTGTCGTATTTGGTGTCATAAAGTTGGAGCATAGACACGCATTTAATTAAATGGCGGTCACATCTACCTCTTTATTTTTTGGGGAAGTTGCAAAATCCCCCAGTGTATTATTGTCCATGAGACGATAATATTGTATCACTAGATGATATTATTGTCTCATGGACGATATTGTTGTATCAGTGGACGATATTATTGTATCAGTAGACGATATTATTAAACCATTTATAACCGAAAAAAAATCTTTCATTAAGAAGTACTTCCGTGTTAAAAGTCTGAAAATTTCGGAAAACATATGCTCACATACTGAAATTTTTTGTCGTTCGAGGCGTTCGTTTTACACTTGGTCCATTCAAAAGCAGCTCGAATCGCAAGAATTTTTAACACCTAAAGTTTTTCGACGAATAGCAGATTTCGTCCTTGTTCGGAGAATTTTTTTTTTCACTAGTGGGTAAGTTTATAAGGTTTACTAGTGAAAATAAAAATGTTCAAACAATTTACTTATTTCTTGCAAAGCTCCGCAGGAATTCGAATTAACGCTAGCGTTGACGAGTACCTGTTCAATTCGACCCCAGAGTGCTGCGGGTGAAACAGATTTTCAGGCACGAGCAAAGTTTTTTATTATCGTAGAAAATAAATAATTCATAGAGGCTTCTAAAATATCAAGTAACAAATAGCGCGATTTCCGTCCTAATTTATGAGATATATAAGCCACAGAGTTTCACTGACCTTCAAAAAACCACGTTTTCGATCGCTTTTTCGACGTAACGAAAAAAATCATCCGAAATTTGTACATAAGACACGAACAAGTGAGCGAAGCGAACGCGTGTATGTGTTTTATGTACAAGAGTGTAATGTGAGGGTATAATATTTTATCATATCGGCCACAATAGCGTTTTGTACACGAAGCCTAGATAGCCGTGCGGGCTAGAGCGTAGGATTTTTTTTTTTCAAATTTTTTCATATTCAGTGCCCAATGTTCGAATCTTGGTGGATGATTTTTTTTTTTTTCAATGAGGAATTACATTTTAGACATATAATTCGATTTTTTTCGATTTTTGTAACACACACACATCATACGGTGAATGATCTAATTTAAAATTTTGATTTTTTTCTATAATGAAAAAAAGAAATACGTGGCATTCCCATGCATACTACGATCGTACGTTTTGTCTTTGATAACAACGAAATTCATTTTATATGTAGTAATTCGAAACACAGGCACACTGTGTCGTACGCTTTATGTACATTTTAAATTCAATCACGTTAGCTGTTACGATACAAATAACATTTCGTTGTTTTATGAAGATGCGGTGGTCGAGTGGTTAGCATAGTTTAATATTAACTCGAGGGTACGAAGTTCGAGACTCGTCGGGGTCATGGTTTTTTTTCTTTAAAAATTTCTAGAGTAAAACATTTTGTTCTCGGATAATAATAAATTAAAGTAAAATGAAAGTCCCTGGGCAGCATCTAATACATAAAATAAGGTACTGCATATCCCTTATATACGGAAACACTTAATATATGGAATATCCCTTCCGATGTGATAAATATTTTTAACGTGTACGCACACGGTACGTTGAGTATACGCTACAGGTTCATTGCTATGTAGATGCAATTTAACATGCTAGGCAATAATGATGCAACCTACGTAATGAGCCATTATGGTCCAGTTCATCCAGAATGAACTCTTCTTATTTTTATAAAGAAAAAAAAACTATCTCCATACCGCGATTTGAACCTGGCACATTCACAGCTGCGTGTTTTGTACGCTAACCATTATCCCACGGATTCATGTGACGAACAACGATTAGAAATCAAACACTTAGTTGCAAGGGCATAACAAGGCTACTCGATTCAAAAAGTTCATATGTCGTTGATTTTGTTTAGAACATAAACTTTAATTTTGCCCAAAAAGATTTTGGTGAAACATAATGCCAGTCTGTCGTTCGTGATCATAGGATTCCTGTAAATTACTTAGTTTCTCAATCGGACTAATATATCCCGAGAAATAAGGCTTTGAAAAGATGATCATGATGTGATCAATTTGTAAAATTTGTCGGTCGATATCGATTGAAAGTCTATTTTTACTACATTTTAATAAGAGTTTCTGTATAAACATTAATAGACGTATTTGATAGAATGCACGCAAAACAAAAAAAAAATGTAAAAAAAAACTAGGACTTGAGCTATATAGACCGTTGATGCCTTGCGTTATTATCACATCGACAAAGAAATAACAAAATGAACACAGCACATTGTTCTACGATAGTTCATTCGATATTCAGCCTACTCTAAGAACTCAAATAGTGTACGCTGTATTTCAGGAGTTATTTTTTTTTTTGTTTTCAAAATGTTTAATGTTTAATTGTTTGTTTCAACGACCGAGCGCTACTACGTTAAAGCATAGTACAAGTGAGGTCATGTAACACAAGGACGATTACCAAATCTCGCCTTCGGCTCGATTTTGCAAACTTCGCCCTTATGTTACCGGCTGTTTACATGACCTCAATTGTCATATATTATTGTGTATAGAGGGGCTGAAAGTTCGCTTGCTACATCTACATAAATGTTTTTACAGAAAATGTGTGAACTAAGATTTTATACATGAATATTAAGTACACTTCGATTGCATATTTTAACAAATTGGTCAAGAGGTCCTCGTTAGTTTAAGCTTACTGTTCGAATCGAGTAATTTTTGGCTGTAGTGGATATTTCGAAATGTATTGGTAAAGAAAGGATGAAAATCTTCCGTAGTAGATTCCCTGCAGTTAATTGAAGATCTTCTGCTTTTATTTCCTTGAAAGACGCAAGTTATTCGAAACCGTTTTATTCTGGTTGTAGGATGGCATCACTCAATTCTAGGCAAAACATCTGTTCACTAAAGCCACCATTTCGTTTTCAATAAACAAAGGTCATTTCATGGAAACATTAATGAATTGGCTTGTACAATGTTATTTAAAGTGAAAATAACAGTGTTTAAACCTAAGTTTCCACTTTTTTCAATAAAAAAAAATTAGCTTGAGATCTTTGGCTAGAGAAAAACCTCATGTGCGAAACCGGGTTTCTAAATGCACCTTCAGCTCATAATGTCCTATACGAGAGATGCAGAGATTTTTTGCAATTCACCGACAAAAGCTCGCTGTTTCGATGAAGATTTTTTTACGCGCTACTTGAATTGAATTTTTATTTTAAAAGAAAATCTCGTTTTTGTCGGTGAATTGCAAAAAAGGTTGTTTGATACACGTTACGTATGCTGGTAGTTTAAACTACCTTCATACGTAACTTGTATCAAAAATGACTATTTTGTGATCTATTTGAATTTTTTTCGTTTGAAACAAGTATTACAATTACGAGAACTTTTAACATTTGTATGTTAACCAAATAATATTTGATATCGAAAAAGTCAAAAAATTTGATTTCAGAAGCAACGTCATTTCATCAAAAAAACATATGCTACGCGGATCCGTACGAAAGTCTACGTCCGTCACAAGGGATGCAGATGAATGTAAAGAAATATCGCTAAATTAGTGATTACGTCCTTACTTGATTGCATTGGAGATTGTACCAAGGCAATGTCGAAAAACCCGTACGAAGCAGCGGTGCCAAAAACCTTTCCAACCTCCACTAGATTCGTCAAAGTGGGCCCGGCTCTAAGTAGAAGCCGTGAACTCATATTTCCATGGACAAAAATGTTCTACTCAATTTTCTCTACAACATAGGAAAACAATTTTTCGGGCCAGGGCCGACCTTAGGACCAACCTGTGGCCCTTGTAGAGGCCTTGGACCCAAATTTTGTCTTGATAAAGGTTAGGCATTCGCTTACTTCTCAAATAGAAAAAGACTCATGAAAATCGGATGTAAAGCAAGTAGTTAAAATCAATTCATGTAAATCTGATGAGATTGAAGTTCTCTTTGGAGTTGGTCAGGGCTCGATTCTTGCTACTTTGAATTTTCTAGTCTTCTTTGATGATTCCGACTGCGACTCTACGGTGACAAAGGACCTTAATTTTGCAGATGATAAAAAAATTGTCCACAACATGATTTCGTCAATAAGCGACACCATAATCCTTCAAACATCAATAGATGAATTTGTAGAATGTTGCCTTCGGAACGGATTCGAATTAAACATTGGAAAATGCAAAATAATGACAATATCTAGAAAACGCTCACCCGTATTATCTGACTACTTTATCAATGGTACCTTAATCAAGAGTGTATACAGCACCAAAGATTTAGGGCTGACTTACGATGACAAATCGTTTAACGAGCATTTCGAGATAACTTCTAAAAAAGCCATGTCGATGCTTTCTTTTGTTAAACGTCAGTGCTACGGTCGTTTTAATGTTGGCACAGCTAAGATGTTGTACTCTGCCATAGTAAGGTCCTACTTAGAATTTGCCAGTTGTGTTTGGGCACCTCATTATGATGTACACATTCAATCATTGGAGAGCGTTCAGAGGCAATTTGTTCTTTACGCTAACCGTGACCGATATGTTGACGGTAACCAAGAAAGTTACCAATTACGCCCATATCTAGAAAGATCGAATGAACTTAACCTGATTTCATTACTAAGACGTCGTACTAATGCAGCAGTATTTTTCATCCATGACATACTCACTGGCAAAATCAATGATCACTTCCTCCGTGACCATATTCAACTGTACGATGGAATAAGATGCCTGAGAGATCCTTCGTTCATTCGTATAAATGGAAACAAAAACGACTATTCCCGTTTTTCACCTTTCAATTTTGCATGTGAATTATTTAATATGGCTTCAAGACATGCAAATCCATCATTGCCATCTATGAATTTTCGTCGAAGCGTTCTCCGGCTCGAAAACTCAGTTTTCAATGAACTTGGTAATACAACTTTATTTATTCAAAGATGTTTTAAAATTAAGTAACATTTTCCGATCTATTAGCAGAAACAGTTTCATTGAACCCACGGTTCTTGCTCTAATCTTAACTGATTAGTCTTATCAAGTCATTACGACTTTGAAATTGAAACTCCAAATCTAATCGATTTGTGCAAAACTTCCAGTCTAGTCGACTGGTTATCAATAACCCCTTTTTTACAGATAAGACTGGTCAGAATCAACTCGACAACTGTGATAACAGCAACCATTATAATTTTACAGCAATATTTACACTGAATTTTTCTTTGGTTACCCTTGGCTTGCTTAACACTTTGACCACTTTGACGATGCCATGGTAACAAATTGACAACAAATATTTTTTGGATTTTTTCTTTTTTCCTAAATTTTTTTAAATAATGTTTTTAAATAATTTGACAAGGCCTAACGCCAATTTTTGTGTACTTATCCTTTTTTGTATTTTCTTTTTTCTATGTATAGTTTAAATTATATTATTTGTGTTTTGTTATTTATTTATATTAATTGCTATTTTATGTTACTTTTTAAGTGATTTTTGTAAATGTTTTGGTTTTTTTAACGAGAACTATGATTTTAATAAAATAGCATGAAAGTAACGTTCCTAGGCACACCCAGGCTTCATAATTTGGGTAGTTGTGAATTTGGTGCCGCAGCGAATTGTACATAGAAGAGTGACAAATATGACGTCCCTCATATTCCATGAATTCTGTCTACAATTATCTGAGTCGAACTTAAGACGGATATATAATTAGCACCAGAAGAAATCCTAATGACAAAATGCTAGCTACCGTTAGGCGTGGTTCGGAATTCACGTTAAGCATATGGTCCAAAAAATGCCTGCCGATTAAACACATTTGTGGGGCAAACCGGCATTCTAAGCCCTACTAGTATTAGTACTATTATCCGCCCTAATACATCATAGGTGGCAATAGGTCTCTGTGCAATTTACCACTGACACAGTAAAAACGTCGGTGATGAAGAGATCTCTAAGAGAATCCATGTGTGGAAAAAAAACTCACAAAAAATTGCGGAACTAGTAAATAAAATGATCTAACCTCTGACCCAGACGGGTTGTAACGGCGCATAACACGTAGGGTCCAATTTTGAAAATCGGTCAAGTTTTACTCGAGTTATCGTGATGTCGGACAGACGGACGGACAAATTTGCAGATTCTGCATCTAAGGCTCATGATCGGTGCTATTTCCATACTCCCCCTCAAATCGACTGGTTACAAATGTCTTGGTATACACATAAGACCCCTCTTCGAAGAACTTCGTCGACAACGAAGTCCCGCCACGTTATTCTTTTTAGCGAAAATATGAAACACCCATGTCGTTGCGCCGCAAGATTTGGTCTTATTCAATTTTATAACAGCATTGCGATCTCGATTATTTTCTGAGATTTTTCTTTATTTTTTTTTAAATAGATCAAATTGAAAGAGTTCAAAGAAAGTTAACAAGACTTCTATATTACAGGTTCAACTGGATCAAGCCTGACTATAAAACGAGACTAAAACAGCTTCATATGCACTCGCTCGGAACTAGGCGTATCAAGATGGACGAATTATTACTACATAAATTGATACACGGCAAACACAAAGCCACTCTTTCATCACACAAATTACATTCCACCAACCTTCACGATATACAAAACACCCTCCGACATTCTATTTACCGGCGCCGATGTCTAACTATGTAGCTAACGAGCCTATGTATCGAATAAAACATCACCATAACACAATTTTCTCGTCACTCAATCTAAAAAAAACACTAATTACTATGCTTTCAAACATTAAATAAAATTTTTTTTTTTGATTTTTAAAGAATGGAAGAGCGAATTGTGCAGTTTTCTGTTAGAATGTATTATTTAAAACTCTACATAATTTTAACAAACTTAATACTTGTTAACAAAACTATCGAATCACTTGTAATTGGGCGGTTGCCTGCTAGTGAACAAACAAATAAAATTAATAAATATATACAATACAATATATATCCATACGTGTCAGAATAGATGTGGCGAACAGAGTTGATGTTACGAAAAGACTTGCACGTATTTAAGTAAATTTTGCTTTAACTCTGTAGTGTATGAACTTACGTCATTAAATAGTATTGGAAACTACCGAGAGGACAATATTGAGAAAACGTCCGAAGCAAGGGTGTAAAAAAATAAATCATCAATAATCACCTTAATTTTCTCTACAACTTGATACAACTTTTTTTTGGGCTAGAGCCGGTCTAGAGAGGCCCTCTTTGCTATATTTCGTTGCGCTAGTAGTATTTTTACGTAAACCTGGACAACTCACTTATGATGTGTTAAGGCTTTTAGACCAGTAAGCCTAACTTCATTCCTGATGAAAACATTCTTAGAGTTCAAAATATACATCAATACCAACATGCACACCAAGCTAAAAAATCATTATGATTTATGCGGGAATATGCTTTTTTGGAGGCTTTTCGTGAAGCCAATTTCAATCAGGAGGTCCTGCAAAGCATCCTATATTCTTGACAAAGTTAATACCTTTCAAACGAGATCTTACTTGCTACATTTGGATGTCTGTATCGGAATATATTATGATGTGAAGTCGGATGTAGGATGTACTTTCAAAGTATACTTTTTGATGATTTTTACATCCTCCGAAAAGTATCCTAGCTTTAACCGAGTTATTAGCGTGTGGCGGCTCGCTGGAAAGAGGGAGAAGAACTCTAGGATGTGGGTTACTTTGTGAAGGTTTTTGAAGCGATACAGCGCTAAGAATAGCGCTACAAATAACGAAAATAAAACGACTAAAATACCCTCCGAAAGTGTCTAAAAAGTGTCCGAACTGTACGAAATTTTAGGCATTTAAGCCTATGGAATCCTACGAAATTCGAGGAAACTGAAAGGTCTTTTCATTAAACTATACTTTTATATGCCTAGCTTTAGCCGATTTAGGCGTGTTATAGTTCGTTGGAAACAGGAAGAGGAGCTCTAAGATCTAGGATGCTCTGTAAAATGATTTTGTGTAGCGCTACAAATATCGAAATATCGAAAATATTTGAACTATTATATATCGAACTATTTGAAGATATAGTATCGAACAAGTGTTCAAATGGTACGCAAGTGGGTTAGAAATCTCGTATACGCATATCAAATCCTGTTGTAAACTTGAGGAACCTGCAAATTTAGGTGAATATTTAGGCAAAATAGTGCTGCAAACAACCTTTTTGGTGTTTTTTGATGGTTTTTCCTCGAAACTGCATCTGTAAGTGTCCGAATCAGTATATGGTTGGGCATTTTCGGTTTATTCGAACTCCACAAAAGTTGAAAAATCTAGAAAACTAAAAAATGATAAATGCTGACTTTTCTGTCTTCTCCCATTTAGCATCACATAAAAATGGTTTTAACTCAATGAATTGACATTTTTGCATGTATTTGTACAAAATTTGAACATAATCCTGAAATTGTTCAGCCAAAGTATATATGTGTGACTCGCCGGAAAAAGATTTTTCAAAAATTGAAAGCTACTTATAAATATTTGAGCAAGTAGCGGTGTAAGTGACAATGAATAAAGTTAAAAAAAAAATCGGAAGAATTTTTCCAACCTAGCACTGAAAAAAAAATGTTTATCTGTTTCAGGAAGTTTTACGGGAATATGTATCTGTACAAATCTTATCTTAGTAATCATTCAATTTGTTATGACTAGAAAGTATGTGTAGTCAACTTTCTAAAGAACTTTCTAAAGCGAAATTGAACCACAATATTAACGTTACTTGTGGGCACCGAGAGAAGTAGAAGTAGAATTTTTGTAAGTTTAAAGAAAAAGGCAAATATATAAAAGAGCTGTCATTTCGAATGGACTCAAATAATCCAATTCTACAACTTGGAAGAATAAAGTTGCAATTATCAAAATGAGCCGAGTATAGGTGCTTTTATTAATAATTTTAAAAATTGTATAGAATTTCAATCGTTTCCCGCAGGCTTCCGAACCGAACCGAACCGAACCCCTGAACCGCAGATAATTTGACAGAAAGAACCGAACCCAAAACCGAACCGTTTTTATTTTTGAAAACCTTGAACCCGAACCCGAACCGTTTTTTTCATTTGCGAAAACCCTGAACCCGAACCCGAACCGTTTTTTTCAATGGCGAAAACCCTGGTTGCACCAAACACAACCGTCCCATACTATGAATAAATATTCAATAAATCAAAGATACAAAAATTGTCGTTCGCAGCATTGCGATGAAGGAAATGTTGGACCGTCCTACAGGAGAAAATCTAAAACGCGTCATCGTTGAAACGCTTGCCGAATTCGGCATTTTAATTGAAAACGTTTACATGTTCCCTGTCGACAATGGTGCTTACGTTGTCAAATCCGTCCGCATAATAAGAAATGAATTGGAATGCATCAAGGACTCAGACGAAGATAACTCATCCGACGATTATGATAATAACGAAGATAGTGCATCTGAAAGTGAAGCAGACGACGATGTTGATGGGGACAATAATTCAGAGTTAATAGACTCAGTACAAAATGTTGTGTTGACTTCATTTGGGATTGGTGAAAATAGAGACAATTTCTCTGTTACGATACGATGTGCCACTCATTCTGTTCAATTGTCGGTGTTGGATACAATTAAAACTAACAAAACTAAAAGAATTTTTAAGGAAAGTCGTCGTGTTGCTAAAAAACTTCGGACATCCACAATGAGGTTGCAACTTCAAGCAGAAAATATGAGGAAACCTATAAAAGATTCCAAAGTTCGTTGGAATTCTCAATATAATATGCTGTTCCGATTAGTTGAACTAAAATCATTTCGTTTGAAATATCAAAATGTTACACCGGAACTGCGTCTAACTGAGAGTCTTTGGGGTGATATCGATAAGCTTTTGGAAGCTTTGAAGCCTGTAAAAACATTACCTCGGCAAGTTCAATCTGTTCAGATGACTCTCAGCGATTTCTACGGTAATTTTGTCAAATGTCGTCTGCAGTTTTCAAAAATGACATCAAATGAGTTTGCACAATTACTCTCAAAGTCAATGAATTCGAGACAAAACTTTTTTTCAAATACAATGATCATCTTATATTTTTACCAGTTTATTTTCTAACCAGCTGTTGGCCCAGCTGGATTGAATGTATACACAACAAGTTGTCTATGTATTATGTATAGATATGGTAGATATTCGAATTATTCGAGTAGAGCGAAACTCCCAACCGACCGACTTTTTTGGTTGAAAAATGTTTTCGGAGAGGATAGATCAGTAAATATTTTTAATTATTTAATACAATCAGGTGCTAATAAAATTAATTCATTTCTATTAATTGATTCATTAAATTATTAATTTCATTTCGAGTACTAAACACATCAAACACCGAGGGGTAGTCACGTCAATTTAACATCATATAAATGAATGACACTTGGCTTGTAGTAATTACCCCTTCACATCTAGCTATTTGTGTGTCTGTAAATCAAAAACAGTCAACTACATGACATGAGTTTTTAGGCTTGTACGAAGTAAACAGAGCACACATATTTGTCACGACATTTGTACCCAGTCAAATTTCGACCTTATAAATCTTTTTCCTCCCTGAAAGGGGATCGATGAAGTTTGAAGATGAGCGAAGTCGGTCACAAGCCTTCTAAGACACGGTCGAAAAATTGGTCAACAGCTTACCTTTGCTTGTCCGTTGATACCTTTGCAAAAAATCATGGAAATTGTTGAAGATCGTGTGAGTGGTCTGAACTATAGGATCCATAGACAGAGCGTAACTATGGCTACTTAACCGTCTTTCAAAATTTTGTAATGCAGGCAGGAAAACATTTCTTTCAAGTAGGTAGGGGTTATTAGAAAGGCTGATAACTCAATTTTTTCGATTTCTTTTCGAATTTTTTTTTTACTACACTTGCAGAAATCAAAATGTTCTTTTAATTGGTGGCACCACATTTCTCCGCCGCAAGAAACGCCCGGGTCGTTAATAACGCCCGGGTCGTTAATAACGCCCGGGTCGTTAATAACGCCCGGGTCGTTAATAACGCCCGGGTAGTTAATAACGCCCGGGTCGTTAATAACGCCCGGGTCGTTAATAACTACCGCGTCGTATATAACGCCCGGGTCGTTAATAACGCCCGCGTCGTTAATAACGCCCGCGTCGTTAATAACGCCCGCGTCGTTAATAAGGCCCGCGTCGTTAATAACGCCCGCGTCGGGCGCTAATAACGCACAGGACGTTAATAACACCCGCACTCCGGGCGCTAATAATGCCCAGTTGAGTGATTGGATAAACGCTACAAAATGGCACTTTAATAAATAACTATATTCATAGAGCATGTAACTAGAGGAAGTTGACTAAGGGGAAAATTTTCATTATACAGAAGGAGTTGACTAGAGGAAAATTTTAAAATGCGGTGAAAGTTTATTTTCCCACTTTTCGTGTAATAAGTTTTTTAAAAATGTTGATAGTTACAGCCTTATCCTTTTAGAGGTGTACAATGTGACATAATAGATGACATTTTTGTACAATGATTTCTAACAGCTTCAAAAAAAAAAACATAATGCAAGTTCAAAACTAAAAATTTCAACTAGAAAATGGTAACTATTAGTGACTTTTAGTAGAAATGAACGAATAATAATATGAAAAATAATTGTAATCATTTATATTATAGGTTAATGTCGTGGGCCAAAAGAGGTTTTAGGTGAAATAAAATTTTTATAATCTAAGCAATCGAATTCGAAGTCAAATTTTGACATTCGTGAAAACAGACTTGTTTATAATGTTTGAGCATGCTCACTTCTATACAACAATGTTCATTTCGCCACATTTCATTGAATTTCAATTTTCATAAAATACATTTCATATGAAAGGCTTCAAGGCGACACGCACTCAAATTTTACTTATACAGAATGTAACTAGAAGGAGTTGAGTAAGAGGAACATTTTCCATATACAGAATGTCATTAGAAAGACTTGACTAAGGGGAAAATTTTCCTTACAGAATGTTTCTAGAAGGGATTGACTAAAAGAAGCATTTTCCTTATACAGAATGTCACTAGAAAGAGTTGACTAAGAAGAAAATTTTCCTTATACAGAACGTCACTGGAAGGGATGGATTAAGAGAATCATACAGAATGTCACTAGATGGAAGAATATTTTTCTTATATAGAAACGATATGTAGCTGATATATAAACGATATATAACTGATATATAGAAACGCTCTTTTATTTTTAGTTGTCAATGAAATGTCAATCACATGAAAACTTTATAAAAGTCAATCGTGAGCGTGTAGCGAATTATTATGGCTGGCCGTTATTAACGCACGGAGTGCGGGTTTATTAGCGCCCGGAATGTGGGTGTTATTAGCGCCCGGATGCGGGTGTTATTAACGCCCCGGGCGTTATTAGTACCCGGAGTGCGGGCGTTATTAGCACCCGGAGTGTGAGAGTTCCGAATTTCGGTTTCCTTCAAAATTCGCAATTTCTTGAAAATTTGAATTTTCTTAAAACATTTTAGTTTTCTTGAAAGTCTAAATTTTTTTCAAAATGTTATTTTTGTAAAATTTTTTGGAATTGGAATTTTAATGAAAATTTGGATTTTCTTGAAAACTGGCATTTTCGTCAAAAAATTCAAAATTGTCATTAAACTTGAAGTTTGGAGCTATTGTTACATTTCACAAATTCAAATATTTAATTTGCAAATATGTATTTTTGGATTTATTTAAAAAGAATTTAAAAAGATGCGCGTTGTAGGATGGTGTGCGTAGAATGAAGGAACTTTAGTTGACATTGATAAAGTTCAATTTAATATTTCTTATGCGTTTACCACGAAGTTTGTAACCACCCCAACTTCGACCCGTGAGTAGGGGAGGGAGCTTCGATCATGGTCCTTAGATGACCAATCAACAATAAAAAAAATGTCCGTCCGTCCGTCTGTCAACACGATAACTCGAGTAAAACTCAACCGATTTTCAAAAACTTTTTTTTCCCTGGAAGGTAATCGAAAAATCTTTTATGGAATTGAATCTGGGCACTGTCGGCTGGTTTTCGTCTTTGTACATAACTTGAGTAAATCTTTTCCGATTTTCAATTTTTTTTTGTTTGAAGGGCCTGGTCATGCCTCACATTTTATGGAAGAAAGTTTTTTTAATTTTGAGCTTTTGGGCTCAGCCAGGGCCCTTAAACTGAATCTCTCATAGGGCCCAACGTGTTTTTTCTACGTAAATCAGGTAAATCTTATCCGATTTTCACTGAAAGATAATCAGAAAATTATGTACGAGATTGAATTTGGAGAGAATCGATCGAAAAATTTCGAACTTACGGTCGATAAAGTGGTAAAAAACGTGGTTCTTTGAAGGTTGGTGGGACTTTTTGACTTATATCTCTGCGAAATTAGAACGGAAATCGCTCTTGAAGGTTTTAAAGAAAAGATATGGACATCAGAAAATCACGAAAATTAAATTAGTCAAAATCTGTTGAGTGGTTCGGGCTGTAGAGTCCTCAGTTTGGCCCAACTCACGCTACGAGATCCTACACGATATTTGGTGGTTTTTGGTAAATATTTCTTGAATGATGAGGTTTTTTTGCAATGTTGCAGACAAAAAAGAGGCGAACTTTTTTGTTCATGGAAATATGGATCGGGCCTAGCGCCATTTTTTTTCAAATATTTTCCATTTTTCTTTTAATTTCGGGCTTTTTTAAGGATTGGAGATGTTTTTTGCGCCGTTTCTTCGGAAAGGTATTTCAATATGGCCCTTTCGGCAATTTCCGATCCAATTTAATGTCGACGTAATTTCATACACTACAGAGTACACATAGACTACACATACAGAGTAGAGGCAACATTTACTTTGATACGTTCGAATCTTTTTGCAAAATCTATTCTATTTGCCACATCTATTCTGATATGTACGTGTCCCTTGTATATGTTTTATGACCCGTGAGGACGGATTTCTCATATTGCAATGCGATTTTATGAAAATAAAATATAATTAAAATCTCGACATTCTTTGCAACGCATTGCCATTCGTACGGGTCCGCATAGCATTTTTTGTTTTGATTATGGCAAAATTATTTTTCAAAATGTTCTTCCACAATATTTGATTCAATTGGATTGATTGCAATGTTCAAAGCATGCATTAAGTGTAAAAAGAAACGGAAACAAAAGTTTTGATTAAAGTTAATCTTCAAAACGTTCACTGTTAGGTTCATATCACATCCTAGAAATATTTCTTTTCTCACTTCACTGTTTTACAGAAATTAAGAGGAATTATAAATTCTTCATTGAAGTATTGTTGTTATTATTAATTTAAGGGAAGAACAAAATTTAAAAACATCACTTTTGCTTGCCATAATCAAAACAAAACTAAAGTCATGTCATGTTAGATAATGTTTACATTCATAGTTGACACATATTAGATCGATATAAAGGGGAAATCACTACATGCGATGTGCGACTTTTCATATGAAATTAAATCAACGTGACTACCCCCTGGTTTGATGTTTAAAGTGATTTTATAAGCACCAAACCGAAAATATTTTTTTATTACCTTGGAATTCGAATTCGAATATCCAACACATAAACAACGTCATTAGTGTAACGCTCAAACCAGCTGGTCCGAGTCACATGGTAAAAATAAAAGATGATGAATGTAATACTCTGCTTGCTGCAGTCTATTTAGATCCAAGATATCAAGTTTTGTTGAGTCCAGAAGACAGAAAAGCTGCCAAAAAGCATTTGTTATTTCTATACAAGAAGATCTACCACATAGAAGATGACTCTCTACTTGACGCTCAGCCTAGTTCAGTTGTCACAGACAGTACCGATACTGTTGAAACTCATGAAACAGAGTTCAAAATGTTTCTTACACAAATGGAGAGCCGAACAAATACTCGCCAATCAGAAGACTCACATTTCACTGGTAAGCAAATTGTTATTCACTAATTACAGCAGGATTTATAATAGATTTTTTGTAGATAGAATTCCACAATTTATAAAGCAGTTTGATGGGACTCCAAGAGTCAAATTCGGTCCGGGTGAAACAATTCTCACATACTGGAAATCACATGAGCTACTGCAACCGCAATTGTTACAGCTATCGGAAATAAAATATGGCGTCCCTGCTACTCAAGTAACAGTAGAAAGGGCGTTTTCAACCCTTGACTTCGTATTTACTAAACCTAGAGGGCGAACAAAAGGTGGAATTTTAGAGAAACAACTAATAGTTTGTTTAAACAGAAAATTTCTTGATGGATGATTTTCTTTTAATTCTCTTTCGTTTACATCTTCTTTGTAATATTTTTGTTTAACTACTACTTTAATACTAAAAACTCAACTTAACTTAAGGGACTTTTTAAAATTAAAGTTTTGAATTGAGTCCAAAACCTTGTTTTTATTGCGGAGCCGAACCTGAACCTTAGTTATTATTTTGAACCCGAACCCGAACCGCTTTTTTTATTTTTGAAAACCCTGAACCCGAACCCGAACCGTTTTTTTAATTTTCGAAAACCATGAATCGTAACCCAAACCGCTTTTCCAAAGGTTCGGAAGCCTGGTTTCCCGCAGCTCCCAGCAAATGAGCATAATGAATATCTACACTCTTGACAGCTGCATAGTATAGATGAGGCATTCAATAGCATGACATTTAAAGCAGTGATACCAGCTTGCCTCGACCATAATAGTAGAATACAGATTGGACCATGTAAATTGGCTATTACATAAGTGCAAAGTTTGCGGCATCGATATCAATTTTTATAAAAAACATAATCAAAGACCCGCACGTATCAAAATAGATCTGGCAAAGAGATTCGAACGAATCTAAATATACAAATGAGCAAACAATTCAACGTTTTCTGTTCTTTTATAACTGTAAGAATTTCAAAGATCCATAGAAATTACCCAAGGTAATGTCAAAGGCCTTACCGAAGTACGTCTCAGATCATTCAAATCTAGAAAAGCTTATATCCAAGGACTAAGTCATTTTCCCCTAAAACACTCGCTGAAACACGAGTTCTTCAAAATTTTATTCCCTACAACTTTGCCTTTGGAAGCAACTTTCTACCTCTAATAGTTTTGAATATTCGGGTCATCCTACCCAATTATGGAAGTGGCTATATACCAGGATTGAGCCATATTTCCCCAAAATCCGTTAACACGTGTTCGCTTAAATTTAATTCTCTACAACTTTGACTTTGACAGTAAATCTCCATATTGCAACAGTTATGGAAATAAAGACGAAAAACTGTTTTCGTTTATCGCCAAGAAACTCAATTTCGTCCATTCCATTGATCCCAGTGCCCAGACCCCTGACCCGATTCTCACAAAAAATGTTGCCAGTTTTGTGACATCAAATGCTTTCATTTGACGCCAAAATGAGGAATTTCCGTGCTATACTTGCTGAGATATTTGCGAAAATTTCATGTCCGGCCTCCACTTCTTCGACCATATCTCCGGAACTACTTGGCCGATTTTTTTCATCTTCGAACTTGTATCATGTACCTTTCAGGAAAAAAAAGTTTAGGCTGATCGGTTGAGCCGTTTGGAAAAAAAAGTGGGGACGGACAGACAGACGGACATTTTTTTTATTGCTGATTCGTCATCTCTAGACTATAATAAATGCATCCCCCCAACTGCCACCTCGATCTACCCCATGTTACATTAAAATTGTATGTAGTAAACGTATAGGACCTTCGTACTTCGTACTGGCCCAATCAATTGCATTTCAAACAGAAATTCAAAATTACATTATATTTCCCCAATATTAGTAGGCCTTTTTCAGAAAGAACCAACGTTCACATTTTGTTGTTTTCATTCTGTCAATCGGCGATATTGTCAACAGTAGTTATTATTTATTGTTAAAATAATTAATGTCATGGTAAATGGCAGAGAACACGAAAGATTTAACTTTGCGCAACCAAAAAAATCAATTTCGGCAATATAACCATGGATCACTAGTACAGGAGTACAGGATGCCCGCAAGGAGGAGTGCTTCCTCTATTACATTATATTCTAGTCGGAGACAGCCTCCTTAAATTACTAAACAAAAATGAATTTTGTACAATAAGTTCTGCGGACGACCTAAGCATTAGGGGGCGTCCATTAATTACGTACGCAAGAAAATGTGATTTTTGGACCCCCCCCTCCCCCCTGTACGCATCCGTATATTTTAACCAACACCCCCCCCCCCCCCCCCTCCTCACTTTGTATGTACGCAAAAAGACTAAAAAGTTCAGATAAAAATTATTAATTTTGATGCGATTTTGCAAATTATTAACTTTGAACCGAACAAAATATACAATAAACAATTATTACAATATACAATTTTTGACCTTGAACTTGAACTGGCTACACCAATGATGCTGTTATAAGGTTACTACTCCTTTCGAATGTTCAACGTAACCTCTGGCGTTCCTCAAGGTAGCCATCTGGGCCCCCTCTTGTTCTTATTATTCATGGACGATGCTACTGAAGTCTTCTCTTCTTCAGTTTACTTAATGTATGCTGACGACTTGAAAATTTTCGCTAGAATCAAAAATGTTCTTGACGCAAGTGCTCTCCAACGTGACTTGAACAGGTTTCTACATTGGTGCAAAATCAACCAACTTTATTTGAACGTCGATAAGTGTAAGGTTATCTCCTTCACTCGAAAGAGATCCAAAATTGAGTTCGGTTACAATATCGACGATGTTGTGTTGACTCGTGTCAAGGTAATTAAAGATTTGGGAGTTCTCTTGGACCAAAAATTGACATTCAGTAAACATATTGAATATATAATTGCAAAGGCTTACTCAATGCTTGGCTTCGTCATGAGAACTTGTAAAGAATTTAAAAATATTAAAACTTTAAAAAGTATATACTTTGCCTATGTCCGTTCTTACTTAGAATATGTTTCAGTTGTTTGGCATCCTTATCAGGACACATTTGTTGACAGAATTGAATCTATTCAGAAAAAATGTTTGATGTACGCACTGAGGCGGACGGTGAAACGGGACGAAAACCACAAGCTTCCTCCATATATTGAGAGATGCGATTTGATCAACATCGAAACACTCGCCCGACGCAGAATTAATGCCTGCGCACTTTTTGTATCCGATCTGATGAATGGCAATATCGACGCACCTAAAATTAAAAGCAAAGTCATTCGTAATTCTAGACCCACTCGTGGTGATGACTTTCTCGTTGTCAACGAACACAGGACAAAATATGGTCTTTATCAATAACATGTGCATGGCATTTAACCGCTTTTCACTACTTTGGTTTCTAAACATACCACGTGTATCGTTCAAGATGACTATCAGGAAGTTAAAGATTGCGTATAAACTGAATGGTAAGACCAGAATTTCATAATCCATGTCAATATGACTCTATCTTTATTTAAACCGAACCTATGGTTCTCACTCTAATCAGAATCTGATTAGTCAACCCGGGTCTCACGACTCTCAAATGTAACTCTAAGCCACGTCGACTTGCAAAAACAGCTAGTCTAGCCGACTAGCTTCCGTAATCATTTTTGTTTCAGGTGGACCATTGGCTGCACGAGACGTTGGTGCTTGATAGAACATCGGGCTATTTTCTATTTTCGTATAATAATTGATTCCTGTATTATGATAACTTCTACTTAGAATTGTAAAGTTGTTAATAATGACGATGAGCAGAGGTGGCTACTGACTCCGACGGGTCGACTGGGTCGGCAGCTCACTTCCGGTTCTGCTCGTTATTTATGTTTTTTGTCATTCATAATTGTATGTAGTCAGGGGGCTTCGGCCATTGACGGAATAAATAAATAATATAATATAATAATTCTACATTTCATTTGTACTTTAATTTGGTGCATAGGTCACAACATGTTCTTTGGCACATTTTTGCATTAATATGGAATTTCAGAAAATAAATATAAAATTAGAGATAGAAAGAAAATTGTAAAAATAAAATTAGGACAGGTCTATTCTTCCTTGCGTGTAACGATAATAAAATATATTGAAGGCATGTGGTTCCATTTACTCGGCAGACTTTAATATTGTTTCTTCCTTTTGTCTCATTACAAATAAAATCAAACCGTTCGTATATTATTACAAGATAATGATAAGTGATCACAATCGTTTTAAGTATTCGATACGTTCGCACCTTGTGCATAGTTTTTTTTTTTAAATGAATTTGTTGTACGTACAACCCTGAAAGTTCCGTACGCAGCCGTACGATTTCACGTACCCCCTTCCCCCCCTCTCGCTGCGTACGTAATTAATGGACGTCCCCTTATACTATCAGCACCATATGTGAACACAGAAAATCTCACAAGCGGAATTTTGCTAATCACCTGACACATTCTCCAAATCGATGTTTTACGATTTGCTTTATTGCCGGAAAATTACAATCTTTTTTGTTTCAGCAAAAAAATAGTTCGTCAAATTTGAATAAGAACATGTGCTACAGACACAAGCGGACATTCGCTAAGCACCTGATACAATCCCCCAATCGAAATTTTACCTTTTGCTACCTTACAGCAAAGAAACAGTTCGCTTGTGATTTTAACAGCGCAGGCGGCAACCTCTAGTGGTTTTGCAAGCACCGGCGACGACCGCTTGTAACTTTAACAGCACCGGCAGCGACAGCTACCAACTTTAAGAGCACCGGCGACGACCGTTTGTCAATTTAATAGCACCGGCGCAGACCGCTATTGGGCGATGACCGCTAGTAACTAACAGAACCGGCGGCGACCGCTAGCGACTTTAACAGAACCGGCGGTGACCGCTAGTTACTTTAACAGAACTGGCGTCACCGGTACAATTTTTAATAGCACCGGCGGCTCCGCTATTGACCAAAAGCACCAGCGACAAACGCTTGTGACTTTATTAGCACCGATGGCGAACGCTAGTGACTTTATGAGCACCGGCGGCGAACGCTAGTGACTTCTACTTTAAAAGAACCGGCGGTGACCGCTAGTGAATTAAATAGCACCGGCGGTGACCGCTAGTGACTGAAATAGTACCGGCGGGCGGCCGGCGACCGCTATTGACTTTAATAGCACCAGTGGTGACCGCCAGTGACTTTAACAGAACTGGCAGCCACAGTTAGTGACTTTAACAGCACCGGCGGCGACCGTTAGTGACTTTAAGAGCACCGGCTTGCTTTCAGAAAATTTCATCCTTCCTCGTTAGTTCTCTTGACTGAAAGTCAGGGTCTTACAAATGAAATTCACACAGTATGCCATTTCTGTTCACTATGATGAAAAACGGAAAATCAAGAGAAGAGGTACCGCGCTAACTAAAGAAGTTCTTTGCAAAATTTTTTTTATTCCATAAAGAATCTCAATCTCAGTATTTAGTTAAAGTTTTGTTTATATAAATTCGGAAATCTCGGAGATATTCTCAAAAAAGCTGTTTCAGGTATTTTCTCCTTGCCAACACGATAACTCTTCTAAATCCCAAAGTATTTTCAAAATTTTTGTTTTATATAATGAAGAATTAACATCCCGAGGTAAAGTTCGTGAACGGGCGGAATTTCACCAAGAATCTGGAAGTTATTCTCAAAAAATAATTTACCTTGCCAACACGATAACTCTTCTAAATCTTAACGTATTATGAACACTTTTGTTTTATGTGATGAAGAATTAATATCCCGAGGTTAAGTTCGTGAACGGGCGGAATTGTACCAAGAATCTGGAAGTTATTCCTAAAAAACGATTTACCTTGCCAACACAATAACTCTTCTAAATCTCAACGTATTTTGAAATTTTGTGTTTTGCATGATGAAGAATTAATTTCCTCAGGTTAATTTCTTGACCGGGCGGAATTGTAAAAAGTTATTCCCTTGACTGTAAGTCAGGATCTTACGAACAAAATTCACCCAGTATGCCATTTCCTTTGATCCGATCAGATCCTTCCTCGGGTTTTCGTGAATGCATCATAAAAACCTAATGTATCAATCATATGGTATCACAGACGAATTGATTCTAGGAGTAGGAAGTCAAAACTACCTTTGAAATACTTACTGAAAATTTCCTACATAATTTCATTGATGTAGGTATGCTAGAAGTGGATATATTTCGACCTTGTACGCAATATTAATAGCTGTTAAACCTTTTTTTTATAAAACAAATTCATATAATGCTAAAATAACGTAAGACATAGTCATTTTCGTAACAAGGATGGAAAACGAGAATTTCCCGAGTTTGTGTGTATTTGTATATCGAGAGAGTAGTTGTAACACAAGTGAGAATGTGTTGTTGGTGCTAGAAATTTGTCTCTTTCGGATTCTTTTGATGTCCAAAATAAAACTTTGATGATTAGTAAGGGTAGAGCCATCATCATTCTGGCGGTCAGTTCTTATGCAACTTGCTTCGCTATTTTGTTTAAAAAAAACTTCATTACATTTTCGTATAATCCTCCATATATCCTCCAATATTTAATATTTTTTCGTTTCGTTATTCAGGATGTTAAAGTACGGCAGTGTGCTTTTAGTAAATAAGTTAACAATAATAGTGTTGTTACACCCGTGAATTTTAACCGAAGCGACCTACGACATTTTTGAACTCCTTGAACAATCAGTCAAAAAAAAGTTGTCAAGCTACATGGTACGCAACCAATGGGAAAAGTAAAATGGTCCAGATAATGTGGATTTAGAAAACGAGAAAATACCAATAATTGGGACATTCTTATTTCACACCGCTGTAATACGCATTCTTCATTTGAGATCAACTTCTTTTTTCAACTTCCGGAGTCTTTTTCCTGGTAGATAATTGGATGTAGAGCAACGTATGCGAAGACCGTTTTTCAAAAAAATTGTGTCTAGATGTGCCCGGCACGCGACTTTTGTTCTTCTATGCTAAAGCGTTGGTTACAAAGAGACAGATCTAGTTGGTCTCTTTCTAACCAACGCTTTAGCATAGAAGAATAAATGTCCACAGTAGGCTAATCCGTTATATTCATGTCAAAAATCTATATCTCGTGAAATATTCACAATTTAAATGTAAGAATTCTTAAAACGTGATTTAAGAATGTTCAAAAATGTCGGGAAAAATATTTGTGCATGTAGGCCGCAGATTAATAGTCGTAAAGTTGTTAGACAAAGTGAATATGGAAATATTTTCGTCAGAACCTTGTCGAAATCAGTTGTAAACGTTAAAGTAATTCATAATAACTCCAAACGAGCCTAGAAAAAGTAATAAAAAATTTTGATAAACCTAAAGACAAAAAAGAAAAAATTGACATAAAATATGTGTCCATACCTTACGTTGATGGTTTATTTGAGAAGATTAAAATGTTGTTCAAACATTTCCATATCCAAGTAGTAGGTAAAGGAAATAATACATTGCAACATAAACTGTTCACTAAACTTAAAGATGCAATCCCAAAACACTCACAATCGGGATTAATTTACAAAGTTACTTGCTCATGCAATAAAGTATATATTGGACAAACGATTCAGAATCTACAAAAACGCATTAGTGGCCATCTATACAATATCAGAATCAAAAACGCATCACATAGCGCATTGTGCGAACATATTATTGACACAAACCATGTAATAGATAGGGATAACGTGGAAATATCATACAAAGAGCCTAAAAAGTTAAATAGAGATGTATTAGAAATGATAGCGATAAAAACCACAGACAATGTGATCAATAAACAAGTAGAGTGTAAATATCTGTCCAATACATATAACGAAATTCTAAAAGACACAATCAAACGATATTAACCACAATTATGTTGGTCAGTATTCATAAGTTGCACGTTGATGAAGATTGTCAACACAAAAAAATATAAATTAATTAATCTAATTATCATTTAGTATTGTCCTAGTCCTCTCTTACCCATTAAATAAAACAGAACTGTGATATAAAATTATAAGATTAGGTTTGTAAACCGTATGATTTAATTGAATTTTATTACATAAATGCAATTAATTGTAGAGATGATTATTGCCGACATCTTCGACTGTTTACCACTCATTATATAAGTAGTTCACCATTTGTTAAATTGTGTATCATGATCCATAAAAATTGTTTCAGATTCCATTGATAATGATTAAAGATCGAAATATTTGGAGAAATAAATTGATTTTTGAGCTATTCCGAGGATTTTAATCCAATAATAATAATAACTAATACATATAAATTGTATGTAAGGCCAATTTTAACTTATGCCTCACCCATCTGGTGCAGGCAGCCACATATATCTTCGCATCAAATGGAACTTTTAAGGACCTTTGAAAGGTCAATATTGAGATCAACCACTAACTCATTCAGAGCTAGGGGTTCCTTTAAACATATAAACGCCTCTTGTTTGTATGAGAAAGCCACTACCAAAAGAATTGATCGATTTATGGTCGATCGTAGCGTTAAGTTTTTTGCCGGGTTAGCCAACTCATCTAGGCTTAAGTTCAAACAGATCATTCGAAATCGTCCTGTTGGGCGATACCCACCAATAAACTATCTTCATGCAATGCATGAAGCTGGTTTGTTGGTTTGTAACGATAAAATTTCTATTTTTAATAATCGATACAATGGTCGTGATGAATTGGTTGATGAACCAGTGAAGGAAATTTTGTCTTAAGTTTATTAACACTTTTAGTTTGGTTTTTATTTTTATTTTTCCTTCTCCTAATTAGTTATAAAATTCTTAGTTAAGCATCTGCGTAGTTAATTGCCTGACAAAGCCTGATGGGCTACTGGCTCAATGTAATTTTTGTGATATTCTTATGTTTTATAAAATAAAGCAGCTTAAACGAAAAAAAGGTCAATCTAGAGACACATGGATTAATCAATCGGCAAAAATTGTTAAAAATCCTCGACAAATTTGCGATTGGCTCAAAGAAGCCGTAGAGCGTCCGATGGTAAGGAACAAGCAAATGCTCTTTTGAACGAAGATTTTTAGTAGGACAGTTAAGCTCAAATTTACAAGAAAGTTCAGGTGCGTCGATCACGGCATTCAATACGTCATATGTGAAGATGGCACACGCGTTAAGTCTACGTCTACGATTAAGGATTGAATTCCAAGCAACTTGCATCTTGAGTCGTACGATGGAAGCTTGAAATTTTCATCTCTCTTAACAGTTCTGCGTAAGGCGTACAAAACGAATTTCTTTTGAATAGACTCTATTGCATTAACTCTGTCAGATTGCCACGGATACCATTACGACCGATGCGTACTCAAGATGAGATCGAACAAGAGACGCGTAGACACTAATTAACGCTTTCAAGTTAGTAAACCCGCTACATACTCTCTTTACGAATCCTAGCATAGAGTAGGCTTTACCAATGACAGCATCAGTATGAAACGAGAAATTAAGAGCACTATCTAAAAAAATGCCCAAATCACGAATAATAGATACACGTGTCAACAGTGCAGAGTCGATTTTGTAGTCAAACAACAAGGGACTATTTGAGCGATAAAACGAAATAGCATTACATTTATTGACATTCAGAAACAAGTTGTTACTTTTACACCATTCACAAAGTGCATCGGGGTCACCTTGAAGAGCAACACAATCAAGGATTGTCCTGACCCGATAAAAGATCTTTAAATCGTCCGCGTACAATAAGAATTTTGTTACTTTGAAAACAGAAGTAATGTCATTTATAAATAAGATAAACAGGAGAGGACCGAGGTGACAACCCTGCGGGACACCTGACGTTACACGGAACGAGCGCGATTCCCACCCCGAGATTTTAACAAACTGGGTACGATGCCTTTGGTATGTTTCAATCCAACGAAGCAAGTTAGAATGAATTCCCAGTTCAGATAAATTTTGAATACTCTATCAAAAGCTTTACGTATATCAGTGTATATCGCGTTAAGTTGGCAGCCAGATTCAATAACGTTAATTGCTTCATTCACAAAATTAACTAAGTTAGTGGAAGTAGAGCGTTTCTTCATAAATCCATGTTGTTTAACAGATATAACCCCAATAAACTTCTTCACCAGAATATTAGTGACAATGAATTCAAACAATTTGCCGAAAGTCGGTAAAATGGCTATGCCTCTGTAGTCTTCAATGTTCGACTGTTTGCCACTCTTGAAGACCGGGGTGATGTATGACGCTTTCCAACGAGTCGGAAAACTCGTCCTAAGCGACAAATTAAAAAAAAATGTAACGGCGCAACAAGACCCTTAGAAGTTTTGACTTTTCTCAGAGACTTACGGATGTCAGTGTGTTTCAGTTACAAAGATCCGATGTCAACCGATTTCGCAACTCCAAAGCCATAATTTCTCCTATGAACGTCATTAACATACACATTCTCGAAGAAATCGGCAAAGAGATTGTACTTTTCTTGCATTTTACCAGCAACGACTCCACCTTTATGCATAAAATTTGGATAGCGTTAGCTCTAATAAAAGACCAGAAATAAAATGGATCGGATGACATTTTATTTTGAACTTTGTTCAAGTAAAATTTATAACAGGATTGCTGCAATGACTGAAATTGTTTGCGAAGTGCAAAAAAGGTCAAGCGCTCATTATTACGTAACCAGACAAGAAGCAGCAAGGGTGAATTTGTGTTGCTGTATAAAGAGCTTGAAAAGTATCCGGAACGTTACCATCAATATTTTCGCATGACGAAGGATCAAAGGATCTGTGAGGCTGGTGTTGTGAACTCTTTGGTTGTCTCCATAGATCTGATAGAATTGCCTGCAATGTCGGTATTCTCGTCAAACTGTTCGTCATTCGGTTGAAAAAACTGTGAAGAGCTTAATGGTGAATAATTAGACATGGTTCCCGAAGTTTCAATATGGGGCACCAAGAACAGAACTTTCGGTAAAAAATCCATTCTTTTTTTTCCTCCCTTAGCGCCACTGACTTGCATCATCTGTTCTCGATGCTTCACACGGAACATGTCCCGTAGATTTTTCCATTTTTGCTTCTGAAAAGAACAAATAAACATCTGCAATACGTCTACACAGCACATATAATTTTGGTAACGATAAAAAATATCATTTTCTTGACAAACAAAGGCTATTTCTCTCCAGGCTTCCTCAATTTTCCCTTTTAATTTGTGATTCGGATCCGATTTGTCGTAAATTTCTCGATGTGCCTCCACTTCCATAATTAGCTGCTATTCCAGAACGTATTTCGTTGACATTTTGATAGTATTTTAGATTGAATTTATCAAATTCTACAAACTGTTTTTCGTCAGAAATGTCTGGAAAAAAATTGCTTGACAAGTGCACGCGATCTGAGGTTATGTATAAGCGATTTTAAAAATCGCTTGCGAGAGATTTTGCATTGCGCGCGATGTGTTCCACATTCCACAAATGACATTTCACGCGATTTTTTTTATTCACGCGATTTTTTTCGTTTTTTTTTAAATAATTCATTTATTTTGCTTTAATTCAGAGACGTTTTAATAAAACTCGCAAATATAAGTAAATTATCAACGATTGACATGTACCGGACATACTACTTATTTATATTGTGCGGTGAGTGAATTTGTTCGGGCGATTTTAATCGCATCGCTCTCGTTTACTCTATCGTAACTATGTTACGATGTTACCGCGTGTTATACAAATTCCCGTGTGTTTTTAACATAAAATTTGAGAAAACTCTGGAATGCTGCTAAACTGATTTTTCGGATGGTACAGCCAAGAAAATAACTTACATTGGATGCTTACAAATCATTTATTCATTCGGAATCAACTTTGTAACCTCGCCAACTCACTCGTATGTTTTTAAGTAACTCGCTTTGGAAACTGTTATTTCCTGTATCGGCTCGCATATACAAACTCTACACTCGTCAAAACAATATAGTTTCCAAAGCTTGTTGCTTAAAAATACACTTGTGAGTTTGGCTCATATCACAAAATTGATCCCTCATATAATAAATGATTTCCGCCGCATCCACTGTAAAATACTATTAACGAATTAGTATCTTCTTTTCAAATAGGCGCCGATGATTTTTGAAAACCAGGACCAATCATTCAATTTGCTATTCTTTTTTGTCCAGACAGGTTTCCAAAGGCAGATAAGAGCAACAATGTAGTTGTGATGGATGAGACCGGTTACGTGAGTGTGGTGAAAAAAACTATAAGAGATGGTCCATATGTGTGTGCCGTTGAAAATCCCTTGCAAAGTATCGTAAGAGATGTAGAAACAGCCTTAGAAAAACACAAGCATACATTATGCGATGACCCGAAGAGAGAGCTGCGTAAATTCAAGGTGAGTAATCCGAAAGTACCAGACTTGTATGTTATCTTAAAAATACATAAAGAGAAAGACATTGATGACGAATATGAAGTGTGAGTGTGAGTGTTGAACGCTTCATACGTGTTTTACTTGCTCGCTTTTTATTTAGATAATTTGATTCATCAATCCGTAATCTTTGTTTGATTGGATTGATTTATAATATAATTTAAGTTGTGGTGTTATTGTTAATTCAAAAGTTCGGTCAAATCAAAAATTGTTTTCTGAATATTTTCAAATTAAATAAGTGATTAATTTTAGTTTTTTGTGTATACACGTAAATTATTACGCGCGGTCAACGTTGCATATAAATTGGCGCATTATTTACGTAAACGTCAATGTTATTTTATATTGCTTCGAAAGGACTAGTTGTTTGTCCCGTCCTTTACGCGTCAACAATTTAATTTCTTTTTCTTTTGGGATTTTCTTTTTTGATGAACAAAAAGAAAATACCCGACCAGGTACCAAGTGACTATTTACATTTATTTTGATTCATTTTAATTCAGTTTGATTTTTATATAATATTTCTTTTATTAATAATTTTATTTTGATTGACTTTAGTGTATCTACTATGAACGAATTGAGGAGTTGCAGTCGTGATGACTGTCCTCCTGGAAATGTTAAACTCGAGAGCACAGTGGATTGTGGTAAGTGCAAATCACTGATTCATCTATTGTGTATTGGCATCTCGAGACCAGCTAACGAGGTCTTGATTACTCTGCAATGCTTGTTTGTCAAGTATTTGTCCCTCTACTGTAACCTCGGAACAGGTGACTCCAAATCCGTCTTTGACGCCCAGGAATTGTAAGGGTTCTAAAAAATCGTCCGATTTTCCGGGCCAGTCGAACCAACGCTCCATTCTCGAATTCACTAATCCTAGCGGAAGTAGCGACTCTTCAGAGATACTATCCTTACTTCGAGATATTAAATCTTCAGTGACTGATCATCGCAAGGAGAAAAAGTCTTATGCTTCCGTTTTATCCAAGATTAAGGTGGCAACCACTAAATCTGCCACGGTCAATAGACCTCTTTTCTCTCAAATCGCTTCAGGAGTAGTTTCTTCAAGTGACTTGTCTAGCTTCCCGTTTTTAAATGCTGCAGCTATGAAGCGTAAACTTCAGCCGTCAATGCATTTCACTCCTAAGCGCGTCCGCAGTGATGCGTCTGAAGTCTCCCATAAAAATCGTCATCGCAAGTTGACCTCCGGCACCAATTCAGACACCAACCATGAACTAGGTAGCCCGGTCAAATCTCGTCAACCAGTGAGCAAACTTTCAAAATTCATTTACATTTCTCGCCTTAAGCCAGATGTAACTGCGGAAGCGATTTCCTCGTACATAAAGACGAAAATGCCCGAACTGGATAGCAACGATTTTAGCCTCAGACTTCTAGTGAAAAAAGATCAAAAGCTGGATGAACTTACGTTTATTTCTTTCCGGCTAAATTGCACAGTTGAACTCTTCGACAAACTTATGGATCCTGCCTTCTGGCCTCTCATGTCCAAATTGGAGAATTTCAGGACAAGAAGAAGAGGACCTTAGATACTTTTTTACCAATTGCGACAACTCCAGCGATAGCATCAACACAGGAAAGTTGCAATTCTCCTGCAACTTCAGTTCTGAAACAAACTCCAGTGGAAAAGGAAACTACCTCAACGAGTATGGACGTCACACCAACGACTTAGCATGCAACACTACGTGTCAGGGTCGGATTCAGTCGCGAATTTCTGATTTCTTCCATCATAGTGATAAACCAATGTAACGCTAACATTATGACCAATTCACCGTCAATAATTTCAGCTAAGACTTATTTTCATTCCATTCATCCCATTAAGTCTGATGTTTCGATTTCAAAGAGTAATATCAGTTTATATTATCAAAATGTTCGCGGATTAAGAACTAAAACTGATGATTTTTCTAATAACTCCTTGACGTGTGACTACGATGTTATAGCACTGTCTGAAACATCGCTCAATTCGTCATTCTTTGACAATGAACTATTCAATCCTAAACAGTTTTCAGTTTACAGAACTGATCGGTCTGAATTAAATAGCGTACATCACAGATATGGAGGTGTTCTGATCGCTGCCCGATCATCTTTACCTAGCGAATGCGTTCTGGTGCCCGGCACCGACAACGTCGAAATGGTTTTAGTTAAGGTGCAGCTTGAAAAACATTCGCTTTTTGTCTGTTGCCTTTACATCCCTTCAGGCTCTTCTGTGAAAGTATACACCGAGTATCACGATGCATTAGAAAAGACACTGAAATTTATAGACCTGGATGTTAATGATGAAATGTGTGTTTTAGGAGATTTTAATTTAACCCTTGTTGATTGGATTCCTGACCGTTTTAATGACAATATTGACTGCATTGATGACTTGATCAGTGGTCAAAACGAATCATGTAAAAGCAATGTGATGCTCCCTACTAAAGTTGATGAAGGAACGAAAGCCGATATCATCTATCTTATGATGAGTGGTAACCTTCATCAAGTTAACAGCGTTCGCAACTATTATGGAAAGATTTTGGACCTCGTTTTTTACAGCAATCCGAATAACGTCAAAGTCATTAAATCTGATGTTCCTATGAGTCGAATTGATTTGTATCACTATCCTATCGAAATAGTTATTTCAGCAGACTTCGTTGAAAGCGTCGTAAATATTGAAAGTGAGGAATCACAAAGTGAATTTAACTTCAAAAAAGGCGACTATACTGGCCTAAATAACCATTTTCATTCTATTGACTGGAATCAACTGATGTCAAACGTTTCTGACGTTGATGACATAGTCAACGTATTTTACGATGTTTTGTTAGATGGATTAGAGAAATTTGTTCCGCTCAAAAAGAAAATGGTTATTAACGATCCACCCTGGTATAATCAGCGTTTACGCAATCTAAAAAATAGAACAAGCAAAGCTCACAAGCGATTTAAAAATGAAACAAACCCAGACGAAAAACTGAAGCTAAAAATGAAATTTTTGTCCATTAGTAAAGAATTTCACTCCTTGCGTGACCAAGCCTTTCACAAATATTTGACTAACACCGAAGAAATGTTAACTTCTGATCCTTCAAAATTTTTGTATTACGTGAAGTCGCGAACAAAGACTACAGGCTATCCTTCAATTATGTCAAGAGGTAATAAGAAAGCTGGTAATCCTGACAAAACGTGTGATCTATTTGCTGAGTTCTTCGAAAGCGTTTATGTAGCTGACAATGATACTAATTCTAATTTATCGGCAAAAATGAACCCCATAGAAAAGCGCATTGACATTGGATCAATTTCTTTCGAGATCCAAGACGTTTTGAACCATCTGAGTAGTATAGACACGAGTAAGGGTGAAGGTCCTGATAAAATCTCTCCGATTTTATTAAAAGCCTGTGCTGAGAGTCTGTCATCTACGACACTTCGCATTTTCAACTCATCCCTCGAAACTGGAAAATTTCCAACAAGATGGAAGACTTCTTATATTACCCCAATTTTTAAAAGTGGTTCTAGAAGTAATGTCGAAAACTACAGAGGCGTAGCCATTCTACCAACAATAGGAAAACTATTTGAAGCCATCGTCACCTCTATTTTATCCACAAAGTTCAATCGAATAATTTCAAAGTCAGAACATGGCTTTATGAAGCGCAGATCTACAGCGACAAATTTAGCTGAGTTTGTTAGCTATGCTACCAAAGTTATGGAATCTAGGCATCAGTTAGATGTTATATACACTGATTTCCGAAAAGCATTTGATAGAGTAAAGCATTCGATTCTTTTGCGCAAATTGAACCAAATGGGTGTTCATTCAAACCTGTTAGCATGGATTGCCTCTTATCCTAATGGACGTTCACAATTCGTCAAATTAGGGAATTGCTCCTCTCGAATGTTCAATGTAACCTCTGGTGTTCCTCAAGGTAGCCATCTGGGCCCCCTCTTGTTCTTATTATTCATGGACGATGCTACTAAAGTCTTCTCTTCTTCAGTTTACTTAATGTATGCTAACGACTTGAAAATTTTCGCTAGAATCAAAAATTTTCTTGACGCAAGTGCTCTCCAACGTGACTTGAACAGGTTTCTACAGTGGTGCAAAATCAACCAACTTTATTTGAACGTCGATAAGTGTAAGGTTATCTCCTTCACCCGAAAGAGATCCAAAATTGAGTTCGGTTACAATATCGATGATGTTGCGTTGACTCGTGTTAAGGTAATAAAAGATTTGGGAGTCCTCTTGGACCAAAAACTGACGTTCAATAAACACATTGAATATATAATTGCAAAAGCTTAGTCAATGCTTGGCTTCGTCATGAGAACTTGTAAGGAATTTAAAAATATTAAAACTTTAAAAAGTATATACTTTGCCTATGTCCGTTCTTACTTAGAATATGTTTCAGTTGTTTGGCATCCTTATCAGGACACATTTGTGGACAGAATTGAATCTATTCAGAAAAAATTTTTGATGTACGCACTGAGGCGGACGGTGAAAAGGGACGAAAACTACAAGCTCCCGCCATATATTGAGAGATGCGATTCGATCAACATTGAAACACTCGCCCGACGCAGAATTAATGCCTGCGCACTTTTTGTATCCGATCTGATGAATGACAATATCGACGCACCTAAAATTAAAAGCAAGGTCATTCGTAATTCTAGACCCACTCGTGCCGATGACTTTCTCGTTGTCGACGAACACAGGACAAAATATGGTCTTTATGAGCCAATTAATAACATGTGCATGGCATTTAACCGCTTTTCACTACTGTGGTTTATAAACATACCACGTGTATCGTTCAAGATGACTATCAGGAAGTTGAAAATTGCGTACAAACTTAATGGTAAGACCAGAATTTCATAAACTGACAAACTTGAAAGCGAAAGCTTACTGCCAAATGGTTTAACTGTTCCAATGAAAATTGGTTCTCACTCGACCAATGCAAATTGGTTTGTAACCTAATCAAAGCCTGATTAGTCTCTGCTCACGCAGTCGATGTGACCGTAACACGTCACAGAAAACTAACGTTCACTTTCAGGTGGAACCATGAAAGACCGCTCCCACCCAAGAGGCGTAGATGGGTTTTAATTGGAACAGCGATGTCGTCATATATGTACAGTACATTCAACAAGTTTTTAAATGTTTAAACACATCTTAAAAAAATGTTTTGTTTTAATTGTTAAATTTTATTTATTGTACAACATTTGTTTTTGAAAAGATCGATTTTTTACTGGCTGCGCCATTGTGAGCAGTCTTTTTTTCGCTTTAAAATGTATGTAGTCAGGATTATTTGACGAAATAAATAAATAAAAAAAAATATATAAAGGTAGGCCAGTGGCGTCGAACACCAATGCCCCGACTGAAAAAGTTGCAAAAAAAATATCAAAAATATTTATGCGCTACCCCCACCTGAAGGTCTGTACGTAAAAAATGGTATCGAATTCGCCGAACAAATAAACAGTATGAGAATAAGCAGAGAGGAGGAGATGGGATCGTACAATCTGCCGTAATTTGCATAAGAAACTTATTGATCACTTTTTGAGAAAGAATTACATATATTTTCTCTCTCAAAAAGTATTCACTAAGTTTCTTATGCAAATTACGGCAGCAATGTCACCGCTCTATACCCGAGTGTCCTCATAAAACCAGCAATGGAGTATTTAAAAGAATGGTTAGAGAAGTGTGAAGTTGATAGATCCTTAGTTAGAGCGTACGTGGAACTGACAGTAATGCGTATGAGGCAAAATATTTTCCAGTTTAGGGGAGAATGGTACCGCCAAACAGAAGGCACAAGCATAGGAAACTCTCTTTCAAGTTTTGTTGCAGAGATCTTTATGTGTAGGTTCGAAGTGCCGATCATGAAGCACACGTCCCTCCCTAGAGTTTACAAACGTTTCGTTGATGACATTTTGCAATAAACAGTAGAAAGGGAAAAAGAAAAAAACTTCCGTAATGGTGGAAAATGTTGATTGGACTCTACCAGTCGACGTATATAGAAAACCGACGAGCACAATGACGTGAATTACGTGTGATTCATACCATGACAGAAAACATAAAATGGCGGCGTACCATTCAATGGCGCATTTTATGACAAACCTCCCTCTATCTGATGGAAAAGTAAACGAAGAGACGAAGAAAATAATCGAGATTGGCGCAGCAAACGGTTTTAATAAATCAACAATCAGACATATAGTAAAGAAACACCATGACAAAAAAGCATTAAGAGAGATTACGACGTTGGAATCAGCTGTGTTGGGAGTTGATTATTTGCCGTGGGAAGCTAAATGTTTGTTTTTGTTTATTGGCTTTATGCGGCATCAATGCAGGAACACTGGCACCTTTAGACAACTCATTGGTTCAGTAAAAGACCCTCAACCTAAACTGCACAGGCCAGGAATATATCGCATACAGTGCAGTTGCTGCGGGAGGTA
>CM055406.1:84567253-84598449 GCA_029228625.1 Pseudolycoriella hygida
TTACTAAACTGTTGTACTGCTTATCCCATATAGAGATTTAATTAGTGAATGCAGCAGCATGGTACCCTAGAATATTTATCAGTGGTGGCATAACGTTATTATCTGTAATCAGTCTTGCTACGCCATCATGTACAAACAATTCGCTGGAATTAGTCTTATGATAGAAATGACCGGCACGTTTATTTTTCAGATAATTTCAACGATATGCTAAACATCCACGATTCATCATTAACATATTCGAGTTAGTGGTTATGAAGTTAAGTTTCTCAAGTTAGTTGAACGATTTCCATTCGGTTTGTATTCAATAACCACAACAATTATCGATCGCTACAGATTTGAAGATATGAAACGAAACGTTAAATGAAAAAGTATCAGTTTCCATTTGATTGATTCGATCCCATGGATCTCGTTTAGTCTCATACGATGATACCAGACACGCCGATACCCACCGAAAATATAGCTGGGAATTGCGGCAAATGGGCGCTTTACAGAAATAATGCGACTAAACCTATTTGTTTCACAGTTACTTTTACAGGTGTTATAGTGTTTACTTTAATTAATTCATTCGTTCAACGCTTGTAAGATTCATATTTGCTTCACAAAGTCTGATCTGCAACGCTAAATTTAAGATCATTCTTTTAGTATCACTAATTCACTCAGCAAGCAGATAGTACAATTAGAAATCGTATGGGAGCACTTTTAGTTCAATTTGAAAAAAAGGCTAAATGCGCCATTCAAGAATTTTAAGAATTTCTCTCTTCGTAAATTATTATTCGGGTTGCTCGTCATCCACAATGAAAGACAAATTGTGGATATTTCTGCAGAAATATAAAAGAGACAGCGAATCAAAAAAATATTTTGTTTAGGTGTGAAAACACAATAAAATTGAACCATGAAATGCCTCAAATTGTATGACCGACGAGAGATACAATTTATTTAAATCATAAGTTCAATTTGGAAAATTATTCTTACTCGTCGTACAAAGCAGATGATATCAAAATTAAACAAAATACATAAATTTATCAATAAAAACCAATCACACAGAATCCGTAATAATATTTTGAAAATGTAGTTCCTTGCTAATTTTGAACAACATCTTAGATGGAAACTCAAATTCAATGCATTAACCAATTTTCCAATAATTATCCAAAATCCTTATAATTATTCCCTTGAAATCTACTTAAATGTTGCGTATTGTTAACTACACATAAAATAAAAAACGCCTTCACTTATGCAATCGCGACATGTACCGAAAACATATCAAAGCAAACCTTTGAAATACAAAACGTGCTTTGAAACAAATTTGAAATTATAACTTTTTCAAAAGCGAAATTTGACCATTTCTCGGTCAATTTTCTTCAATATTTTTGCAAATCTTCATAATATAGATTGGTAGGATTGGAGATTTGCTGCAAAACCAGTAACATTTATTTAACATATGAGTAAATTTGCCCGGCAAAGGTTGGTAAATGTGCTATATTTGATCAAATTTACAAGGTTTGCCGGGCAAATTTACTCATATGTTAAATAAATGTTACTGGTTTTGCAGCAAATCTCCAATCCTACCAATCTATATTACGAAGATATGCAAAAATATTGAAGAAAATTGACCGAGAAATGGTCAAATTTCGCTTTTCAAAAAGTTATAATTTCAAATTTGTTTCAAAGCACGTTTGCTATATCAAAGGTTTGCTTTGATAATTTTTCGGTGCATGTCGCGATTGCATAAGTGAAGGCGTTTTTTATTTTATGTGTAGTTAACAATACGCAACATTATTTAAACATTTAAATAGATAATTTCAATATGAGGATTTTGGACAATTTTTGGAAAATTGGTTAATATTTTGAATTTGAGTTTTCATCTAAGATGTTGTTCGAAACTCGCAAAGAACTACATTTTCAAAATATTATTATGGATTCCGTTTGATTGGTTTTTATTGATAAATTTATGTATTTTGTTTAATTTTGATATCTTCTGTTACGAGTAAGAAGAAAGAATTTTCCAAATTGAACTTATGATTTAAATAAATTGTATCTCTCGTCGGTCATACAGTTTCAGATATTTTATGGTTCAATTTTATTGTGTTTTCACATTTAAACAAAACGTTCTTTTGATTCGCTCTCTTTTTTAGATTTCCACAGAAATTTCACATTCTTATATTGTGGATGACGAACAAGCCGAATAATAATTTACGAAGAGAGAAATTCTTGAAATTCCTGAATGGCGCATTTAGCCTTTTTCTCAAATTGAACTAAAAGTGCTCCCATACGATTTCTAATTGTACTATCTGCTTGCTGAGTGAATTAGTGATACTAAAAGAATGATCTTTAATTAGTGCTGGAGATCAGACTTTGTGAAGGAAATATGAATCTTACAAGCCTTGAACGAATGAATTAATTAAAGTAATCACTACACCACCTGTACAAGTAAATGTAAAGCAAATAGGTTGGGTCTCATTTTTTCTGTAAAGCGCCCATTTCCCGCAATTCCTTGTAAATGGTCAGCATGGGCTTGCTTTTCAAACTTGGAATAGTAATGTTTCTTATTATAATGTTTTGGTAATTGGTCGTTTAAAGTGGGGGGCCGAAGAAAATTTTCAAAAAACTTTGAATGGCGATGTTGTAGAGAATTTAATTTATGCGAACACGTTTTCAGGGTTTTGGTAAAATATGGCCCAATACTGGTAATGGCCTCTTCCATAATTGGGCAGGATGACCCAGATCTCCAAAACTATGAGAGTTAGAAAGTTGGTTTCAATGGCGAAGTTGTAGAGAATTAAATTTAAGCGAACACTTGTTTCAGGGTTTTAGGGAAATATGATCCAATCGTGGTGTACGACCACTTCCATAATTAGGCAGGATGACCAATATCTCCAGAACTATGAGAGGTAGAAAGTTGCTTCCAAAGGCAAAGTTGTAGAGAATAAAATTTTAGAGAACATGTGTTTCAGGGTTTTAGGGAAAAATTACTTAGTCCTTGGATATAAGCTTTTCTAGATTTGAATGGTCTGAGACGTACTTCGGTAGGGCCTTTGACATTACCTTAGATAATTTCTATAGATCTTTGAAATTCTTACAGTCATAAAAGAACAGAAAACGTTGGATTGTTTGCTTATTTGTATATTTAGATACGTTAGAGTCTCTTTGCTACATCTATTTTGTTTGCCAGATGGTTATGTTTTTTATTATTATCATTATTAAGCCTTTTTCCAGAGAATTTCAAATTCTTAATTTTGATGATACATGATATAGATCTCAAATATTATTTAAAGTACAGTTATCGACAAATAGAAATATGCCTAAAATGTTATGCATTCGCTCTAAAGTTCGGCCGTAATACAATTGCGCCATTAAGAAATACATGGCGCAATTTTTTTGCGGTTCAACTTTTGAGTGAATGCACCAATTTCAACGATTTAAAAATCCAACAATCTCTCATTCCACATACACAACAGTTACAAGTGAAAATTTAAAAGAGAGCAAAAAAGTTCAAAATTTGAAAAAAAAGAGAGGCAATCCTAGAAATTCCTAAATGTGGGCAATTCGAACAACCCGCACGATATCTGGGCATAACGCTTGAGCCGAAACTGAAATAGGCTGCTTACATCGACTTAGTGCCCTCTAAGTTTTCAAATTATTTCACTCCCTACCAACTGATCAATATGAAATCGAGGCTCTCATTACAGTACAAGATGCCGTTATTCAATCTATTTTTCGTCCCACCTTCTCTTACGTTGCGCCACTCCAGCAACTCCTGAGCAGATCTAACGACAGTTTGACCAAAAATTGACGGCTTAACGCGAGCGCCGACATCAGATTATTGATAGTTCCCGAATTAGCAGTTAGGTATATTCCTCTCTTAGTTTTTAAGCTTGGATTGGTGCGATTGCAATAAGATTTTTTATATCACTTTTTCCTCGACATGAAGACTTGCGTCACACCTCCTCTGTAAGAGTTTTTTACTGCCATAACAATAACATTAACTGACTTTCGGCACCAGGCTGCGTACTTTAAAAGCTTGTTTAGCCTTGCAAGGCCGTGTTATGCGATGCGCTGTTTTGTCTTAGCACGGCAGTATAGAAGGAAGCCCGGGGAGGTGCGGGAAATGAGTGGAAAAACAAGATTTTTCCTAAATTTCTAATATTTTCTTAGTTTGTTTTACAATTTATAAATTTTTGATAAATTGATAAAATTTTGATCTATTGCGCTAACTGGGCTAAAACACTTGCAAGAACATGAACAATTTAAGGATTTTTTGAAAAAAAAAAAAGAAAATTACTACAAATAGAGGCTTTGCAGGTCTTGTTAATATCAATCACACATCATGAAATTTGAGAATAGTTAAAGAACTAAAGAGGTATCTCCGTGGTATCTTCAAGACTGCCTTGTAACATCAACAGCTTCTAATAGTATGTTAAATTTTTTTTTAATCTCAAAATTCAGCTGTTTTTGAGATTATCTCTTTTTCAATGTTTTTTGTATTGGCAAAACTGCGAAATGGTTAACTTTTGACAGCTATTAAAAAAAGCACGAGACTGTAAACTTTTAGTTTCTAGAGATAATTAAATTAGGGGTTCTTTAAAACCTATAAATTCAATCAATTTTATAAACAATATAAAACAGAAGGAACTTTTGAACATTTATTCTTTAAAATTTATAAATTGTAAAACAAACTAAGAAAACATTAGAAATTTAGGAAAAATCTTGTTTTTCCACTCATCCCGCACCTCCCGGTGCCGAAAATCAGGTTATGTCATTGTAAAGGCAGTAACAAATGTTAGACAAAGGACCAGTCTAGTCCTTAACTCCTTTTTTTGTCGTCTGGAACATATTTATATAGTAAAATTGCAACAAATAGAGGCATTTTTTAACCAACATGGCAAAGAAAATGCAACATAGCAGTATTCTAGTCTCATTCGTGATTCTGGTAGCCCCAACATTTTTTCTTCTTCTTCTTCTTTATATTTTTCAACAAACCATTCTACATTACGTACAGTAAATTCTTACACAACTCTTAGACGAAATGAAAGTAATAATTTTTCAGAAAAAGTAGTTGCTGCCATTAGTCGATTTCACATTTCCTCAAATGTCAGATAGACGAAGTTTTATTAAATTTTCTGTGATTTTACTAATTTTACGAATTTCTTGGAATTATTTTTGTCAGTTGACTTCTAATTTCTTCCAAAATCATTCAGTTTTATAAGTCTGTACTAGACCTTTCCAAATAGCCATAATTTGTTGAAATTGGGCTATTTTTCGATGACGTTTGAGGAAATTTTCTGCTAATTTTACCAATTTGTACATATCACCATAAAACTTCAAATTTTTCAGTACTTTTTGGAGGAAATGAAAGTAGAGAAAGTTCATAAAAAGTTGGAAATTACGAAAATTGACGTTTCTAGCGCTTTCTTCATGTTTTTGTCTTTCAAGACCTCAAAATTTCTTCAAATTTAATACAGTTAGACTCGTCTCGACTAAAGACTTTCAAAAAACTTTTTTTTATTGAATTTGGACAAAATTTAGATGAAGTTTGAGCAAATTTTCGTTGATTTCCTTCATTTTTTGTAACGCTTTTGGTGCTTTTTTTACTAGTAGTCTCGTATAGTCCTTTTGGTTGTCGCCAAATTTCCTCAAATTTTATGCAGTTTGATGTAAATTAACAAGATCTTTCTAAAGAGCACTATATGTTGAGATTTGTCAACTTTTCGATGAAATTTGAGTCAAATTTGGCATTTTTAGCGCTTTTTTGCAAATATCCTTTTCCATTAGTGTCCAGTTTCCTCAAATTTCATCCTAGAATTAGTCAAGATCTTTCCAACGAGGCCCCTCTCAATGAGATTGAACAACTTTTAAATGAAATTTTAGGAAATTTTCTGTAAAATTCATATTTTTTGTAGCGCTTCTGGTAGTGATGTAGCGCTACAAAAATGAGCAAATTTCATCCTATTTCCAGATCTCGATGAGATCTTTCCAACGTCAACCAAAAGGACTATACGAGATTATTAGTAAAAAAGCGCTACAACAAATGAAGGAAATCAACGAAAATTTGCTAAGACTTCATCTAAATTTTGTTTCAACAAAAAAGGGTTTATTGGAAGTCTTTAGTGAATACGAATATAAATGTATGAAATTTGAAGAAATTTGGAAGCGACGAAAGACAAAAACAGGAAGAAAGCGCTAAAAACGTCAATTTTCGTAATTTCCGACTTTTTATGAATTTTCTCTACTTTCATTTCCTCCAAAACGTATTGAAATATCTAGAGTTTTATGGTGATATGCAAAAATTTGTAATATTAGCAGAAAATTTCCTCAAATGTCATCAAAAAATAGCCCAATTTCAACAAATTATGGCTATTTGGAAAGGTCTAGTCCAGACTTATAAAACTGAATGATTTTGGAAGAAATTAGAAGTCAACTGACAAAAATATTTCCAAGAAATTTGTATAATTTGTAAAATCACAGAAAATTAATAAAACGTCGTCTATCTATCTGCATGACATTTGAGGAAATGTGAAATCCACTATTGGCAGCAACTACTTTTTCTGAAAAATTATTACTTTCATTTCGTCTAAGAGTTCTGTAAGAATACTGTATGTAGAATGGTTTGTTGAAAAATATAGTCGAAATCTAGGAAAATTGATAAAACTTTGATCTATTGCGCTAACTGGGCTAACACACTTGCAGTAACATGAACAATTTAAGGATTTTTTGAAAAAAAAAGTAAATTACTACAAATAGAGGCTTTGCAGACATCATTTGTTAACATCAATCACACATAATGAAATTTGAGAATAGTTAAACAACGAAACAGAAAAAAGGACATATTCTATGATTTTTGTAAATATTTCCGTGGTATCTTCAAGACTGCCTTGTAACACCAACAGCTTCTAATAGAATGTTTAAAATTTATTTACTCTCAAAATTCAGCTTCTTTTAAGATTATCTCTTTTTCAATTTTCTTTATATTGACAAAACTGGCAAATGTCTAAATTTTAACTGCTAATAAAAAAGCACGTTTCACAAACACACATCTTATTTCCTTAATCGATGTTTTGCTGGTTTGTAAGCAGTTAAATGACTCTGTGTGGTATCGCTTCTGACTAAAACCAAAATGAAAACGAAGTTGAAAAACTAAGCTATTTCATTTTGGTTTTAGTCACAAGCGATACAACACAGAGTCGTTTTCACATCCTTATGTTGCAATTTATAGTCTCTCGACTCACTAACATATCTCGAATTATCTAATGACCCACTATCATCCCTTGTTATGTAAATAACTATTAAATCACAGAAAGTCGGAAATAATTGACAACAATCTTATTTCCTTATGTTGATATAATTTAATCCAATCAGGATACACAAACGCACGTTACATAAAAATTATGACGATAGTTACCGCTTCCCGTAACTCCCTGTATCATGTTGAGGTACACGTATAAAATGCACAATACGAATTGATACACATTATTTATTACACTTATAAGTATTTTTCTTAAAATATTGTGCCTTTGTGTATATTTGTCATTTGAATTTTTTCATAAAAAATATGAATATAAAATTTTTTTATCAACTAGAAGCTTTGACAATGTCTACAATAAGACAAATGACTGCAATAAAATATACGTTATTCTGAAAAAGGCATTTTCTGCTCGGGTTTCCGGACCGAGATGTAACGAACCCTTGAATCTTCGATATTTTCACTGAACGCAATCACAAACTCGAGTGCTGATCTAAATTCTAGGATCAGCACTCGAGTTTGTGATATGGGTTTTTACTTAATTTAGCGTGAGTCAGAAGATCTAAAAAATAGCGTGAATTCATTTATGAACAACTCTTTGAAGCACTCCTTTTAAATTGTACCAGTTTTATTACTTACAGTTTTATACTTAAGAGTTAAGGTCGGAGAAGACGTACACGCAAACTTATGCGGAAAATTTTTTCATTGAAATTGAAATTATATAAGGCATCGAATTGTATACCTTTATGAATTGAACAGTGGTGAATCGTTGCTTTGTGCCAGTGACGTGTAGTTTTTGAAAATCAAGTCCTGTTTGTGTTGTTTTGAGTAATTTTTATGTTTCGATTTGGATGTTAACGAAGGAAGTTTATTTACATTCTTGTTGCGCCAAAATATTCGTTAAAAATTGTCCGTTGAAAATATGACCGAAGAACAGTGTTGCCAGTCACAGCGTTACGCTCGGACACAACTCCGAAATCTGGTTTTGAGCGAAATGGATGGTATGAACTAAACAAAAGAAACATGTCATCGATAACAACTAGATCCCGAACAAAGCGCCAGCTACAAATTGATAGCTCTTCGATTATTGAATGTGGAACCTTCAACATAATAGACACTTTTAGTCCGCTCGACATTTGAATTTTAATTGAAACGTGAATAATTTGACAGAAGATGGCACTATAAAAATCTATTGTTGGTGTGATGATTTCACGCATATGCCGTACGTAATTACGCATATATCGTACGAAACTCGATTGTAACGCTGTGAAAAATTCAATTTGATTCATTGGGCAAAACACCCACCTCTTTTTTGACAAGAAACCCCAATCGGTTCATCAATTGCGCCTGAATACAGTTAATTACGTGCTTTCACGAAACGCCATTGGTTTGCAACAAAACTGGGAACGTTTCCACCCGGTCATTAAGTTTAACCTGGAAAACCAAATCACAGGGTTCAGTCAAAAAGAAACAACGACGACATCATTAAACAATCGTACCGAAATTATATGTCAAAGGCTGGCAATTTCTGCACGTTCAGTGAATTGCTTGCGGCATCAGAGCTGTTTGGTTTCTGTAGATACATTTTCCAAGCAGATGAACCGCAACGAATCGTTTGTTGCGAGTTTGGGATCTGTGGCAATGAAAATGTCGTACCAGACCAGTTCAGGGTATAATGACCAACTACCCAATCAGCTGCACTGCTTGTGGAAAATCATTCAACACGAAGCAAGGTCTCCCAATTCATCAGAGTAGTCAATGCCGAACAATTTCGCAGAGCAAATCATCATATTCAACGAACTTCTAATGGAATGAAGAATCTATTTATTTATTTATTTATTTATTTAATACGTTATAATAATAGTAATTTTAGCTTCAATGTGCATGGTACCTCAAAGAAGCTTGTTAATATTTAGCAAATGAAACTTATAAGTTTAAACAAGAATTTTAAATTATTAATTTAACAAGAAATAGTTTATGCTAGAAATATTAGAATCAAGTAATATGAATCAGTCAAGAAAATCATTGATAATTAAACAAGAAATCAGACTAGAAAATCATTGATAATTAAACAAGAAATCAGACAGAAATTATATAATGTAAGGCTATACTAGATCAAGAGTTGGGCAAAATATCACATCTTATTAATGTCACTTGACGACATATCAGGATTAGGAAAAATACAATAGAAAAAAGAAATTTAATTCATTCAAATTTGAGTAGCGTATGGACATTAGCGTCGGTAGCAGTGGGAACGGGGAACAGTAGCGATGAGACGGCGCCCTCCGAGTGAGCGCCATGCCCCCACTCCTAGCTCGATATTTAGTATTTCATCTTTCTTTCTTATAACAGCTGTAAACAGGACGTCTTGGGCCAATAGGCAAATTAGCCCTATAAGCCTAGCTTGGGAACTGTTGGCGCACGAGCCATTCTTTAATCAGGTCTAGAAATTTGTATGGTCTTGCAGAAACTATATATCCTGGCAAAGAATTATAAAGAGCATAACCTATCGATGAGATCGCTTTCGCTCCTTGTACAGTCCGCGCCCTAGTTGGAATGACCCTCCCCTTTCGCCTCGTTTCATAGCGGTGTCTAGGCACTTCAATGGGGATGGTACTATGCTAACTCCGCTGCAAGGACTCATGCACAAATTTGCAGAGACTTGCTTTGTATAAGCTCGAGATGTTCAGGACTCCTTTGCAGTGCTTATTGAAGAGGTCGGATGTAGGAGTTATCGAGGCTAGCTTACACACGTGCTTAAGGCATCTGTTCTGCAGTACTTGAAGCTGTTTCATGTTCTTCTTGCTTGCGGCTCCCCAGGCTCCTGTAAGGTAGGTCAGGTGGTGGGAGTGCCCTAGTGCGAAGTAAATGAGTAAATTACTGTCTTAGGGACGAATTTTTTCAGCTTGCATAGAACACCGCTTAACGAGGCTAGCTTTTTGCACACGTGTGCCACATGAGGGGCCCAGTTGATCCTAGAGTCTATGATTAGTCCCAGATATTTGAACGTTTCTACGGATTTTATTGTCGACCCCCCAAAGGTCAAATCTCCTGCCCTGGTCGAGGAATTTCCCTTCCTGAAATGCATAATTTTCGTTTTGTCTAGGTTGAGGGCAAGTTTGTTTAGGTTAAGGAAGTCGCTGATGAGGTTTAGATCATGGAGTATGTCTTCCTCGTTTTCTCTAAATGACATGTTGGAACAAAACACACCTGAGTCATCCGCGAAAAGGCTAACTGTGCCTTTAAGCGGTAAGCAGTGTATGTCGTTTATGAAAACTAGAAACAGCAAGGGTCCAAGGACGCTACCCTGTGGGACTCCGTACTCGACTGAAAGCATCTGACTGCTGTCCTCCTGGATTTTTACACACTGTTTTCCACCCCTTAGGTAATCCTTGAATAACTCTAGGGCGACTCCTTGAACACCTGCTGCTTCTAGCTTACGGTGTAGGATCACGTGATCCACACAATCGAACGCCTTCCTAATATCCAGGAAAAGGGCACTGACTACTTTCCCTCCATCCTTATCTCTAAGCGGTTTATCGATGAGTTCATAGGTAGGCGTGTGCGTGACGGATTTCCGGCGAAAGCCGTACTGTTTAGCATATAGGAATTTGGTTTTCTTTAAGAAGTCAAACAGTCTCTCGTATATAATTTTTTCAAATAACTTGTTAACTGCGGAAAGGATGGATATGGGTCGATAGTTGTTTGGGTCAGATTTATTACCAGATTTGTATATTGGGGTGACCGATGCTATTTTCAGGCCGTCAGGGTAGATGCCTCTCTGCATGGTAAGGTTTATCATATGCGATAGATATGGCGCCACTATATCACTACACGTCTTCAGAGAGGCAGCAGTAATCCCGTCAACTCCTGCACTTTTTTTTGGGGTCCATAGAGGCTATCAAGCCAATTACGTCCGAGTCACACGTCGGTCGTAAAAACAGACTGTGCGTAGAGGTCTTAAGGGTAGCGTATTTGTTACAGTCCTCAACATTATTAAAACTCTCAGCTATTTCTTTTCCAATACACGCGAAGAAATCATTCAATACAGTTTTTTTCCCCTTATCGCTCACATAGTCAACCCCGTCAATTGTAATTTTTTCTATTTTCACTTGCCGCTTATTGCTATCCCTGCCCAACAGTCTGTTTATATTCCTCCATGTCTTTTTCCGATCATGGAAAGAATTGCTAAACATTTGCTCATGGTACCCATTTTTGTAGTACCATTGCCATTTCTGCAAATCGGCCTCTAGCGAAGCTAACTTGGCTTTAACCCTGGGCAAACCAAGAGAACTCTTGTTCCTTTTGTAGAAGTTATCTTTCTTATTAATCACTGACTGTAAATGCGGGTTCATCCACGGACATAATGGGAGCTTCGAATTAGCTGGTTCAGTGGTGACCGTCGTACATTCGTCTAGGGTGACCTTATACTTAGACACAAAGATACTGAGGGCTTCACTAGGGTTCGCACAGTCTGTCAATTTGCTGTCTCTTAATCCAGTCATGAGTTTTCCCCTGAACAGTTCGTAGTCAGTGACAGCTTTTTTCCTAATTCGCATCTCCTTGCTGGGTTGGTCAGGTAGGTGGACTATAACTGCCGAATGGTCGGAGAAATGAACATCGACCGTACTAATTAAGATAGACCTATCCTGGTGGAAGTTGCAGGCGGCATGGTCTAGGAGCGTGCCACTACTTTTCCTTGTCACGTTATCGTTAAGAATTTGGAAGTCATAGGAGGCTAGTAAGTTCAAATATTGGTTAGTTTTAGCTGAACCAGAGGCAGGCACATCAAGGACGTCAAGGTTGGTATCACCCAGGATTAAGCATCCCTTCCCCTGTGAATTCTCTATTGACTTCTCCAAGTGGGCGAGGAATTCAACATAGTTCGTTCTCTTTGGAGGTCTATAGTAGGAAATCACTCGGATTCGTCTCTTTGTATGATCGGTCATACCCCGGCCAACTTTCAGATCAATGGTCGTTGAGTAAAAAGAGCCGCCAACCTTATCAAGAAATGTATGTTCCAGTGAATCCTTAACGTAAACACTCAGTCCTCCACCCTTAGATTCCCTGCATGACGGATATTGCACATATGACGGGATATTCCTTAAGCCGGCAATATTGTATGCGAAGCAGGTTTCTCCTACGACAATCAAATCCACTGCAAAACTAATCTTGGCTAGGAAGCAAATGAATTTGTCAAACTTTGCTGTTCCCTCAATGCTCCTCGCGTTAATCTGGAGAAACGTTAGACCATTGAATTTTGAAAAAGAATTCGAGAAATCTTCATCGCAGGCCGCGATGTCGGCAAATAATTGGTTCAAAACTTACTGTTTATTAGCTGAATTCATTGTTCAAAAAGAAAAAAAACGGAAAACTAGAAACTAAAACTTAATTTAAAAAAAAATACAATACACAAAACTAGAAAGAAATATGAAACACGAAAGCACGATACTAAGGAAAAGGAGGCAAGTCACTCACCCGCACGCCGCCCATCACTACCGCTCCCGTTGTCCACTGTTTTCACTCGACCGTCACGCTCTCCTCTTACACTAGAAATTTCCAACTCAATCTTCGAGAGATCTGTGTCCTGATAAATACGAAAAATCTTTGAATCGTCACTCTTTCTCAAAAATATTTTGCCGTCTCTTGTCCAAAGATATTTAAAATTATTCTGTTTCTGAAAAAGTTTAGTCTGTACATATGTTTTCTTAACACTTGGAGTTAAAAATTCAAATATAAAAATCTTCTCTCTGCTTTCCTTATTTGGGTTCATGATGCCAATGTCATCCGTGTACAAAAATTTAACTTTTCGGAATGCCATTAGGAATGTGTTTTTTTGTTCCAGGGAATTGAAGGTTGCATGGATTGGAGTAATTCTGCTTAACTGTAGATCGGCATCCTCACTGGAAGAAACACCTCTAGTGGCTTGTACGTTGGTTCGCGATTGGATATGAGGATTGGCTCGATGAACGGATGAGATGTTATAGCTCATCGATGGCATACCAATTTTATCACCAATTGCAGTAATGATGTCTGTCAGATTTTCGTTAGCGATTGTTGGCACACCATTGATTTGAATGATTTTGATGTTGCCTGACTGCTCCAGCTTGTCAAATCTTCGCTTCAGTGAATTAATTTCTGAATGCATACGAGCAGATGTTGATTCAACCTTTTGCAATCGTTTATTATGTTCACCAAGGCTCGAAGTAATTGTTTTAATGACACCCATCTGTTCACCGAGGCTCGAAGTAATTGTTTCTCAGTCCCAAACGACAATGGAACCCAATGACAGCGGAAACCATGGTCTTGTAAACGAAATTCAAGACTACCAATGCGACGTGTACTAATCGAGGAATGAATGAAAGGGAGCCAATGCCTCAACAGCGAACCGCATCAACAACGCCATCACCCACTCAAACGAACAAAACGAAGCAACGAAGAAACCTCCCAAAGCACGCACATCAGAGTCAACGCTTGAATCGGAATGCGGGCATTGACAAAACACGTTCGAAAACCATGAGTCCAGCCGTAAAATTTTATAGGCTACGAAAGAAAGGGAAACAGAACATCACATCTGCACAATACGCAAGATCATCGAATCCACAGCGAACGGACAAGAAAACAAAACAGAAACGGTGTGACAAATACCAGTACCACCTGACGCAATATTGGTTCTACAACCAAAGACGAAAAGCTGTGCTCGAAGTTACGAATGCAGGTAGTTCGAAGCATTGCAAAATCAAAATGGACGTGATCGAGAAACATTTCAAAGAGATCTTTGAAACACCTAACACAAGAACCCGTGAGTCATATGTGGCCAAAGATCGACATCCAACTGAAAATAAAACGAATATCAATGGACACAAGTGCTGGTCCGGATCGAGTACAATCGATCAACTAAATGTTTCGAAATCTATCTGCTCAATAGCTAATGTCATGCTACGATCGTCCTACATTCCGAAATGTTTCCGTTATGGTCGTGTAGTCCTAGCAGACAAAGGAGACGACGTAGCAGATATAGGGAAATGGAGGCCTATCACAATTTTCTCAGTCGTCAGAAGAGTTATAGAAAAAGCATTAGACTCGGTATTACGTACACAAGTCGAAATCAACTGCAACCAACGAGGATTCGTCATTGGAGTACCAGGCTGCCACATCAACTCCAGATTAATAAACGCCCTTCTGAAACAAGCCAAAAAGATGAAGGGGCGTTGTGTCGTCGTTTTCCTCGACGTATCGAAGGCATTCGACCGAATCGGTCATGATCACATTGCCAAGTCACTTCAAGCCAGCGGAGCATCGACGAACCTGCAAAGCCTAGTAATAAACCTAATGACCCAAACCCACGTAAAAATTTTCAACGGCAAGGAATCGTCAAGTGACATTGCAATTAAGTGTGGAGTGCCCCAAGAAGCTCCATTATCGCCGATTTTGTTCAATATTGCGATCAACTACATCTACGACGAGCTATGCGACCCACAATACTCCGATCAATAAGGTTACAAGTTATCGGACGATTTTGACTCGCTATCTTTGACCGGTTTCGGAAAGGATAAAAATAGTGCAGTACGATCAACCGACTGTCAGCATTCTTCTATCAGAAATTGGTCTTAAAATAAATCCAAAAAAAGCCAAGCAATTGATCATGAGCATCGAAAAAGGTCGGCTCATCGAAGACACACTGACACTCTCCTGCGGAGAAACCATAGTCACAATCAACGAAAACGAGCGAATACGGTATCTCGGATGCTCCTTCAACTCAGAGCTGATAACTCGTGCATCGAAGAACTAAATACGACACTAGCAAATTTGACATCGTCGCCACTTTTAAAGCCTGACCAGAAGCTAAACGTCATAAACCAATATATGTTCCCAACGCTAACTTACCTGGTACAATCAGCGCCGATTAACAAAATACCGAAATACGTCATAGATGGACTAGATGTTATGATTCGTCGCTCTGTGAAAGAAATTATTGGCCTCCCAATGCGCACGAACGATAACTTATTTTACGCCCCGAGACGGCTCCGTGGCCGAGGATTAGTAAAGGCATCGTGGGAATCTCATCTCCAACACTACGCTATAGCTAAGCGCCAGTTTCGGTTTCTTGGGTTACGGCGGTGTACTTCATTGAAATAAAACTTCTTTGTTTACACTATATTTCGAGACTTATTCGTCTCTTCATCAGGCTATAATTAATAAAATTGATTTCTTAATAAATTATTGATTTCACTCTTAAAACTAAATCTAATTTACCTTATAGGTTTCATTAAAAGAAACAATATTAAAACAAACTAAACAAATTAATCTAATTGCACACAGACTACTATTGCATTAACGGCGAAGAATCAAAAACCAAAAAATAGCTAAGCGCCTAGCAACGGTCAGTGACCAATTATTACACAGCGTTTCTAACTGCACAGAGGAGATGGAAGAATGCATGAAATCATTGGGCGTTGAAGGCAATGGTACAAAGGCACTGAGGACGGCACTGCGCCAGAAAAGTTTCGAAGATTGGTGCAATCTCAAGTATCAAGGTGCCGGGGTGATCCATTATCAAACATTCCCCAAAACTAACGATTTCGTATGCAACAAGAATACTTTATAATCATCCGAGTGGACCGCAGCAATAAAATTAAATAGTAACTACGCCAATCTGTGTGCCTGGTGTTGCAAGCGCTTCCATCCTCTGTCGCAGATGCGACGGAGAGAATCAAACAATATCCCATGTAACCGGGTGCTGCCCTTCAAACAACCAGCAGATCATATCACGTCATCACAGCGTATAACACCACCTCCCTGAATTGCTGCGTTAAAAAGGATACGAATGCTTCGAAGAAGTCTACGCAATTGATAGTGAAGAAAGTAGTGGAAAAGTAGAAAGAAGTGGAGAAAGAATGGAAATTACCATGAAAATATATTGGGCCCTTAAAAGAGTCTACATAAGGCAAATTGGGCGCTCTAAAGAGTCTACATTAGACAAATTGGGCGCTTTAAAAAGAAATTTTATCGATAATGTAAGCATTCGCTGAGTGGACATCAATTTTGTGTGCACTCACCCAGGATACGGCGCGTGGAGACTGCTTACTTGTAACCCATTGGCCCTGAAAAGGGCCTCTTCGTCGTACTGACATGGGGACCCCTCGGTTCGTCTCTACCGAATCCCTCTCAGTACCATTATATCGAAGCAAGTATAATTTGTTGCTTATTTGTCATAGATCTTTTGCAACTCTTCTTGCAATGCCCAGAATTTGTTTTTCTTGTCGCTCGATGTCCTCCGCTTCACATTACGAGACCATTATACGCCAGCTCGTCGAACAAATGTCGCATACCGATATTTATATTTCAATGATCCCATGCATGGTGCAGAGAGACGAAGTCGTGCATAGGCTGTCACCTATCTACATGGTCGCATCAAACCAAAAGGAGGATGAATAGTAAACGTACTTGCTTTGGTATTATGGTACTGAGAGGGGTTTGGACTCTGTAAATACTTCGGTAGTGACAAACCGAGGGGTCCCCAACTCAGTACGAAGAAAAGGCCCTTTTCAGGGCCAATGGGTTACAAGTAAGCAGCCTCCACACGGCGTATCCTGGGTGAGTGCACACAAAATTGATGTCCACTCAGTGAATGCTTACATTATCGATAAAATTTCTTTTTAAAGCGCCCAATTTGCCTAATGTAGACTCTTTAGAGCGCCCAATTTGCCTAATGTAGACCTTTTAAAGCGCCTAATATATTTTCATGGTCATTTCCATTCTTTCTCCACTCTTCCAACACCATCTCACCACTCATCCACCCCTATTCAGCCTTACTAAGCCCTACCCAGCACTTCCCGACAATTCCTAGTACTAAAAAGGTTAAAAAAAAGAAAAAAATTTTTTTTGTTTTCCCTTTCCATTCTCTCCAGAGAGGTGACCGCCGCCAAATGACTACTGATTATTGGTGGTGGGGTGGTCCTCAATCATTACCACTACCTTTTACCCCCCTCCCACACCTGACCAGAAATCTTAAGTTTTTCCATTCATAATTGAACGGGTTAACGTTGGTACGAGTTGAAACACAAGTCTGAATGTTTATGGAATGAGCGAAGCGAGTGGAGTAATCACAATTGTTTCTCATCAAGTGCGAATAACAACAACTTTCGCAATCTCTCAAACCTCTCCATAAGAAGTACTTTTGATTTACAGTACGGTTATAGTGTTTTACATCACCACTACGATAAATGTGTAAACAAAATATGTTATGTCCATAATACGATATTGGCGAAGGCTTCACGTATGGGTGTCCCGCGTTCGATTATTAGGAAATTCACATTGGGCATAGTAATACGTAGTATTACAAATGTTTTAGGCATGACTCAAACAGCTACGATGTAGTGTAGTGGCTTGGCGTACGGTGTGCTCCGGGTTCGGTTCTCATGGCGTCTGTCATATCCCATCCCGACACCCCGGGATATTCTTGTGGGAACATGGGATATGACACGTCAAAAAAATTGTTATACGTATGCCAACATGATAGACTGAAAAATTGTTTAGCTATTTCTATAATTGAACACCTAAAGTGTTCACTTATGGAAGTAATTGAACGCCTTGCCAACTCGTTCGGTTATTAGCTATTTACACACACCAAAATGTAACGAGTTACGACCACTTACCGAGCCCTCATGCGGTAATAGTTATTAACTGCATTGGCGATGTAAATCGGTTGTAACACGCGTGCGACGGTTTGCGGCTTCCGAGCCAAAGACGATTTACATAGCCAATTCAGTTTAAAATGTTAATGCATAAGAAACCGGTATGTTGTAAGTATAAAATTAATTTCATTAGTTTCAACAGGGAAATGATGAGAGATGACCTTGCATCCAATCGTCAGATAAATCAAACGTAACCATATTCCGCAAAATATATGAAAATTAATGTTGACTTAGATGGATTTGAATCAAATAAAATGCTAAAAAATTTTCCACGTTGTCAAAATGATTATTAAATATTTTTTTGTAAATCAGATCAATATTTTTGAAGTAATATGCTCTTCCTTAATAAATACCCTGAATAATATCAATATACGAAAATCTATACTTTTCTATTTTATTTGGTTCTAATCCGTTGATGTGAAAAATAATACTTTTCACTTCTCTTGTATTGTTAACAACAACAAAAATTAGAGAAAATTTGACGTTGTTAAAATGTTTGTTTTGCTTGAGTCCTACGACGCAGGATTGTTGGTCTACTGTGAGTTTTTGTTTCAATGGAGTAAAAAACTCTCCAATTTTGTTGGTCGGTCTTGGTGCGTTGTTTATCGAATCCAATGCAAAACCTGTGGAAAATGGTACATTGGGGAGACAACATGGTGCCTATGCGATCGGAGCAAAACCCATCAAAGTGATGTGAAAAATATGGCAACTAACCCAAACAAGACGGCACTGGTAAGACATGTTTTTGATACGGGACCCCAACACCACGAGTTTAGTTTTGACCGAAAAGAGGTAATAAAGAAAATCCGGAAAAAAGGCACCCTCAAGATACATGAAGCGAACCAGATCATTCTGCATGGGAGTCAAGCACTCAACTTCAAATCCGATGCAGCACACATTTCGCCAGTATTTTTTAACCTCATTAACCGCACATCGAAACGTCCCATTGTAAACCCGGCACAACCAACTTCATACTTAGCGGCAAATTCTGTGAAGAATGAACAACTGATTGAACCCGCCAACAATCAAGTTGTCATTGCTAACAAATCGACGAAAACAAATTATCTATTGAAAGCAATTAAAAAACGTCCGAATTATCGTTGTTAATTTAACATAAAACGTAAGTTAGAAAATTTTTTTGAGCCATAGAAACATTTAGTAATTAAAAAGATCTATTGTCAATTTAGCCATGAAGATGATCGATAACATCGATCGAATGCACGGTAAACGACAATAAATTTATAGTATACATCTTGTTTTTATGGACAACAAATTTTGGGAGGACTCAAGCAAAACAAACATTTTAATGTATCTACCTCACCAGCAATACAATTAATTTAATTTAACGTTGTTTTATAGGAAAAGCCTTTAGTGCTCATTATAATAGGTCGAGACGGTCGAGACGCAATACCACATTTTCGTTCCTCTGCAATTCAAACAAAAATTGAACGCACTCATATCAAATGAATTCGGCCCATTCCATAATATAAAGCCACTTTCAGACACCATGGACAACAATATTCAATAACAAGCTTCCTGTGTCTTTTTCATCATAATAACGTTCAGTAACAATAAAGCTTAAAAATCAACAACTTGTTTTTAGGAAATATGACAATATATATCTAGTGGAAGAAGTTATTTCAAGTTTCGTCTTAGTTCCTTACGCTACATTTTTTTACCAAATAGTACTAAGACGAGACATGAAATAACTTCTTCCACGAGATAAATATTGTCATCCTTACTAAGAACAATTTTTTAATTTATCCTTAATCTTTACTTTTCTTTAACTCGTAGCCTTCGAAACTGCAAGTGAAATTTGTTATTGTACAATATTGTCGCAAATGTCGCGATTTTTTTATCATGATCATTCATGGGCCATGTAAGTGTAAATGGTGTAAATGCATCATTAGGCCAGTAAGTTATTGCTTGCCAGTTATTATTCGACATTAATACGTCACATACAATGTGATGAACATATATACATGAAACACAACTTACCGGTCCATATGCATTTAATAGTTATTTACACTACAAGGGAGAGGTACGAAAGTATCTCCGAGTGGTGTATTATATTTTTCATGCTTCATATGCGGTGCGAAAGTAAAAAATATAAGTACGAACACAGAAATAAAAATTAAATTAAATTTTTAAAAAGTTTAATAAGTAAAATTTTTCAACTGACTAACTTTAAAAAAGCATCGTGCACCTTCACACTTCTGGTTTGAAGAAGAATTCGAGAAAAAATCCCATTTTTGAATTTTTTTATTCACTTTTTCAGAGTCGAAAGTGTCTCTTTTTTCCTCTTTTTTGACTTCGAGAAAAGTCTCTTTTTTCCTCTTTTTTGACTTCGAGAAAAGGTATCTTTTAGATTTTTTTGATATAGGAACCCTAGTAAAAGTAAAAAATTAAGAAAGTGAGAATGATGGCGAATTCCATTAGTTAAAAATATCCGATTTTAACTTATTTATATGGGAAAATGGAAATTCCTTAAATTTATATCTCCGGATCTAGTCAACCGATTTTAATGAGTGAAACATCAATTCGGAAAAAATATTTCCAGAGGGGTACATCGCAAGGGGGAAGTCAAAAGGTTACTGTATATATGCTTCTTAGTCTACGAAAACATTTTCTTGTAAGGGGCCATTCACATATTACGTACGCACTTGGGGGGAGGGGGGGGGGGTTTGTGAAAAGCGTATGAAACTGTACGATTTTCACTGGGGGGAGGGGGGGGTATTGAATGAAAAGCGTACGTACGTGGTCAACACAATTTTTTTTATTAAGAACATGAAAATTTGAAATTTTGAAATTACAAATTTGTTTTTCTTCGTACAAACTTTTCTGCACACTGGCGTATAACAAAGGATATCAATTACAGGAATCACAACTAAAAATCGGAATCCCTCAAAATGGTTTGTAAAACAGTTTAAACGTTATAGTGTACATTTTCTTTGTTTTCTGGCTCGACAAACTCCTCTTTTTCTTCTAAGTCGATGTTACACACCCATTCGACGTCTTTTTCGTCGTCGTACGATCAGTGGCGGATTAAGGTTCTCAGCGACACTGGCACCCATTCTTTTAGCGCCAACTTTCCTAGTTTGTTCTGAATAAAGTTTCCGACATCAAAAATACTTTTGTACTTTAGATTACGTTCCACACTTCCAAGGTCAGTTGCGGCTGCACAGAAAAATGAAATCCATAGATTTTGAGATACACAAAGTCGAGAAAGTAAAATCGATCGAACTGATCTGTCAGAAGTTTATTCTATCAAAATTTCATTTCGTATTCGCTTCGTAGTACATTCTCCTGTACAAAAATGTAAACTTTAAGTCGATCGAATCAGTCGAGTAGTTAAAAAATGAATAAAAAATTCACTAGGTTCTTAATAATGTAGTAAGCTCCCTGGTGCACAGACAAAAATCCGGTGATACATCGAAATTGAAATCGATCGAGCTGTTAACAACGGAAAAGATTACATTTAACAACAGTCTCTTTCAGTTTCAACTTACGGCTGGTTGCAGGCAAAAACGCTTAAAAAACCCGTTGAAACAAATTATGTAATCTAAACAATTTTATCAATAAATGGGGTATAAGAATCAGTTTTAATCCTGACGTTTAGTCCAGAGACGTTTGTCAACAAAACTCACGATTCATTGAAGTTATATGAAATAGGACAAATCACGGTTCATTTAGGTCCACCTTGCATTTTAAAGTAACCCATTGATTTTAATACAGTAAACCAGAAATAATTAATGAAATTTATGTTTATCAAGTAAACAAAAGATAAATCTTTGAAATAAAAGTTGATTTTCATCTCATTGCATTGTTCCAAAACCGCTCTATTGCTAAGAAATATAGTTGGACATTTATCCACAATACACAATACTTTCCTCGAGGACGAAATTTTTTTTCGTAAACTCGAAATAATTCTATTTTTCCATGTGTAAAAACCCCATTTTAATAATGTGTCATGTTAAGCACAAGGTGCAAATAATTTTTCTACGTGAAATGACATTGAAGAGAATTTCGGAATTATAATACCTTCACTGTAAGATTAAATTTTTCAGGATTAATTTTTTCAATTTTTATTTTGAAGTTTTTTTATCTAACGAGACGACACTAAAATGATACACGTACTGACCGAACTCAGCGCCAGATTTCTCCAGCATGTGCATGGTCCCGAATTGCCTATAGGTTAATCCGCCCCTGCGTACAATAATAACGCCATTTTTTCGTTCGTATTTTCATTTGTGTTAAAAGTATGAATTTAGTACGTACTTAATGGGGGGGGGGGCGGGGTGGAAAACGTACGACTGCGTACATGGGGGAGGGGGGGTCTAAAATTGGCATTTTTGTGCGTACGTAATATGTGAATGGCCCCTAAACTTTTTGGCGGTAAGACTTGCTTCACGGCCCTGTCAATTTGTCAAAAAATGACCCTACCAAGAGTGGAACGGTGAACTTATATCGCGTGAAGCTCTAGAATTCTTACATTTATGAAAACAAACAGAAATTGAAGGCCTTCATTCCTTCCCTTCTTCAAACTGTCATCACGTAAAGTGAATTTGAACTTGTATTAGGAAAATTTGTGTGGAGAAAAATGTGACGTTTTTAACAGAAAACAAAAAAGTAAAATAAACAAAAGAGGGTTGTGAAGATCGCAAAAGCACTCACCGGTGTTCTTTCTGTTTACACCTCCCAAAAGGAAAAAACCAACCTTTGACATTGAAACATTTTTCAATTTCATTGGTTATTACTAAATTGTGCCAAGTCGGTCCTTTCGCGAAGAACAATCTCAAACTTCAAATTCTCACTCACATCGCGCCCTAAGTCCGTAAAATAGAACGAACCCACACATCTATCCTCAAAATTAAAAGACGGCTAGTCGGTCCTTTGTCGGAGAACAATTTCATATTTTCCCTCCCTTAAGTTCGAACGGAATACCCACATCTCCCCTCAACACTTAGAGTCCAATTCTTCAAATTTGTCAGAAAGTGACATAAACGGAGGTACAACGGCGATTTTTCAAATTTGTTAACACAGCATACAACTATAAATTACAAATGCACGATTCTAGCTTAGTAAACAACTCTTTCCTTTCCCACGCTTCAGTACGTGAAGTACAAATAATAGATAATTCTATTGAAACAGAAACACTGCTTCGACCTCAAGGCGGTTTTTAGAACCGTACGAAGTACGAAGGTCTGATGCGTTTACTACCACGTTTGTTACATTGCGAATTCGAACCCGGGAGTAAGGGGGAAACTTTTTTTGTTGCGTCCAGATGACAAATCAGCGAAAAAAAAACATAGAAGGGACCCGTGCGTATCAGAATAGATGCGGCAAACAGAGTTGATGTTACGAAAAGACTGGAACGTATTTAAGTAAATATTGCGTTCACATTAGACTGTATTGGAAATTACCCGTAGGGCAATTTTGAAAAACCCGTCCGAAGTAACGGTGTAAAAAAATTCTCCGAACGCACGAAATTGACCTCCAAATAGAGAAAAATGTTCTCCTCAATTTTGTCTACAACATAGCAAAAGACTATTTTTTGGGCTAGGGCTGACCTAGGGCTTTAAGTAAATGCCTCGCATACATACTTCCAAAGACAAAAATGTTTCCCTCAATTTGCTCTGCAACATAGCAAAAAACATTTTTTTATGTTAGGGCCGACCATAGGACCGACATGAGGCCCACTTGAGCCCTAAGCACAGGCAAAAATTCTTCTATAAATTGTCGGCCGTGTTTTTGAAAAGTTTTTGAAAATCGGAAGAGATTTACTCGAGTTATGTACAATAAACACGTAGGGCCCTAACAAAGACTCTTTTTTAGTGCCCTAGCTAAGTCCAAAGACTCAAATCGAAAAATGTTTCTTCCACAAATTGTCGGTCATGCCCAGATCTTTCAAACAAAAAAAAATTTGAAAATCGGTAAAGATTTACTCTTTAGTTAACTTTTTGTATTGCTGATCAGCATGAAGTCAACCAAATAATAATGAACGAGCATCAAGCAGTTAATTTTAAATCGGATGCGGAGCACGTTTCACCAGAATTCTACAATTTGATTAAGAAGAGTATGAAAACTCGAATTGTAAACAACGCTGGGAGAAAACAAAAAGTGAGCGTAGCCGCAATATTCGACCACCTGATGACAGAATCGAATTGTCAACAGATAGTAAACACAAGAGAAGATAAGCTAACAAGAATTGATAAAATCTTGGCTTTCGCCAACAAGATTGAAATTATTTATAATTTTCATCTGTGATAGTTTACAATTACTGTACAGTAAGTAAAGTGAATGCCACTAGTGTACAACAAAAATGTCTAGTTTAAGTTTCCTCAAAAAATTTATTATAATTTAGCCTGAAGATGGTCGTGGCATACGACCGAATGCAAGTGGAAGATAATAAATTGTAAACATAAGCAAACGTTTTTGAATTGATCAGCTCCAGGCTATACAACCATCATAAATAAAGATTTACTCGAGTTATGTACAAAAAACACATAGAGCCCTATCAGAGACTCGTTTTAGTGCCCTAGCTAAGTCCAAGGGCTCAAATTAAAAAAAGTTTCGTCCATAAATTGTCGGCTATGCCCAGATCTTTCAAACAAAAAAAAAATTATGAAAATCGGAAAAGATTTACTCGAGTTAAAAAAAGTTTTTGAAAATCGGTCAAGATTTACTCAAGTTATCGTGTACAGACAGACAGACGGACAGACGGACATTTTTTTTTCGCTGATTTGTCATCTGGAGGCAACAAAAAAAAGTTTTCCACTTACCCCCGGGTTCGAATTCGCAATGTATCAAACGTGGTAGTAAACGCATAAGACCTACGTACTTCGTACGGGTCTAAAAATGTCCGTCTGTCGGTCTGTCTATCCGTCAACACGATAACTTAACTTAACTTGACCGATTTTCAAAAATTTTTTTCGTGAAAGATAGTCGAAAAACTGAGGCCAAGTTCGAAGATGAGCAAAATCGGTCGAATAGTTCCGGAGATATGGTCAAAAAGGTGTCCAAAAACGTGGTTTTTCGAAGGTCAGTGAAACTTTTTCACGCATATCTCAGCAAGTACAGCACGTTAATTGTTCAAATGAGCGTCAAATGAAAGAATTAGATGTCACAAAACTGGGAAAACATATTTGTGGAAATCGATTGAGTGGTTTGGGCACTGGAACCCACGGAATGGAGAAAATTTTATTTCTCAGCTATATACAATACGAGATGGGCTTTCATCAACCTATTGTTTATTATGATTATGAAACACAGGGACTTACTCCCGAAGATAAAGTTGAAGAGAATTAAATTTTAGCGAACACGTGTTTCAGGGTTTTCTCGAAAAATGTCCCATTCCTGGGATTTAGCCACATGTAGAATTCAGAGCGATGACTCATATGTCTAGAACTTGACTATGGCAGTTAGAAAGTTGCTTCCAAAGACAAAGTTGTAGACAATTAAATTTTAGCGAACACGTGTTTCAGGGTTTCCCCGAGAAATGCTCCAATCTTGGGATTCAGCCATTTCTAGAGTTCAGAGGGATGACTCCTATCTCTAGAACTATGGCAGTTAGAAAGTTGCTTCCAAAGACAAAGTTGTGGAGAATTAAATTTTAAACGTACATCGGGAGGGCTTTCAACATTACCTTGGGTAATTTTTATGAGTCATTCAAACTTTTATAGTTCTAAAGGAATTTGAATCTGACAATCATTATATCAAGAGAACTTGACTATGCATTCTGATGCGCATTATATTTATGATACATAGTAAGACTTTAGTACGTCGAGGCTTTTCGCACGTGAAGTCTTTACATACGGGTCGGCTTTGCTTATGTTTTTAAGTAAAGACTGGGCTTATTTTGTCTGACAAGGCCTCTGCCACCCGGGATCCACGTTATCATTAAAAGGGATTCTTGATCAAGAATCTATCGCTACTTTTCTATAAGGAGCCCTCCATAAGGTACGTACTTCCTCAGGGGGGAAGGGGGTCAAGAAATCCGAGAGATTGTGTACGAGGAGGAGGGGGGGGGGGGTATAATTTGGAATAGTACGTACTTACTGAAACCTTCGACAAAAACATTAAGAATAAAGAAGAAAATGAAGGAACAACTTTTTCACAAATATCTCATCAAGTACAACATCAACTCAGATATAGTTCATTTCAGTGTAAAATGGAAGTTAAAGATTTCACACAACTGGGGAAACTGTTTTTGTGGAAACCGATTGAGTGGTTCGGGCACTCGAGCCCGTAAAGTTGACGAAATTCAGTGAACTCGGCCATATACGATAGGTGGTGGCATTTGTCGATATTCACTTAAGTGATAAAGTGATCTACTTCCATGGAAAAAGTTGTAGACAATTGAACTTCAGCGAACACGTGTTTCAGGGTTTTTGGGAGAAATGGCCTAATCCCGGCAAATATAGTATTGAGAATTGTGTGTGCCACAGTTAGAAAGCTACTTTCAAAAACAAAGTTGTAGAGAATTAAATTTAAGCGAAAACATGTTGCAGGGTTTTGTGGAAAAACGCCATAATTCCATGATATTGCTTTATACATAGTTCTAAAAGATCTTGAAGATGTATACTGATACGTACGGGTCTTTGCATATGTTTTATATATGTTAATATATAGCTAATTCAACTGGTAATTAAAAAATTTTGAATATGAAAACATTTCAAATTTCATACGTACATGGGGGGAGATGGGTCCTGAAAATCGTACGAAGGGGGAGGTGGGTTTCGAAAAATCGATTTTTTTGCGTACGTACTTTATAAATGGCCCCTAACCTGGTCGATGGTTTATTCGGTACTGTCGGAAAAAATTACACGGGCCATACTCGGTATAACATTTGAACTTTGATATCAAAACAAGGAAGTATGCGGGCGATATTGCACTCTCATTCAATATCGCCCGTGCAATATCGCCCGCACTTTTTTTTGCGGGCGATAAACAAGTAACCTCTAGCAGATGTGTAAGAGCTTTTGCAGATTTATCTCTGCTATTGAATATGATATTTACAATTGAAAAACTAACGAATTTCACGAGTGTGAAAATGTCACGAGTGTAGCGAACGACTGTCAATATTTTCACACGAGGCAATCGTGATATTTGACTATTAAATTAATGTATATATATGTATATATATGTAATAGTATGGCAACTCCTACTCCTGCGCCGCTACCAGCATGTTATGCAACATGTTCATGCACATTAGACATTTTCACAACCCCTCTTAAAAAATAGCATGCTAAATTTTATGCGATGTTCTGTCAAATTGTACTGCTGATGAGCTGTCGTGTTTATGTCGAAATGACAGTCGAACAATCGAACGAGTCTCATTTCAACAAAAACGGCAACTCACTGAGCAGTACAAATTTGACAGAAACTTGCATAAAATTTACCATGCTATTTTTGAAGAGGGGTCGCGACCGGTCGTGAAAACGTCTGTTAATTTTGATTTGAAAGAGACATTCAGTTTAAGTGCAAACCTAGTTCCAAAACCTTTGAATGCACTGTATAAAACGTTGAAAAAATTAGTGAAATTTTAGTCTCGGTCGAAAGACCTGATCCATTCAAGAATAATTCAAATAAAAGTCCTCTGCCACCGTGAATGAAATCACCATGGAAACATTAATGAAAGTCATTCAAATGTTTATTTATTATTTTGATTATCACTCATGGTGTCACATTTAATCGGAAGTGATTAAAAAATGTTGTCTGTACAAAACTAATGAATGAGAATGACTCTATTGATGTTTCTCACCATTTTTGGACCCGTACGAAGAGAGTAGAGCTTGATTTTTGGGAATAAATAAGAAAAATCTAAAAAATTTTAACCAAATTTCGGATGGCATAATTAGCAGAGCTTAGCAGAGCGCGCTAGTCAATTTTACACCGTCTGAAAACTAGCGCCGCTACCGCTAGTAGCGCGGTTTTTAGGGCTTGCGCTAGTAAATCGCGCTAGCGCTAGTGCTTTAGATTTATCAGTTTGGGCCGGTCCATTATTGGTCCTTGAAACACAGATCTGATGATCCTTTGTTTCGTAACCCGTTCATCATGTAAATCTCGAAAACCTTCCAGTCCCTACCAGGAACCTGTCTAGAGCGGCAGGTCCCATTTTGGAGACATTTTCGGGTTGGACTACATGACTTCCTAGTGTCCTGAACCTTAGTGAGGAGAATTTCGGGCATTCGCATATGACGTGAACGCCCGTCTCCTCACTTAGGCCACAGGTGCAACTGGGGTCATTAGAGATTCCCATTTTTGCCAGGTGCTTGCTTAGTCCGCAGTGCCCGGTGATCGCACCCACCACCCTCTTGATGCGTGTCCTGTCCATATTTAGTAGTTCTTTGGCCCACTTCCCATCGGGCACCGGGAAGAAACGCTTTGTGTGCATTCCTCCTTCATAAGTGTTCCAATGGTTAGCGAATTCCGACCTCACCCAACTCTTTATTGCTTTTACGCATGCCGAGTGTGGGATGGGTATGAGAGGTTCTGGCCCGCAACCCAATGTAGCCGAGCCTGTCCTCGCCAGCTCATCCGCCTTTTCGTTGCCCTCCACGCCAGAGTGTCCGGGAACCCAGACCAGCGTCACCTGATTTCTCAGTCCCATCGGGTTCAAGGTTTCCTTTAACTCTTTTACTAGCTTGGATGTAACGACAGGCGAGATGAGCGCTTTGATCATTGCCTCGCTATCAGAACAGACTGTGACCTTTTTCCCACATGTATCTGGTGGGATTGCTTCCCGCGCTCCCATCAGTGCCGCGAAAATCTCAGCCTGAAAGACGTCGGCATACCCACTTAGGTGGTACCACCTTTCCGCCAACGGTTCCGGGGAGAATACTCCGGCTCCCGTACCTTCTGAAGTTTTAGAGCCATCAGTGAAACTCACAATTACTTCATCTGATAGGCAGCTTGGCCAACCTTCCAGCCATTCAGACCTATCGGGTATGACAGTCTCAAAACGCCTTACGAAGTCCGTCTCCGGTTGCATTCGGTCCCTAGGCATCTCAAAGACCTCGTTAGTGATAGCCTTCTTGATTCTTCCATGGCCCGAAGTGAAATTCGGAGTCCAAAGATCGTTCTGAGACAGTCTATCCGCCGTAGCAAAAGCTTTCGCCTTCAATGCCACGTGGACCGGTGGCAGGTTAATTAATGTCTCCATAGCCGCCGTGGCTGTCGATTTCATAGCTCCGGTAATACAAATGCATACCAGCCTTTGAATCTCGTTCATCTCTTTCCTCGCACTCCTAATGTCGAGCTTCGGCCACCACACAACGCAGCCGTGACTCATCATAGGTCTTATGACAGCTTCATACATCCACCGTATAGCCTTGGACGGCAGGTCCCAGTTTCTTCCAAATGAGTTCCTGCATATCCAGAAGGCTACTAGAGCCTTCTGTGCCTTGTCCTTGACGTGCTCGATCCAGTTCAACTTACGATCGAGAATAACTCCCAGGTATTTCACCCAAGCTCCAGGAACGATATCTTTATTGAACAGCCTCAATTTCCCCACCCGTTCGTGACCAGACGTCCTTCTACTAAAAAGGACAATGTCAGTCTTGTCCGGATTTACCCTTACCTCTGATCAAAATTGTCAGATCGTCCGAGTACCCTTGAGCGAAAATTCCTTCGTCGTTCAGCCTCCTAATTAGAGAGTCCACGACCATGCACCACAGCAGTGGGGATAGTATTCCCCCCTGAGGGCAGCCTCTAGATGCCCAGAAACTTACCTTGTGGCCACATACCGTTGCCTCAACTGCCCTGTTTCTGAGCATACTAGTGATCCACCTCGTTACTACCGGTGCTACTCCTCTACTCTCTAGGGCCTGGCGAGTGATCTCAAAATTGGTGTTGTCAAAAGCGCCTTGAATATCCATAAAGCATCCAAGTGCAATTTCCCCACCTCCAAAAGATCTCTCTACCTTGGCCACCAGATTGTGAAGAGCAGAATCGGTAGATTTCCCTACCTGGTATGCGTGCTGATTCGCATGCAGCGGATACCTCGGAAGGATTTCGTCCCTGATATAGAAATCTATCAGCCTTTCTAACGTTTTCTGTACGAAAGATGTGAGACTGATAGGCCTGAAGTCCTTAGCCTCACAATGGGAGGGTTTACCTGGCTTCGGTATAAATGTTACCTTAACGGTTTCCCACGCCATTGGTATGTGACCAAGAGCTAGCGAACTTTGCAGGGTTCTGCAGAGCGGTTCCAACAGAATCTCTCCGGCTTCTTTTAGAAGACCAGGGAATATTCCGTCGTTTCCCGCCGACTTGAATGGCCTGAACCTCCCGATGGCCCATCTCAACCTGTCCACAGTGACAATCCGGCTAGCCAGAGCCCAGTCCTCCTCTGATGGCGAGTGTGGAGCTGGTTCTCCGAGGTCGCTTTTCTCGTTACTGCAGCCCGGGAAATGGGTCTCCAGAAGATGTACAGCCGTTTCATTCCCGCAACTCGTGAATTCCCCACCCGGCCTCGATAATGAGCCTGGTGTAAGCTTCGAATTCTTTGCAAGGATTTTATGAATTCTGGCATAGTCTGGAACGTGATCCATTTCTGCACAGAAGTTTTTCCATGCCTCCCTCGCTTTCCACCGGACCGCCTTACTGAACATTCTCTGTGATGTTCTGTAGGCGTTCCAATCTACATCCCTGGAGGTTCTCCTGGCTTTATTCCAGGCTTTACGAGCTGTTTTCCGAAGTTCTCCGATCGCTCGGCTCCATAGCCTATCTTTCCGTCTCCCACTAGATTTTAGTTCTGGGCACGAGCTCTCGTATGCCTCGGTTAACAGCGACGTAATGCTATTCACGGCTTTTTTAACCTCATTAACCGCACATCGAAACGTCCCATTGTAAACCCGGCACAACCAACTTCATACTTAGCGGCAAATTCTGTGAAGAATGAACAACTGATTGAACCCGCCAACAATCAAGTTGTCATTGCTAACAAATCGACGAAAACAAATTATCTATTGAAAGCAATTAAAAAACGTCCGAATTATCGTTGTTAATTTAACATAAAACGTAAGTTAGAAAATTTTTTTGAGCCATAGAAACATTTAGTAATTAAAAAGATCTATTGTCAATTTAGCCATGAAGATGATCGATAACATCGATCGAATGCACGGTAAACGACAATAAATTTATAGTATACATCTTGTTTTTATGGACAACAAATTTTGGGAGGACTCAAGCAAAACAAACATTTTTAAATATCAAAAAACTCAAAGCAAGTTGATAATCCGAATTCATCCCAAAATCCT
>CM055406.1:84598949-84627687 GCA_029228625.1 Pseudolycoriella hygida
TGGTTTGGTTACCATGCCCCTCTTGGCTAGAGCCGATGAAGTCCCAGTATTGGTTTTTACGCCTCTACTAGTCCTTTTCGTTCCCACCATTGAGAGAGCCGGTTTGTTCGTCCCATCACTCTCCAACTGGCCTACCGCATCTCCTGTGGAAGAATAATTAGTTATAGCCATGTCAGATACTGATTGGAAATTTACCTTCTTACCTTTGGAGGCGGATTTCACTTTAGTACCACTATGTGTGGGCGTCCTTGAGACATCCATCCTCTCACCGTTGGCACGTCCACATTCCCGGCAGCAGTGGATTGTTCCTCGGTTTCACCCCTCCGGGCGCCACCGTTGTCAACCACAACCACCGTTCCTGTAGCCTTGCCGCTGTGATTTTCAGGTCCCTCCTTCCCCATGCTAATTCTTTCGGGCTTAAAAGTGATAGCATCGAGAAGCCAGTGAGCCCTGAAGTTCCACGATTTTAGGATCTCAGCCGAAACGTCATCCACCTTCAGCTGGAATCTTGTTTGATCCCCTCTAATTGTGGAATTTTTTATCTCCCAGTACCGTGTTCTCAGCTCCGGGTTATGGGCCCTTAACACGTCCAGAAAATAAATCCCCGTCGTTCTCCAAGGTACGATCACGCTCATCCGCAGCATCCCCTTAGGCCGATTAATGGCCTCCCACTGGCTTTTCAACATTGTGTTTAGGGCCGCGTTCTTCCAAGGTTGCAGCGTTGGGACAACTTCCTTTAACCACGCCAGCGAGCGGTCATCAACACATACCAGCGTCAGCTCGTTCTCACCCAAGTGTTTACCATTAAAGCTTAAGGCCTTCGTTTTGGAGCCTATGAACTTCTCTAGCTCCCTCACGATAGCCTCCATGGCTAGTTCCACTTAGTCGGCGTCAATCATCACGCCATTCGCTCCCGCCACAACATAGGTGAGCGACTCTTGCACAGCATCTTTGTATGTTGTGATGCCCGAGGTGGAGCTTGGCGGTGGCACATTTGCCGGTCGTTTCTGTGGGGGGGTAATCCCCTCTCCCGTTGTGGGACTCCTAGGTCTTTTGCTACGTGCCGACCTTTCTCTATTTGGAGGTGTTAATTTCGGAGTCTTTGCCGGGGTTGTCTTCACGCCCTCCAGAAGCGCTTTAGGCTTCCGCCGTCGCTTCTTCTCCGCCCCACTTTTATTCTTCCGTTTTTTCGCTCCTTGCCCGCTCGCCTCGCTCGGTTTTGCTCCCGTACTTTCTTCCGATTTTTCGGGGGGCCATTTGGTAGGCCTCAACGTGACCTTTACATCATCTTCATCTGACAGCAGAAGAATGTCATGGTCCATTTCCATAGCCCCATCGTTTTCCGCCACGGTTCCAGCACTATTACCTGCGCCGTCCGCCGTGTCGACTTCCATTTCAAATCAATTTAGGGAATTCACAACCACTTCGTATGTCTGGTGACTGTGAGTCTAAATGCCAGTTGGCTCGCAACACTTTATTCCGATCTACTACAATTTTTGGATTACACTTTTCGACATCCGTCAGCACTGATTTTCGGAACCAGCTGATTTTTGCTTGTCAGCTGTCACTCTAATTACTTTGTTTACATCCAAAAAATTTATTTTCCGATCGCGAAAAAGCACTATTAATTTAATATTTTCCACTGCACTTCGACACTCCCGCACTCTAGCCTTCCCAATAAACCGATTCGTATCACACAATGCGTATGTCTTAGCCTTTCTGTAGAATATTTCGTGAAAAAGTATAGCGGTGTATACAACGCGTGGTACTTCTAAAGAAACGTCACTACTAGCGCTAGAGTGCTAGTCCAAGTCCCTATTTATAATCAGATAATTGATCACTTTTTTCAAATTTCAACTTTCTTCATCCTAAAAACTTGAGTAGACAGGGAGGCTTTCTGAGCCATTATTTCTATTTACTCCTCAGCTGGAGGAAGTCAGATTCCTGGACCTGAATCTTCTGAATTATTTTATCGTAACTTTTTTCGAAAACCAATAGCAATAATGATTTCTTATTAATCCTGAAATTCCCGAACAAACTACCTTGCCGAAATATATTGGTATAACTAATCAGACAAAGTGCATGTTTGTCAATTTCGTTTGAAAATACCTCCCTCTTTCGGTAGGACAACCAGGACGTTACAGGCCAGTCCGTTAATCTATCACAATAATTCACATAACAGCAATTGACAACACATATCCTAGAGGCATTTTGTGTATTTTGTATAAATAAAGATTTTTCTCTCGGGACAATTATGGTTTCAACTGAGAATATCCAGAGCAAAAATTTTCTAATGAATTTTCACATCTGTGGGAATTTTTCACATCAGTGAAAGTTCATTCGTCACATTTACCTAAAAAATTATTTGATTTTCTAATTTTTTTTGCACATCTCGACACATTTTCACTCAAATTTTGTAGATGTGCAAAAATCGGATGACATTCTCCAACAGTTTCGATAAATGTGTCATTCAGAAATCTCGAAATGACAAATTTTCACAGATGTGATTCAAAGATCATGTGATTTTTAGGAATGTGTTCTACATTTTCCGACATTTAGTCATGTGCTAAGCAAGTTGTGCCGATTCTCAGGCGAAACCAAACAAACGTCCACGCAGGCTCGGAAGTAATAAGTTCGGCATGTACCGTATGTTAAAATTTCAAATTACAACGGAGTTAATTGGAAATTTTTTATGGAAAATTTTCATTGAAGTTAGTGGTATGTGCTCAAAACTCGAATTCCTTTTCAACATTCGGCGAGAAGCTTAAAATGAACAAAATAATACTCACCGGCGAGGAGTGTATGTACACGAAATTCTGCTTAAAAACATTTACACATCTAAGCATTTAAAGACATACATGTAATTGCAGGTTAGGTGGTGTTTAATTTGCATGTATAAGTTGAAATCTGTAGATGTCTAGCCGACGAGTGTTTTTTCTTAAATTCTCGCTTGTTGAAAATAGAGGTCCATGACGTCTTCTAGTGACTCTTCACCCTTACAAATTGTTCAACCTGGAGTGAGTGTGTTATCTATATGAGTCTCTGTTTCTTGCTAGCACTTAAAAATCAGAAGGTAAGTAAGCTTTATGATAACCAAATAATCATACGAAACCATTATTGTGTTATTTTCAAATAGAAAATTCAGTAAATGTGGCCAATTTTATTTAACATACTAGCGCTTTGCTCAAATTTAAAGAGCGCTAACGCTAGCGCTAGTCTTTTCTCTAGAAATAGCGGCGCTAGGCACAGCTCTGATAATTAGTATTGATGTTGTGTAGTAATTTTAATTTTTGTGTCGAAAAGCTCTCTTCACACAGAAAGAGTATAATAAAAGTTTGGTAACACTTCATAAGTTATTGTCAATAATATGTGTATCGTATTTTTTAATGGAAAAATACAATTTCTACTTATTTCTCCCCCACATTCGATCAAAAGCAAGTCACCCTAGACAAATAAACTCTTTTATCAAAAATAATAGTTAGCATAAAAAACAGAACTGTTAAACAATCAGAAAAATTATTTTGTGTTTACATTTTCCATTTTAGTCATATTTCCCATATAATAGAACTACTACCGTAAACAAAACATTACGTTCATGTTATCGATTTTTTTGTGTTAGACAAAGTTCGGTTTTTAAAAATGGAACATGGAAAATATCAATAAATTTGATAGCATATCAAATGAATTTTTCACAAAAATTGAATAAAGCAACCTACATGTGAACATTTTTGTACTTACATTAACAGACGTATCGATCGATTGTGTTTGAAAAAAATTAAACGTTTCGCCATTTCGATTTATTTATTTATAACAAAATTATTATTCTTCTAGCAGTGAATTATAAGAATTGAATTAGAGCTAGTGCATAGTGAAAGTATATCGAATGAGAAAAATAACATATTGAAATGGATTTATTCATGAGTGAAAATGACTGAGAGTATTGCGAATTTCGTCAAACGAAATCTTTAACGTTTTTATCGTCGCGTCTTCTTCATCTTTTATGCCTACGATAAATTGCAGATTTTACATTACAATACAACTCATACACACATTCACTGTATGAATAGGATTATTTTGTCATTGACATGACGCTTCAGACGCTGACAACTAGAACATTTGTGTTATGGAGAACATTTAGAAGAGATCAACATTTCGGCTACAGTGCCAATCTTCAGCCAAGTCATGTAACTTGATATGTTGATGGGAAGGTGAACGACGAAACATTGAAACTTCTATATACTCGGTTAAAGGGGTTAAAGGTAAAACTGGGGTTTGTGAATCATTACGAGAATAATAATTTAAACGCATATGTTGGGAAATTTCAGAAGCGCAGTTAATTCTAATCCTGAAAAGTCGCGTCTCCAAAGGTAATTCTCATACCTGCTTTCGCATTTATTTGTTCCCGCCTTTCAGCCATTTTGTGACAGGCGCCATTTTGTCGTGTGTTATGTGAGATTTTTGATTCCATTTCAACTCAATTGCACTACTTATTCAACTGTGCTAACCATGATAGCAATACGGGAGAATTTTTGGCGCTGTTTTGGTGAACCACTATGTGAGAAAGCACACAAACTTGTTTAAATTCTTACATGTTTTTGTATTCAAATTCTTTTATTATGCGGACTTTCGTCACAAAATAGTTAGATTCTAAACCTTTCACCTTTTCATGCTTGCTTAGAGAACCGAAAGTATTTTCCTCAAAGTTCTTTTGGTTCTCTTAGCAAGCATGAAAAACTCAATACACCACGCTAAAACGAGTAGCCCTTGTGGTGTAAATGACTATTTTCGAAAAATTCGTAATAACAGCAATTTTTTTTATCATATACATAACACGGGTAACACTGGAAAATGTCAGTACAAAATCTGTAAAATTACGCCACCTTTATCAGTGAAAGTCGGAAGGGAAATCTTAATCTATAGGAAATGGAAAAGGTTATTACCAATCAATGTTTAGAAGAAATAGTATATTACTGCCATATGAGACAAAATTGAGAATTACTTGTTATGTATATATTGTATATTAAGAGTGAGTGATTAGAATTTTTGCTCACATAGCAGTACAATATTTTATCTTTCAGGAGGGAATATTGAATACATTCAACGTTTCTGTATATATGAGTGTATGTGTGGCGATCGAGGTGACGATTATTTTCTTAAGGTGAATTGTATTTGACTCTTTGTCGGTGGCTCAGCTGGTTAGAGCGTAGACTAATGTTTTTATACCGATCGTGTGTTCAATTCATGGTTGGGCCACTTTCATTTTTTTATTCAATTAAACAGATGAACATTTACGAAAGTGCATCGTTGCATTTTAATTTTACTTTTTTGGATAAATATTCATTCTGTTAATCATATAACATTACTTCATACACTCAACTAAAAATGACATCTTAGTAAACACCACTAATTCATTGGTGCCCTGTATAAAATCTAATGAGAATGTGTTGCGCTGACTGACATTTGGTTCGTATTCATGTTACTGGGGTTACTGGTACTAAATTTCTAATGTTTTCTTAGTTTGTTTTACAATTTATAAATTTTAAAGAATGAGTGTCGAAAAGTTCCTTCGGGTTTATATTGTTTATAAAATTTATTGAATTTATAGGTTTTAAGGAACCCCTAATTTCATTATCTCTAGAAACTAAAAGTTTACAGTCTCGTGCTTTTTTTATTAGCTGCCAAAATTTAGCCATTTCGCAGTTTTGCCAATACAAAAAAACATTGAAAAAGAGATAGTCTTAAAAACAGCTTAACTTCGAGAGTAAATAAATTTTAAACAATCTATTAGAAACTGTTGATGTTACAAGGAAATGCCACGGAAATATTTACAAAAATCATAGAATATGTCGCTTTTTCCTCTTTAGTTCTTTAACTATTCTCAAATTTCATGATGTGTGATTGATATCAACAAGACCTGCAAAGCGTCTATTTGTAGTAATTTTCTTTTTTTTCAAAAAATCCTACGCAATAGATCAAAATTTTATCAATTTTCCTAGATTTCGACTATATTTTTCAACACACCATTCTACATTACGTACAGTAAATTCTTACATAACTCTTAGCCGAAATGAAAGTAATAATTTTTCAGGAAAAGTAGTTGCTGCCGCTGGTGGATTTCACATTTCCTCAAATGTCATGTAGTTAGATAGACGAAGTTTTATTTAATTTTCTGTGATTTTACGAATTTCTTGGAAATATTTTTGTCAGTTGACTTCTAATTTCTCCCAAAATTATTCAGTTTTATAAGTCTGGACTAGACCTTTCCAAATAGCCATAATTTGTTGAAATTGGGGCTATTTTTTGACGTTTGAGGAAGTTTTCTGCTAATTTTACCAATTTTTGCATATTACCGTAAAACTCCAAATTTTTCAATACTTTTGGAGGAAATGAAAGTAGAGAAAATTCATAAAAAGTCGGAAATTACGAAAACTGACGTTTTTAGCGTTTTCTTCCTGTTTTTGTCTTTCGAAGCCTCCAAACTTCATACAGTCAGATTCGTCTTGACTAAAGACTTCCAACAAACCCTTTTTTGTTGAATTTGGACAAAATTTAGATGAAATTTTACCAAATTTTCGTTGATTTCCTTCATTTTTTGTATGGAACGGTCCAAATCTCATCGAATTTCATCCTATTCCCTAGTGTTTGACTTGTTTTAGGAAATAGGATGAAATTTGACATTGGAAGGTTGCGTGATGACAATCTATCTACTGTCGACTAAATTTCGATGAAGAGACAAGTGCTTCGCCCACCACCATCGACAATCAATCGACTTAACAGTCGTTCAGTGACGAAATTTCAATGGATGAACAACCGCTTCGCCGATCGCGATACCGACTGTCTGCTGCCATGGACTCTCATTGAAATTGACCGAACATGAACGCTCGTCAACGATCTCGTTAAGTGATGTAAATCAAAATCTAGGGAACATTAAAGTATTTTAGACAAAACCCAGCAAAAATACAAGGAAGAGTATTATTCCTAATAACAATATCATTAGCAATATCATTATTAGTTGCCAAAATATTGATGTTTGTGCACAAAACCAGTTCTTAGTGCATAAAGCACAACATTTCTGAAAATGCACAAATTTTGGGAACAAAATTTCTGAAAATTCGATAATTTTTTTGCTTGCACTTTTTATTCAACTTAAGCCCGTCGAGCAAGATTTCTCAAATTTCCGTGATTTTGTGTGAATTTTGATAAATTTTCTTCATTAATTTTCTTGATTTTCGTGATTTTCCTAAATTTTCATTAATTTTTTTCATTTCCATTAATTATCTTGATTTTCTTATTTTCGTGAGTTTTCTTGATTTTCGTGAATTTTCTCAATTTTCTGAAAAGATTTTCTAAAAGTTAGGCACTGCACTCAACAGATTCTCCCTATTTCTTTTCGTGATGTCTTGAAGTCTATATCTTTCATTCAAGACCTTGAATTTTGAATACAGCGTGGTGCAATTTTTTTAAAAGAATACAACTGTGAACCAGAGCTCAAAAATCAAAATCAAATCAAATTTGGTGAAATCAAATCAATTGTGATCATCAAAATTTTGGACTTGATCCTCAAATCAAAATCATTATTCGTTGAAATCATTTAAAATCAATTTGATTTTCGTTTTTGATTATCAAATGAAAAATGATCTTCAATTTTCCACAATTTATTGTTACATTTACAATAAACACATTTAAAAATAGTAAAAAGAAAAATTTTATCAAAACCGAAGATGGACTGACGACCCGGTCGACCCGTCGAAGCCATCTTTTGCATCTTGTCTAATTAATTAGAGAGTAGCAGTAAATTGAAACTGAAAACCGAAGAGCCCGTCGCGTCGTTCCATGAGGCACCAACGTCTCGAGTAGCAATGGCCCACCAAAAACAAAAGAGATTAGCGGAAACTAGTCGCCTTGACTAGTTATTTTTGCACAAGCCGACGTGACTCAGAGTTACATTTGAGTTTCATTTGAGAGTCGTGAGACCCAATTGACTAGTCAGCTGTTGATAAGATTGAGAACCAGTAGTTCGGTTTATGAAATTCTGATCTTACCGTTCAGTTTATATGTGATTCTCAATTTCCTAATAGTTGCCTTAAACGTTTCACGTGGTATGTTTTGAAACCACAGTAATGAAAAGCGATTAAATGCCATGCACATGTTATTGATAGGCTCATAAAGACCATATTTAGTCCTGTGTTTGTCAACTTCGAGAAAATCATCAGCACAAGTGGGTCTGGAATTTCGCATGATCTTGCTACTGATTTTCGGTGCGTCGATGGTTCCATTCATCAGAAAAGTGCGCAGGCATTGATTCTGCGTCGGGCGAGTGTTTCGATGTTGATCGAATCGCATCTTTCACTATATGGCGGAAGCTTGTGGTTTTCATCCCGCTTCACCGTCCGCCTCTGTGCGTACATCAAAAAATTTTTCTGAATTGATTCAATTCTGTCAACAAATGTGTCTTGATAAGGATGCCAAACAACTGAAACATATTCTAAGTAAGAAAGGACATAGGCAGAGTATATACTTTTCGAAGTTTTAAAATTCTTAAATTTCTTACAAGTTCTCATAACGAAGCCAAGCATTGAGTAAGATTTTGCAATTATATATTCAATGTGTTTATTGAACGTCAGTTTTTGGTCCAAGAGGACTCCCAAATCTTTTATTACCTTAACACGAGTCAACGCAACATCATCGATATTGTAACCGAACTCAATTTTGGATCTTTTTCGAGTGAAGGAGATTACTTTGCACTTATCGACGTTCAAATAAAGTTGACTGATTTTGCACCACTGCAGAAACCTGTTCAAGTCACGTTGAAGAGCACTTGCGTCAAGAACATTTTTAATTCTCATGAAAATTTTCAAGTCGTCAGCATACATTAGGTAAACTGACGTAGAGAAGACTTTAGTAGCGTCGTCCATGAATAGTATGAATAAGAGAGGGCCGAGATGGCTACCCTGAGGTACACCAGAGGTCACGTTAAACATTCTAGAAGAGCAATTCCCTAGCTTGACGAATTGTGAATGTCCATTCAGATAAGATGCATTCCATGCTAGCAAGTTCGAATGAACACCTATTTGGTTCAACTCGTGCAAAAGAATCGAATGTTTGACTCTATCAAATGCTTTCCGGAAATCGGTGTATTTGACGTCTAATTGATGTCTAGATTCCATAACTTTGGTAGCATAGCTAACAAACTCAGCTAAATTTGTAGCTGTAGATCTGCGCTTCATAAAGCCATGTTGTGGCTTTGAAATTACTCGATTGAACTTTGTGGATAAAATAGAGGTGACGATGGCTTCAAATAGTTTTCCTGTTGTTGGTAGAATAGCTACGCCTCTGTAGTTTTCGACATTACTTCTAGAACCACTTTTAAAAATTGGGGTAATATAAGAAGTCTTCCATCTTGATGGAAATTTTCCAGTTCCGAGGGATGAGTTGAAAATCCGAAGTAGCGGAGATGACAGACTCTCAGCACAGGCTTTTAATAAAATCGGAGAGATTTTATCAGGACCTTCACCCTTACTCGTGTCTATACTACTCAAATGGTTCAAAACGTCTTGGATCTCAAAAGAAATTGATCCAATGTCAATGCGCTTTTGTATGGGGTTCATTTGCGGTTCATTTTTGCTGATAAGTTAAAATTAGTATCATTGACAGCTACATAAACGCTTTCGAAGAATTCAGCAAATAGATCACACGTTTCGTTAGGATTACCAGCTTTCTTATTACCTCTAGACATAATTGATGGGTAGCCTGTAGCCTTTTTTCGCGACTTCACGTAATACCAAAATTTTGAAGGGTCAGAAGTTAACATTTCTTCGGTGTTAGTCAAATATTTGTTAAAGGCTTGGTCACGCAAGGAGTGAAATTCTTTACTAATGGACAAAAATTTCATTTTTAGTTTCAGTTTTTCGTCTGGGTTTGTTTCATTTTTAAATCGATTGTGAGCTTTGCTTGTTCTATTTTTTAGATTGCGTAAACGCTGATTATACCAGGGTCGTTAATAACCATTTTCTTTTTGAGTAGAACAAATTTCTCTAATACATCTAACAGAACATCGTAAAATACGTTGACTATGTCATCAACGTCAGAAACGTTTGACATCAGTTGATTCCAGTCAATAGAATGAAAATGGTTATTTAGGCCAGTATAATCGCCTTTTTTGAAGTTAAATTCACTTTGTGATGCCTCACTTTCAATATTCTCGATTCTTTCAACTAAGTCTGCTGAAATAACTATTTCGATAGGATAGTGATACAAATCAATTCGACTCATAGGAACATCAGATTTAATGACTTTAACGTTATTCGCATTGCTGTAAAAGACGAGGTCCAAAATCTTTCCATAATAGTTACGAACGCTGTTAACTTGATGAAGGTTACCACTCATCATGATGATATCGGCTTTCGTTCCTTCACCAACTTTAGTAGGGAGCATCACATTGCTTTCACATGATTCGTCTTGACCACTGATCAAGTCATCAATGCAGTCAATATTGTCATTAAAACGGTCAGGAATCCAATCAACAAGGGTTAGATTAAAATCTCCTAAGACACACAATTCATCATTAACATCCAGGTCTATAAATTTCAGTGTCTTTTCTAATGCATCGTGATATTCGGTGTATACTTTGACAGAGGAGCCAGAAGGAATGTAAAGGCAACAAAGAAAAAGCGAATGATTTTGAAGCTGGGCCATTTCGACGTTGTCGGTCCCAGGCACTAGAACACATTCGCTGGGAATAGATGAACTGACAGCGATCAAAATACTTCCATATCTCTGATGAACGCTGTTTAATGCAGACCGACCAGTTCTGTAAACTGAAAACTGCTTAAGATCGAACAATTCACTGTCAAAGAAGGACGAATTGAGCGATGTTTCAGACAGTGCTATGAGAGTTAGAAAGTTGGTTCCAAAGGCGAAATTGTAGGGAATTAAATTGAAGCGAACACATGTTTCAGAGTTTTGGGGAAATATGGCCCAATCCAGGTATATGGCCACTTCCATAATTAGGCAGGATGACCCAGATCTCCAGAACTATGAGAGTTAGAAAGTTGTTTCCAAAAGCGAAGTTGTAGAGAATTAAATTTAAGTAAACACGTGTTTCAGGGTTTTGGGGAAATATGGCCCAATCCTAGTATATGGTGACTTCCATAATTAGGCAGGATGAACCAAATCTCTAAAACTATCAGAGTTACAAAGTTGGTTCCAAAGGCGAAGTTGTAGAGAAATAAATTTAAGCGAACACGTGTTTCAGGGTTTTGGGGAAATATGGCCCAATCCTGGTATATGGTCACTTCCATAATTAGGCAGGATGAACCAAATCTCTAGAACTATCAGAGTTAGAAAGTTGGTTCCAAAGGCGAAGTTGTAGAGAAATAAATTTAAGCGAACAAGTGTTTCAGGGTTTTGGGGAAATATGGCCCAATCATGGTATATGGTCACTTCCATAATTAGGCAGGATGAACCAAATCTCTAGAACTATGAGAGTTAGAAAGCTGGTTCCAAAGGCGAAGTTGTAGAGAATTAAATTTAAGCGAACACATGTTTCAGGGTTTTGGGGAAATATGGACCAATCCTGGTATATGGTCACTTGCAGAATTTTGTCTTTTTTATGGCAATTTGTGGCAGGATGACCCAGATCTCCAGAACTATGAGAGTTAGAAAGTTGGTTCCAAAGGCGAAGTTATAGAGAATTAAATTTAAGCGAACACGTGTTTCGGAGTTTTGCGGAAATATAACCCAATCCTGGTATATGGCCACTTCCATAATTAGGCAGGATGAACCAAATCTCTAGAACTATGAGAGTTAGAAAAATGGTTCCAAATGCGAAGTTGTAGAGAAATAAATTTAAGCGAACACGTGTTTCATGGTTTTGGGAAAATATGGTCCAATCCTGTTATATGGTCAATTCCATAATTAGGCAGGATGAACCAAATCTCTAGAACTATGAGTTAGAAAGTTGGTTCCAAAGGCGAAGTGGTAGAGAATTAAATTTAAGCGAACATGTGTTTCAGGGTTTTGGAGAAATATGGCCCAATCTTGGTATATGGTCACTTTAATAATTAGGCAGGGCAGGATGATGACCCAAATCTCTAGAACTACGAGAGTTAGAAAGTTGGTTCCAAAGGCGAAGTTGTAGAGAATTAAATTTTAGCGTACACGTGTTTCATGGTTTTGGTAAAATATGGCCTAATCCCGGGATAACGCCACTTCCAGATTCCAGAGGGATGATCCTTACCTCTAGAACTATGGCAGCTAGAAAGTTGCTTACAAACTTACAAAAGTACTGATATTCGCCAAAAAACCTCTTACAGAGGATGTGTGACGCAAGTCTTTATGTCTGCTTACAAAAGCTGTGAAATCAGAAGAGTGTGACGCATTAATCATCTAAGGTAAAACTTTTTTCTTCCAGTTACAAAAGTTCTGAAATCAGAGGGGGGTGACGCATTAAGCTTCGATTCGCAACAAAAATTTTTAAACAAAATTATGTTGAGTTGAAATACTTTGCATTGGAATATTAGAAGCCTTTACAAGAAAGTTGTCGATCTAGAACTTAGTATCCAATGTTTCCCCGGCACCCTTCACGTCATTGCGGTAAGTGAAACGTGGCTATCAACAGACGTCTTACCTGCCTTCAATCTGCCTGGGTATATCACATTTCACTACGTAAGAACAGAGAATAAATGTGGGGGCGTTACTCTCTTCGTCCACGAGAGTATTTGTGAAATATCGCCTTCCGTCAAAGTTAACGTCGTTACCCCGGAACTAAATCATTTTCTGGTAGTCTCAATCTCATCCATCAACATGTCAATTGCTTTGCCTTATCGCCGCCCAGGTGGAAACGTAAACGTCTTCCTAGAAGAACTTAGTGCTCACTGCTTAAACGAATCGAATTGCTTACTGATGGGAGATCTCAACATGGACCTACTTACTGCTTCCCTTTTTGATAAGTTGGTCGGACAGTTCGAATCGCATGGTTATGGTGTCTTGAATACCGTGAACAATCATGCGGTGACGAGGAAGGCCTCACACACAATCCTCGATATTGCAGCAACGAACATGTCACATTTCTGTTACAAGTTGTCAATCGTCCACAATGCCAAGTCAGATCATGGAATACTGTACTTGTCGATTAACAAAAAAATGATTTCCTCTGGAAATTCCCGTTCGAGAATGAAACTCAAGATGACTGAGGCTACCATAAAATTAGAGCAATTATGCAGCTCCAACTCAATAGCAAATGGGGACGATATGAATAAAGCAATTGAATGCATAGTTAGAGATTGCTCAAAACAAGTCACTTTGAAATCGAATGCTCGCCCCTTGAGACCCCATGTTAATACCACACTTGTGAGGCAAATCAGGAGAAGAGACCGCCTATTCCATTTGACTAATTGTTATCCCGACAATAAATATATAGCCTCGTAGTACGAACAATCAAAGGACAAAGTGGGGTTGTTGAATTTGCAACTACGGACTAACTATGAGCTGCAGAGATTTGAGTCGGCAGCGGGGAATGCACGCAAGACCTGGATTCTATACAAGGAGATCCTTCAGAACCGAAGACAGGTACAAAATGAGCAAACGATTACATCACCTCCAAAATTTTTGAACTGACATTAATGGACCAGCTGATGACGTATCTCGATTACATCAATTTGTTCAAAGGCGATCAATTTGGTTTCCTACGTCGTTCTAGCTGCGAAACCGCTACGTTGCAACTAGTAGACTGGATTAAACTGCATTTCAGGAAACGTTTCGTTGCCTGTATATTTGTAGATCTGAAGCGTGCATTTGACACAGTGGATCCTATACGCCTCTCACGGAAACTCAAACGGTTGGGTTTGTCAGATAACGTAGTGAAACTTATGCTCAGCTTTCTACAAGGACGAACGAAAGCCACGACTCTGATTTTTGTAAAGTTAATATCCAAGTGGCTCAAGGTTCAAAATTCGGACCCCACCACTTCCTGATTTATATCAATGACATGCTAGACCTGAACCTTCTTGGAAATCTTATTCTTTACGCCGATGATGCTGTCCTCACCTACGCTAGCGATAATTGGAATGAGCTACAGCTGATGATGCAACTTGATGCTGATGTGCTGAACGAATGGCTTTGTAGAAACATTTTGACTCTCAACGTTGACAAGACATATTATATGACTTTCGGCAAGGCCAAAGACATGCCAGACCTCCTCGTTCAGTTTGATGGAAAAGCGATTGAGAGAACCAGACGATTTAAGTACTTGGGACTTGTATTAGACGAAGATCTTTCCTTTCACGATCACATCGACCATGTAAAAAAACAACTCATCCCTTTTATTCCAACGATGTGGCGCAGTGGAAGATTCATACCGCTGAACATAAGGAAGCAAATTTACTTCGCATACGTTCAGAGTCATCTTCAGTACATGATCTCCATCTACAGTGAATGTGCGGCATATAAGATGAATGAACTTTATGTGATTCAAAAGAGATGCATCAAGGCTCTCTTCCGGTTACCCAAATTGACGCCTTCTACATATTTGTTCAGTAGTCGTTTGCTTCCCCTAAACGAGCTAGTGACAGTTGAGAGAGTTATGCTTATGCACAAAATGATTCAGCGTCGGGTTAAACATAATTTCACTTTCTCCACGAATTATATTGTGCACGGTCGTGTCACTAGAACTGCAAAGACATTCACATCTTTAATCCATGGTCTCTTAAGAACAACGACGTAAACGCATCTATTACCCTACTTCCTGACCATAACTGCATTAAAACGTACAAAGACAAGCTAACAAATTTAGTTCTACAAAGTCAGGGAAAATCTGTGATATCTCCATTTCTTTATATCAACTGAACATTATAATTGCAACTGAGTTTTATTCTTTGATAATTTGATACTTGTGTTTTGTTTATTTATTAAACAGGTAGTAAGTTTTTAATTTATTTTTTTTACATTTAGATCTAAATTGACGAATTGTGCAATATTTTATATTGTGATAAACTATAAGTTATTATTGAAATTGAATCAATTGTATCTCACGCTGATCAAATGAGATGATGAATAAACGAGCTTGTAAAAAAAAAGTTCAAAAAATTGCGTCACAAATGCCAGACCCACCAGCGGAATAATTTTTCAACACTCAGTTTTTAGACGCAAAAATTTAAACTTACCCTAAACGATGTGATAAGAAATAAAAGTCAAATTTTCGCAGCGTAAAAACTGAAAGTACAGAAAAATTGCTTCGTCGTTGGGTCTGGCATTTGTGACGCAATTTTTTGAACACAACATAATTTTGTTTAAAAATGTTTGTTGCGAATCGAAGCTTAATGCGTCACCCCTCTCTGATTTCAGAACTTTTGTAACTGGAAGAAAAAAGTTTTACCTTAGATGATTAATAGGTCACACTTTTCTGATTTCACAGCTTTTGTAAGCAGACATAAAAACTTGCGTCACACCTCCACTGTAAGAGGTTTTTTGGCGGATTTAAGTTACATAAATACAAATTAAACTAAACTACATTTTTAAAAAACGCTTTTGCACATAAAATATCACAGAACGTTGATTACAAACAAAAATTGTTTATATTTGCTTCTTTTTCATATTAATTTAACGACATTTTCGTCATTTTCTAATTTACATACGGCATATTTGGTTCACTTTTTCTTAAACAAATTTACATATGACTCGTGTAGTCCGTGGGTGTCAATCAGCAGGTTCACAGTATTTTCCGTGTTGCTTGCTTGCTTGCTTAACCGGCCCTACAACCCATTAAGGGTCTTGGCCTTCTCCAACATGCTTCTCCAACCGGACCTATCCTCAGCTAACGTTTTCCAGCTGGTTACTCCCGCAGTTCTCAGGTTGGCAAAAGCTGCATCGCACTATCTGGATTTTGGTCTCCCTGCACTTCTTTTGCCTTCCGGTTTGGTGATAAAAAGTTTCTTCGGGATACGATTGTCGTCCATACGCTGCACATGACCAAGCCATCTTAGTCTGTTAATTTTTGTTGTTCTAACTATGTCCGGCTCTCCATAAAGCTGCATAAGCTCATGATTAAATCGTCTGCGCCATCTGTTCATATTTTCGTCATATACTGGTCCGAAAATTGTCCGCAGTACCTTTCTTTCGAACGTGAGCAGCGATACACTTATCCCCATATAGAATCAAAGATACCTGGCAGTTCGCCCAAACTATCAAAGATATGAAAATTCCAAAAGGGTACAAAATGTTTTCACTGGACATCACATCATTGTTCACAAACATCACGAAAGAATTGTGCATCCGAGCCATTGAAGAAAGTGTATATTTATTTATTTTCAGCATTTGTACAAAATTTGTTATTTAATTTTTACACATCACAGTAGATAAAAAATTTCCTCCATCTTTTCGCTTGCTCTAAAAGTACCCATGGCCGCAGCCGCATTGCCACGTTGTATGGTCATGCTTAGCCTTTGTTTCAGGAAACATTTAGAACGCGGTTCGTATGTTTTCGTCTTAATTTGCTGAGGACATTAAAGAAATCTATGGCGTCCTTGCTCCACGGACCCATGGTTTCGACAGCGGAAGGGACGAAGTAGTAGTTTTGGTCTATCAAGGACTCGTACTTCTTCACTTTCATTCGTGTTTTGTCTTCGGCGGCTCTACCGGCTTGACTCGAACTGAAGCGTAAGTTGCTTGGTGCCAGAGTGTCAGTCCACGTGGCATCCCAGATTAGGGGGCTCCCTTTAGACCATGGTACCAAGGACATTCCGTCCGCTCTTTTGCCATCTTCTCTGATCAATCCCGGTGGCTCCAATTTCGCCGGTATGTCGGCTGAGAGTAAGGCGCGCTTGATAATTAAATTTAATTCAGAATGTCTTGCGTAACGGCCGGCGCTTTTCTTACATTTCAACCCGTGGTGACCTTTTTTGTCAACCTGTGCCCCGCAGATGCACAAGTGTGGAGAACAGATGTCCAACCCTAATCGTAGACCAATTGTTATGCGGAAAACGTTATTATCCAACAATAATCCCAGTGATTTCGACGGTAGTGCGTGCAGCCAAGCTCCAGACTCTGGCCTTTGGATAGCCAATAATCGAGCTTTGTCTTCTTCACGGACGAACTGGAAGCTTTTCAGCGTACGTTGGACCACAATCGAATCCCATTTTTTCTGTGACCCTTGCGCTTCTGGTAGGTTTGCTTCAGGATACAACCGATACCATGCGTTGAGACTATCCTCATAGTCGGCAATTTCAGCGATGTTCAGCGTTGGTATGTTTAACATGATACTGACTATCGGTAAAACTGCGTTGACAGAAGATAGAAATGCCGGTAAAGCTATGTCGCAAACTTTATGAACTCCTATGCCGCCAGCGTTAATTGGTAATGACGACAAGGTTCATGTGTCATCGACTAAATGCGAGTTTGTCAGGGTTTCTAATGTCGATTTAATTTCCTCGTCAATTTCGCCGATGATATTCGTATGTTCCCACGTTGGAGTTGTTCTCAGAAGGAACACTAATTTTGGAATAGCGAAGCAATTCTTGAGAATGAAGTACGCTATGTGGAAGTTGCCTAGTTCACGCAAGCGTTCAAACAACACCTTCAGCTCACTTAGTTTATCCCCGAAAATTTTGCCAAATGCTCTGTCGGTTATTGGAGTTCTGAGGAGTGTAAAATCCGGCGAAGGTTCCGTCGGACCGGCGATGGTTCCGTCGTCCAGGTAGAATACGACAAATTCCGAAATGAACTCATCGATGATGAACTGGATTGCTGCGTTTAACAACAATGGTCCACATGGAACTCCTTGTTGAGCCCCGTTTTGTGACAACAGGATGAAGTCTCCGTAGAACAGTAAGGATGGCGACGAGTAGCACTGCCAGAGGTATGGGAATATTGCCGGGCAGTTTAACCTTATTTCCTTAAGGAATACATCTCGGTCCACCTCATTAAATGCGTTGCGAAAGTCGATTTTGACTATCACAACGTTACGGTGTGAATTCTTCTTTATAAAGGTCCTAGTTGCGTGTGCTGCGGCTTCGCAACCACCTCTGACTCCATATCCGACTTGGCGTGGTGCAAATCTTGACGCCATTTTGGACGAACAGATGCGCTTGCCAACTTCGATGTGATTCGGCGGAAAGTGTTGCCAACTGCAATCGGCCGCACGCCACATCCTTTTTTGTCCAGTGCGCACAATGATGCACCGTACATAATTTTAATGAATTCAGATTGCATTTTCCCCGACAACATGTAGTTCGTTAAGGCTGTTATGGATTTAAGTAATCTTAGTCCCGCGTCACCCGTTGAAGGGAGGGTCAGGTCCTTAAGGTGTTGTGGTAATATCCCATCAATGCCTGAACCCTAACCATTGGGAAAACCCTTAATTGAATGGAAGACGTCTGTTTCGGAGATAATAAGTGGATCGATGGTTTTGTCTGGTGGGTTGGGAAAGGACATTTCTCTGGACGGCGGCGGATGTTTCGTTTCTAATTGATTGAACGTTGATATGGTCTGTGGTGCTAGTGTGTCAGCAGATGACAAAATCCTGACAGCTCCTTTGACATCACCGTCGGCAATTTTGTGTTCAACCCTCTTCGACAACGTCATCTGTTTCTTTTTCACCCAATTCGTAAAAATTAATTGTGGTTTGATAATGTTCCGCTTCACCATAGATGCTAACGAGACGTTGTTGATTTTTTCCGGTACCCTTAGTGATGTGTAGGCAAATGTTAATAAGTTTTTCCAATTCGTCGATAAATTTGAGCTTGCTAGGCATTCGTCGATGCAATTCGATAACCTGTTGGCCGCTTAAATTCTTGCTCCTCTCGGCACTCGTTTCAAAGCCCTGATGTTAGACCTGCATCGAGCTAGCAGGATTATGAAATCATCGAAAGAGGTATCGGAAAAGGCATCGGACTCAGGTGCTGAGTCCTCAACCGGTGTTGTATCGAAACCACTGAAAGTTACAAGTGTTATTGAAACAACTCTAGACAAGGTACATTCTTCTACTAGTTTGTATGCACCGACTGGGATGACTAAGTCGGTGGAAGCTTCTTTAGGTGTCAGCAATCGAAAGTGGCCTCCATCGATATTACCAGTAAATAGCAAATGGATCGTAGCGGCTGGTTGAAGATTCGCTTCTGAATTCAGTGAGCCGTAGTCGTAACATGAATAATAATTGTTGCGGTCAGTTTCACGTATGACAAGGAATCCAAAATTAAATATTTCAGCCATGGCACATAACTCAACTGTGGTTCCATATGTATGTGGTGTCAGCATGTAACTGGCATAGTCCCGTCTCAGTTTATCCGCGGGTGTATGAGCCGAAGCGAAGCTAGGTAACTGATGTTTGAAAGTGTCAGTCAGATGGATGCGCCAGCGCTCGCCAGTTGATGTGCTGCCTCCGTTACTTTGCTTCATTATGCGCTCAATTGCCATTCTACGTAAATCGTGAGCACTGGCTGTAGTCTTCGGGAAAATATCGTTGTAGCTCTTGAGGAATTCGAATACCGCCAGAAAGATGGTCGGAAAGCAGCAAACACATGTTCATTGATGCAGTGGAACTGATAATGAATGAGTCATATTTCAGATACGGTGACTCTTTTTACCTACATACGTACGGTGTGGCTATGGGAAATGCAATTTCCGGTTTTGTATCAGATTTGATTATGGAAGATCTTGAAGTGTCCATTCTAAAAAATCTGCCATTCATCATTGCTTTTTACAGAAGATTCGTAGATGACATTTTAGTTTTTGCTCCACAAGATAAAATCGACCAAATGTTAACCACATTCAACAGATACCATCCGAGATTGAAATTTACCATCGAAGAAGAAAAGGAAAAATCAATCAACTTTCTTGACATGACGCTCACTAGAGACAATAACGGAAACATAACAATGAAATGGTACAGAAAGGAGTTATCGTCGGGAAGATATTTGAACTTCAATGGACACAATCCCATGACACATAAGAGGAATGTGGCTGGTGCAATAACGGATAGAGCCATCATGTTTACTAGGCCAGAAGATAGACACAACAGCATAAGAACTGTCAAAACATTACTGCATGATAATGGATATTCGGATAAATTTGTGAACAAAGTGGTGGAACAACAATGGCAAAACTATAAGCAAAAATCTACCAAAACCAAGATACATCGCAACACCATACGTTCCCGGACTGTCGGAGAGAATAAACAAAGTCACACGAGAATACAACATAGCTTTAGGATGCAAAACGGTAAACAATGTGGGAAACCTATATTCCAGAACAAAATATCCAGTGCCAAAAGACATGAAATCGAAAGTTATTTACAGACTGGACTGTTTAGATTGCCCTGCCAAATATCCAGGTAACACGAAACAAAGAGTAGTGAACAGAAAAGCGAAGCATAGAAGTGGACATTAAAATGAAAAAAGTAACAGAAACAACTGGACAAACCATACACGCGGTGAAAAATAACCACAAATTTGATTTTGACAATATCACTATTCTTGATCACATTCCAAATTTTCATCAAAGAGCAATCGCAGAGAAAATGCACATCTGCAACACGGAAAATACTGTGAAACTGCTGAGTGACACCCACGGACTACACGAGTCATATGTAAATTTGTTTAAGAAAAAGTGAACCAAATATGCCGTATGTAAATTAGAAAATTACGAACCACTGATGTCGTTAAATTAATATGAAAAAGAAGCAAACATAATTTTTGTTTGTCATCAACGTTCTGTGATATTTTATGTGCAAAAGCGTTTTTTAAAAATGTAGTTTAGTTTAATTTGTATTTATGTAACTTAAATTAGCTTTATAGGTAAATAGTCAGATTCAATTTTTTCTAATAAGCTCATTTTAACAATTATAGCCTGATGAAGAGTCAATACCGACTCGAAATATAACAAAACAAATCGCCTTTCATTTTAACATTAATATTTCCGCTAGTATCCAAGAAATACACAAAACAAACAATATACCATGATTGGGTCATATTTCCCCAAAACCCTGAAACACTTGTTCGCTTAAATTTAATTCTCTACAACTTCGCCTTTGGAACTAACTTTCTAACTCTCACAGTTCTGGAGATCCGGGTCATCCTGCCCAATTTTGGAAGTGGCCATATACTAGGTTTGGGCCATATTTCCCCAAAACCCTGAAACACATGTTCGCTTAAATTTAATTCTCTACGACTTTGCCTTTGACAGTAAATCTCCATATTGCATAGTTAAGGAAATATAGACGAAAAACTGTTTTCGTATATGGCCAAGAATCTCAATTTCGTCCATTCCATTGGTCCCAGTGCCCAGACCCCTGTACCGATTCCCACAAAAATTTTTTCGCTGTTTTGTGACATCAAGTGCTAATAATCCAACGTTACAACCCGTCCGGGTCAGAGGCTAGGTCATTTTTTACTTCCCGAAATTTTTTATGACCTTTTTTGCTCAGATGGATTCTTCTTAGAAATCCTTTCGTGACCGAAGTTTTTACTGTGTCAGTGGTAAATTGCACAGAAGCCTAGTGTCATTATGATGTACTAGATGTGGAAACTAGTAGGGCTTATAATGCTGGTTCGCCCCATCAATGTGTTTTACCGGCAGGCATTTTTTGAAGCACATGCTTAAAGTGGATTCCGAATCACGCCTAACGGTAGCTAGCATTTTACCATTAGGATTTGATTTCTTTTGGTGCAAATTATATCTTCGCCTAAAGTTAGACTCAGATATTTGTACACAGAATTCATCGAATATGGGTGACGTCATATTTGTCATTCTTCTGTGAACGATTCCCTAAATTGTGAAGCCTGGTTGTGCCTAGGAACCATGGTTGTAGTCAAATTTTTTTTCTAGCGACGCTAGCGCTAACTCTAATATGAGAAAATAAATGAACTGTAAATTAGTGCGCTAATAGGGGTCGCCAGTTGAAATTTGAAAGAAAAATTTCTTATCGGCCATTGCCGCTACGATATCTTCGTAAAATGATTCCACTTCATTGTCGTCATGAGTAGATGAGTGGGTGCGTATGCATTACTGATTTTGATGCTGTATGTGCCGTTGATTTTCAGTCACTCTATCTGATATGATCTTCGTGTGAGTAATGCGTCTTGACCATCGTTTGTGGATGAACAATCTAACGCCATGTAACAGCGTCTGACTGTCGCTTCCTCGGTGAAAGAATGTATGTCCTGACTGCATTTTCTCACTTCACTCACTCCGACGACATCCCACTTGATCTTTTGACGACAATGTTCTAGCATTGTACGTGGCAATGTGGCAATTTTGTGTAGCAACCTTCCGTAACCCGGAGATTTTTAGCACCCTACGCAAGCCGTCCCTGACCGTTACCGGAGTCAGGTAACAGTATCATGTCACCGGAAACTGAGTGCCGTTTTCTTATGAACGTTCTTCTTATGGTTCTTCTTAGGGGTTGTTAGCATTAATACACCACGCCTGCCAATGCGGGTTGGTGTTAGATAGTTATCCATCTGACCAGGACTGTGCATGCTGCCGTTGTCTCTTGCTTTTGAGATCTTCCGCCACCATGCTAAGTCGCAACCCCATCTCGATAGCGCCTAGCTGTCTTCGGCCTTCTCTATACGTGACACTAAGATACTACTCGAAGACAGCCCCCCTCATCCTTCAGCTAAGTGACCTACACAATAGGATGTGAGGATGTTGGAGTACCATATTACGCTTAACACACCATTTGATATCCTGACACCCTGAGTTAACTTTGAACCCTTATAAATGCAAGATTGTCCATTTCAGATCGCCCAAAAAAGTTGACATTTCTTACAATGGTATTGATATTAAGAAGGTATCATTTTTCACAAAGCTGCTCTTTGTGTTGGTATATTAGGGCAGTTGATATTTTCTCTTCCCATAAGTGTCTTGAAGAAGATACGTTTTTCAATGATTCATTCAAGGTTAACTTACTGTATAAGGTAAGGAGTAAGGAGTAAGGGGAGGAGCGGCAAAATCTTGAAGTATTACAAATCGGTATATAAACTGCCTTTGAGGTATGACACAGAAAATTTGTCTAAAATATCTGCCTATTTCAAAACTCTACATCAAAGATATTTGTATGTTCCTACATTAGTGTATCATAACATGGACATCACGACGACAAAACATGCCTGTTTTACGAGAAACAAAGACCTATTCCTTTTTGAAAACTAAAGTTGGTAGGCGCAGTGTGTCTTTTGCTGGGCCTGTCTTGTTCAATAAATTACCAAAAACTGTCAGACTTACTACCAAATATACGGAATTCAAGCGTTTGTTGAAGAATCGTTTGATTGCAAGTGAGGGCTAAATTGTTTGTCGATGATGGATTTGCCCTGGTTTTTGCAGGTTTTTCTTTCTTTCTTCTCTGAATTGAAGTCTTCCTTTTGCTTTCATGTAAATATTTCCTTCTTTATATTTTTTTTAAATTTCAAATGCCCCAGGGAATTGCGGGAAATTTGCGCTTTACAAAAATAAGGCGACCTAACCTATTTGTTTCACATTTACTTGTACAGGTGGTGTAGTGTTTACTTTAATTAATTCATTCGTTCAACGCTTGTGAGATTCATATTTCCGTCACAAAGTCTGATCTCCAACACTAGGTTAAGATCATTCTTTTAGTATCATATTCACTCAGCAAGCAGATAGGACAATTAGACATCGTATGGGAGCCCTTTTCGTTCAATTGAAAAAAAAAGCTAAATGCGCCGACCAGAAATTTAAAGAATTTCTCTCTTTGCAAATTATTATTCGGCTTGTTCGTCATCCACAATGTAAGACAAAATGTGAATATTTCTGTGAAAATCTAAAAAGGACAGCGAATCAAAAGAATATTTTGTTTAGGTGTGAAAACACAATAAAATTGAACCATGAAATATCTCAAACTGTATGACCGACGAGAGATACAATTTCTTTAAATCATAAGTCCAATTTAAAAATTCTTCTTACTCTTCGTTCAAAGCAGATGAGATCAAAATTACACAAAATACATAAATTTATCAACAAAAACCAATCACACGGAAACCGTAATAATGTTTTGAAAATGCAGTTCTTTGCTAATTTTGAACAACATCTTCGATGGAAACTCAAATTCAAAATATTAACCAATTTCCCAATAATTTTCCAAAATCCTTATCCTATTCCTTTGAAATGATCTATTCAAATCTTACGTGTTTTTAACTAACACATAAGATAAAAAACACATTCACTTATCCAATCGCAACAAGTGCTGAAAAATTATCAAAGCAAACCTTTGAAATAAAAAAACGTGCTTTGAAACAAATTTGAAAATACAACTTTTTCAAAAGCAAAATTTTACCATTTCTCGGTCAATTTTCTTCAATATTTTTTTTAAAAAATTCATAATATAGATTGGTAGGATTGGAGATTTGCTGTAAAACCAGTAACATTTATTTAACATATGAGTAAATCACAAAAAAAACCTCTTTAAAGGTAGAGTGTGACGCAGTCCGTAAGTCCGCTTCCAAAATTAATGATATCGCTTGAGGTGACGCTATCGCAGATAATACGCAGAAATTTGTTTGAATGGAATCTTGTGTTCAAAGTTTTAATTTTCTGAAAAAATTACAGCGCTTTTTTAAAACAAAATTACGTTGTGTTAACAAAATTGCGTCACAAATACAGGACCCACCAGCGGGATAATTTTTCAATACTTTCAGTTTTTACACGCAAAAATTTAAATTTATCTTAAACAGTCTACGCAATAACAAGCGAAATTCAAATTTTTTCAGCGCAAAAACTGAAGGTACAGAAAAATTGTTTCGTCGTTGGGTCGGACTGCGTCACACACTACCTTTAAAGAGGTTTTTGTTGTGATATCAGTCGTTTGGGAAGTTTTCAGTTGTTGAAAAAATTTCTATTTTTTGAAAAAAATTTTCTCAGAAAAGAAAATTTTCTTAGAAAAAAAAATTCTCCGAAAAAAAAAAAATTGTCCACTCTATAACTTCCTAGAGGAAACCGTCTCTCTAAGTAGTGTCATTACGGAGCTAAAATTCGAAAACCGAAAAAGCGTAAACGAAAATCCAAGATGACGCCGCTATGACAGCTGGCAGCCATTTTCTTATGATACCAAAAAATTCTCCTGATGAAACTCTATAACTGTCTGGAAGAAACAAACTCTGCAAGTGTTATCATTCCGAAGCTAAAATTCGAAATCCCAAAGAAGCATAATTTATACCTATCAAAAATCCAAGATGGCGTCACTTTGGCAGATTTCTGAAAATCCCAAAAAATTCTGCTGATCAAACTCTATAACTTTCCTGAAGAAACCAACTCTCTAAGTATTGTCATTCCGAAGGTAAAATTCGAAAACCAAAAAAAACCTAATTTATTGCTTGGGAAAATTCAAGATGGCGCCAGCTCGACTGCTGGCAGCTATTTTCTTAAGATCCCAAAACATTCTCCTGACCAAACTCTATAACTTTCCCGAAGAAACCAACTCTCTAGCTATTGACACTTCGGAGCTAAAATTCGAAAACTCCGAGCATTACCTAAATTGACCACTTTTCCACATGCCACGGCTTTTCCAGAATTTTCCCGGAAAAGCGGCATCGGCATATGAAATTTTTCATTTGGGGCCGAGACTGACGTTCCCTGAAAATTTTAAGGAAATCGTTGGGGCGGTTCTCGAGAAAAAAAAGTAGATAGATACATCGTTGACACACAAACAGGAATAAAATTGTTATTACTTTCAAAGCAGATTTTACCATTCTTGTATGGAAGTTGGTCATCTTTGATTGGCGATATCTCGGCTCGTTTTCAAGCCCTCACTCGCTTGTTGGAAAGCTGCTGCGACGAAGCATTTTTTTTAAATAATTTTGAGTCTTGTGTCTTGTGTCTTGTGTCTTATCCCAAAGGTTTCTGTATGGAGTTTGGAGTTTTTGGGTGTGGGGACTGCGTCACGCTCTCCGCTACCGCTCCGAGCATGATTTGCCCCTCAAAGGTTGGTAAATGTGTTATATTTGATCAAATTTTATTTTCTTTCAACTTACACATAACAAAAATGTTAAAATGTGGAGTTTACGAAAATATGTTATTTTCACGTTTTTTCTAATTCCACATTTTATATGCTTGGTTTTCAGTTATCTATTTTTATGATGGAATGTGCCAAGATGAGCACTAACACCATTAAAATGAATGGTTGATGAGTCAAATGTGCCATTCAGATAATTTTCACAGATGTGAAAAAAAATAGTGGCTATTAACATGTTTCCGACGAATAGGTTGGTAATACCTCAGTAGGCATTCGTGCCTCAGATAAATTCTCTGAAAATTGCTATAGACCTCGTTTCTTTCGCTGGCTTCATAAATTGTACAAATTTACTCCGATTTATAATACATAATAATTTTGACCATATTTAACGCTTCCCGCAACTCACTTGATGCGAGTGTTGCAACTTCGAACGTTGTTTTAGCGTAGTCGCGTGTTCATACAATTTGTCTATTTTGACTGAAATGTAAATTATTGATGTAGTGTTGCTAAATAGTTCAACTCTGCATTTAAATGTGTATCACAAATATGTATTCGAATTATTACAATCATAAAAAGCAATCACATTCAAGTACATAGTTCATGCCATCACCATTTAGAAAGCATGTTCATAAACTTTATAAGTTTTTAACGTTGTCGAGAGCTTTTGAAAATTCTACAATTTCTACTTATCTGAAGAGTATAATCTGAAGTATGCTTCAACGAATTTGTATAATGACTATGTATTCCGAATGACCCATAATCTACACACGATGAGTTCATCGCACTGGTTGAGATTGAAGATGGACGAATTTACTTTTTCGGCGCTATAGCCACTTGTGGGTCTTGGCCTACTCGAAAAACCTGGTCCAACGCTACCTATCCCTTACCGTGTTTAGCCAATTTTCTTACTCTGAGCGTCCGAAGATCTTGTTCGACACTATCAATCCAACTAATTTTGTGGCGACTAACTCCCCTTCGCCTTTCTGGATCGTAAAAGAATAACCTCGAGGATGTCCTGTTTCTGTCCACAATACGTCGAATGGACGAAGAAGCGTTTTGTAAACATGGGAGTTCGTTTTCTTTGATCTTATTGTTTAATTATACCATAATAGCCGCCATGATACGTAATAGCCTACTTGCCGCCATGATACGTCCTTGTATTTCTGGTGTATCATCGCCATCTGGACGTATCAGTGCTCCGAGATTCATCAACTACCTCTAAGTTGTACTCTCCAATGCTCATCATGCCTCCTTGTTGATTGGCTACCGGACTCGGCTCGATCTTCATGTACTTGGTTTTAGATTCTTTTAATCAGTTAGGCTACCATCACAAAAATAAATTGGTTCTCCGATGAATAGGCTGTAGGAGTCGAGGTTTGCGACCTGGCTCTGGGGCACATGACTGCGAACGATTGTGGAAAAATCATTGCAACGAAAGCTGGTGAAGGAAGAGACAATATGCGGTCTAATGTTTATTTAAGTGAAATACATTAATTTAAAAACAAAAACTGATACAACATGCCGGTATTTATTTTTGCGATTCAATTTTTTTATTTATTTATTTAAGATTCATAAAAAATCTGCCTATTCTTATCATTCATGTAATATTGTACATATTGTTCTCTATCCACCCAATATTACATCCTATCCTACCCCTGGTGACACCTGTTACAGTGAGTAACCCGCATGAACGATCAGGTAACCAACCCTGGTGTAGTAGTGTGGGTCACTTAGAATAAGGATGAGGGGGGCTGTCTTCGGGTAGTACCTAAACGTCACGTATAGAAAGACAGGCGCTATCAAGATGGGGTAGCGGCTTAGTATGGTGATCTCATCGGCGAGAGGCAAGGGCAGTATACAGCCCTAGTCAGTTAGGCTACCATCACAAAACAAAATTGGTTCTCCGATGAATAGGTGGTAGGAGTCGAGGCTTGCGACCTGGCTCTGGAACACATGACTGCGAGCTATTGTGGAAAAATCATTGCAACGAAAGCTGGAGAAGGAAGAGACAATATGCGATCTATTGTTTATTTTAGTGAAATACATTAATTTAAAAACAAAAACTGATACAACATGCCGGAATTTATTCTTGCGATTCAATTTTTTTATACAATTTTTGCGCTCCCCAAATCGCCGCGCCCTTGGCAAATGTCCGAAATGTACGTGTGAAGTGCTGGCATCGCAATGAGACGTGCAGGTACCCAAACCAACAAAACGCTGGTGAATGGAACAGTTTAAGTTCTGGACCTTCACAAACCCATTCTTTCAGCTCAGATTTTCAGATTCGTGAAAGTGTCAACTGCTGCTGCATGCGTACGACTGGTGAGATCTAGCAAAGCTCAGAACTTAAACTGTTCCATTCACCAGCGTTTTGTTGGTTTGGATACCTGCACGTCTCATTGCGTTGCAGTGCCGGCACATCACACGGACATTTCGGACATTTGCCAAAGGCGCGGCGATTTGGGGAGCGCAAAATTTGTATAAAAAAATTGAATCGCAAATCACAACTGAAATATAATTCTCAACAACTTTGTCTTTGGAACCAACTTTCTAACTCTCACAGTTCTGGAGATCCGGGTCATCCTGCCCAATTTTGGAAGTGGCCATATACTAGGTTTGGGCCATATTTCCCCAAAACCCTGAAACACATGTTCGCTTAAATTTAATTCTCTATGACTTTGCCTTTGACAGTAAATCTCCATATTGCATAGTTAAGGAAATATAGACGAAAAACTGTTTTCGTATATGGCCAAGAATCTCAATTTCGTCCATTCCATT
>CM055406.1:84635145-84650117 GCA_029228625.1 Pseudolycoriella hygida
TTGTATACGGTGAACGTTGCATACGGTGAACGTTGCATACGGTGAACGTTGCATACGGTGAACGTTGCATACGGTGAACGTTGCAGACGGTGAACGTAGAATACAGGGAAAGTGGAATACGGGGAACTTGGAATACGGGGAAAGTTGAATACGGAGAACATTGTATACGGTGGACGTGGAACAAGGGGGAAGTGGAATACAGGGAACTTGGAATACGGGGAAGTTGGAATACGGGGAAAGTTGAATACGGGGAACGTTGCATACGGTGGACGTGGAACAGGGGGGAAGTGGAATACGGGGAAAGTTGAATACGGTGAACTTTGCATACGGCGAACGTGGAATACGGGGGAAGTGGAATACGGGGGAGTGGAATACGGGGAAATAGAATGCGGGGAACTTGGAATACGAGGAAAGTTGAATACGGGGAACGTGGAATACGGGGGAAGTGGAATACGGGGAACTTGGAATATGGTGCACGTCGAATACGGTGAACGTTGAATACGGGGGAAGTGTAATACGGGGAAAGTTGATTACGGGGAAAATTAAATTAAATACGGGTAACGTTGCATACGGTGAACGTGAAATACGGTGAGCGTGGAATACGGGGGAAGTGGAATACGGGGGAAGTGGAATACGGGGGAGATGGAATACAAGGGAAGTGGAGTAATTTTGCGACAAAGAAAGTGTTTTGATTTATAGTGCCTTTCTCGCCCATTTGGATTTTAGTATTATTAGCGGTAATATCAACGAAGTGATATAACGACCTTCAACATTACGCATCATTATTTAAAACGAAAAATTATTTGCTTTGGCTCTCTGAATAGATAACAAGCGAAAATGATAAAGTCTGCGTAGCCCCTAGGGGCGGGGGTTCGACTAGTAGTTTTAGAGCGTCTGTTCGTTTTACAAAATGTCACGAAACAGAGTGCTTGTTCGTTTTACAAAATATCACGAATATCATTGTTCCTTTTTCAAAACGATACGAAACAGAGTGATTGTTCCTTTTACAAAACGTCACGAAACAGAGTGGTTGTTTCTTTTACAAATTGTCATGAAAGAGAGTGGTTATTCTTTTTACAAATTGTCACGAAACAGAGCGATTGTTCCTTTTACAAAATGTCACGAAACAGAGGAACTAACGCATCAAAATATTTTTTCGAGATATCAAAATTGTTTTTTGATGACATAAAAATTGCTTTTCGATGATATCAAGTTTCAAGTATCAAGTTTTTTCGGAGTATCAAAATAGTTTTTTCGGAGTATCAAAACAGTTTTTTCGGCATATAAAAGCAGTTTTTCCGGGAAGCAGATTTTTTAAGATATCAGAATTATTTTTTCAGGATATTAGAATTATTTTTTCAGGATATCAGAATAATTTTTTCAGGATACCAAAATTGTTTTTTAGTAGGTCACGCGTGTAGGATATCAAAATTGTTTTTTGAGCATATGAAAATGTTTTTTCAATGTCATTTATTTCTATATCCCACTCTAAAATGTGTTAAATATCATATCGAATATGCTAGCTACTGTTTTCAAAAATATTCTGTAGCGTAACGTGATATCATTTGAAAATTAGGCGCGCAATAAGAAGTTTAGCATTCAGGGCGCTAAAAAATTAAATTATAAAAATACATCATTGTTTCAATCATAGGATGCAACTCATTACGTATTACTTTTACTATGAACGTGTAAGCTATTATTTGAATTATTTTATCATCTAGAACAGTTGCGTTATGGAGATAATTAGAAGAGATCCACATTTTGGCATCTAGTGCCAATCTTCAGTCAAGTCATGCGCCTTTGATATGCTGATGGACGTGATGGACAAAGTGCTGACGTATCTATTTGCCTCGGTTCGGGTATTTTTTGGACTAGCGAAGTGTAACGGAAATGGTTACAGCTGCCATCTGTTGAAGTTTTGTATGAAACATTTCTTGCTCTAACCCTGAGTGTATTGTCTCCAAAGTTAACTCAAGAGCTTAATACGTTCATGAAAGCCTATGCGATCTTGTAGTGGCAGATTCCAACATATTGTAACTATGTAATGTGAGGGTTAGGCTCGATTTAAACTGTTGCACACATATCGATTTACCGTTCTATCTAATGATAGCAAATCGGTTAAATCATGGGCGGTTGAGTTAACTTTGGAGACAATACACTCAGTGTTAGAGCAAGAAATGTTTCATGCAAAACTTCAACAGATGGCAGCTGTAACCATTTCCGTTACACTTCGCTAGTCCAAAAAATACCTCTCACCGAGACAAATAGATACGTCAGCACTTTGTCCATCACGTCCATCAGCATGTCAAGGTGCATGACTTGTCTGAAGATTGGCACTAGATGCAGAAATGTTGATTTCTTCTAATCATCTCCATAACGCAACTGTTCTAGATGTGTTAATGTTTGAGCGTCATGTCAATGACAAAATAATTCAAATAAGAGCTTACACATTCATAGTAAAAGTAATACGTAATGAGTTGTATCCTATGATTGATTCCAAGTTTGCGGGCTTTAATCCGTAGAGATTTGAAGAGTGTCGAATGACTTTTCATAGTTGGGTTTACCCAACAACAAATTCTCTGAATCATTGTTTCAAATTGCCAAGCAAAGAAATTCATTTAGAAAAATGAGAAGGAATACCGAGCAGCGGGTAATACCGACCAGCGCAATATTTCGTATTTGGCGCTTTTTTTAAAGAAATTTTTAATATTATTTTTTATGTAAGTGCTTTTTGTAACCTCTTGATAATCAATGATTCGGTATTACGCTCGTTGTAAAACTATCAGATCAAATTGAAAAATTGAAGGATGTTCCTTTCGCATTTGTGCTTCGATATTTGTAGGGAAGACTCAGCATATTAGCACATAATTTTCCTTTTTATTAATTTTCCAGTTGGAATGGAAGTTTTTCAACATTATCAGAGCTAAGTGTAATGTATTTGATTTATTATATATTATATGACTGAGGGTAATTGCGACATGGAAATATACATGGGATCTCATGAATGCAAAATGCATGTGTGAAATGTGTGTAATGTGTTAAAATGTCTACATTTTTCGGGTGCGCAATTCAGTCTGTTTTTGAACAGTTTTTGCGAAACAATGTCCTTAAATGAATAACTTGGTTTTTTTCTTCAATAATAAACTGGTGCCAATGTTTAAATTTATCTTTCATTGTTAAACAACAAAAATCTCTTTAAAGGTAAAGTGTCGCAGTCCGTAAGTCCGTTTTCAAAATTAATGATATCGCTTGAAGTGACGCTATCGCTGATAATACGCAAAAAATTGCTTGAATGGAATCTTGTATTCAAAGTTTTATTTTCTGAAAAAATTACAGCGCTTTTTTTAAAACAAAATTACGTTGTGTTAAAAAAATTATGTCACAAAAGCCGGACGCAACGACGAAAAAAAATTTCTGTAATTTCAGTTTTTGTGCTGCAAAAGTTTTGCGTGTAAAAACTGAAAGTGTTGAAAAATTATTCCGCTGGTGGGCCCGGCATTTGTGACGCAATTTTTTTAACAAGATTCAATTCAAACAACTTTTTGCGTTCTATTAGCGATGTCACTTCAAGCGATATCATTAATTTTGGAAGCGGTTTCATTAATTTTGGAAACGGACCAACGGACTGCGTCACATTTTACTTTTAAAGAAGTTTTTGTTGTGATATCAGTAGTTTTGGAAACGAGACACAGTCCTAGACCTTTCGCTCAAGAAAAAATTTGAAAATCGAAAGAGATTTACTCGAGTTATGTACAAAAAACATGTAGAGCCCTAGCAGAAGGTGAAAGTGTCTGAACGTGGAACAGTTTAAAGTCGAAATAATGAAATTTTTCAAAAGCGATTTATAAAAAACTCCAGTGCCGGTCCCAAGACTAATAAGTATGATGATGATCGGACCACGCTGATCTAGGACCACCAATGTTTCCCGAGTTCGGAACAGTGTCTCTGCTTCCAATTGTTCACTCTACGTGATCCATGTGTGGGTAAGGGAAGAGCGGATGCTCTGTTTGTTTTACATTTCAATTGAACACGCAATTATTATATTATTTGCAGGCATTTCAGCTTATGATAACTTTTACATCGGATCTTCCCACCAGAACAATGAATGACAATTTCAATAAATTGATCCATATGTGGGTAAGGGAAGAGCAGATCCACTCAGATTTGACTCAGGAAATTGTATGGAATTACAAAATAAGATTTTGGGCGAAATTCTGATATCAGTTCTGAAGGACTCACTACGAATTTTGCATCACTATCAATATGTGAAAAACTAATTTGGTGATTGGACAACAAAAAAAACCGATCGAAATATTTTCAATTAATTTTTGAATGATTAGTTTCTGTGTTATTAAAACTAATGGGACGTATGTACATCTCATTTACATCTCACTCTTGTAGTAATGTTCCACTGGATGCACATCTCGGCGCAGAACGTTTTCAAAGGGTTAAAGCAACTCCGATAGGAACAGAACTTCTTTTCAGTAAAGATACCTTACTACACTATTTAAAATTAATTGGATTTAGTCACTAAATTTTCTCACTAAGAAAAAAAATTGATTCACGCTAGGATTGAACCCCCGACCCCCGAGACTCTAGCCAAGCTACTTACCGATGTGGCAACCTATGTATTCTGCTTTTCGAAGCAGTGGTGTGAATAAAAAGAAAGATGTCAGTGAAATACGAACGGAGTATACATTCTTTTTCATTGTTTTTTAAGAAACACATTTTATGACTGGAGTGTAGTAGGGTTTATTATTGTTTTGCGACAATTCGCCAATAAAACGACATTCGATATACGCTTTGAACGTACATTATGGTCAGATAAACATTTGTGCTCTCCGCTTTTTCTATGTTCAAAAGATGCAAGTATTTTGGTTGAAGATTTGTTGATTTTTCTTCAGCAGAGGAGTCTTAAAAAATTTCGAAACAATGAACACAACCGACAGAGTTATTCCGCTATTGAAAAAACAGAAAAAAGTTTTTTTGATAGATAATAAACTCTATTGCACTCATCTGAAAATCTGTCCATAATTAGCCAAGTTATCGTGCCATTCAGCTTATTATTATTCACTATTTCAGACTAATTTTTTTTAGTTACTAATTACTAATTACTAATTACTAAATTTTCATTAAGAAAAAAAATGGTTCACGCTAGGGGATTGAACTCCCGACCTCCGAGATACCAGTCCAACGACTTCCCTATGTGACAACCTATGTGTTGTGAATTTCGAAGCAGTGATGTGAATTTAACTTTAAATAACAAAGTTAGCGTGTTATGAAGGAAAAAGAAAACCTAGAATTAAATACATCCAGATGACTCATTCGATGTATTCATCTTCAGATTTAACCTGTGAAATTTTAATCTTCGTATAATAGAATCAATTTCTCGAAACTACGCTAAAAATTACTCAAGTTATCGACAAATTAAAAAAACAGGGAAAACTTGTTTTGAAAATTACTACCAGAGGACTACGTCGATAGTATCCATCGTTCAACTCAAGCTGAGGAATGTTAATCTTCGTCGAATAAACCTAATTTCTCATATATCCCCTCAAAATTGTTGAAGTTATCCTGATATTAAAAAAACGTAAAAAATTCTTTTGGGAATAACTACCAGACTATAACTTCTTTTTAACCATTAAGGCACTTGACCTCAAAAATCATAGCCTTCGTCCAATAAAAAACAGTTTTTGAAAATCGGTCCATAATTACTGAAGTTATCGTGCCAATAAAAAAACAGAAAAATATTCCTTTGGGAATAACTACCAGATAATAACTTCTATTGTACCCATCTACGAACTTGACCTGAGGAACTCATGTCTTCATCGAATAAAAAATAGTTTGTAAAAATCCGTTAAGATTTGCTCAAGTTATCGTAATATCAAGATCATAGACCAAAATTCTTCTAAGAATTACTCCCAGATAATTACTCCCATATTGTCCATCTGCGAACTTGGCCTGAGGAATTCTAATCTGCGCCGATAGAAACCAAATTTGCAAAAATCGGTTTAGAAATACTCAAGTTATCGTGATATCAAGCGTTGCAGACATTTCAGTATTTTATGTTTTTGGTCAATATATCATACATTTTATCAAATATAGTCATAGTGAACTACGGACGTATTTTATTTCGGAAGACCCTAGACTTTCAGTCAAGGGAATAAATTTCTTGAGTGTTTTGTTCGAAATCTGGCATTTTGTCCGTCTGTGCATAAGATTGTATACATATACAGTCGGTTCATTCCTTTTTAACCTAGTTTGAAGAAATAGATGACACTTTAAAATATTAAACAATTTTTTACTAAATAAAGTTCTATCTAAATAAGCCAAATTTCGGGGAGCTGCGCGAAACGTGGACTTCGCATAGAAAAATTTGATTTTACAAGTAACCATGATAATAGGACGAAAGTTAGTATTTTATTTAATTGATTCAAAAGTTGTTGTAAATCTTTGCTTAGTCGGGAAATTTCAAAATAAGAGATTTTGCAATACTACAGACAATCATAATGTTATGAAATTATAGTTTTTTTTAGTCAACAACAATTCTGAAAGGTAACTTAGTACACAATTTTAATAAAATTTTAATATTTCTCGATTAATGTAACTAACTTTTTACATAAAAAAAAAAATTCCCAACTTTACTTGTGAGATTGAAAGCGTGACCCCGAAAGAACTTCTTTGGCCTGTTTCTTCACACACAAAATTGTAGTTGAGAAAGACTCTAAATGAAAGCATATTGTATGTCATGGCCCTATATGAGTTCCTGGCTTGATCTTCCTCCTACTTCCTGAGATTTGACCTATTAAGGTGGTCCTCAGAGACTGGTAACTTAAGCAAAATCAAGCAATAGCTATGCTAATGCTAATATTTTCAACCGTTATTCTTACGAAGGATTCTTGCATTAACAACAATATCAAAATAGAATATGACTTTAGACAGTATGAAGAAGATATATTTCTTATTATATTACCTTATGGGTGGGTAAAGTCCCTTGACTGATTTGCGGCTTTTTCTAAAATGTATTTATATTTATTGGGTCTTCTCAAGATTTTGCTTAATAATTCTTTCATATTTTCACTGGGTAAATTGATCAGAAAATATTATTCTAGTTAAAGACACAAAATCTGTATAACATAATAGGCTAAAGGACGAAATAATATCCAATGACAAAATAGACCGGATGAAATTACTCAAGATTTCTTGAAAAAATAGACCCCACAAATGTCTAATTATGTACATAGAACTCTGCCCCAAACCTTGCCAGGGGTTTTGCCGTTTAGACCCCCCACATGTGTGAAAATAATAAACCCAGCTGTCACACAAACTGCGAATAGATCTTCTTGATACTCTCTAAAGTCATATTCTATTTCGATATTGTTATTAATGCAAAAATCCGTCGTAAGAACAGCCGCTGAAAATATTACCATAGCTATTATCGTGCTTGATTTTGCTTAAGTTACTAGTCTATGAGGACGACATTAGTGGATGAAATCTCAGGAAATAGGAGGAACATCAAACTAGGAACTCATATAAGGCCATCACACAGAATGTGCTTCCATTTAAAGTCGTTCTCAACTACAATTTTTTGTGTGAAGAAACAGGTCAAACTTGGGTTCACTCAGCATAGCTTTCAGCAAAAAAGAAAGCTTCCGAAAATTTTCACATTTTTTCTAATTTCACATTTCCTCATCTTGGCCTACCTATCAACTTTTGTCGATGGATGGACATCAATTATCTTTTTTTATGATGGAATGTGCCGAGATGTGCACTAACACCACTGAAATGAACGGTTGGTAAGGCAAATGTGCCGTTCACATAATTTCCACAGATGTGAAACACAGAATTTTAAAACGGCACATTTCGCTTTTCTACAAAACTTTTTGAACGGGTGAGTGCACATCTCAAAACTTTAGGTATAAATGTGCCGAGATGTGACCTATACCACTGAATACACCTGCTTTCTATAGGCGAATGTGCCAATCACATCTGGGCAAATGTTACTTCTTTCTGCAAATTCGCTAGGATCAGGATCATTATAAAACTTTCCTGGCAAGAGCTTTTATTGATAAATTTCGAAATTTTTCTCAGAATTGCTATTCGTTGTATGAATAGAACCATTTAAAGATATGTGAAAATAATAATATGCAAAAATTGTTAAGGAGAGGAAAAACAAGAAAAAATTACAAAATTAACATTTTATGTAAATTTTTACCGATTTTCCGAAGCTTTCTTTCATACTTAAAGCAGTGCTTTAAATTTCAACCTCACAAGTAAAGAACCTGCAATTTTTTGTGGGAAAATTTTTTTGAGGTAAAAGGTCAGTTATATTGATCAAAAAATATTAAAATTTCGTTAAGAATTGTGTACTAAATCACCTTTTAGAATTGCTTAAAATTCATAACATTAATTATCTGTAGTATTGCAAAATCACTTATTTTGAGATACACAATAATTTTTGAATCAATTAAATAATATACCGACTAAAATACCGACTAATACCGAGTAAAATCTATGATTTGGGAATAACTTAATTGCTGGGTATGCTTGAAAGTGAAGTTTTCATTTATTTCTTCAAACTAGGTAAAAAAGGAATGAACCGGCTGTACATCACTTGGAGTTAAAACTGTACTGACTTCGACCACGGTGGCGGAAATGTCCTCGGGCTCCGCTGCGCTCTTTGATCTTTGCACGACCTGGGTCTAAATGCACCATTTTAGCTCCTTGTGATGTTAAGTAATTATTTACAACATTTCACTTTATTAGATTAAGTCACTCCGATCTTGTAGTCCTCATCATCACCATCAAACTTTATAGACCATTATGTACCTTCCGGTGTGAGGTGTTTATGGCACAACCATAAGAAGATGTACCACCACCCTCCTATCCGGTAGTTATTGCTTAAAATATTTTGAGGCAGAGAAATTTGACAAAAGCCTTTAAATAACACAGGGAGGTGCGGGAACTGGGTTATAGTCAATATCTCCATATTGACTATAATTATTGTTACCCGTAACCACTTACAAAATTAAAGTGTACTGTTCAACGATGACAAAGAAATTGTATTTGCTTCTCTTTGCTCTATCTTCAATGAAAATTGCACCTAAATATGCAATTATATCAATTTTTTAGAAACCGCAAATTTTTCGTTTAGATAATTTTTTTTTATTTAAGATTTCCAAATACATTATAGGCATTTAAAAATCAACTAGAATCAAGGATCATTAAATCAAGAAAAAAAAAACGAAAACTAGCTAAGCTAAAGAGAAAAAAAAAAAAAATTAAAAAAAAAAATTTTTAAATCTATAAATCAAATTAAAAAAAATAAAGAAAAATGCCCGCACAATGACTGAGATGTGAATACGAACTCCCAAGAAAGTCCGCAATCAATTCTCCGTCACGATAGTTCCACTAATACAACGATGTTTGATGATTTACCAAGAAACGGGGTATTCGCAAGAAGTTACGAATTGCTTCAATAAATGACTCTTCAGTTGCATCTTAAAAGAAACTAAGTTGGGAATACTTTGAAGCTCTGCCGGGAGCCCCTTAAATAGCCGATAGCCACGAAACGTAATCAAGTGTTGTCCAAGCATAGAGCGGGAGAAGGAGGTATGTAACAGACTACTGGTCATAGCAAAATGCTCATGGATGTCTGAGTTAATCTGAATAGGTAAGTCACTTTTTATTAGGCCATTCTTCAGGGAAAACACCAGAGTTGCTGTTTGGTACATGTTAAAATAATCAATCGGCAGTATCGAAGTGTTAAAATACGTCTTAACAGATTGTTTGTAACCGAGACCATATAAGTTGCGAAGCGCCTTTTTCTGAAGTAAAAGAAGTTCGTCTAAAATATATTGTGGTGCACAATTCCACACCGGGTTCAAGTAACTCAAGTGTGAGTGTACGAATGAGAAGTAGATATTGAACAAGGCTGCTTTCGGAACTAGCCACTTTAAGCGCCTGATAGCTCCAATAACCGGAGAGATTTTCTTCGTCAACTTGCACACATGATTGTCTCACGTAAACTGATCATTAAGTGTTAGTCCCAGATACTTCACTACCTTCACTCGCTCTAAAGTCGTGCCACCCACATCAACACAAAGTCAGTAGGCATTTCTCTTCTAAACACAATATAATTGGTCTTCGCCTCATTCACATACATTTGATTTTCGGTTGACCACGTATTCAAAAGGGAGAGATCTCTTTGCATCAATTGATGAAGCTCATCAATTGATGCTGCTTTGTATAGCAATGCCGTGTCATCGGCGTAGAGGTACAGGTTTCCTTTAAAGCCCATCTTGATTATACCCATGAGATCGTACAAAAACACGAAAAACAACAATATATTGTTTCGAAAAATCTTATTGCTTTTCGATGGAATAATAATACTACTCATTTACTTCTAATATCATATAGTTTGATAGGTCTAGAAGAGATCTTCCCAACGAAGCCTCTTATGTTGAAATTGAACCGCTTTTCAATTAAACTTGAGAAAATGTTCAATAATTTTACCCATTTTAGTGCTTTCTTTTGAATTTTTGTTTATTTATGTTTAATTTCCTAAAATTTCGTAAGGTTGGATAGGTTTTGACGAGACCTTTCTAATGAACCCTTTTTCGTGTCAATCTGTATTTTTTTGGATATTTTTTTTATCTTTTTCCAATGTATTTTTGTAGCGCTTCGCGTAGCGCCGTGGTACTTACTTCAAAAATTTAAGGTATCCCACATCCTAGATCTTGTCTCACTGTTTCCAATGAGTCACCAAATGAGAAAATCTGCTAAAGGTAAGAAATGTTTCTGAAGATCGCTAGAAAAATCGTCAAAACAGTAAAAGTATACTTTTACGAAAAAGTAATTTTTTAGCGCTATTATGACCAAATATTCACCCAGCGATTTCCATTTTAATCGCAATTCATCGGGTAAAATAGAAATTAATAATATGTGGGTGAAGTTAGCACAACTCAATTCAATTCATCTCAATTCATCTCAATTTATCTCAATTCATCTCAATTTCATCTCAATTCATCTCAATTCATCTCAATTTCATCTCAATTCATCTCAATTCATCTCAATTTGATCTCAATTTCATCTAAATATGATCTTACTTTATATCAGTTCAGACGATTGAATTAAATTTAGTTGTGATGAATTGAGTTGAGTTGTGATGAATTGGGCTACATTGTGATGAATTGAGTTGAGTTGTGATGAATTGAGTTGAGTTGTGATGACTTGAGCTGTGATGAATTTAGTTAAGTTGTGATGAATTGAGTTGTGATGTGTACATCTCGTCTCAATTTGTCTGTACAATTCTGTACATTTCTCACAAAAGTTAAGTTACAAGCGGCAAGCAAAACAAATCCGTTAAAAATACTAAGAGAAGCTGAGAAGTACTAGAGAAAGCGTCTATTCTCCAGATGAATTGAGTTGAGTTGTGATGAATTGGGCTACATTTACATTGTGATGAATTGAGTTGAGTTGTGATGAATTGAGTTGCGTTGTGATGAATTGAGTTGAGTTATGATGAACTGAGTTGGGTTGTGATGAATTGAGTTGAGTTGTGATGACTTGAGCTGTGATGAATTGATTTGAGTTGTGATGAATTGAGTTGTGATGTGTACATCTAAGAGAAGCTGAGAAGTACTAGAGAAAGCGTCTATTCTCCAGATACTGGCAACGTCACTTGAGCGAACTAACGGGCTGAAGCCCAATAATAAGTCAGTCATGAAATATACGGACTTACGGAAAACAAAAAAAAAAATGGTCAAAATCGGCTTAGTAGTTCTGACTGGTTGGGACCATTGTATGGACCTAACTCGCGCTACGTGACTTGGTGGTTTTTCATGGATATTTCTTTAATGATGACATTTTTGTGTTGTGTTGAAGGGAAAATAGGGGAAAATTTTGTTGTCCTGGATGTATCGATCCAATGCCTGTCCCTAGCAAATACGCTGGCCCAAAGGTCGACCCCAAAAAAGTTTTTGCATTGATGCCAAGAAAACTCAGCGGAGCATTGTTGCCCACTACAAGTGTAGATGGGTCCAACCTAGAGTCTGGGTTGGTCTGTTGGTCGGCTCTAGCACAAAAAAAATAGTAAATAATTATGAGTCAGAACTGAAAATACGTGGCTGTGAAACTTCATTTTTGGGAATTTAAAGAAATGGCCTCATGGGCTAATATCAAAAGGAAAATTGAATTTTTATTTGATATTTTCTAAAATATTCACTCTAATGTTGGTTGACAAGTTATGCGCCTAAAAACACCTGAATTCTTCGACTGTCGAACAAGTAATTCTGAAGATCACCCAGCCGATTTTTTTTCTTCAAAATTGGCTTAGACGGTCCTCTTCTTTGCTCAAAAACTGATCATGTACATAACTGTTTGAAGTTTAAAACAATAATGGTATAAGTAACCGAACAATTTTTATACGTTTTTAAAACCATATCCCGGGTGAAGCCCGGGTAACAATGCTAGTTCATACATAAAATTGATTGTTCTAAGCATCGGCACTCGAAATTCCTATTCTCAATTGTCATGAATAATAATGTCCATTTCGTATCTTTTATATTAAGGTTCTTTAAGTTTACATCATGATTCCTTTGGATTCTATAAACGGATACGTTGCTTTGAAGACTTGTGCCCATTTTTGGAAAACATTGGTTTGACGTATGGACCAGGTGGCTGATTCCAGTAAATTTCATGACGAATTCATCATTTTCCATGCGATGAGTTTATAAGGAGTGTTACTTCGTGTGTTTCAAACGATAGTTATATGGTGGAGAGTAGTGTTGAGCTCGCTAGTGACATTCGTTAGCGACGCTAACGTCATTCGCTAATGGAAAAAAATTAGCGCGCTAATAGCTGCCGCTAGCTAAAAAGAACTCGTCGAAGTGAAATGTTTTTCGTTCACTTTCGCCTTCTTAATCGGTGCTAAATATAACAACAATTAACGAAATCTGAAACAATACCTCTCTTTTCGTACCCTCTACCTCTCCATCTTCCAAACAATTGAAATTACGAACGGACCTGTGCGGCCTCAAAGTGGTGGCTGAGCGAGCGATGACACCGGTGCGCCGCATGCTAGCTTGCAAGTGGCGACCGAGAAAACATTATGAGATCATGGTCGCAAGCTAAGTAAGGGCAGTGACGCAAGTCTTACACGACATAAATTTTTTGTAGACTGCTGAACTATACATACAGCAAGTTTTTGCCTTTTTTCCCATGCGGTCGTACCCTTCTGTGACTATTTTTTTCGGAAATTACTATGGTTACACTAGCGTCGCTAGTGGCGACGCTGAAATCCAATTAGCGAAAAATTTCGCTAGTCGCTTATTAGCTAACATGATAGAGTTATCATCATCCTAGAGAAATCAAAGATCTTTCAAACAAAAAAAAGTTTGCCCAATTTGGGTGCTTTGATCGGAAGCTATGAGGATGTGAAGTACAGTGTAGGATGTACAGGTGGGTTTTTAAAGCATAATTAAAGGATACTTTTGGTAGGCTTTTTGACGATTTTCACATCCTGGAGCTACGGGAAACGATACAATTGAAAGAAATTTTTGATTTTTCAGTTTAAGTGACTGAGAAATAACGTAATGTATTTTCTCATTGCAGACAAACTGAAATTCAATTAAAGTTAATTTTGGTTCTTGTCATTTGAATGTACGAGTTATTGTTTTTATGCTAATTCATTGCTGCATACAATTTAGTATGTCCTAAGAATGAATAAGCTAACGTCAACAAAATTGTAGACTCTAAAAATATTTTACTTTGAATATTTTATGATTGAAAATTTAATGGCTGCAAATCAAGCAAATCCTTTTTCGTACTAAACTCTTTGTCGTAGTGAATTCTACCATCGTCAAACAATTTATCGAAATGTAATTTAAACCATCATAAATTCGAAAACTCTTAAAATTTATGGACTTTTCGCAATCTTCGTATTTTTTTCCAAAAAATCAATTTTCTGTATGTTTGTAGAAATTTCTTATTACGAAAGCCCTTCCAAAGTACTAGGACCGACCTACAGCCTGACTATAAACAAAAAGGTTTATTTTATACATCCTTTTTAAAGTCCTATCTTCGGCAAAAATGTTCTCAAACAAAAATTTATATTTTTACCCTTAACCCGAATTTGGGACCCTTAGGTAAACACCGAAACCTCTACTTCCATGGGCAAAAATGTTCCCCTTGTAATTTTCCACAACTTTGCCTTTGGAACCGTTTCTGTGTACCTTGTCTGTAAGAAAACATTGATGGAAAATCACTCCCTGTCGTATATTTGCGCGTAGAACGACTTACCATCACTCCAAGAACTGTACATCCCGAAAGACTCAAACGATTTCCGAAAATGTTTACCGCTCACTTTGAGAGATCCATATCTTTCATTTGACATCTTACTTGGTACTTTGATTGCTATACTTTCGGATCTATGGGCGAAAACGTTTCACCGACCCTCAAAAAATCACATTTTTAGCCACATTTTCGGCTCGTTCTCCGCAACGACTCAACCGATTCTTAGTCAAGCTATGCAGGTATAGGCCGTGTACTTTAGACCATTCTAATGACACCCTACTTGTACTAAACGGACAATTTTCCGATTAAATTTGAGGAAATCTACTGCCATTTAGCAAATTTTGACGGTTTCGGGAATATTTTCTCGCAGTGATTTCCAATTTTCTCAAATTTTGTCAAGTTAGGTAGGTCTCGACGAAACCTTTCCAAAATCTGATGGTTTGTAGATACTTTTTGATGATATTTTCGTAATATTTTTCAATTTTTCGTTTTTTTCATCAAAAATCCTCGCAAAGTATTCCACATCCTACAGCTAGTCTCTACCTTTCCCACTTGACAAAATTTGTTGCAATTTCGATACTTTTCGGATACTTCAAAAGTGCTTTTAAAGCATACTTGAAAAGTACTTTTAAAGCATACTTTAAAAGTACTTTTAATTATGCTTTAAAAGCCTACCT
>CM055406.1:84662861-84675404 GCA_029228625.1 Pseudolycoriella hygida
TCATAATTTTTTTTTGTTTGAAAGATCTGGGCATGCCCGACAATTTATGGAAGAATTTTTTTTTAATTTGAGTCCTTGGACTTAGCTAGGGCACTAAAAACGAGTCTCTGCTAGGGCTCTATGTGTTTTTTGTACATAACTCGAGTAAATCTTTACCGATTTTCAATTTTTTTTTTTGTTTGAAAGATCTGGGCATGACCGACAATTTGTGGAAGAAACATTTTTCGATTTGAGTCTTTGGACTTAGCTAGGGCACTAAAAAAGAGTCTTTGCTAGGGCCCTACGTGTTTTTTGTATATAGCTCAAGTAAATCTCTTCCGATTTTCAAAAACATTTTTTTGTTTGAAAGATCTCGGCACGCTCGACAATTTATAGAAGATTTTTTGCCTGTGCTTAGGGCCTAATGTTTTTTGCTATGTTGCAGAGCAAATTTGGGGGAACATTTTTGTCTATGGAAGTATGTATCCGAGGCCTCTATTTAAGGCCCTAGGTCAGTACTAAGGTCGGCCCTAGCCCAAAAAATAGTTTTTTGCTATGTTGTAGACAAAATTGAGGAGAACATTTTCTCTATTGGAGGTCAATTTTGTGCGTTCTGAGAATTTTTTTACACCGTTACTTCGGACGGGTTTTTCAATATTACCAAACGGGCAATTTCCAATACTGTCTAATGTGAACGCAATATTTACTTTGATTTTGTTTTTGAGAATATCTTATATATTACTCGAGCTTTGCTTGATCGTGGAACAATTAAACTGAAACGTGGAAATTTTTACTTTAATTTTCGATCACATAGACAAGTAACAGAAGGTCACAGGTTGAGAATTTTTATTTTTGAATTATTTTGTGATTGTAATGACGCTCAGATTGAACTCAACTAGAACAGTTGTGTTCTTGAACATATTAGAAGCATCAACATTTCGGCATCCAGTGTCAATCATCAGTCAAGTCATGCACCTTGATATGCTGATGTGGGGTGAAGTACCGACCATTTGATGTTCCATATGGACAATCATCTACGGTGAAACTAGGACTAGTGAATTATATCTGAGAATGAATGTATAACTACATCTAACGTCAAAACTCCAAAGTTAATGCTAACTCAAGCACTGAAACTCTTACTGTGTCATAGCCGATTAGTGGCGGAACCACTATTTTGTTATGAGGAATAGCACGCTATTTTTTACAATGCTGTGCTTACATTGCATGGAACTACATATATGATGTTAGGAACCATATGGGTTTTATGAACATACTTATTTTAGATGTTCTGATGAAATTTATTTATTTATATTTATATATTTATATATTTACTTAAACACGTTCCAGTCTTTTCGTAACATCAACTCTGTTTGCCGCATCTATTCTGATACGTACGGGTCCCTTCTATGTTTTTATTATCGAAAGGTCTAGGACTGTCTCCCGTTTTATGGAAGCAAATTTTTTGAGTAGAAACCCTTGGACTCAGTCAGGACCCTAAAACTGAGTTTCTACTAGGGCCCAACGTGTTCGCTTACATAAGTTGGATGAATCCTAACTGATTTTGTTGATTCTTTTTCTATTTTGAGAGGTAATCGAGTACCGAATAATATTCAAAACCAAACTTGGACCCGGTGCCTGTGCTTAGGGCTCAGGCCTCAGCTCTGTCCTAAAAATTTTTTTTTGCTATGTTGCAGAGCAAATTGAGGGAAACATTTTTGTCTGTGGAAGTATGTGTCCGAGGCATGTCCTTATGGCCCTAGACCTTATGACCGGGTCTGTCCCAGAAAAAAAGTGGTTTTTCACTTTGTTGTAGAGGAAATGGATGGAAATATTTTTGTCTATATAAGTATTTGTCCGAGGCCTCTCCTGAACACCCTAGGTCGGCCCTAGACACAAAAATGGTTTTTTTGCTATGTTATAGAAAAAATTTAGATGAACATTTTTGTCTATTTTGTCAGTTTTGTACTTTCGGAAGCTTTTTTTTCGCCGTTTCTTCGAACGGGTTTTTCAATATTGCCCTCTTGGCAATTTCCAATACAATTTAATGTGGACGTAATTTCGTACACTTAAGAGTTAAGGTTATTATTATTATTATTAATCGTATGGCTTTACATCTAATATCTAACACTATACATTCATACATTCATATTATTACAATACATTCTTAGGAACTACTGTATTTTTTCGTTGTTATTTTGATATGTCCGATGCATTCTCAACGGGAGGCTACCACGTAACAGGTCCGAAGAGCCGAAGTGATGATGTTGTTTGTTTAGTGCGATCCATTGAAAGGCCATCATCATTCACACAGAGTTAAGGTAATATTCACTTAAGGCCAAGTCATGGTGTTTACTATCGCAAATGTTTACATTGCGATTGAAGACGCCATGACCTGGCGTTCGAGTCTTTTCGTAACATCAACTCTGTTTGCCTCATCTATTCTGATACGTACGGGTCCCTTGCATATGTTTTTCATTGATTCAGCAATTTGTTTTAATTCACTGTACGGATTAATCTGTACAAAATCTTAATAACGGAGAAATAATAGACGTCATCGTCTCTCTTATATTTCATAACCATATGTTTAAGTTCACATTTCTAACAGAAAGCTTGTTTCGAAATAATTTTCGAGGTGATTACATCACTTAAACTCAAATTAATTCATAAATCCATTAATTTTATGACATGTTATTTTCATTAGTACAATCTCGGAGCGCTTTATTATGTGTCTATGTTTCTCTTGTATTTCTCGAATTAAGTAACAATTGTGAACAGTTTAGTATTTCAGGTTGAATTTAATTATTCCTTTAAAAGCACTGTTGTTTGCAGAGCTGATTATTTAATGTACGCTGAGTACACATATATAATCAAAATCGTATAGTACATACAATTGTGTACTTCTACATTAATCTACTCTCAGTCCTTTTCTTCTTTGAATAATGCACGAAAATGAAGTATTTATTCTTATGTCTATTATGTTAGTCTGTTCCGGATAAAACCGAAATCATTCAATTAATTTGTACACAAATAATGGCGAATGGATGATATTATATGATGATATTACAAGGAATACATGTATGACAAGATGTGTATTGTATGGTGAACATCGAAGATATTGCAGATTTACGTGCGCACCGAGCATAGCAGTAACCACACGACCCCCATGGGCATGGAATTAGGATACACCCAATTAGCGCAAGTGTGAAAACTCTACCCAATCGAGATCCTGCATGCAAGTGCATTCCTTCACCCTGGGTTGGGGCCGAGACCTATCCTAATCTCTACTGCTTTGTTGGAATGGCGCAGTCGCCGAATAAACACCGCAACTACCACGGTACAGCACCATTAGGCACCTCAACATTGTTGGGTCAATCATCGATGTTGTTGATATTTGAGGGCACACCAGCCTCGTGGTACCGATATTAGATCCTCGGGTAGGGCTCATAGCCATGAATGACTATTTGCATTCCTTTCAGGGATTGCATTGAGTTGCCTCAGAAACGTTACCCAGAAGTGCCCACCCTGCATATTTACTCCATTCACTCATTAATCGCCGCAATCTTTCGCCTTTTGAAAACGGCCGCTGCGAACTCATTGAATTCATCATACGTTTGATGCGTGCTCAGGACATTCACAAATTCGATATTCCCTCAACCTCAACATGCATTGAAATCTCGCAAGTCCCCTTAGAGGACACATTCACCTATCAATCTATAATATAAAATCCAAAATGTCACTGCACCTCACTGCTCACTACACTACACCTCACTACTCACTTCACTCTTCACTACACCTCACTGCACTTTAATGCACCTCACTACACCTCACTGCACTTTGGTGCACCTCACTACACTACACCTCAGTGCACCACACTACACTTCACTGCACCTTACTGCACCTCAGTGCATTTCATTGTACCTCACTGCACCTTGGTACACCTCACTACACCTTGGTGCACCTTGCTGCACTTTAATACACATTGCTGCACCTTGGTGGAGGAGTCAGGTCCACCATAGTACAGTGATAGACAGTGAAGTGTGATGAGGTGCAGTGAGGTACACTGAGGTACAGTGAGGTGTAGTGAGGTACACTGAGGTGTAGTGAGGTGCTGAAGTGAGATCCACTGAGGTGTGATGTAGTCAAGTGCACCAATGTGCGGAGAGGTGTAGTGAAGTGAGGTGCAGATGGATGCATCTTTCATATAGTGCACCTTAATCTTGCTACAAGACGGTATAAGATATGTGGTTGTTTTATGAAGTATAAGTTCTTTTTGTTGTATTGATGAAAATATTGAGGGAAACATCTTACACACTGTAGTATGGGTGTCACCTCCCTCTTTAGTTCCAAGGTTGGTTCTAGGGTCGTCTGACTACTCAATCGCTTGATTCCGAAGAGACAGTCTGGTGTCAAATTCATATTTATGGAAATACCATTTCACAGTTATACATTTCATTGGTCCAAATCAGAATTTTAGCTATATTAAATTGTTGTATTGCTTGGCCAATAAACATAAATTTATCAAAATTGTTGTATTGCTTGGAAGCGGCCAAATTCGTTGACGAGGCAACGAAGGGAAATGCATTACGTGAGTAATGATTTTATTCGACGAACAAAGTTGGCTGATTGGGACGTTTACGCCTCTTCAGTACACCTTTGTCGCAAGACCATGTGTATATCAGCAAAAACAGAGAGTGGTGTTAGTAACACAATCACGGTTCCAGAGAAACGGGCCATTAATGGGCATCCTCTGCGTACCGTTTGCTAGGCCTGTCCAAAAATATTAAAACAGATTGAGTACCCGAATAAAAATGTCTTTGCAATTGAGACGTTTCATTATCTTCAAAATATTGTATGGGATGTAGTAGAGCGACGGTCAAAAATTGTCGGTGGCGGCGAACGCAAAATTTTAAAATGTGGGTGGCGGCTCAACCGGCTGAGCATAACTTTGGCGACGGCGTACTTTTTTGTTTGATTAACGACCGACTAGCTGACGGCGTGGTTGAAGAAGCTAAGTGAAAATATACTCGAAGACAAAATATAAGGAAATTTGCCAAATTTATATAGAAAACATAACCAAAGACCCGTACGTATCAGAATAGATGTGGCAAGATATGATATATCCAAAGGATTGGGCCATATTTCCCAAAAACACTGAGACACGTCTTCTCTAAAATTGTAGACAATAAAACTTTGCCTTTGGAAGCAACTTTCTAACTCTCACAGTTCTAGAAATATGGGTCATCCTTCACAATTCTAGAAGTTGCCATATTCCGTGGATTGGGCCATATTTCCCCAAAACCCTGAGACACATGTTCTATAAAATTTCATTGTCTACAACTTTGCTTTTGGAAAAAACTTTCTAACTCTCATAGTTTTAGATATGCGCACAGCAGCGTCGCGAGAGGATGTCCCTGACGTAGGCCTTCCTCTATGTCGAAAATCTCTGACAGTTGATTACGGATCCTTACTCGGCTATTAGCTCCGTTAAGTCTTAACTTGGTTAGCGAGATCAGTTTGGGATTCCAAATTCCTCCGTTACTCTCCACAGCTTACGTCTTCTAACACTGTCATAGGCTGCCTTAAAATCAACGAACAAATGGTGTGTTTCAATGTTGTACTCTTTGCACTTCTCCAAGATCTGTCTGATATTAAACAGCTGGTCCGATGTTGAACGACCTACACGAAAACCACCTTGGTATTCACCTACAGAGTTTTCCATGTATGGATGAAGACGCTGGTAAAGAATTTTTGCAAATATCTTGTAAGCAATATTCAGCAGAGCAATTCCTCGAAAATTGCCACACTCCATTTTATCACCTTTTTTGTATATGGGACAAAGTATGCTGGTCTTCCACTCTTCCGGTAACTCCTCGACATTCCATATACGCGTGATGAGGTCGTGCATCTCCATATATAGCGCGTTGCCGCCGTTCTTGAAAAGTTTGCCGGGTAGATTGTAGATTGTCTCGAAATTTCAGCTTCAACTTCTTGCATCGTTGGTTCTTCTATATATGGTTGCGCAGTATGAAATGAAAATTCGTTGTCTTCTTCGTTTCGGTTGAGCGGTGTGTTCGGATTAAGCAGTTCTGTGAAGTACTCAGCCCATCTTGCAATGCACTTTTCCTCATCTGCTAAGACCAATCCATTCTTGTCCTTACACAGCAAAGGTTGTTGACTGTAACCATTTTTGGATTCGTTTACTTTCCGATAGAAGTTCCGAGTTTCCTTCCTATTGCCAAACTTTTCAATTTCGATCAAAACGTTCCTATCCTGCAGCCGTTTTTTTGTTTCGGAACAGTTTTCGAGCGAAATTTCTCTTCGAACGGTACTCTGCCTGGCCTGCTCGAGTGTATCGACTTAGAGTTTTTAGTCGAGCTGCATTTTTGTTCTCCAGAGCTCGCTGGCATTCATCGTCGAACCAGTTATTTCTTTTATTTCCCATTCTCGTTCCCAAATTCTCTGCCGCGGAACTCTCTACATTCCGCCTGATTTGATTCCACGCATCGTCTATACTGTGTTGCTCGCTGACCATTTCCTCGATAATTTTTCTCTCCAAACTATCCACGTATTTGTGTTTGATGTCTTCGTTCCGCAGTTTTTCAACGTCCCACTTTTTTAATGCCTGTTGTCGGTTGTGTTGGACCGATATGCGAGACCTAACTTTAACCAAGTAGTGGTCAGAATCAACATTTGGTCCTCTACAGCTCCTGACATCCAATACATTTGAACAGTGCCGTCCATCTATCAAAACGTGATCAATCTGGTTTTTGGTTTGTCCATCAGGTGATACGCATGTCGCTTTGTGGATGTTTATATGTTCGCAACGTCTGCTCACAACGATGTTTCTTGATGCTGCGAAATGAACTACCCGCGTACCGTTGTTAGAGTTTTCATGGAGGCTGTATTTACCAATTGTGGGACGATAGAGGACTTCGCGACCTATCTTGGCATTCAGATCTCTAAGCAGAAACTTAATGTCACGTTTCGGCGCTCCATCATATATCTACAACAGTTTTTCGTAAAATAGCTCCTTCGCTTCGTTGTCTTTTTCCTCCGTGGGTGCGTAGGCGTTAATAAAAGTATAATTGAAAAATTTTCCTCTTATCCGTAGAGAGCACAATCGCTCGTCAACAGGATTGAAACCAATCACCGCGTTTCTAGCTGTGCCGAAAACCATGAAACCTGTTCCATACTCTCGTGGACTGTCATTACTTTTCCCACTGTAGTAGAACTTATAGTCTCCACTGATCATGGTGTCCTTTCCAGGCCATCTCGTTTCTTGCACTGCTGTAATGTCAATTTTTGCCGCTCTTAGCGCACTTGTGAGAGCTCTCAATCTTCCTGGCTGTAACAGAGATCTTACATTTCATGGTGCTACTTTTAAATCATTGTCCTTTTTCCGTTGCTTGAGTCGTTGCCGTTTATCCTGTCCGATCTGAGGCTGTGTTGTTGACTGTATAACCGATCCATTTTTTCCGGTGTTTGAAGGTTAACCAAACGTCCAACCTACGTTTCCCCAATGACCCGTAGGCAAGTCATCAGGTAGCACTCTTAAGTTAAGCATCCCTCCCAATTCTAGAAGTGGCCATATCCCAAGGATTAACCCATATTTCCACAAAACCCTGCGAAACGGGTTCTCTTAAATTTGACTCTCTAACTTTCATAGTTCTAGAGAAATGTGTCATCCAGTCCAATTCTAGAAGCGGCCATTTACCAGGATTGGGCCATTTTTCCTCAAAATCCTGAAACACGTGTTCTCTAAAATTTTATTCTCTACAACTTTGCCTTTGACGGCAAATCTCCATATTGCATAGCTTTTTTTAGACCCGTACGAAGAACCACGACGTTTGTAACCACCCCAATTTCGACCCGGGAGTAGGGGCGGGGGGAGCATCGATCATGGTCCTTAGATGACGAATCATTAATAAAAAAAATGACCGCCCGTCCGTCATCGCGATAACTTGAGTAAAACTCAACCGATTTTCAAAAACTTTTTTTCCCTGAAAGGTAATTGAAAAACCTTTTTTGGAATAGAATCTGGGCACTGTCGGCTCAAGGGCCAATGAACTAGGTCCGTTTAAGTGGTTTTTGGTCCTTTGTACATAACTCGGGTAAATCTATTCCGATTTTCATAATTTTTTTTTGTTTGAAAGGCCTGGGCATGTCGGACGATTTATAGAAGAAACTTTTTGGAATTTTGAGCTTTTGGTCTCAGCCAGGGCTCTAAAACTGAATCTCTACTAGGGCCCAATATGTTAATCTTATCCAATTTTCAATAACTTGATTTTTCCTGAAAGTTAATCACAAAATTGATTACGGGATTGAGTTTTGGCAAAATCGGTCGAAAACTTTCGAAGTTACGGTCGAAAAAGTTGTCAAAAACGTGGTTTTTTGAAGGTTTGTGGAGCTTTTTCACTTATATCTCCGCGAAATTAGAACGGAAATCGCTCTTCAAGGTTTTGGATAAAAGATGTGGACATCAAAAATTCACGAAAATTAAATGAAAATCTGTAGAGTGGTTTGGGCTGAAGAGTCTTCAGTGTGGGCCCAACTCACCCTACGCAACCACATACGATATTTGGTGATTTTTCGTGAATATTTCTTTAATGAGGTTTTTTGAGCGATTTTGCAGAGAAAATAGATGCGAAAATTTTTGTTCGTGGCAGTATGAGTCAGGGGCCTCTCATAAGTTCTTTAGGTCGGTTCTAAGATCGGCCCTAGTGCATTTTTTTTTTTAATTATGAGACTTTTTTAAGGATTTAGGGAGGTTTTGCGCTGTTTCTTTGGACGGGTTTTTCAATATTGCCCTTTTGGCAATTTCCAATCCAATTTAATGTCGACGTAATTTCATGCACTTAAGAGTCAAGGCAACGTTTCGAATCTTTTTGCAACAGCTTTCTGTTTGCCATATCTATTCTGATGCGTACGGGTCCCCTGCATATGTGCATAGTTCAGCAAATATAGACGAAAAACCATCTGCTTTCGTACATGGTTAAGATACTCAATTTCGTCCATTCCACTGGTCCCTATGCTCAGACCACTGACCCGATTTTTATGTAAATAATTTTTCCCAGTTTTTGACTACATTTGACACCAAAATGAACGATTTCCGTGCTATACTTGCGAAAAAGTTCCACTGACTTTTGAAAATCCATGTCCGACCTCCACTTCTTCGACCATATATCCGGAACTACTTGGCCGATTTTCTTATCTTCCAACTAGAATTATGGGAGGCATGTACCTTTCAGGGAAAAAAGTTTAGGCTGATTGGTTGAGCCGTTTGGAAAAAAGACGGACGGACAGACTGACAGACGGACATTTTTTTTATTGCTGATAAGCAATAAGTGTTGTAATTAGTCGTCTTGCTTCCTTTTATCTTGTGATACCAAATCAGTGACTTCGCAATAATCAACGGTCTGCTTTTTATTTAATTTTTTAATTTAAAAATGTCAGAAAATAATATAGCGAGTTACAGTGATAATGTTTTCTACGATAAATTGGAGAATTTAATTCATAGCAAAATTCCAATTATTCTGAGAAACATTTTAATTTTAAATGATATAACTAGCGCGACAATTTTGGCGGCACTCAACAAAGACGCTATCGATAGACTTGAACAGTTTATGAAAAACGATTTCAGCAATGACATGGTTCCTGACGATCACTCTATTGACGATTTTCTTGGTATGTTTCGAAAGAGACAATCGAATTTTTCTTTTACTTGTGGTCAAAGAATCCTGCTCGAAATCATGATAGATGCCTGCAAGAAAAATATCCCGGCGACCAATCAGGTTTCACACGAAGGCACCGTGGACGTAAGACACATACGCACCGTAATTAAACACACTTCTTCTACACAAGACTCCAAGTACGATACAACAAGCTATGAGAAACCTGTTAGCAGGGAAGATAAGATGATAAATTTTGCTAAATATGTTGGCTCATTGATGATAACTGTTTATAATGACGCTAAAAGAAAAACTTCAAGTGCATGGAGCTGGCCTTCGCGATGTGTCGCTACCGATAAGGCAAATAATTATCGCTTCAACGGTAATAACAAGGAATGGTCTCCTAATTTTCAGTACCTAATTCCATCGCAGCATTCAACATTTTTAGATTGCATTGTTAACGCTGACTTGAAAAGATTTGTTTCGTATTTAAAAAGTTCATTGGCTCTATCCTTAAGAGTTGATGGATCAGTCGACAGAACACAAAATCACAATGTTTTTGTTATTGCCAACGTTGTTCACAAAGACACATCAATGTCGACAGTGTTTATTGGATTTATACCTGATGATGGCAAATCGTTGGCGTACTTTAAATCTGTCGAAGAAGTTGTTGAAAACATTATGCCTTGGGAAGAAATGCTAGCATTGACGTCATCGATAGTAACAGACGGAGAACATTTAAACAGTGGATGTGACAATGGCCTTTGGGTGAACGTGCAGAAATCGAACAAAAGCACGAAGCCCGTATTATCGATTTGGTGTATTGATCACAGATTCAACTTGGCGTGGAAAGATTTGTGTAAAGAAAACGGTTTAATTGACAATTTAATTCAGGATGCTTCTAGCTTATCCACTTTCTTCCACAAGTCGGGTGAAAGGACACAAAAACTACGCGATATTGCATCGCAAAATATGTTACCCAAACCATTGCATTTTCCGAAGTATTTCGAAATTCGATGGTTAGAATACATTTTCGAACTGTTCAACGTAGTGCTGAGAAACTGGAGAGCGTCAATGCATTATTTCATCAATGAAGCGGAAATTGGACTTTCAAAAAAATGGCTGCTATACGAACGACTTCATCTGCTGACTTTTGTAACCGATGTCCTGTCTCTGCTCAAAACCTTTCAAAAGGCTTTCCAAAGTAATACGATTTCTATTTTAAATGTGCAAAAGAAAAAAGAAAATTTAATTCTCCGACTGGAAAAATGTATCGACGAAACGCTTGATGGCGGATGGGAACAGCTTTTTTTATCTACTGTAGAAAAAAGAAGTGACGGAGGGTACTTCTTTGGAAATAAGTTGGTAGAAAACGACCGTCGAACTAGAACTACTAGAAAAGCAACTTTTTGTTTTAAAATAAACGAACGAAAAACAATTCTTAACTGTTTGATAGGTAATTTAACCAAAAGAATTGACTACGACATCGAATTGCAGCAACATTTAGAGCCACTATTATCAATAAAACGGTCAGTATCGAGTCAGCAGCTTTATCAATGTTACAATGCCATTGGTCTCGATTTGGATAAAAACACTTTTTGCGCTAACTACGTGTCTGCATCATATTTACTCCTAGACTACGAATTCGAGACACCTTTACTTACGTTGCAAAAGTTAGAGTTAGTTGCTCCTGGGAAAATGGCCGTACTAAAAACAGCACTCGCTAGAGTGGCTGCAGCTAAGCCACATTCTGCGGATGTAGAAAGACTTATAAGTACCGTAAGCTCCACTTCATATGAATTAACATTAACTTATTTTTCATTGCCTTTGCAGGTACGTACAACAAAATTAAGGATTCGGACCGTCAAACTTTATCCGCAACAACTTTATTCAATCATCTTTATGTCGATGTAAATATGCCGCCACTAAGTGAATTCGACCCAACTGACGCTGTTCAATTGTGGATGTCACAAAAAAAACGGAATCCATGTGAACGAATCGTAAACAGCAAGCAACAGGAATGGTTTCGCGGAGTATTTTCTGAATCAAAAGTACGCGAATCATCAACTATAAAACCTGTCGTTAGATTTTAACAATAATTATCAATAAAGTACCTGAAACCAGTTGTTCTTTGGTATATTGAGATTTTTCGTGAATTTCACGAATTTTCGCGAAATTCGCGAATTTTCGCGAATTTTGGCGAATTTTCGTGAATTTCGCGAATTTTCGCGAATTTCACGAATTTTCGCGAATTTCGCGAAACCAAATTCACGAAATTAGGCCCTGGTCCAATGACTAGCGCAGTTTTGCCGGGCTTCGCTCGGTTTGAGGGAAAGCTCTCTATGATTCCTTTGAAAGAATAAAGATCGTGTTCTTACTCCACGAGGTGTTATAGTGCGTAAACAAAATTTCGCCATCGAGTTTGGTACTTAATTCATTTAGAATCATGAGCGCGCGGTAGCGATGCGCCCGTGACGCAAGTCCCCATACGAACAAAAATTTCGGAAAAATTGTTTTCGTAGACTTCGGAACCATATATACAGCTAAGTTTTGACTTCCCCCCCTTGCGACGTACACCAACGGAAAATTCTAAGGCGAAGTGTCTTTTCGCTCATTAAAATCGGATATGTGTATCCAAAGATACGACCTTCAGAAAATGATCATTTCCTATACAAAAAGGGCTGTTTCATAGAAACCAAAGTTAATGCAAACATCCTACGTTAGTTAAATACATAGTTAGTTAGTGGGTTAGTTAGTTAGTTAGTTCCAGGGCCATTTGATGAAAAACCGTGAAAAACCACTTTTTTGGCTCGTGCTCGAAAACGGCTCGATAACTTTTCTTGAAATTTTGCAGGGACCTTTGGGTGGGCATTCTACGTCATATGAGATTTTAAAA
>CM055406.1:84681695-84702851 GCA_029228625.1 Pseudolycoriella hygida
GAAGTCCAATAATCGACTTAAGTATTTTGTTTTGAGTGAGTTGTAGCTTACTCAAGGATGTTTTAGATATGCTGTCCCACGCTGGCGACGCATAAGTAATTTTCGGTCGTATGACTGTCTTGAACAATGTCAACTTGAGAGCCGTTGATAATTTTGAGCGACTATGCAAGAGTGAATACAATGACTTGAAGCTGTTTAGTGCCTTCGTTCTACATGTCTCACCATGCGAATTGAAATTTAGATTCGCGTCGATTGTGGCACCGAGGTATGTAACTTCATTGTCCAAGTTGATTGGCGATCCATTGAATAAAAGAGGAATCGTCGGATTCCTTCGTTGGGCTCGGTTAAATTTGAATAGAATTGCTTGGGTTTTCTCGCAATTAATTTTTATTTTCCACTTCGTAAAATATTCATGGATACGGTTCAACCCATTACTCAAGGTACGAATAATTGTGTTCGACTGTTTCGCTGAGGCAATGATAGCCGTATCGTCTGCAAAGTACCCCGTGTCGCAATTTGGAGGAATTTTCAGATCTGCTGTAAACACTGTCCACAGTACTGGCGACAGAACCGATCCTTGTGCCAATCCTGCTGGGATTCCTTTCGGAGAAGATTGCTTCCCATTGATTTCGACTATGAAATATCTATTTCGTAAAAATGAGGCAATCATTTTTATTAGGTAGATGGGGGTACCAAATATTTTCAGCTTGTATAGAAGACCATTATGCCAGACTGAATCGAATGCTTCCTCAATGTCGAGAAGGACCATTCCAGTTGATTTACGACGTTTTTTGTTGCACCTAATGATGTCGACGATACGCTTGATTTGGTGAACTGTGGAGTGTTCTTCTCTAAATCCAAATTGTTCTTTGCTGACAATAGAATTTTCAGAAAGAAATTTGTTAAGCTTATCACACATGACTTTTTCCAAGATCTTGCCGATGGAGCTTAGCAAACTAATCGGTCGATAGCTGTTAGCATTTTTTGGATCTTTTGAGCGCTTCAGTATCGCAGTAATTTTTGCTGTCTTGAAGTGGTTCGGGAAATAGCATAGATCGATGCAGTCACTTATGATATTTTTCAGAAATTGAATGGCAATTTCTGGTAACCGCTTCAGTAATATGTTCGGGATTTTGTCGATGCCAGGAGCCTTTTTTATTTTCAGCTTGGAAATTATTTTGCGAACATCGTTGACAGTAATATGATGTTGAGAGTTATTTACTTGCGACGGCTTTATTTTATCGATGATTTCAACAATTTTTTCGACTTTAGAATCGATTCGGTGCACTGAGTTGATCGTAAGCGTATGATTTTTCTCGAATTGAGTCGCCAATGCTTCACTAATCTCATCGTCGCCTGTAATGTATCGGTCATTTACTTTGAGCAGGTCAATTCTATTGGAGGATTTGTTCATCATTTTCTTTGACAAACACCACACTTTCGTGTCGCCAGGTTTGAGTGAACGTAAGGCATTTTCCCATTTCTCGTTGAAGTCATGGTCTACCTGTTGCCGAATGGCTTTATTTTGTTTGTTGATGAGGCTACTGTAGATATTTCGAAGTTCCCAATCGTTGCAACGCTTTTTCTTCCTTTTGGCGGCATTTCGTAGTTTGATGAGCTCAATCGAATGCTTCGAAATCTGGGTTTCATGTGTCTTTCGCGACTCCATGGGTACTGATTCGGCTTCTGCAAAACGGATTATCTTGATAAAGTTACTCACTTTGTTTTCGATGGTATCCGTTGTGGCTTTCGAGTACGGTTGATCTAGTTCCTCTTCAATAAGCCGGGAGTATTGCATCCAATCTGGTCTTTTGTAGTTAGGTTTTGTGACGGATTTTCTTGTAATGTCCAAGCCTTCGATTAAACAGATGACTGGGTCGTGATCGCTGGGTATTTCACTCTCCAATGTGTAACTGGTAGAAAAAACTACCGCACAATTCGTCAGAGGAAAGTCGATAGTAGACGAAGTCCCTCCTGAATGAGAGAAGTGGGTGTGATTGGCAGGGTGGTGCATCAAGAAATTTGATGTGTGTAGCATTTTAAAGAGTACATTTCCGGCTCTATTGTTTGAGTGACAATTCCACGCAACATGACGGGCATTAAAGTCACCCAGTACAATCACATTTTTTTTGTTTGGAGTCAGCATGATGATGTCTTTTTTAAAATTTGAAGTGTATTTGGGAACATACGCTGTAGTGAGAACCAACGGTTGATGTTTCATTCGAATTTCAATTGAAATGTTTTCAGCGACTGTTGTTTTGTATTTGGGCAGTAGTTTGTGATCGATATTGTTCCTTACTGCGATGAGTACACCTCCACCATGCGTACTACGGTCGCAACGATATACAATAAAATTCGTTAATTGAAATTCATGCTCTGTCTTCAGGAACGTCTCAACGATGAACACTACGTCGGCATTTTCTTCGTTTATTCGGTGATCAATCTGGGCTTGAACGGATCTTGTGGTAGCGCCCTGAGCGTTCCACTGAAACAATTTTAGTTTGTCAATTTTTCTACACGACATGACTGAGTAAGTTAGAAATGACCTGGATTTGATCCAGTTTTGATCTACATTTTCTAATTTGTTCGATAGCATCAGGAAATATTCGAAATAACTCAGCGGTAGAAAACATGTCTTCGGTGGTTTTAATGTTTTCGAGAATTGGCTTTTTGTTTTCGTTTTGAGTGACGACATCTCTGAATGGGCGTTGGAGTGGTGGGGGGATAGGTGCTGGAATAAATTTGGTCACGTTTTGATTGGATGTGTGTCCTTGTGGGCGTTTTGGATGGTTTCCTTGTTTTGACGCGATGTTTTTACGGGCATTAGTATAAGCATTCCGTGCAGGACAGTTTGAATCGTTTGCACGATGGTTAGTTGGCTGCAATTTGTTGTTTACACAGTAGGAACATTTGTAAACTGGTGACGACTCTTTCGAGAGTTTTTGTAAGGGGCAATCGTATTGATTATGTTCACAGCTGGCGCAAAGTAAGCATGAAGGTTTTCTGTGGCAATTTCTACTTCCGTGTCCATACATACCACAGTTCCTACATTGGGTTGGTCCCTTGAACCTAGGTTTGAACATTGACCATTTAATTATCATGTGGCAAATGGATTTAACTTTCTGTAAGTCCTGGAACGTTGTTTCGTTTCCATTCAGGTGAACTAAATATAATGCTCGGTGCGGGTTTTGAAATTTTGTAGTCATTTTTACGATATTCGTGGGGAGGATGTTAAGTAGCGCTAAGTCAGATTTCAATGTTTCGATTGGTAGCTCTGGGAGGCCAGATAAGACAGCCTTTATCACCTTCTTATCCTTAGCGTCATAGGTGAAATATTCACTGTTCAAAAACACTTTGGTGCCTACAGACATAATCTTACAGCTGAAATCTGTGATGCCAATCTCTGAGAGAATTTTGTCAATTTTACAGTCTTTGTCCGTTACTATCATCGGTTGTGGTTGATTTGGTTTCATTTCTTGTTGTTTATTATTTTGCGTACTTGCTTTCGGCTTTTCAACATTCAGATAATTGTAAATGTTTTCGTCATTGAACGTCTTGAAGAACGATTGGATTGAGCTTGTATTCAAGCGTTTGGGTTTCTTCCTTTGGTTTTTATATACTGGCTTGCTCGAGGCGGTCGGCTTCATTGTGGGGGCTTTTGTTTTGCCCATGGTGGTGCAAATCCACCAAAATTTCTGTTAATTACTATCGCAGAACAAAAAATACGTGTGGATGATTTGACAGTTGACAGTTGACCATACAGTTGATTCATACCTCAAAAACTATGGCAGTTAGAAAGTTGCTTCCAAAAGCAAAATAAAGAGAATAAAATCTTAGAGAACACGAGTTTCGGGGTTTTAGGGAAAAATTATCAAATCGCGGTATAAATCAACTTCTAGAATTGGGAGTGATGACACATATCTATAAAATTACGGCACTTTGAAGTTTGCTTCTTAAAGCAAAGTTGATGAGAATTACATTTTAGAGAAAATATTTTCTCAAATGTGAAAATATTAGCTCGAAACAATCTCTCCGCATAAAATATAAAAACGTTGCGGTTTCTTATAGTGTTTAATATTACATTCCAAGTTGTTTTTAAAATATAATACTTCCATCGAATATACCAGCGATACGATACGTGTAACAAGAAATGTACATAAATGTTATATTGAATTCAATATGCATGTGGCAGCCAGCACAGAGCTAATTATCACGGACTGACGCCAGGAAGTCTACATTTCCTATAAAACTTTAGCGTTAGTTGGGGCAGAACTATATATATATATATACATAGTGTTCTTATTTATATACCTATGCTAATGAAACAATAGAGATTTGTTTGTATTGGAGTTGTGTCGCTTGTAGATATTGCTTTATTATCACTTTAGTCTTTTTGGACCCGTACGAAGCACTACGTTTCTAACCAGTCGATTTGAGGGGGAAATGGAGGGTAAAAAAAATGTCTACGTCTGTCCATCCGTCCGCAAACACGATAACTCGAGCAAATGCTGACCGATTTTCAAAAATTTTTCCTACTGAAAGGTAGTAAGCTGTTTTGGGATTGCGTATGGGCACTCGGGCTGGAGCCGTTTAAGTAGTTTTTGGTCTTTTGTAAAGGTCAAAAGGTTTTTCAGTACTATTGCACTTGTAGAAAATTTGTGTTCAACAACAACTTACTGTGGTTTAAATTCCACCCTTGTATCAACATTAAAAGACCACAACAACAGAGCAGCAAATATTGAGCTAGGTGTGAAATTTGGTGACACATGTCTAAAGCACGAGTTCGAGCCTGTGTTTTTGGGTGTCAAATTGAATCGTTCGCTCACATACAGACAACACGCCGAAAAACTCAAGGCAAAACTTGGCACGAGGAATAACTTGCTTAGCAGGTTAGCGGGAACATCATGGGGCGCATCAGCAGCTTGTCTGAGAACCTCTGCATCAGCACTGGTGTACTCATGCGTGGAGTACTGCTGCTCCACCTGGTTGAACAGCGCTCACGTCGGGAAGATTGACACGGAATTGAATAAAGCAATGTGAATAATCACTGGTACAGTACGATCGACACCGGTCTCGTGGCTGCCGGCACTGTGTAATATAGCTCCACCGGAAGTCAGGCGTCAGAATGCTCTGATGTCATAATACCTCAAAGTTCTTGACAACACTAGCCATCAACCGGCTGATATCCAGAAAACCGCCAATCGTTTCTGCGAAGACAGCAACCGCTTCGATCCGATCAGAGCCCTATCTTCGATTTCGATTCACACCTGAACGATATGCGAGAATTTTTACTCCTCCGAAGAATATGGTGTAATTTAAATCGTTTAAGAACTGGACATAGAAATTGCAATGATATGAGACATAAGAGGAAGCTAACGAACGACCCGACTTGCGACTGCGGCAATTCCCGACAGACCATGGCACACATATTACTGGAATGCCCAATGTACAAATACATAGGCGAAATCACCGACTTTCATACATTGACAAACAGTGCAATCGACTGGCTTATGACGCTTAAATTGTGACTTATCTGTGATATCGTAATAGCACTTTCCTTTATTTCTCTTTCTTTTCTATTCGCAATGTTTCAAGCTTTAAGTTGGCCAAATATGATATTCTTTTTTTTAATTTACTTCACTAATTTTTACTTCCTTTTATGTATCTAATAGTTCCTTTAGTTTTGTCGACTCTACCACCATGTTATTGTACAATTTTGAGAAAAGCCCATACGCTAAATAAATAAATAAATTTCAATAATCCCCTTTCGGCAATCAACAATCCATGTTAGTGTGGACGTAATTTCATACACTTAAGAGTTAAAGCATTACTTATTTAGATACGTTCGAGTCTTTTTGTAACATCTATTCTGTTTGTCTTATCTATTCTGATGCGTATGGGTCCCTTGCATATGTTTTTATGCTCCCAGCACTCCGTCCTCTGAAACGTAGTGGTAAACGCAAGAGACATTTTCATTTTCAGTTTCAATTTGTTCTCTCTACAAAAGGTGGTTGTCGACTTCGACGGGTCGTCAGTCCATCGGCTTTGTGTAAATTTTCCTTTTTATTTTTTAAATGTGTATTGTAAACGTAATAGCTAGTTAGCGAAAGCCGTTGACCGTAATAAATAAATAAATAAAATGAGTAACCATTGAAAGAAAATAATTTTTGATAATTTGAAATATATAATCTTTCGCAAATAGGAGATGAAACGGTCAAAACGGAAATTCAAGTTTGTTATCTATCACCGCCTAGATTTTCGGTATTGTGAATTTTATTTGGAGCTTTTTAGTTTAGTACACAACAATTGCATTTGTATATAGAGGAATTTATTGGATCTTGGAATGTTAGAATACTATTTCACCATCACGGAATATAATAATCAAAACATTTTTCATCACACACCTCCATTTATAGGGATTTAATAATTTCATTATTCAAAATGCGTCATCACCATACATTTTGCTTACTTTTTCTACACCGTCTAGTAAAGTAAAAAATGTTACGTCTTTTTATAGAGAAATTCAACCATATCAAATTCAAGTTGTAATCATATTCGTATTAGGTTTTTCCCATCGTTGCCTAACAAAGGCATATGCTGCGCGGACCCGTACGATTCCCTATCAAATCAACGTCCGGCTAGTATCGTTGAAACATTTTTAACATAAGTTCTGAATATAGGAGTGACAGATTACAGGAAAAGTACAAAAAAATTGACATTTTGAAAATTGAAGAATCCCGCTCCAGTTTTGACGAATTTCTCTTTATATTGGACGCCAAAAATAATATATGAAATTACCATGAAATTGTACTAAATCACCTTCACTACCTATTTGTAAAGTCGTCACATTGATTGTATAGATAATAATGTGTTTGATAAGCTAAAGACGCTAAAGAGCAGAAGAAAGGTATGGAGAGTTGAGATTTTGATTTAGTACATTTTTGAATTCTTACACTTTGACCCTAAATATATAGAGAAACTCGTCACAACTGACTTAGATTCTTCAATTTTCAAAATGACAATTTTTTTATACTTTTCCTGCAATCTGTCATTACTATGGGTAATTACAGCGAAATTTCAGAACTTATGTAAAAAATGTTTCGACGGTACTAGATTTGTGAACACGGAGACAGCCGCAAGGAATGTCAATGAATGTTATAAAATTTTGTGAGATTAATCATTATATGTTTATTAAATGGCATTATTATTTACTCAATTAAAAATCAAAATTAAAAATCCCGCCTGAAGCAACGATATCAGAAAAACACTTTCAAATATTCCGCAGATTCCTACGACACTTTTATAGACAAAACGGTTACACACAATTTTCTCTACAACATTCCAAAAACTTTTATGTGCTAGGATCGACCCAGCCTTAAGCCCGATTTTGGAAACACCTAGGGTCCTAAGGACAGGCCCAAATACAAGTTTGTTCTAGAATAGTGTTTGGCCCCTTGAAACAAAAAAGAATCAGCGTCACAAGTAATATATAAAAAATAATAAGCGAGAGGGATTTTTAGTTGTATTTTCCGTCATGAATAATTTCAGGAATTAATACCAACATTACTAGATGGGAACGGTAATTTTTGCCTAATTATATAATTATAATTTGTGATTATATATAAAGAATATGTGTAACTTCTTTCATAGACGATAGAATGTAACTTGCATAGTTCAGCGTGTAGCCGCCGTTCCCAATTTGCACCCACATGGAATGTGCCATCGCTCACAAATATTATTAGACCCTTATAAGATCTTTTGCGGGATTGAATCTCTGCCCTACAACGCATAAAAAACCTAGCGTCGCTTGGTTTTTTATGCGTTGTACGGCAGATCTGGGTAGTTCAAGTGGTTTTTGGTCTTTTGTACATAGCTCGAGTAAATCTTTTCCGACTTTCATAACTTTTTTTTTGAAAGGTAGGCATGCCTGACAGTTTATTAAAGAAACTTTTCTGATTTTGAGCTTTCGGACTAAGACAGGGCCCTAAAATCGAGTCTCTACTAGAACCCAACGGCAATTTCCAATTCTTTTTAATGCGGACGTAATTTCATACACTCAAGAGTTATGCAGTATTTACTTAGATACGATCGAATCTTCTTGCAACATCTATTCTGTCTGCCATATCGATTCTGATGCGTACGGGTCCCTTGCATATTTGTAATTTAAAAATATGATAAAGCTTTCATCCGTTTTCGTAGACAATAGAACTTTTTATTTATCAGGATTACAATAAATAAAGATAAAAAATTTCGCTCAAACCCTTTGATGGTGGAATAGTTCCCAAAATTGACGCTGCATTACCTTTTTGAACAGCGATGCTAATACGTTGCAGAAGATACATTGTCGAACATTTTTCACCTGTTTTTTTCGGCCATTTTAGTACCAATTTTTTTCATCCATTCATCCAAGGGAATCGCATAGAATTTTCCCGATTTATATAGAAAGAACAAGTAATCCCAAGGGCCCAAATTCAAAAATTTTTCTTCCAACAAAACACACATGAGAATCAGAAAAGATTTACTCGAGTTATATACAAGAGTCTTAAAACAACTTAGGCGACCCTATTTCGGCTCCCCCTTTGCCCAAAAATGAGCATTTACAATCAAAATCACATTTTTACCCGCATGAAGTACGTGTCTTATGGGATGAAGTTTGAAACCATTCGAATTTGGACCCAGTTGTTGGTGGGTTTCTAGTGTTAAGGTGTAAATAACAGGAAGTTGAAAAAAAATTTTGTCCGTCTCCCGTTTATTTAATCACACCAACTACCTGGTCGAAATTTTACTGATTACAAAGCATAAGATAGGTGCTTCGCACGGGTCTAAAAAGCGAAAAAATTAGAAAAAAAAAGGTGAAAATTACATTTTCAACCATTTATATTAAATGTGCTCATAAATTTGTGCTTTCACTCACAGTATTGCACATTTAACATTATTTCTTTTCTTTTTTTTCCTGTTATAATTCGTCGCATCATAATGGTACAGTCATCAATGGTTTTGTTTTACGTAATCCGCAAAAAAATCTCTTACAGAGGAGGTGTGACGCAAGTCTTTATTTCTGCTTACAAAAGTTCTGAAATCAGAAAAGTGTGACGCATTAAGCATCCAAGGTAAAACTATTTTCTTCCAGTTACAAAAGTTCTGAAATAAAAGGGGGTGACGCATAAAGCTTCGATTCGCAAAGACAATTTTTGAACAAAATTACGCTGAGTTCAAAAATTGCGTCACAAATGCCAGACCCACCAGCGGAATAATTTTTCTGTACTTTCAGTTTTTACGCTCCAAAAATTTGACTTTTTTTTCTTATTACATCGTTTAGGGTAAATTAAAATTTTTGCGTGTAAAAACTGAAAGTTCTGAAAAATGATTCCATCCATCATTCTGGAAGTGGCGTTAACCCGGGATTAGGCAATATTTTCCCAAAACTATGAAACACGTGTACGCCAAAATTTAATTCTCTACAACTTTGTCTTTGGAACCAACTTTCTAACTCTCATAGTTCTGGAGATTTGGTTCATCCTGCCTAATTATGGAAGCGGCTATATACCAGGATTGGGCCATATTTCCCCAAACCCTGACACACTTGTCCGCTTAAATTTAATTCTCTACAACTTCGCCTTTGGAACCAACTTTCCAACTCTCATAGTTCTGGAGATTTAGTTCATCCTGCCTAATTATGGAAGTGGCTATATACCAGGATTGTGCCATATTTCCCCAAAACCCTGACATACGTGTCCGCTTAAATTTAATTCTCTACAACCTCGCCTTTGGAACCAACTTTTTAACTCTCATAGTTCTGGAGATTTCGATTGAGGACTCGTACTCTGACTGCCGAAGAGGCAAATCGTTTTTTGATAAATCGTGCCAGCAGATATCGCAATTTCATGAAAACATCACATGAATTCAAAGTGTAAAATTGGTGACGAATTACTTATTTATTGATTTATAAAATCCATCACCAAATATTAATTTTAATTTATTGGAATTATCGGGTGATTAAATCAGTGATTAATTCGGAATAGTTATTTTCATGACAAGGGGAGAAAATAGAAAATTGCTTAACAAGGTTGACGTCTGTGGCCAAAGCAGAGAAAATTGCAACGAGAGTAAAGTTTGTGGCACAAGCAGAGTAAATTGCAACGAGAGTGAATTTACTCGAGTTGCTATTTTCTGTGCGAGGGCCACAAACTTTACTCAAGTTGCAATTTTCTCTGCGAGCGCCACAGACTTCAACCGAGTTAAGAATTTTCTATTTTCACCCGAGTTATGAATTAAACTTTTCACATTTGTTAGGCGAAAATTCATATTTTCTCCCGAAAAAGACGCACTATTACAATTATTGTAGATAACTTCACACATTTAAGCATATAAAAGACGAATTTCACAGAGAACATAGAAAATAACTCAAAAACACATTCAACTGTCTTGTTTTTCCAAACTCTTAAATCTCGAGAAATATTTGCCAGATTAGCTAATAAATTACTTTAGAGTAATCCTGTAGTCTATGTGCTTGCATTTTGTTTAGCTCGTATCCATCGAGTCGAAAATTAATTATTTTTTTTTTAGCTAATTACTTTCTTAATCGCAAAAAAAAAATTCATATGAGCAGATCGGCCATGATACTTTGTGTTAAGTATTTATTTTCTCACCTCCTTTTATTTTCTCACCTCAGATGAGGTGCGAAAATTTACTTTTCATCCCGCTACAAACTACCCATGCAAAATTCAATTTTCGCACCTCATTTGAGGTGAGAAAATATCAATTTTCGCCTAACAAATGTGAAAATTAGATTTAACTGTTTGAAATTGCATATCTGGTGAGTTTTTGTTTAAATGTTGCCAGCGCGAGAAATCAACTGTGTATAGCAATAATTTACCTAACGGTAAATTTCGATTTGATGACTCATCAGTTTGTTCAAAGAAATATTGCGCATAATTAACCTATTTAATAACTCAGTACAGCGCACAATGTAGTCAGATATTTTGTATTACAGCGGTATAGCTACACTTGAATTTAATTTAGGACGGTACCCCTTCTTAGTGGGTACCCATGTCTCAAGCTGATATATACCGAATGTATGGAACAGGGGAAGCCACCCGACACGTGATTGAACGGTACTGTGACCCCAAGAACCCTTAGACTCACGATTAATATCGGGAAAAGGTCATTTATAGCGAGGTGTTCAGTACAAATCGTACCACTTTCATCGGTCACGCCATACTTAGACTTTCATTATAGCGCTCTCTTGTCGTTATGTACAAAGAGCTGCGTGTATTTTTCCTTCGACCAAACAACTACGTACTCTAAATGTTTTATCAGGTTGATTTTCTGCTATTTCAACGCCAGGGATCATTGATCAGTTCATGCGGCCCGAACGTCTTTTTCTTTTTCTTTCCCGGCTTAAAACCGAAGCTATACGGACGCCACTTTAGCCGGCCCTACCCTTCCCAACAATAGATTTTGTTTATGAAGGTTCCAAATCTGAAGCCAATCTAATCTTCCAGGTAACCCAAATGAGTCAGAGTGAAATGAAGAATTGGGACTCGCCCGGCTGTGACGAAATGTCACTTACTGGAGACCTACTGGATTTGGCGATCCAGTCCGATCTAGATGGAATTTCGGACGGAGCATGGAAAGAGGAAATCGGAAATTCAACGTTCGCAAATAAAAGTTTCGGCGATATGGGTAGAGAAGTCGAAGGATCAAGCGTCAAAAGTCACAGCCCATCGAAAATAGCATCTGCCATTGTGGTTCCTGAACCCATAAAATCCGAAAAGGATAAGGAACATTCCAAAGCCTGCCAGCATTCCTAATAACTCCAACCCTAGTGGGGGGAAATCAAACAAAAATGGATCGTCGAAAAAGAAGAAAAGGAATAAAATAGCTGCGGTGCCCAAACTAGTACACTGGTTCAAATGCTATCAAGAGGGAACGTCACCGGGAAAAATAGCTCAATTGCTGAGCCTACCACACCCAAGAGAGCTCGAAGTCCAAAATCCCCGTTGGATCAGGCACAGCCAACGAAGTTTTTGAAGCAAATGGTCACACCAAATCCTGACGTAAATGGTAATTCGGATGGAGTCACGCATGAACGTTTGGCGCGAGATCCATTGAAAGTGAAAATTTGTCTAGCTGACAGGGCACCGGTTAAAAAAGATCTTCAGGATATAAAATCGTTCCTCAAAATGTCCATCGAGAAAGCAATTACGTCAAATGACGCTTTCGTACCTGTGGCAGAAGATTGTAGTATCAAGATGGATGGAGTCTATGTTAACTGTGAAGATGCGCAAAGTGTGAAATAGCTCCGCGATTTGACAAGATCCTCTACCCCGGAAATCGGTTTGAAGATGGTGATACTCCCTCAGGATCAAAAACGCAATTTCGAACCAAAACCATTTCCTATGCGGGCAGTCATGCATCTTCCATCACGTCAAAAAAATGATTTTGTCTTGAATGCCTTTGCGAAGCTGAATAAGAATATTGATACCAGCAACTGGTGAATTGTGTCACGCAGACACAAGGGCGCTACCAAGATGACGATTTTCGTCAGAATGGATAGACAATCATTCTAAATCGTCCAGAAACAAAACAGTAAAATTAACTGGATCTTAGGCAAGGTAGTGGTAGAACGTGAATCACAAGAGTCGAGGCAGATTTCGGAGCAGAATAAGGTAGGTAGTGGTACACCCCAGATCTCTGGATTGCAACCATCTCCCATGCAAAGCAATGGGGGTCATGGAAATCGCGCTCAATCCCACTCCCACTCGTACTCCCAAGGATCTTAGATCCACCCCTAATAACAAACCATCTCTCTTGTTTATCTTGGGAGTTATGGATAAGGACCCCTATCGGGTCAGGGCTCATCCTTCGGGATGGGTCTTGCCTCAGGGAAAACCTCTAACTCTAAGAATTTAAATCAACCAACCAACCAATCAACAAGCCTTCAGACGGATGAGCCTGCAAATACTGCATAAAAATCACGCGGAGATATTTTTGGTCTATGCTTGCTTACCTTCTTACCTTTCTTTTTACATTATGGAGCAAAATTTTTAACAATTTTATTTTATTTTTAAATTTATAGTTTATAATCTTGAATTGTCAACCTTCCTTTAACATATTTTTCTTTTTAAATAAATGAAGGAAAGAGAGCCTGGTACAATCATCGATCCAGGTGCCTGTCTAGTTCAATACCTCTCCCAACACTCCTATCTATCTATCTATCTATCTAACCCGGGATTAGGCAATATTTTCCCAAAACTATGAAACACGTGTACGCTAAAATTTAATTCTCTACAACTTTGTCTTTGGAACCAACTTTGTCTTTGGAACCAACTTTCTAACTCTCATAGTTCTGAAGATTTGGTTCATCCTGCCTAATTATGGAAGTGGCCATATACCAGGATTGGACCATATTTCCCCAAAACCCTGAAACACGTGTTAGCTTAAATTTAATTCTCTACAACTTCGCCTTCGGAACCAACTTTCCAACTCTCATAGTTCTAGAGATTTGGTTCATCCTGCCTAATTTTGGAAGTGGCCATATACCAAGATTGGGTCATATTTCCCCAAAACCCTGAAACACTTGTTCGCTTAAATTTAACTCTCTACAACTTCGCCTTTTAACCAACTTTCTTACTTTCATAGTACTGGATATTTAGTTTATCCTCCTAATTATGGAAGTGGTCATATACCAGGATTGAGCCATATTTCCCCAAAACACTGAAACACGTGTTCGATTAAATTTAAGTCTCTACAACTTCGCCATTGGTACCAACTTTCTGACTCTCATAGTTCTAGAGATTTGGTTCGTCAAGCCTAATTATGGAAGTGACCATATGCCAGGATTGGGTCATATTTCCCCAAAACCCTGACACAAATATCCGCTTAAATTTAATTCTCTACAAGTTTGCCTTTGGAATCAACTTACTAACTCTCATAGTTCTGGAGATTTGGCTCATCCTGCCTAATTATGGAAGTGACCATATGCCAGGATTGGGCCATACTTCCCCAAAACCCTGAAACAAGTGTTCGCTTAAATTTAACTCTCTACAACTTCGCCTTTGGAATCAACTTTTTAAATCTCATAGTTCTGGAGATTTGGTTCATCCTTCCTAATTATGGAAGTGGCCATATATCAGGATTGGGCCATATTTCCCCAAAACCCTGAAACACTTGTTCGCTTAAATTTAATTCTCTACAACTTCGCCTTTGGAACCAACTTTCTCACTCTCATATTTCTAGAGATTTGGTTCATCCTGCCTAATTATGGAAGTGACCATATACCAGGATTGGGCCATATTTCCCCAAAACCCTGAAACACGTGATGGGGGAAGTCAAAAAGTTCCTGTATATATGTTCCTCAGTCTACGAAAAAATTTCTTGTGAATTTTTTGGCGTGTAAGACTTGCGTCACGACCCCTTACTACCGTGGGGCCATGATAATTCGCACCAGCTGACTCTTTATTAATCAGACTATAAGTGTTTGTATGTATTGTATATATCTCAAATAAATATTCGAAACGTTCGAAATGTATTGTTCCGCGGATTGTGTATGTGCACGTCGCGTCGGTCGTCAGCACCCTTATTTCGTGCTTTGTTTTGTTAAGTTAAATAAAGTAATGATACATTTGAGCAAAAAAAAAATAAAGAATACCAGATATGAAAACTAGGTCCCACGTTTAGGGTGGGTCATATACCTTAACACATTATTTATCATTTTGTTGGAAAGACAAGAGGCTTGTCAGAATATAACAAATACCTCAACATAATTTCTTGTTATTCTTTAGTGCTGACACATGATAGATTTAAAAATTCACATATATACATATACACATATACGAAGTAAAAGGGGTGATTCTTTCGTTTTCAGACTAAATAAGAGAAATATTGTTCAAATCGATTAAATTATCGTGAGCACAACCTCAAATCGTAGCAGACATTAAATGATTTTCATAAAATTAATTTCATACACATAATGGTAGGTAACAGGCATTTTTGGGGTCTTTCAGTCAAGGCCATTAAATAATACTTCATAACTCAGCTTCTTCGATTTGACTGCTCCGTTTTCTCTGCGGGAAATTGTTTTTTGGGTCAAAATTTTTGTTCTGGCAGAAGTAAAAGGCGGGGGATTTTTGAAGAAATTGATAAAAATGGCGTTTTCTCATACATTTTCACAATTTGCTTGAAAATGACAAAGAAAAATTGTCGCGTACAGGCCTGTTTGTATTTTTGATCGATTAAATTCATTATTCTTAGCAAAGATTTGTTCTACTCTCTCTCAAAATTTTATTTTTTGTGTGGCTTATTTATTCCTCGTTTTTATTACAATTTGGTGTGCAGTGATGCACAATAAGAAGTATCCACTTTTCGGCTTTTTCTTATTTTTATACCACTATGTCAAGTCTACTCAGTTTTCATAGAAAATTCAGATTTCATAGAAAACGCTGAATTGTTTTCGCATACTGGAGCCACGTAGCATAATATGAATCTGTTAATCAAACATGACAAATAAATGACAAATGGATAATAAATAAATAAATGACAACTACATATAGAGTTTTCAACGAAAAAAAGTTTCCTATGAAAATATAGTTTTCTGTGAAAACACAGTTTTGTCAGTAAACTAGCTTTTTAAGAAAATTGAGTTTTTCATAAAAAACTACGTTTCGAAGAAAATTAATTTTTATAACAAAACCGAGTTGCTTGTCGAATGAAGTTTCTAGTGTTCGATGTCCTATACCTGCTATTCCTTTGGACACTCAGTCAGTCACAAAACAGAGTAGATTTGACAGAGTATAAAAATAAGAAAAAACCGAAAAGTGGGTGCATCACTGCACCAAACTAACTTTATAAAAAAGCTAAAACTTTTAGATGTAGGCCAGGTAAGTTGTGAAAATGTATGGGAAAACGCTGTTTTCATCAATTTCTTCAAAAATCTCCCGCCTACTTTTTCTTATGTCAGAACAAAATAGTTATTTTCATGACAAGGGGAGAAAATAGAAAATTGCTTAACAAGGTTGACGTCTGCGGCCAAAGCAAAGAAAATTGCAACGAGAGTAAAGTTTGTGGCACAAGCAGAGAGAATTGCAACGAGAGTGAAGTTTGTGGCCGCGTAGCGAGGGCCGCAATTCACTCGAGTTGCAATTTTCTCTGCGAAGGCCACAGACTTCAACCGAGTTAAGAATTTACTATTTTTACCCGAGTTATGAATTAAACTTTTCACATTTATTAGGCAAAAATTCATATTTTCTCAAAAGACAAAAGACGAATTTCACAGAAAACATAGAAAGTAACTGAAAAACACATTCGACTGTGTTGTCTTTCCAAACTCTTATATCTCGAGAAATATTTGCCAGATTAGCTAATGAATTACTTAAGAGTAATCCAGTGATCCTAAACTATGTGCTGGCATTTTGTTTAGCTCGTATCCGTCGAGTCGAAAATCAATTATTATTATATCGCAAAAAAAAATTCATATGAACAGATCGGCCATGATACTTTATGATACAGTGACCCGAACGTAAGAAGGGATAGAAATCGGATATTTATGAGATTCCACACAATGAGTCCTACATAAATTCCACGTTCGTCGTTCGTGATAATGCATGATTGTCATTTTATTAGTTGTCGAATCGCTAGATCAATTTATTGTAAGACAACTATAAGTGTTTTTTTATTTAACTTTTTAAGTTTTACTCTTTTTTTTGGCAAAATTTTGGTTCGAATAGCTTTATAAATGTTTGGGAAAATACTTTAGTCACGTAGAAAATATTCATATCGAGACTTTGTACTTTTGCTTTTTAAAACGTCGAAAGTTAATGTTTTGATCGTCTTTTCTCATGTAAATGACTCGATTTGAAATATTTTTCTGGCCTGATAATATCTGTGTTCCTATAAATATGTTTGAAAATTGAAATTGTTCGAGGTATTTAATAGCAAAATACAAAATCTTGAGTAAACTCTCAACTGATGAAGAAATTATGTGAAGCTCTCGGTGTAGATTTAATTGATTTTTATTAGTATTAAGTATATGATGGATTGACTTTTATATTTAAATGTTTAAAAATCGGACATGTTCAGGCTCAGAGCCGTTATTGTTATATGGAGACTAATAAATAAATAAAAAAAGCAAATCTCGAGCAGACAAAAGATTGTCAATAATTTATTTACCAAGTGATGACACGATTACAATTACAGACTAATTTTCCGATTTTTGATAAATATTTCCGTTGCGATAATTTTTATGGTGAAACTGTAACTTCCACTGAGGATCAACAGGAAGAAATCAATAAGAACTTTAGAACCTGCAGCAAACTCATCCATTTTTATTCATGTACATTTGTTTCATCTGTTCTTTTATAACAATATTTTTTGTTTAAGCAGCAACTCATCCAATCCCTAAGACACTCGTACTTCGACATTTGCAGATTTTATGTTACATGAAATTCGACTTAAATTCAATTAGTCAATTAAACCATATTCAAACACGCTGAAATGGATTGAAAAAAAGATTCTCGGTGAACAGGGAAGTACTTCTCACTCAAATGCTGATGCTTGATGCTTGATGCGAAACGGAAAAAATATCACTCTTATTTTTTCACGCAGTCAACTTTTTCCTTTAACACTTCATCACTTAAAATAGAGCAAGAATCTTCTAAGAAAGAGCGTTCAATAGCCAAAAAAGCGGAAAGATATAAGCATAATCATTACTTATCTTTAAAAGAGAATTATTTATTCACTCCTATTGCTTTTGAAACTTTAGGTTGCATGGGCCCAGAAACTAAAAAATGTATAGGCAAATTAGAATCATTACTGAAAACAGCAGGAGAATTGCGCTCGAAAGAATTCTTGTTACAGAAGATTTTAATTGCGATTCAAAGATACAATGCGGCAATGCAGCATGCATCTTGGCAACATTAGGGAAAAGTAGAGTAGATGAATTTTATTTATTGTAATATTTGTTTTTGAGAAGATCGTTTTTTATTGGCTGCGCCATTGTGAGCAGCCTTTTTTTCGCCTAATAAATAAAATAAAAGATAAAGGGCAAGAATCAACAAGTCATATTCATCATACATAAGAAATGACAGACCAATTAATTGACAGCAGTATAGAGTGTACAAACAATGGGATAGATAAAAAATAAAGAGGTAGATGTGACCGCCATTTAATTAAATGCGTGTCTATGCTCCAACATTATGACATTAAATACGCCAGAAAAGTCGTCGAATTATATCGAAGTTACAGTCATCAATTTTTTTCTTAGTATTGCTATATAGCTAATGTTTAGCACGTAAAAATCAAAAATATAGGTAACAAAATATGTGATATTCCAATTACGCATTACTGACGCTACCATGTTTATTTTTCGATTTGGAAATACGATGATTGTTGCGCCACCACAAGCAGCTGACTACAAACTACGAGTGTGGGATAAATACAAGATATATATACGCACAGGTGGTGCAAATCTTCTGCAAATCAGAGTTCCTACGGAGGCCGAGTTTGAGGAGTCATCGTAAAATTCATGCGAGTAATATTGTTGTGCCTGTTTCATTCGTATACGATTTTAATATCCAGGCAGCTTGACGAAAATTTTGATCTGCAAACAACATTACTTGTATAAATTCAACTCAAACTTGGGCTCCGCGACTTTATCTAAATTGCATTACCTTCTGTGTTTACTTATCTTGAGATAAATGTGGGACAAATGTTTGTGGAATCTAATAAATAGTTGAATTATATCCCTTCTTACGTTCGGCCGGCTGTAAATATTTATTTCAAATGAGGTGCGAAAAAGTTTTTTTTCGACCCAAAAAACATTTTTCCGATGAGAAAACGGAGTTACATTAACTTTTGATTTATACTTCGTTCAAGCACACCGTGCACGCAGAGTATTTGTTTCAATTTATCAAAATCCAAAAATAAAATGAATTGAATTAAATAATTCATAAAAAACACGTCACACAAAAACATGTGCTTATTGCTATGAATGTTTAATTTTGCGTAGCAGGAAACAGGAGGTGCTGGCGATATGTACGTCTACTCTTCGAATATATGAGAAAACTACATAAAATGTTATTTGTGAATAATAACAGTTTTTGTGATATGAATTGATGTTTTATTAAAGATAATTGAAAGTTATTGAAGTTGGTTTGGCTAGTTGACGCCAAAAAAATTTCTTTTCTTGCCTTCAGTCATTTGTAGCTGCTACCTGCGTTCAGTTTTGGTTCACTAATTTTTAAATTTCTAAGGCTACACCAGCCTTATTTCATCTTTTTTGTGTCTTCTTTTAAGATTTGTAAAAATCTTGAACTTCAAAATCTTAGGTTGAGTATGAGCTCCTTGTCGTAATTTTCAAACTCGCACATAATCATTGAACGTGTTATTAAAATCGAAGCCTAAAGTTTAATTTCGAATGATTCGAACATTCGCACCAAAACAAATTGTTGCGTAAACATTAAACTCAGCTGGTAAACGAATTAAGTCGTAAAAGAAAATCAAACTGACTGTAAATTATTGCCATATGAAATAGGTTGTTAAACATTTCTCAAAGTAACGCAATCAAAACGAATCAATACTCGCTCATAAAAATAATGCAATTAAAGCAGTAACGGCTAAAATGCAATTCGGTGAACCAGCTGGAATCAAGGTTATGGGCACAAATCACAGGTTTGTAGTGCCACATTTTTTAAAAAATTAGTGTGTACAAATGATTCGGAAGCTTTTTTACGAAAGTGGCCATGACAACCTTGTAACGACACTGCCGGCTACTGTCTGTCCATTCAAATCCCATCAAATTAAAACAATTTACTTGTACAAGTAAGTTGTTCTTGACGAAAAATTTTTCCTTTGAAACTTATATTTTATCCGACTGCACACTTATTGAGAAACCAACCTAATTTATTACTTGCTGATAAAAGCAACGATAGCTAAATCCATTTTAAAATGTAATGTTTACAGCAAGTTATTTCAGAAAGTATAAGGAATACAAAAGCGATAAATACAGCTTTTCTTTGTAACTTTTAGCAGTACGAAATAGCTGAGTCTTCGACATGCCCGAGTGAAAATTCTGAACTCATGAGACTATGAAAAGCGTACTCTCAGAGGTCTCATTTCAGTCTCATGACATTTTTTCAGGCGAATTTGGTCTCAATTTTTTTTTTTTTTCAATCGTTGAGTTTGTCGATGAACTATCGATGAACGGGACTGAAGGAGTAGTCTCTTTTCAAACACTTAGCGAGACTGTTTGAGACCAAATGAGTATACGTATTTGCAATATTCAGGGAGGCATCTCGGTTTTTACTTTAAATAAGTGAGAAGTGAGTTAAAAAAGCAAAAAAAGTGAGTTAAAAAAAATAAGTGAGAAAAGTGAGTAGATCTCCCGACTTAATTAGGCCAGAATCAGAGCCGGATTAAGCTTTTCAGCGCCATGGGCTAGATGATTTTTCAGCGACAATTCAAAAATAAAAACATTTTTTTATAAGTTGCTTTAACTAAAATTGCAAACTTTTCTGGCTTTAGATGTAACATTTTGGGTGTGTTACATAGTCGAAACCCCCGCCCCTAGGGGCTACGCAGGCTTTATCGTTTTCGCGTGTTGTCTATTCTGTGAGCCATAGCATATTTTTTCTCGTTTTAAATAATGATGCGTAATGTTTCATGTCATTAAATCACTTCGTTGATATTACCGCTAATAATACTAAAATCCAAATGGGCGAGAAAGGCACTATAAATCAAAACACTTTCTTTGTCGCAAAATTACTCCACTTCCCCGGATTCCATCTCCCCCGTATTTCACTTCCCCCGTATTCAACGTTCACCGTTTTCCACTTCCACCGTATTCCATGTTCCCCGTATGCAAAGTTCACCGTATGCAAAGTTCACCGTATGCAAAGTTCACCGTATGCAAAGTTCACCGCATTCAACTTTCCCCGTATTCCAAGTTCCCCGTATTCCAAGTTCCCCGTATTCCAAGTTCCCCGTATTCCAAGTTCCCCGTATTCCACTCCCCCGTATTCCACCTCTCCGTATTCCACCCCCCGTATTCCCCTCCCCCGTATTCCACTTCCCCCGTATTCCACTTTCCCCGTATTCAACGTTCACCGTTTTCCATTTCCACCGTATTCCACGTTCACCGTATTGAACGTTCCCCGTATT
>CM055406.1:84711806-84789646 GCA_029228625.1 Pseudolycoriella hygida
TAAAAAAATGCGTCACAAATGCCGGACGCCAAATTTGACTACCCGTACTCCACACATAACGGAACAGAAAAACTATAACATTGGGAGGTTCGGCATTTTTGACGCATTTTTTTAATAAAAATTGAAAATATTTCAAAAGATTTTTTTTCGTTCCGAAGCTGTATGCGTCACCTAAATTGATATCAGTTGTTTTGGAAGAAGGTACGAGGACTTGCCTCACGTTTGCCTTTTAAAAAGGGTTTTTGTTGTAATATTAACTACGAAAATATAAAAAAGTTTCGTATTTCTTCATTATATATAATTTTTATAATGCATCATTTCTTAAACATAACTTTTTCGTTGTTGACGATAGTTATTTCGTTCTCGACTATAACTATTGCGTCCGCCTCCGTGACCACGGCTATTGCGTCCTCTTTCACGACCATGATAGTTGCTTGCTTTGCTACAACAATCTCGTCCGCAACCATGACGTCCTCTACCACATTTGGTCCGGACACGTCTTTGATTGTAACTTTGACGTATTTTCACCAAATCTTCGTCAATATTTATTTCAATCGCCGCCATAGCTTCATTATGGATCTTTTGTTCTTAACATTGTATTAATTAGAAAGCTATATGAAATTGTATATCCATGTATATACATACCTATATCACTTATAATTCCATCTTGAATAGCCAATTGAGTTTCGTTGTAAAAGAGTTTCTTTGCATCATCGAACTCTTTTTTATTGTAAGTGAATTCGAAATATGTACGATTCCGTACTAGTCCTTGCTCGTCTATTTTAGTTATTCTGTGATAAAAATCACTCTTCTTAAAACTTTCTTCAGTATCGATCAAATCATCGTTTGGAACACTTTCGCCATTTTCTATCAAGTCATTCTTTTCACTTTCAAAATTGTCGATTTGAATTTTTTGAACTTCGTATTTTGGTTCTTTAAGTTGGTTAAGAAGTTGCTTATCAAAATGCTTTACCAAATGCTCGTAACGTTGTAGATCTGAAAGACTTACAAAATAAGGTAACCATTTTTATGTGCCCATATTTTTACCATCTTCTCGAACATAGTTATCATGTCTTGATATTTCTGCAGCTATGTAGAAGCCTTTCTTTAAGTTGTCGTATGACAGTGAAACATTTAGATATTGAGAATACATAGTGTTCCGTGAATTACCACAGCTAACGACATATTCATTTCTTTTTAAAATTTTTTGGAATTCATTTTATCGATTATTGCTGACTGTTTTATGTTGCTGATTTTATTTTTATATCTCACTTTTACTCTGTTGATGTTTGTAGTGTTTAGGAGCTGTACATAAACTGTCGAAATGCTCAGTTCTACTCGCCCTTTTATTTATTTATTTATTTACTGCATCAATGGCCGAAGCCTCCTGACTGTTTACAATTAGTTACAATAATGACAATAAATTAGCTTAACACAAAAAAAAACATAAATGAAAGAGCAGGTCCGGAAGTGAGTTGCCGACCCAGTCGACCCGTCGGAGTCAACAGTCACCCCTGCCCGTCGTCAAAATTACTTTATTTATAGTTGTTATACAATTAAAACAGCATCAATTGAAATTAGACGAAAAGTTTCATTTTATGAGATTCTGATCTTACCATTTAGTTTATATGTGATTTTTAATTTCCTAATAGTCAACTTGAACGATTCACGTGGTATGTTTTGAAACCACAGCAATGAAAAGCGATTAAATGCCATGCACATGTTATTGATAGGCTCATAAAGACCATATTTAGTCCTGTGTTTGCCAACTACGAGAAATTCATCAGCACAAGTGGGTCTGGAATTTCGCATGATCTTGCTTTTGATTTTAGGTGCGTCGATGGTTCCATTCATCAGATCGGATACGAAAAGTGAGCAGGCGTTGATTCTGCGTCGGGCAAGTGTTTCGATATTGATCGATTCGCATCTCTCAATATATGGCGGAAGCTTGTGGTTCTCATCCCGCTTCACCGTCCGCCTCAGTGCGTACATCAAAAATTTTTTCTGAATTGATTCAATTCTGTCAACAAATGTGTCTTGATAAGGATGCCAAACAACTGAAGCATATTCTAAGTAAGAACGGACATAGGCATAGTATATACTTTTTAAAGTTTTAATATTTTTAAATTGCTTACAAGTTCTCATAACAAAGCCAAGCATTGAGTATGCTTTTGCAATTATATATTCAATGTGTTTACTGAACGTCAGTTTTTGATCCAAGAGGACTCCCAAATCTTTAATTACCTTAACACGAGTCAACGTAACATCACCGATATTGTAACCAAACTCAATCTTGGATCTCCTTCGTGTGAAGGAGATTACCTTACACTTATCAACGTTCAAATAAAGTTGGTTGGTTTTACACCATTGTAGAAACCTGTTCAAGTCACGTTGAAGAGCACTTGCGTCAAGAACATTTTTAATTCTCATGAAAATTTTCAAGTCGTCAGCATACATTAGGTAAACTGACGTAGAGAAGACTTTAGTAGCGTCGTCCATGAATAATATGAACAAGAGAGGGCCAAGATGGCTACCCTGAGGAACACCAGAGGTCACGTTAAACGTTCGAGAAGAGCCATTCCCTAGTTTGACGAATTGTGAACGTCCATTCAGATAAGATACAATCCATGCTAGTAAGTTCGAATGAACACCGATTTGGTTCAACTTGTGCAAAAGAATCGAATGCTTGACTCTATCAAATGCTTTTCGGAAATCGGTGTATATGACGTCTAACTGATGCCTAGATTCCATAACTTTAGTCACGGAGTGAAATTCTTTACTTGTAGACAAAAATTTCATTTTGAGTTTTAGTTTTTCGTCTGGGTTTGTTTCATTTTTAAATCGTTTGTGAGCTTTGCTTGTTCTATTTTTTAGATTACGCAAACGCTGATTGTACCAGGGTGGATCGTTAATAACCATTTTCTTTTTGAGCGGAATAAATTTTTCTAATCCGTCTAACAAAGTGTCGTAAAACACATTGACTGTGTCATCAACGTCAGAAATGTTTGACAACAGTTGATTCCAGTCAATAGAATGTAAATGGTTATTGAAGACCCGCAAAGTCGCCTTTTTTGAAGTTAAGTTCACTTTGAGATTCCTCACTTGCAATATTTTCAATGCTTTCAACAAAGTCTGCTGAAATTATTATTTCGATAGGATAGTGATACAAATCGATTCGACTCATAGGAACATCAGATTTAATGACTTTGATGTTATTTGGATTGCTGTAAAACACGAGGTCTAGGATTTTTCCATAATGGTTGTGGACGTTGTTAACTTGGTGAAGGTTACCACTCATCATAAGATAGATGATGTCGGCCTTCGTTCCTTCAGCGACATTAGTGGGGAGCATCACATTGCTTTCGAGTGAATCGTCTTGACCACTGATCAAGTCATCAATGCTGTTAATGTGGGCATTGAAACTATCAGGAATCCAATCAACAAGGGTTAGATTGAAATCTCCTAAAATGCACATTTCATCATTAACATCCAGGTCTATAAATTTAAGTGTCTTTTCTAATGCATCGTGATACTCGGTGTATACTTTTACAGAAGAGCCTGAAGGGATGTAAAGGCAACAGACAAAAAGCGAATGATTTTGAAGCTGCACCTTAACTAAAACCATTTCGACGTTGTCGGTGCCGGGCACCAGAACGCATTCGCTAGGTAAAGATGATCGGACAGCGATCAGAACACCTCCATATCTCTGATTTACGCTATTTAATTCAGACCGATCAGTTCTGTAAACTGAAAACTGTTTAGGATTGAATAGTTCACTGTCAAAGAATGACGAATTGAGCGATGTTTCAGACAGTGCTATAACATCGTAGTCACACGTCAAGGAGTTATTAGAAAAATCATCAGTTTTAGTTCTTAATCCGCGAACATTTTGATAATATAAACTGACATCACTCTTTGAAATCGAAACATCAGACTTAATGGGACGAATGGAATCAAAATAAGTCTTAGCTGAAATTATTGACGGCGAATTGGTCATAATGTTAGCGTTACATCCGATTGGTTTATCACTATGATGGAAGAAATCAGAAATTCGCGACTGAATCCGACCCTGACACGTAGTGTTGCATGCTAAGTCGTTGGTGTGACGTCCATACTCGTTGAGGTAGTTTCCTTTACCACTGGAGTTTGTTTCAGAACTGAAGTTGCAGGAGAATTGCAACTTTCCTGTGTTGATGCTATCGCTGGAGTTGTCGCAATTGGTAAAAAAGTATCTAAGGCCCTCTTCTTCTTGTCCTGAAATTCTCCAATTTGGACATGAGAGGGCCAGAAGGCAGGATCCATAAGTTTGTCGAAGGGTTCAACTGTGCAATTTAGCCGGAAAGAAATAAACGTAAGTTCATCCAGCTTTTGATCTTTTTTTACTAGAAGTCTGAGGCTAAAATCGTTGCTATCCAGTTCGGGCATTTTCGTCTTTATGTACGAGGAAATCGCCTCCGCAGTTACATCTGGCTTAAGGCGAGAAACGTAAATGAATTTTGAAAGTTTGCTCACTGGTTGACGAGATTTGACCGGGCTACCTAGTCCATGGTTGGTGTCTGAATTGGTGCCGGAGGTCAACTTGCGATGACGATTTTTATGGGAGACTTCAGACGCATCACTGCGGACGCGCTTAGGAGTGAAATGCATTGACGGCTGAAGTTTACGCTTCATAGCTGCAGCATTTAAAAACGGGAAGCTAGACAAATCACTTGAAGAAGCTACTCCTGAAGCGATTTGAGAGAAAAGGGGTCTATTGACCGTGGCAGATTTAGTGGTTGCCACCTTAATCTCGGATAAAACGGAAGCATAAGACTTTGTCTCCTTGCGATGATCAGTCACTGAAGATTTAATATCTCGAAGTAAAGATAGTATCTCTGAAGAGTCGCTACTTCCGCTAGGATTAGTGAATTCGAGAATGGAGCGTTGGTTCGACTGGCCCGGAACATCGGACGATTTTTAAGAACCCTTAGAATTCCTGGGCGTCAAAGACGGATTTGGAGTCACCTGTTCCGAGGTTACAGTAGAGGGACAAATACTTGACAAACAAGCATTGCAGAGTACAAATATATTCTTGGAAATCAAGACTTCGTTAGCTGGTCTCGAGATGCCAATACACAATAGATGAATCAGTGATTTGCACTTACCACAATTCACTGTGCTCTCGAGTTTAATATTTCCAGGAGGACAGTCATCACGACTGCAACTCCTCAATTCGTTCATAGTAGATACACTAAAGTCAATCAAAATAAAATTATTAATAAAAGAAATATTATATAAAAATCAAACTGAATTAAAATGAATCAAAATAAATGTAAATAGTCACTTGGTACCTGGTCGGGTATTTTCTTTTTGTTCATCAAAAAAGAAAATCCCAAAAGAGAAGAAATTAAATTGTTGACGCGTAAAGGACGGGACAAACAACTAGTCCTTTCGAAACAATATAAAATAACACTGTGACGTTTACGTAAATAATGCGCCAATTTATATGCAACGTTGACCGCGCGTAATAATTTACGTGTACACACAAAAAACTAAAATTAATCACTTATTTAACTTGAAAATATACAAATAACACCACAACTTAAATTATATTATAAATCAAATCCAATCAAACAAAGATTACGGATTGATGAATCAAATTAAATAAATAAAAAGCGAGCAAGTAAAACACGTATGAAGCGTTCAACACTCACACTTTGTCTCAATAGCATCATCCTTAGTTTTATAAACTGTTTTTGCTGAGCTTTGGACCCCAATTTTTGATAATTAGCTGACACGGATAGCCTAAGTAGAAATCCCATGGGTCATGGGCTTTAGGTTTCAATATCCAATCGGGCACGGGTAAGCAAGAAGTGATGACCGCACCTGGCTAGTTTGTATATTCAAAATTATTTTTGAAAAAGTTACAGAAACTAATTTGTAATTCAACCAGGACAAAAAAATTTTTTTATATTTTTTTTCGATAAATTTTGTTTTTCTAAGACATTCGTTCTTTTACGACATATGGAAATAATGCGTTAGTTTTTTTATAAATCGATTTTAAGTTTTCGTTTTACTAAGAAAAAATCTGACTGCGCAACTGCATGCAATTTTTCAGTCATTTTGTGATTTTTTGTGATCAAAATCAAAATATAAAAAAAACTAACGCATTATTTCGATATGTCGTGGAAGAACGAATGTCTTAGAAAAATGAAATTTATTGAAAAAAAAAATATAAAAAAAATTTCAGTTGAATTGTCAATTCCATTTTTTCTTGAATGGTGAATGAGTAACTTTCATTCTCTGAGCAAATAATTCTGATCAGACCAGGCTTCCGAACCTTTGGAAAAGCGGTTCGGGTTACGGTTCATTGTTTTTGAAAATTAAAATAACGGTTCGGGTTTGGGTTCAGGGTTTTCGCAAATCAAAAAAACGGTTCGGGTTCGGGTTCGGGTTCAGGGCAGGCCCGGACTGGCCATACTGGGCGATCGGGCGAAGCCCGAAGCGCCCCTCGGTCTTGGCGCCTCTCACACTGTCAGGCGCCCCTCTAAAAAAATGTGTTATAAATTCGCCACCGACGCCAATTCTTGAATTTTGACGAATATTTAAATATTACAAGAGATGTCTTTTGTGTCGTTGATAAACTTGATGAATTTCTTCCTTGTCTAAACTTTTACGAAAATATAAATTTCATTATAGACCGCAAATGAAGAAAAAACCAATGTCTATGCTCTAATTTTCAAAATTTTCGCCTGCGGCGCTATATAGACCGGTAACCCACAGTGTTTTCAGTCCCTCATCGCGCCACGGTTTGAAACCACTGCCATTGTGTTACATTACCTGATACGAAAAACATTTGTTCTACGACTTTTATATTTAAGCGCTAGGAGGGCCCTAACGAGGGTAGCCCTAGTGCATATCTCAGCCGTCACTAATCGCAGAAAATCCAAATTAGTGCCAAAATGAAGGTATTGGAGACTAATGAAGATTGAAATTTAAAAATTAAATTTTTGTTGAAAAGTCTCTCATGCCAGACAAATTGAAAATTCGAAATTCTGGTTTGTCTGGCATGAAAGACCCTTCAACAAAAATTTAATTTTTAAATTGCAATCTTCATTAGTCTCCAACACCTTCATTTTGGCACTAATTTAGATTTTCTGCGAAGAGTAACGACTGAGATATGCACTAGGGCTACCCTCGTTAGGGCCCTCATAGTGCTCAAATATAAAAGTCGTAGAACAAATGTTTTTCGTATCAGGTAATGTAACACAATGGCATTGGTTTCAAACCGTGGCGCGATGAGGGACTGAAAACACCGTGGGCTCAAGGTCTAATAGTCGTTCAATTTATTTTATTAAAAGTAAGATTACATACAGAGATTTTCAGCTTAAAAATTTCACCTGCGGCGCTGAAAGTAAACGTTAATATATGCGAAGTGAGATAGGAAAATGGAATGTAAGGAGACCAAAAACTATTTAATTTATGAAATACGTTCAAAAAAATTTCGCTCGCTCCGGTCGCGTCTTTGTACAAATTATCAGCCTAATAAGATTTGATTTGATTTCCTCGCAATCTGAATGTCAAAAAATCAACTTGAATGTCAAAAAATAGAATCAAAATGACATTAAGCGTTTTAATAATGTAGTAGTATTGGTAGGAAGAGAGAGGTACGTTTTGCCACACACACACAGTCCGGGCCTGGTTCAGGGTTTTTAAAAATAAAAAAAGCGGTTCGAGTTCGGGTTCAAAATAATAACTAAGGTTAAGGCTCGGCTCCGCAATAAAAACAAGAATCTGTTAATGTTAATATCAAACGTTCACTTGCACTCACAACTTCTTTCTTATCTGAATTACAAAGACTAATCGATTTAAGCTTTTGTATGTCTTCAGATAATTCTTTTATTGGCTCGTTTAGTTCATTCTCAGGGATCAAATCTATGTAATTCACTGATATTTTATGTTTTGAATAGATGTATTTAATTTTGTTCATTTTGTCTTATAAAAAATTTTTAGATTAGGCATTAAAATTTAGAGCTTTACAATTGCACACAAGTTTTCAAAACCTACAAAACAGTTATGCCGATTTGTTACGTATGCAATTCAGAGATTTGAATTGTTTTCAATAGAATTTATAAATGTTCTTATGTGAAACAAAGTGAAGTACATAACACAGCAAAATGTAATTAAACGCAAGTGTTCGTAATAGTCGTATAAAATTTTTAGAGTTTCAAAACGTACTATAAACCTTTAGAAAAACGGTCCGTGTTCGGGTTTGGGCAGATACATGATGTGGCGGCTGAATTCCTCAGATTGACTAAAAATCTGTCACCATATAAAATACAAAGAAAAAATTATCCATATGACATTTTGTTTCACTCAGATTTTTAGTATATCTCGGGAACCCAGCCGCCATATTATGTCTCTGGGTCAGGGTTTTCGCCACTGAAAAAAGCGGTTCGGGTTCAGGCTTTTCGCAAATGAAAAAAACGGTTCGGGTTCGGGTTCAGGGTTTTCAAAAATAAAAACGGTTCGGTTTTGGGTTCGGTTCTTTCTGTCAAATTTTCTGCGGTTCAGGGGTTCGGTTCGGAAGCCTGGATCAGACATATTTACCATTTTTCCTAAAAAAAATAATTCACGAATTTCACGAAATTTCACTTATTTCACGAATATTCAGGAATTTCACGAAAAATAAGCGGGCGAAGGTGACACGAAGTGTTCCGAAGGCAGGCGAAGGTGACACGAAGTGTTCCGAAGGCAGGTGAAAGTGACATGAAGTGTTCCGAAAGTAGCTGATGGTAACACGAAGTTCACGAAAAATAGGCCCTGGTTCCAAAGGTAGCCGAAAGTCACACGAAGTGTTCCGAAGGCAGCCAAAGGTGACACGAAGTGTTTCGAAGGCAGGCGAAGGTGCTACAAAGTATTCCGAAGGTAGCCGAAGGTGATACAAAGTATTGCGATGGTATCCGAAGGTGTTGGAGAACAATTTGTTTTTGGAAAGAAAGAAGATTCCAAAGGCAAAGTTGTAGAGAATTAAATTTAAACGAACATGTGTTTCAGGGTTTTGTGTAAATGTGGCACATTCCTGGTATGTGGCTGCTTCCATAATTGTTCAGGATGACCCGAATATACAGAACTATGAGAGTAATAAAGTTGGTTCCAAAGGCGAGGTTGTAGAGAATTAAATATAAGCGAACACATGTTTCAGGGTGTTGGGGAAATATGGCCCAATTCTGGTATATGGCCACTTCCATAATTGAGCAGGATGACCGAATCTCCAGAATTATGATAGTTAGAAAGTTGGTTCCGAAGGCGAAGTTGTAGAAAATTAAATTTAAGCGAACAAGTGTTTTAGGGTTTTGGGGAAATATGGCCCAATTCTGGTATATGGCCACTACCATAATTGGGCAGGATGACACGAATCTCCAGAACTATGAGAGATAGAAAGCAGCTTCCAAATGCAAAGTTTTAGAGAACAAAATTTTAAAGAACACGTGTTTCAGGGTTTTAGGGAAAAGTGACTTAGTCCTTGGATATAAGCTTTTCTAGATTTGAATGGTCTGAGACGTACTTCGGTAGGGCTTTTGACATTACCTTGGATAATTTCTATGGATCTTTGAAATTTTTACAGTTATAAAAGAACAGAAAACGTTGGATTGTTTGCTTTTTTGTATATTTAGATACGTTCGAGTCTCTTTGCTACATCTATTCTGATACATACGGGTCTTTGGTTATGTTGTTGGTTTCTTCTAGAAATTGGCTGCCAACTGTCAAAGTGACACCATCTTGGATTTTTTGCTAAGTTCTGAATAAGACTGCCTAGACAGTTGTTTTCTTCAGGAAAGTTATATGAATCACTGAGGAGAATTGGTGACACGAAGTGGGCTGAAGGTAGCACGAAGTGGCCCGAAGGTAGCCGAAGGTGACAAGAAGTGTTCCAAAGGTAGCTGAAGGTGACACGAAGTGTTTCGAATGTAGCCGAAGGTGACACGAAGTGGTCCGAAGACAGCCGAAGTAGGGCTCGGACTGTTCCAGATTTCGTGTTAAAAATCGTTTTCACCACACACACACTTGTTGCTTTCGTTTCAAAAATCGTTTTCACGACGTATACATAGCTGTGGTGAAAGCGCGGTAAAAACGTTTTTTGGTGAAAACGATTTTTGACTCGAAGTGTTCAGAAAGTGTTGGAGCAAATATTTTTTTTCGGAGAAATTTTTTTTATGGAAAAACTTTTTTGGAGAAAATTTGTTTTGGAGGAAAATTTTTTCGAAGAACCATTTTTTTGGCGAAAAATTTTTTACGGAGAAAAATTTTTTTTTGGAGAAAATTTTTTTTTGAGAAATTTTTGGGAAAAAATTTTTTTCTGAGAAACTTTTTTTGAAGGAAAATTTTTTTTTGGAGAAAAATTTTTTTCGGAGAAATACAATTGGGGTCAACATAAATTACCATATTTCATGTTTCATCAGCTACCAGCTTTTATATATTTTAGATATTAAAACGAGGGGTAGTCACGGCGATTAAATCTCATATAAAAAGTCGAATATAGTTCGTAGTGATTAGCCCTTCGCAACGAACTGTGTTTGTGTGTATATCTACAAAACAAATGTCAATAATATTTACATGACATGACTTTAGTTGTTTTGATTATGGCAAGCTAAACATGTTTTTAAATTTTTTCTTCTTTCAAATAGTAATAACTACTACAGTAGGAAGAAGAAGCTATAATAATTTATTTATTAAATAAATTTCGGTGAATCAGTGTCTAATAAGTGCGAAAAGAAATATTTCGATGATGTGTGTAATCTGAAGAACTTAACGTTGACGTTCAAAAGATTTACTTCATTGAAAACTCTTGCTTTGGCTACTTTTTAGATTATGTGGACGTTTTGAGCATTACAACCAATCGAATTGACTATACCGACTATACCACTAATCCAATAATAAAAAAATTTGTTCGAACTCTAGTTATTTAAAAGAATTTGAAAAATAATTTTGCCATAATCAAAACAAAAACATGTTACGCGGCCCCGTACGAATCGCGATACGGTGCAAAGAATATCGAAAAGATGCGACGTGAAAAGACAATAGTTGTAATCCAAAAGAATACAGCTACCACACCATACCGGCTGTGTATAGCAAACCCTAGGGATGGCAGATAATTGATATGATTATCAAATATCGATAATTATCGATTATCAATTATCGATATTTTATTTTATCATTATCATTTCATATCATTATCAAAATATCGATAATTATCCAACCTAATAAAAATTAAAGGAAAAAACAAGGGGTCCTTTCTTTCGTCCGTGACAATCGTCTACAAAACTCGAAGGTAATTCAAAACACGGGAAGTTATGTACGGCTCGTAACAAGGACATCTACCCTATGTTTTAATTTATGAAACACAACGACGGCTTTAAAAAATTCACATTTACCGATACCTAGGGAGAATGATGACAGATTTATGTTTGCGCGCGGGCTTAGTGAGTGGAATGCCTTGCCTATGAATGTGAGATATTCGGGGTCGCGGGAGACATTCAAACGAAATTACGTGAATCGGTATGTCCAATAGGGACCTTAACTATGTGAATTGTGAATTGCACTAGGGAGTTGTGATGTCTTATCGTTTTTAAAGACACCTACATTACTATTGAATCTTTATTATTTTATACATATTTGTTTATTCTCTGAGTTATTTTTACTTATGTTGTTAATGCGTCTTGACTATTTGACTAATATTGAAATTTAAATTTTGTAAAATTTTGTAAATGTTGTGAATTTTGGTAAAAAGTATGTAAATTTGGTAAATTAGTTAAAATGTATGTACGTAACTATGTCCACCGAGAGGTGTATAAGGGCAACCTTGATATAGTTGTTATAAATAAATTGAAATTGAAATTGAAATTTTCAACAAGATTTACATTTTAAAGAAAACTCACATTTTCAAGAAAATTCAAATCTTAAAAAAATTTAAATTTTCAAAATAATTTAAATTTTCACGGATATTCAAATTTCCAAGAAAATTTAAATTTTCAGGAAAATTCAAATATTTAGGAAAATTCAATGTGTTTTATAAATTAGCATAATTGCAAACTTCGTTTGAACGTATGTACTAAAGCTTTCATTCGATCAAGAATTTTAGTTTAAAAAGTGCACGGCCGTTACGGTATGTTTAGAGTACAAGAATATTATTTGACATTAGTAAAGTTAATTTGATGATGTCAATATAAAACTAATTCATAGTACAAAAATTAAAAAAAAACTTTCAAGAAAATTTTTTTCAAAAAATAAAATTTCATAAAAAGTGTTTTCGCAATGACGATCTAAATACAAAAATATGTTACCCTCAATTTTTTCTAAAAAATTTCGCAGAAAAAAATAATTGGACTATGAAAGATCTCAGGCAAAAAATGTTTCTTCAACTTTCTTTACAACAAATAAAAAAAAATCTTAATGAAGTAATAATAAAAACCATATCAAGTATCGAACAGCCTTCGTTAGGCCCGCTCCTACACATCAAACCACTTACCCTACTTTCACCAGTTTCAGCAATTTCCCTGCTTTTTTAGATGAGCGAACAAGTTTCATCGACCTTGAGGGTAAAAGTATATTTTCGACAACTTTTTCGACCGATTTTGCTCATCTTCGAACCTGACTCAATTTTTCGATGACCTTTCATGTAAGAAAAACATTTTCAAAATCTTCAAGTTTTACTCGAGTTATTGCGTTTAAGGAAGGATTTCTCAAAACGAAAAACACACAAATTCCCAGGTTGAAATTTGACTGGTTACAAACGTGTTCATAAATATATATGCCCCGTTTAGTTCGTACGGGTCTAAAAACTCATGTCATGTAGTTGATTGTTTTTGATTTACATTCGCAAACATATCTCGTTTCGGAGGGGAAATAACTACAAGCGATATTCGATTTTTTATATGAGACTTGATAGCCGTGACTACCCCTTTTTGACATCTAAAATATATAAAAGCGAAACCAGCTGGTAAACGTAAAAGATGGTAATTTATATTGAAACCGATTGTACTTTTTCGGAGAAATTTTTTTTTTCTGAGAAAATTTTTTTCGAAGAAAAACTTTTTTCTGAGAAAAATTTTTTTTGAGAATTTATTTTTCTTAGAAAATTTTCTTTTCTGAGAAAATTTTTTTTCGGAGAAATTTTTTTTTCAAAAAATAGAAATTTTTTCAACAACTGAAAGCTATCACAGATATCACAACAAAAACCTCTTAAAAGGTAGAGTGTGACGCAGTCCGTGAGTCTGCTTCCAAAATTAATGATATCGCTTGATGTGACGCTATCGCTGATAATACGCAGAAGTTTGTTTGAATAGAACTTTGTGTTCAAAGTTTTAATTTCCTGAAAAATTACAACGCCTTTTTTAAAACAAAATTACGTTGCGTTAAAAAAATTGCGTCACAAATGCCGGACCCACCAGCGGAATAATTTTTCAACACTTTCAGTTTTTACACGCAAAAATTTTAATTTACCTTAAACAATCTACGCCATAAGAAACAAAGTCAAATTTTTGCAGCGCAAAAACTGAAAGTACAAAAAAATTATTTCGTCGTTGGGTTTCGTGTTTATTCTCATAACTGCACCAGGTGAAGATTCTGGGTTCGGGTCCCAGTCGTGGAGTTAAAATTTTCTTTCAGATTTAGTTTCAGAAATACCATTTCTCTCATAATTTCGCTTCAAAAATTAAATGCTCGAATTTCGTTCACTTCAGTCACTGATAACTGAAAAAGTGATTCAATTTACTTTGTTAAGATACTTCTCATTGTCCTATGCGATCAATGCAGCAATGTGTTGATAGCGGTATCCCTGTACAATTAGATGATATCGAATTGATGTCGACATTCAAGTACAAATACGAATTAATGGACATGCAGCTATGAGAATAAACAGACACAGGTATTTGTAGGTGGCAAAAAGCGCACACAGTTCGTGAGAACGATAAATGCGTTAGCTTTGGCTACAAATGCATGTGTTAGTATGTAAGCAACGGTTTGAAATTGGATCTGAATTGAAAATGTCCACGGTAGCTCAATTGGTAGAGCAGCACCCCGGAAAGGTGAAGATTCTGGGTTCGGGTCCCAGTCGTGGAGTTAAAATTTTCTTTCAGATTTAGTTTCAGAAATACCATTTCTCCCATAATTTCGCTACAAGATACTTTGGTTAATAGCATCAAAATCTCTGGTATTACCCCGATGGAAAATGAAGACTTGGCATCCATTGTTATGAAAACTGGTAATGTAATTGGTTTCGCATTGGTAATGCATCTACACGACTGGTTGTATTTTTCAAGGACACAGGTATTAGGAATGGATTTCTTTCTGCGTTTCGTAACAACAACTCACTTTGATAGGCATAGGGGCATAGGCATGTTGGGAAGGGAAATGTGAATAAAGTATTTTTAAAAGAAAATTTAACAGAATTAAGACGTAAACTTTTTTATAAGGCAAAGATTTTCAAGGTTCAGAATGATTTTAAGTACCTGTGGACAAAGAATGGTTGTATTTATTTAAGGAAAAATGATAACGTGAATGCAGTAGTTAATAACTACTAGTTATAGATCATCATTCCGATTTCGATCGGCTTCTTAATACAAGCAATTAATTGTTCAGTTCTTGCGGGATGTGTGGGTATGTGTTCTCTCTTTCATTATTTATTGAAGATTTTTTGAAATGCCGTTCCCTTTGAACGAATTTGGTAGTGATAACTTTTAAAATGATTACTTCAGAGACATTGGTGCTTATTTGGTGCCTGAATTATTTGATCAAAATTTTTGTGGTTTGAGAATTGTTCAATGTAATCTGAGAAGTATACTTTTGTTGAATAGATTTAACCTTTTTCAATTTTACATTTCACGATTTCCACACTCATTTGACGTGATTATTCTAAGCAAAACATGGATTAAGCCCGATCAGACTTCATTGTATAATTTACCTGGCTATGATTTTTTTTTGTATCTAATGCTTTTATTTCCGAAATATTTAAAATACAATCTTGGAATAACTGTTTATCTCGGACATACCAATATAATTTTGCGAATATTTCTTCTTTGTCCGAATGTGTTTGTTTAATTGTGTCGATTTGTGATTTCAGTCCAGTGCAAGTCATTATGTGTTCCGATGCACAGTGGGCTTTTTGTAGGAGGTTTCGGCAAGGCGGCATTACTCGATAAGAATGAAGGAAATTATGAATGGATTGTTGATACGTGTTCCATATTAAATGCCACACAAGATAGGCGATTTTTTTTTTATTTTAACTTTATTTTTAAAAAATCTCTAAAGTTAAAATTTAAAAATAAAGTTAAAGTTAAAAAACGAAATTGGTCCTCAAAATATCTTTGAAGTCTCTAAATTCCAAAAATATATACATGTTAGGCGTTGCGGCTTGAAGTTTTGTAATAAAAATTTGTTTTTATATGAAAAACATGGTCATTTTTAACTAGTAGGTTTTTTTATCACCTAGTTAGAAATGGGTAGTATTATAATCGATCACCCAAAAATAATTTTTGATCACCGGAAAATACAATTTTGATCACCAATAGAAAATAAAAATTAATTAGGGCCAAAATTAGTTAGAGTTAGCCTCTTTAAAGATACATTATTCCTTTTACGAAACGGTCGGACACGCCTCTTGCCTAAAAAAGAGTGTTTTATATTTCTGGTGATCTAAATTGAATTTTCTGGTGATCAAAATTGAATTTTCTGGTGATCAGTTAAACATATGCCTTTAGAAATGACCATGTTTTTCATATAAAAACAAATTCTTATTACGATACTTCAAGCCGCAACCCCTAACACGCATATATTTTTGGAATCTAGAGACTTCAAAGATACTTTGAGGACAAATTTTATTTTTTAAGTTTAACTTTATTTTTAAATTTTAACTTTAGAGATTTTTTAAAAATAAAGTTAAAGTAAAAACAAATTTTTTTTCGCCTATCTTGTGTGGCATTTTATATGGAATACGTATCAACAATCCATTCATAATTTCCTTCATTCTTAGCGAGTAACGACGCCTTGCCGAAACCTCCTACAAAAAGCTCACTGTGCGATGTTTGTTCTTCTTTTAGAAAAAATGTACATAATGGGAACGTTTAAGTTTCATTCTATGTAGGTGTTTGTATAGAAGGTCGTGTCCTGTCATTTTTCGAAAATTTGGAACGTATGTTTGTCTGACTGTTGATTTCACCATTTTATTATTATATTTGACCAGATCTTTCCTTCAGATATTTCGTTATTTGGAATTGCGATTGCATTTTTTATATTTTATTTAATTGCAGTTTTCACTTCGATGAATTTATTTTTTCGTGATTCTGACTGTTTCTTCGTTGTAAATTTTCGTATTTTTTTTTTTTTTTTTTGTTTGGTGGCATTTATTCATGTCGTGATGGACACGGCTGTTGACTTGCAGTTTTTATTAAAAGTACATTTGCTTATCAAACATTAAGAGTCGATTCGGGTGACTTTTTCTATTTTAATGTCTAAATGCATGCTACATGCGTATTTTAGGCCCCCCTGGAGGGGAAATCAAGTTTAATTTTGAAATCATCTTAATGGGGCACTGAGTGCTCACGATGAATTTTCTATGTTTGCGAGTGATGTCAATGTCGACTTGTTTATGTTCTCAGAGACGAATGCTAATAATTTTCTGAATTCCTATGTTAACACTCTTCAATGTTTCGGTTATAAGGTTACCAATGACTTGGTCAGGATTTAAATGTGATTCTGTGGTTAGAATTCATAATGCGACGGTTGTTAACCATGCGAGCGACCATAATTTCGTTGTTCCTCATGTCTCGTTCCCTATAAAGATGCAGAAGTATGCTGAAATAACTAAAGTGAAGACAGATTACGTTAAAATGAATGAGAAGTTGAAAGTCTTGTTTCATCTTATGAATAGGCCTGCTATTAATGATGTCAATGTTTTGTATTCTTATTTCTTGAACTCTCAAAAGTTATGAAAGAATGTACCTCTACGAGAATATATCGTGTTAAAAATTCCTATGGGTTTTGCCCATACATGAACGATCATCTGGAGTTTCTGATCTAGCGAAAGAACAAGCTTTGGAGGAAGTTTAAAGCTGAAAGACATGATGCTGTTCTTTACAATGAGGTTGTAGCTAGTAACAGTGTCCTGAATCAGTTCATGGACCATTATAGGTACGAGTACTATGAAAGACATTTCTCTGAATCCTCTGGCCCTAAGAAGACGTGGGTGAGATTAATGTTCTGCTGGGGAAGCGAGACAAGAAAACGAAGTCAGATACTGTCAAAGTTGATTATTCGATAGTTGAGAAGTCATCATGTTCGGATGTGTTCAACACGTATTTTGCTGGTGTCGGTTCTGATCTGGCCAAAATGATTCCAGTGGAAGGCAATAAGGTTGTGAGGCGTGCAGTGTGTCCTAGTTCGATTTTTTTTAATTCAATAACTCCACCTGACTTGGAAAGTGTGATTCTATCGCTAGATGGTAGTAAGGGACCTGGCTTTGATGGGGTTACCTGTCAGTTTCTTAAGTGTTGCGTTAACATTGTCTCCTCTTTATTGAGCGATATCTACAATTACTGCATCGCTTCGGGAACGAATCCGGATCTGCTTAAGATCGCTAGGGTTGTCCCAATATTCAAATCAGCGAATAGCTTTGATGTCGCCAATTATAGGCCAATATCGATTTTGTCGGTGGTGAATAAAGTGTTTGAAAAGTTGTTTTATCGTCGTGTGGTAGAATTTCTGACTGTTAATAATTTTTTTTACGGTCGTCAGTATGGCTTTCGCTTGAAATCTGGTACCCACATCGCGTTATGCGAGCTTCTAGACGATATTAGTGCGGAGGTTGTATCAGGGAAAATTGTGTCTGAAATATTTCTGGACTTAGCCAAGGCCTTCGATTCTGTCGACCATTGCCTGCTGCTAGCAAATTTGAACGACGCGGGCATCAGAGGAGTATGTAACGATCTTTTTAGGAGTTATCTGACGTCTCGGAAGCAGTATGTGTGTGTGAATGGGGTCGACAGTGATATGGCTGATATGAATTATGGAGTACCTCAGGGAAGTACGTTGGGCCCTCTACTATTCCTGATCTTCATTAACGACCTCCATTGCCTCCCTCTTAACTCTAAGCCTACACTGTTTGCTGACGATACCAGCTTCTTTACCGCTTCATTGTGTATATCTTACAATATTGACAATATGAAGCGTGACTTGAAAGTTGTTATGGCATATTTCGATTAGAATAAACTGACCCTAAATGTTGGGAAATGCAAGGTTATACACTTTAGGCCTTTCGGAAATAGGAGCGTTCCGCTACCTGAGTTTGTCTTTGATGGCGTCGTTGTACCTACGGTTAGCTCAGTTCAGTTTCTGGGTGTGATCCAGAGGCGCCGACTTTCATTTATTTTACTGGGAGTTGGTCTAATAGAATTTTTTAGCGTACCGTAAAGTCGGCTAACTTCGTCCGGTTTTCGCTGTTTTTAGTGTATTTTTCCATTTTTAAGACTGCTAAAAAAATGAAATCGTAACGAAATGACGATAACAGACCCGATTCTGAAAGCATGAACTTTTCAACTAAACTTTAAATGTGACATTTTGTATGGAACTTTTTAAAACCTGTCGCACCTTTTTTATAAATGAATTTAAAGTTTCAAGCTTTCATAATCGAAACTGCATTCGTCATTTCGTTTCGATTTCAATTTTTCATAGCAGTCTTGAAAGTGCAAAAATACACCAAAAACGGTCAAAGTTAGGGTACCCAGTCAAAATTAGCCGACTTTACGGTAACCCTCATGTGGGTAACACTTATATGTTCGTATTTCCATTTGTCAGCTTTCTATCTCTCGATTTGCAAAAAAACTAGAGGGGACAGGGAGGAGGTATTACGCATATATCGACTCCTAGAACATCTAGAGTGACAACCTTATGATATATGATAGCTCTCTGACTTTAGATCTGCTAAAGTGCCGGAAAGGGTCTGCTCCCCGTAGTTCGATAGTTCTTTATCATGAAATTTGTCGAAATATTTTCGTTGCGATGAGAATGTGTACTCTGTTCCTTATAAGGCTCCCCCTCTCGGCATCCCCCGATGGTACCAGCGTCGGCACCCATTTTCGGAACCCCTTGTTGGCACCATTTTCGGGTATTTAAGAAAATTAGAACCTTCAAAGTTTTGATTCCGAATGCGATACTGTGCTTTTATTATATTTTACTTGGGAAGTTACTTTCTAGTACGGGATATGCTAAGCTAGTCGTTATGCCTCCATTAGTTTTTTAGGTAATTCGAAGATTTTGCAAAATTACCATAGAAATTTTCTGATTTTAGGGTTCGTTGTAAGTAAAAAGTTTAGTAATGGACTAAGCGAGTATAGCGCCGAAGGCGAAAATTTGTAAGATCTTTGCTAGTTATTTAATTAAATCGTGATATTCACTTGAGCGCTGCAGGTCAAGATGTAAATATGTATCTTCTAATTCTCATCCGGTTTCCGAAATGTAAAAATTTAAGAAAAAATTGAAAATCTGCTGGGGGCTGAGCCCCCCTTAAATGTTTTTACTGGGGGCCACAGCCCCGCTGCCCCGAAAAGTCGGCGCCTGTGGTGTGATCTTAGACGAATGCCTTAACTGGAATGCTCATGTCACCAAACTGTGTGGCACGATTTCTGGTCAGATAGGCATCATCAAAAGGCTCAGTGTCATGTTACCAGTAGGAATTCTTAAACAGCTGTATTTCGCCCTAGTTCATAGCAGACTTACTTATGGCATCGGTACTTGGGGAGGCGCTAATAAGTCGAATCAAAAAGCTCCTGTATATATGTTCCTTAGTATACAAAAAAAAATTTTTAGTAATTTTTTGGCGTGTAAGACTTGCGTCACGGCCTCTTACTACCGTGGGGCCATGACTTTACGACGTTTTTTCATTGATAATAATTTTTCGGTTTAGCCGATTTGAACCGCAGCCGCCGATAAAAAATTTGACGTAAGCCGAAGTCAGCCGCCGATCGACTACCCTCAACCGGTTTCAGACGCTACCGGTACTTTGAATATTTCGTTTCACTGCCGCCTACAAGTTTTGACCGGCGTATAAGTCTATTTCAACCCTCTTAGCAAGTATACAAAACTTAATAAATCACACAATTTCGGCTCTTGTCTTTGTGACGTAAATAGTTATAGTTATAGTTATAGTTATAGAGAACTTTTTAAATGTTTACTTATTCTTCTTATTTTTCTCTACCTTAAAATTTTAATTAACAGTTGTTTAGTTAATGAACAGTTACTTACCTGGAACAGGACCGCACACTCTTGGTATAATTTCTAAAATTGCAGAACAAGACGGATCTTCAAAGCATAATTGTCGGGCCAAAATACAATTTAATATCGCAATAGCTGATCTGTTGTTTGAGGCTGTAAAGAGAGGAAAAAGGTAAATTTTGTAGGTAAAAAACGAAAAAAAAAATTATTCATTTCCAATTATAGAAATCTTTGACATGTGTCTAATATTTTTATTCGTTATCTCAAGAAGACATTTTAAAAGCTTTGATGTGCTAAAAATCTATTAAAATTTTGATGACAGCCAGAATATATTCGTAATAGAACATCCATAGAGCATCGTCCTTCTCCATTTAACATAAAAAATGGCAGAAAAAAATTTATTACAGAACATTTTTCCATCTTATTTTGCGACGCATCTCCAGATTAGGCGAATTATTTATCAAACAAAAAAATTTAATCGTTTATAAACGGAGACGAAAAAAGTGCATTTTCATTCAAATGTATGTTTCAGTGGTGGTCAAAAAATTAATTCAACGTAGACTCGCCCGCAATCCAAATATTCACAAAATTTTGGAAATTTCAAGTTGCTGAAATTCCAGATTTCCCTTTTTATAACGAACTTTTCTACTTCTTAATTTACTACAAGTACCAATGTTATTATTATTCGTATGACTTACATCAGGAGAGTAGTGTAGTAGTGACGGTTTAACGGACAACACGTATTTCTCAAACGCTGCCGGTTTGCATTTGTTTTGATCTTGATCGTCGATTATTTAACGACTAAATATTTAGTGTGGTTTAGATAAATCGTACAAATCAAAATAAAGCATTTGGTTTTTAGGTCTTTTTTCTATAGAAAAAATATCAGTACGTCCGTCCGGATGAGAAGGGCCGTTTTCGGGTCGTACCTTGAAGGAGCCGAAGGCAGCTAGGCGCTATCAAGATGGGGTGGCGGATGAAATCATCGGTAAGAGACAACAGCAGCATACACACTGTGTCCGTTGTAGTCCGTTGGGCTACCATTATAAAACAAAATTGGTCCTGCGATGAATACGGGGTTGGATTCGAGGATGATTCGAGGAATGAAGGATGTCTCTGAAACTTCGAGTTATATTTAACCGCAACAAAACAATACACAACGTCATACGTGGGACGGTATTACTTTTGAGAAAAGTGCTGTGATCACAAACTATGTGATATAATAGATTTACTCCAAACACTACTCAAAGTGAAAAAGAAGAAGAATTTTTTAACATGCGAAAATTCCGACAATGTAATTTTTTGTCATTTTGTTCCGCGGTATCGTTGGATTTAATATATTTTTTTAATATTATTCTGGACATGAATTCGGTTATTTTTTATGAAACTCGTGCAATAAAACACTTCTCTTTTCATTTCTTTAGTCCATAATATCCGCAAGTACAATACAGTCGTCTATTTATTTCTAAATGATTCAACCACTTTCGTATGTTGTTGCACTGCATTCATTGTCAACGTTGTCAACGCATCTGACGATTCGGAGGTCGGACTGTGTTGATTTGTTTTGTTTATTTCGTTTTGTTTCAATAAACAAAAAAATCGGTTTGTTTTGCTTCAAAAACAATAAATGAAACGAAAAAACAAAAAAAATCGTTTCTCTGTTATGTACGAAAATAATTATATTTCCATAGTTTTTCATTAATGTGAAACTAATTATGTGGAAAAATATATCTGTGGGCCAGTTTTCAGTGATAGCGGATCGGTGAAAATGATCTTTTTGTTGAATGAGCTTTTGATATGAATTTTAGAGTTGCAATCGTAATAGCTCAAAAGATAGTTTCATGGCCACCAGTTTGCATTTCAAACAGTTTTTTGAGCTACTCCGATTGCAACTCTAAGATGATCTTTAGCATGAGAAATCGTTACCAAATTTAAAAAATTCAGTGAAAAATATAAATTTTCGTTAAGACAACTTTGTCACGTAACATTGCCACAAATACCCCCCCCCCCCCCCTCGAGCGTTACGTAATTTAGGGACAGCCCCTAACTAAACAATTGTAAATTGGCATTTGTTTTATTATGAAGATTTGAGGAGGTTTACAAAGTTTTCCTCCGTTGGGAGTCATTTTCTAGACATCATACTCACAAAATGAAGATAAAGTTGAATGATGCGGATTGCACCTGCGCTTTGGACTCTTGAACGCAGCTAAAGATCTTTCTTCCGGTTAACGACTTAATGATCATTTTATGAGTTTGCCCTACCGAGATGCGTGTGAGATTTTCGTTTTTAAGGACTGCCATTTCCATGTAGAGTTTTCAACCATATCTCTAGGACCGACTGAGTGGATTCTCACATTGAGGCATTAATAGTGGACCGAAATCCGTCATTTTACTAGTGTAGAAATGGAGACAGTGACGTATTCTTGGTGCAGATCTGAAAGCCTTGAATATTTAAGGTTTTGCCCACCTTCCCTGAAATAAATTTTCCCAAATTTTCAATATTTGAATTTCGCGTAGATAACACGTAAATAGATGATGTTTAGTTCATATAATTTAACGACCGATTGCGGTTTTATATTCAAAGCAGGCTTTTTTCTATGTCCCTTATAATTGTCGTCAAATATAATTTTAAACGTTAGAATATTTTTGGGCTCTATAATTTTTAAGCAAGTCCTTTTGCTGACTTTTAAGAAAACATCTGGTGAGAAAACAAAATTCTTAGTTTTAAAGTAATTTTATTAGGATTTACAGGAATAAACTCACAAAGCTCTCATCCTATATTTTCTCAACCAGAACGTTACGTAACCAACAAAAAAACAAAAAAATGGAAAACATTGAGGTAATCTTTTTTAACCACATATGACCAGTATCTTCTAAATCTCAATGAGATTTATCTATGTTGTAATTGTGGGTTTTCTTCTTTTCCAAATACGAGGCATTTTAGGATGAATTTTTCTCTAATTTGGACATTTGCCGAAGTGACGTGTTCCCTCCAGGGTTGTATTTTGATGTGAATTAATTAATATTGCTTGAATTCCTTTTTTTCATTTAAACAGTTAAACAAATGTTTTCTTGTTTTGTTTCATTTCATTTTAGTAAACGAAACGGAACAATACATTAAACACGTTTTTTTTTGTTTTCTCATGACACACTCCGTCCTCTATACCGTTTAAGTTGAACTGACGTTGAGTCACCTTCAATTTGAGTTTCAGGTGCAGCACTTAATGTCGATGACGACACAATAGCAACATTTGTGTCATTGCCCGAGTGAAAAAATGGTCGAAAAACGACTGATTATGATACTTACTTATGAGAATGATGTATACACTCGTACTTACTAATTAGGTTAATTGTGAATACCATTCTGTTAAGAATGAAAAAATACTACAAATATTAAGATAAAAAATTACACTTCTTCTAAGTAATTTGTTTGCGAATGATTGCTACACTGATTTGGGTATTTTGTCATATAAATTATCCGACTAATGTGTATAAAAAATATACTTCTACGGTGATAAATTATCCCACTAATGAGTACGGTGAACTATTGGAAGAGAGAAAAAATTCGCAGTCGTCAGTCAGTCAGTCGTCGTCGCCTCGCATTGAATCTTTTTAAGGAACAAACTCTTCGAAATGTCGCGACGATACAAAAGATATTTGGAGCCCAATAATAAAAACCCGCTGACAAATTATATGGCAAAGGTGTATTGAATAGCAATTTGTTAAGTTCTTTATAATAATAATTGTAAATACTTTCTTTAACTATTTTGAATTAGAAAGTGAAAATAGACACCGCCAATCGAATGTTTAGTACAGTAAGCCAGAAATCTGCATTTTCTGATATTGATCGCGATCAAGGTGCGAATATGTGAACAACAAAACTTAAACTTAGTTTAATCCTAAATTCTAACTCTAAGGTAGCGCCAACGAGGCGGAACTCACCGATCGGATAGAGACTAATGAAACATTAAATGAAGATTACCGTTGTGAAGTAACCGATGATGTTGATAATGAAGATTTTTTTCGTACAATATCCGATCAATTAATTCACCCGAATCTGATATGTAAAACGGCAGATGCTATAACGATGATCCTAGCATTTTTCCTCCAGCATCACTTGACCTGGGTAGCTCTTGAAGACCTTTTAAAGTTATTCCATAATGTATTGGGCTATAACTCTAATTTACCAAGAACGATATACTTCTTCAAAAAATTCCTCGACCCGAATCAACGGCGTGATCAACTGAAAAAAATCCATTTTTACTGCAAAAAATGTATGGTCTACATCAACACTTATGACAACTTGAAGTCGCTTCAGGTACTCGACAACAAAATTCCTGCTTATTGTACTGTTTGTGAAACCGAGTATACCTTAACAAAAATGAACGATGGCCACTTTTTCATGGAGTTGCCTCTGAGAGAACAATTAGAAAAACGAATTTCTGAAGACATTGGTATTTTGAACTATGGCACTAACACAGACGTCTTCGATGTAAAATTATACAAATCTCTAAGAGCTAAAGTTGGGCCAGGTCCTTTGCTCACATTAACTTTGAATACAGATGGTGTTAGAGTCTTTAAATCGAAACGAAAAGCTAGTCTGTGGCCAATTCAGTGGATCATTAATGAAGTCACTCCGCATAAAAGATTCAAGCAAGAAAACATGATTTTATCGGGCATATGGTTTGGTTCGGATCCGTCCTTCGAACTTTATTCAAAACCATTTATTAAGGAATTGAATGATCTTGATGAAAGGAAAATTGTAATCAGGAAAGATAATACAGAAAAAATGGTCACTGTTCGCGTCTTGCTATTCACTGCAGACTTACCAGCTAAGAGCAAAGTGATGAAATTTAAGCAATTCAATGGTGAATTTGGTTGCAGTTACTGTATTCATCCCGGTGTCATGGTGGGGAGTTCCACGTCGAGAAAATATACTAACGAAAGTTTTCCCCTGCGAACGCATTCAAGTACAATTAATTTGATCGGTATGTTTTTGTCAACGGGAAAATCAAGTTTTGGTATCACCGGAGTCTCACCTTTAGTTGGTCTTAAAGATTTCAATTTGATAGATGGTACCGTTATAGACTACCTGCACTGTGTCCTTGAAGGTATACTACGTTTTAAAATTAAGAGACTTAATGGTTTTCTAACGTGAGATGATGTTGCAGGAGTTACATATTTGCTATTGAATCTCTGGTTTGACTCTACCAATCACCGAGAGAAGTACTACATTACTCCCCGTGGAATGGAGGCAGTCAATAAAAATCTAAAGAAAATTACCCCTATTAAATCGTTTTCGATAAAACCAAGATCAATTGAAGAAAGAGAATATTGGAAAGCACATGAGCTGAAGTACTGGTTGCTTTACTATGCAGTTCCTTGTTTATCCGGTATTTTAAAACCAACGTATTTAAACCATTTGGCGTTGTTTTCTGAAGCGATATTTAAGCTTTTAAAGTCCGAAATCACAAGTACTTATTCGTTAGTTCCACCTACAAAAGAGCTGCACAAACAAATGACACTGTTGAAATTTTGAAAGACCAACGTGTTGGAATAATCGCTTTAATTTTCAAAGAAGCGAACTCTGTTTCCGTCCTTCTGAAAATACTAGAAATGGAACAAGTTCCGAACTTTCCTACTCACATAAGAAGGATAAGAAAGACAATGTCAGTTGTTTTGAAAAAATTTCAGCAGAAGAAATATTATACAAACTTGTAATTATTTCGACTGAAAAGGAAATTTTTATAACGGAGCTACCAAACCAATAAGAGGGTGATTGAAATCTAACTTATTTATTTTTCTGACAATTGTGTGTTAATTATTATATAAAGCAAGACAATTTTTCTAAAGTGAAAATTACTGCTGATCGTAGTCATCTGCCCTATTGATGTATTTTATTTATGATTCAGGTTGAGTAGTCCTTGAATTATAATACTTGTAGTCTCTCACGGAAAATCAGAAACCATGGAAGCAGTTGGTGAGATCTCACAAATTTTGATATTCAACAATCATTCGAAACACATTAATTTCCTATTTTCGAATTAGAAGAGAAATATGCAGTAGTAGAACTCAAATATGACGAAGGAAAAAGGACTATTGTTCGAAGAAAATGGATATTGAAGTCGAAGAAAAAATACAACCGAACCGATGATGAATTCTGTTATTGGTGCGCTACTCTACATGATGATCCATATAACATGAAATGCGAATATTCAGAGAAATTTACGGGGGAGCCTGCACTTTTTAAAGTTTTTGTCGTAAAGCTTGCAGATGAGGTCCCAATCTTGCACCGTACTGTGAAAAATTGATATCATCATTTTTAGATGAATTCGCTAGACTTTACCACCGCCATGCAATATTAATTCCATTCTATGCATAGCTGACTTTAAAGCCAATAAGGCAAGCGCAAGAAAACAGTATATACATTTATTTCTTATAAGTAGCATCTTTTGATGCTACTTTTTGAAGAATTATAAGCAAATCGAAACAGAAATATGTTTCATAAAGCTCTTATTTGTGAGCCTCGTAAAAATTGAAAAAAATTGATCAAAAGATTCACTTTTTTAAATCGTAATCAAAATTTATTGTTTTGCGAGGAATAATTCAAAATAAATAATTTCTTTATAGTCGCGTCTTTAAACAGTTTACTTTAGTCCATATTACTTTAACATCAACATTTTGGATTTAAACAACTGGAAACTTAACGATCTTTCTTGTACTGTCGAAAAGCAGTTAGAATTGTGTAGTCATCGTGCGTATTTCTTGCGTTAGTTCGAACATTTACATTTTTAAAATGTAATTTTTATTTATCCTTCACTCAATCCTGGCGGTACCATAAACCTATTAAATTGTAAATAAACAATCGGCACCAAAATGGTTTTGTTTACTTTCGCACAAGGAGCACGTACAGCAATTTTTTTTGTAAAGTGACAACTGTCAAACATGTCCCTTGTCTACATCTACCAGCGAATATGTTACCGAATAATGTACGCATTCAAAATATATTCTGTCACTACTGTCAGCATTCATATAATTTTTTAAAACTGAGGCGACAACAATTTGTTTCTGCATCAATGGCGGTTCTTTTGAATCGATTAATTAATATTGCTAAATCTAAAAACTATCTTGATATACACTTTGGAAGAGGCTGAAAAATACTTGCAAGGGCGAGTAAAACTTATTTCGAATAAATTTCGCGAGCCTGGAAACACCGAGGAGGAAATAAAAAAGATTGAGTTGAAACGGAAAAGGTCAGAGAAAAAGGAATCCAAGATACAGAAAGCTCAGGCTCACGCACAGAATTTGACATATTTGATTGACGAAGTGAAATTGCAAGCACCCACCATATCTTCCACAATATTACATATTCCGGAATTTACTCACAATAATGGCGAGGAAAAGCAAACCAATTGCAACTTAGAAGAGGTTTGAACGTTTTAAAATAATAATTTAACATAATGCCTCTAAGTAAACTTTTTGAAGGAAATGTGTGAACCGAAAATTAAAAAAACAAAAGAAAATGATTTGGTAAAATCCTTTCGTAAACAAAAGAAAAAAGACAAAAAGCGAAAAGAACGGCTACAGTCACAAGTCGAGGAAGATTTGAATAATGAGACCGAATTCCAACCGTCTGTTTCATTTGTTATAAGTGAATCAAACTTGCAACGAACTATGATTCCCGATAAACCTAACGATGAAAGAGAGGTAATGTTCATAAACGAAGATATAACATAGGTTATTAATTGTCAAATTAAAATTTTTGAGATACGTGCGGAGCCTAGTAATGAGAGTGATATATCTCTGCATTGTGCATCAAAATTGAACGATAAGCCTGAAGAAAAAAAGAAAAAACGATCGAGTGCAACCGAAACACAGGAAGAAAGTACTCTGACTGCAATTGATTTTAATGGTGTCTCAAATATTTCACCTCCATCGACAGTATTGTCTGATAGTCTGTCTCCACTGTGCGAATTGCCCAGTGAGTTTTCATTTGCTGATTTGGCTCTTGATTTTGTTGATTCCATGTTGATAGAAAATGACCTAAATATTCAAAACGAGGATGCTTCAGAGGTACTAAGAAATCGTTGTACAAGTTATTCTCATTGAAAAAAAAAATAATAATTAAGCACCCCGAAATCCTTCCCGTTGCTGCGTTAACCACTTTAGAGGCTGCTCCCGATTTGAATGAGTCAACCGTTGATACTTCTTTAGACAATATGGATGGAATCGATAATTGCATGAAAGTTTTGGTATGTTTCGATTTGGTTAGACTGAATTTGAATATTTACAGGCGAAGGAAATGTCATTATCTTAACTTTTGGTGAGCTAACTACGAAGTGCGTCACACTTCTTGAACTTCATAAATTCAAAGCTGAAAATGAGGATTTGAAAATAGAGTTGTCGAAGTCGGAACGGCGAAATAAGCTGCTACAGGACTATTTAGTTGACGTAGACGAACGTGTGCCAGAACTTCTATTCGAAGAAAAGGTTTAATAAAATACGTGGATAAACGTAATCAACACCTTTTTCCATCCTATTCAGGACGGAGGGCGACTGTACAAACATAATGTTTTTATTTCGAAAAAACAATGTACAGTTTTAGATAAAGCAAAATCCGACAATGAATTCCTGAATAATTTGCTTATCTGCATTTTTGGTCGAGATATCTTAAAAACTCACACTTTAACCGGTAAACGAAGCAAAAAGAAGTCAGGAGAAAGTAATCCAACTCAGGCACAGCCAACGCAAGCATTAGATAAGAATCGTGTCAGTTTGATTTACGGTATACAAAAACGTTTTATTGGATTTAATTAGGAAGAATATCTTCGGTTTTGCCATTTTCAGATATTATGGGCGCTCGAGCTCTTGCTAACAAAACGAAAAAACTGACGAAAACCGAAATTAACGCAATCATTTCCAAAAAAACTTCTAACTTACGAAGAAAAATCTATTCAGGAAACCTAAAAATTTTTTGTAAAAAACTATTGACTTGAATATACAAAAAGAACGTATTTTTGATAAATTTTTGTTTGATATGAATTCATCATCACTCCATTTGACATTTCGATAATCGGAGTCCATCCACTCCAATATGCGTTATAATGAAATCTAAAAAGTTAAAGAAGTTTTAATATCCCACGGGTCGGTCAAGTGCTTGTAGAAGTCCTGTTTTTCTTAAAATTCCCAATATAAATTATTTTCTCCCGTCTCTGAGCGCCCTGAAATTCATGTCTGGTTACGTCCCTAGTAATTTAGGAGTAAGGATGGACTTAATCTTGCAGTATTGATAATAATTGGATTTATGAAAAACTTGCTTGATTTGGTACTGAATGTTAAGTACATGTTACCTACTATTGATAGACCAACAACTCAATATCAAGCACTTGATACGGTCTGAAAATTCCATATTTGGTTTTACTGTGACTTTTCAGTGCGAATTATTGAAATTAGCATGAAAATCTGTACTTAATTTTACAAAGTGGAATGCGGGTGAAGTTTTTCACTCGGGTGATAGTAGTCCTGTGAACGTTTGTACGTCACTTTTATCAGCTTTATATCATTATATCAGTCTGTTAAAACGTGCGTTGAATTTTCCTCCTGGGAACCATATGCGATAGCCTTTGTTGTCATCGCAATATCCCACGAAAACGCCTTTTTCTGCCTTTGAATCCCACTTACGACTTTTTTCTTTCGGCGCGTGAATAAAAACTTGTGATACAAAGTTGCGTAGGTGATTAACGGTTGGTTTGCGTTTGAACCACACTTCGTAAGGGATTTTTCCTTTGATTTGACTTGGTTCTTTTCAGCACGTAAACTGCCGTGTGGACTGCCTCAGCCCAATATTTTATCGACAAATTCTTTGAATGGATCATCGTCCTAGCTGCTTCAACGATCGTACGTTTATCCCTTTCGGCCCTACCGTTTTGTTCCGGAGTGTAAGGCACTGATTTTTGATGAGAAATGCCATGACTTTCGATGTAAACTTTCACGCTCTGATTGACATATTCGGTTCCGTTGTCTGTACGAAGAGCAACCACAGAGCAGCACGTGGGTGACTTCACCTTTTGAACATATCTCTCGATCAGCTTTGCCACTTACGATTTTTGTTTGATAAAATAAACAGTCCGGTAATTTGAATAGTCATCTTTGAAAAATACAAAATATTTGGATCCGCCAAACGAGACTTCTTGCATGAATCCACACACATCAGAGTGCACTAGCTGACCAATTTTGTTTGCTCTATTTTCACTGTTCACAAAAGGCAATCGATGATGTTTTCCGAGAACACATCCTTTGCAAAAAAAATTGTTTTCGTCCACAAACCTGATGCCAGCCTTCTTCAAGAACTCTCTGACGTAATTGACATTTTGGTGTCCCAGCCTTTCGTGCCATGTCTTCAGGGAGATTAACACCTTACTCGCTGTTTGAGCTACTGAATTCACCATCTGATTTTTCATCGTCTTAGACATCATGCGAAACAACCCTTTATCTCGTACAGCCATGCCAACTACTTTCCCTAAATGGAAAAATTGGCGCTTCTGACTATCGGCTTCAAGTTTTAATCCCTTATCGAGAGTGGTGATTACGGAAAATAGGTTCAAGTGGATGTCGGGAACGTATAACACGTCCTGCAAATGTTATTCTTTCCAAACGCCTTCAACGAAGGAAAGAATGTTGATGCAACTTTTTCCGTACGCATAAATTCATTTGCTGTTGCCAATTCGTACTGGGAATGGACGTTCGAAACGCTGATATTCGATAAACCACTGTCTCATATGACTCATATGGTCACTGGCCCCAGAATCCATCCACCAGTCGAAAGATTTGATTTCTACCACCTCAGCGGCCATAGTAATGCTAATAAATGCTTCACCTCGACGAACGTTGGCTGATCTTTGATTGTTTTTTCGATGACGATTTTGGACTGGATTTTCCGCTGCTCTATTCAGCACTTTTCGAAAAGGACCTGCCACACTGCTGTATGCTTCACCTCTTGGGATGTTAATTGACACTTGTTCACCTCTGCCTCCTTCGCTAGATGATTGTCCCACACTACGATGAACTGTGACCAATGCATCGGCCCTCGAGGACGAAACACCATTTTCGACTTTCAAATTTTAAAAATTTCTCCGATGATGACATTGATTTTTAAAATGTCCCTTTTCACCACAATGACAGCAATTCCCGGAACTTCCACCAGTTTTGTTTCTATGTTGCTGTGCTTGTTGATAACGTCTTGCTATTAATGCATCACTCTGTTGCAAAGCATTCTGAGCTTCCAATCTTGACTCTTCAATCAACAAACGTGACGTCAAGTTCGACATCGTTTGATCGGCTGATGGAGTGGATTCCCAAGCACTCGTAAAGTGACTGAAGCTCGGTGGCAGCGTCATGAGAACTTTGGTTGTTACCATCGATTCGGACATGTTCTCTCCTGAATCCTTGAGTTGTTGAACTATATTTTCAAGCTTAGAAATATGCGTCGCTAGTGTATCTTGCGGATCTTTCACAAAGCTATAGAATCTCTGTTGCTGGAGATGTATTTACGTTGCAGATTTTTGTTCGTACACTGAATGAAGCTTGATCCACATATCGTGAGCAGTTTCGCAGTTAATCACATACATCATAGGCTGTTGCGCCATTGTGCGAACAATTATCTTTAGGGCTTTATTATCCTTTTTCTTCCATGCATCAATAGCGGTCTGGTGTGTTGTATCACCACTTTCACCTGCCACGTACTTTGAACGTTCCGGTTTCATCTTTTTCGTTGTTATTTCATACAGTTCATCAGCGTTCAAAAAAACTCTCGTTTGAAATTTCCACATGACCCAGTTTTCCTCTCCTTTCAATTTTTCCAACGTCGTAAATTCGTCTTTTTCCATCTCACGCTATTTTTTATCTATCAAGATATTGCACTTGCGATGAGATAAAACACCAGGTCGACCCTTGGAAATGTTATTTTCCCCTCAAGTACAATAAATTGTCCGAAACACAAAATTATTGCTAATCTTTTGCACACACTTGTTCGATCACACGTTGCTAATTGTTTGCAAAACTAGAACAATGCTACCCTTAATATAAGACTATTGTTCGCAATCGTTTTAATTTAGGGAACAAAATCTCACTTTATTTAGGAAAACTACTTCACTATCACTTGATTAATTTCAGAGCTTCGTGCTGATAACGTGAAAAATAAAATAAGACGCACCGGTACAATTTTATATAAATTTATTGTTATAACAAGCATTGATCGCAATGCAACTTGATGAACAGTTCGAACAAGACTGGACTATTCGATGCAGAGTACATCGGTGCAGAAGGCACAGTGGTGTAATAGAGTGGGACAAATATATCACTCAACAGAATGTCGTCGAATTGAAGAAGGAGAAATCGTATTGGTTGCTGATTGCAATAATAAGAACGTAAACTGGCCATTAGCTAGAGTGGTCACTCACCACCCTGGCAAAGATAACGAAATTCGAGTAGTAACAGTAAAGACATCAAAAGGCAAATTGGTTCGTCCAGTTAAAGGATTGGTTCCATTGGAAATTCGTTCGAATGAAGTTATTCAACAATTGAAAGAATCACAATGCAGTCAGTCATCAACATTGGAAGAATCGGAAGTCAGTCAAACGGAAGGAATAGCAGTAGATGCTCTATCGAAACGAATTGAGTCAGAAAAACGAACAACCCGAAGTGGAAGCGAAGTGAAAGCACCATCAGGGCTCGGATTTTAACGTGGTTAGGGAAAACCACAGGTGGGAGTGTCGAGAATTTTCATTTCCTCAAAGGAATCTGAAAATCAAAAAATTTATAAAAATCAAATCTTCAGGGCAAATAAAAACTTTGACTTGAATCTTCGAAATAATTGGTCGGTATTCAATTTTACTCCAATAAAAATATTGTTCCTAATTAAAAGAGAGGGTTTTATTCGAACCCGAAAGCTGAAAATCAGTACAGTTAGCGAGATCAGTTTGTTGGGGATTCCAAATTCCTCCATCACTCTCCATAAATTACTTCTTCTAACACTGTCATAGGCTGCCTTGAAGTCAACGAACAAATGGTGTGTTTCAATGTTGTACTCTTTGCACTTCTCCGAGATCTGTTTGATATTAAACAGCTGGTCCGATGTTGAACGACCTACACGAAAACCAACACCTACAGAGTTTTCCATGCATGGCTGGTAAAGCATATTTGCAAATATCTTGTAAGCAATATTCAGCAGAGCGAAAATTGCCAAACTCCATTTTGTCACCTTTTTTGTATATGGGACAAAGTATGCTGGTTTTCCACTCTTCCGGTAACTCATCGGCATTCCATATACGCGTGATGAGCTCGTGCATCTCCATACATAGCGCGATGCCGCCGTTCTTGAAAAGTTCGCCGGGTAGATTGTCTGTCGCCGGGGCTTTGAAATTTCTGAGCCTCGAAATTTCAGCTTCAACTTCTTGCATCTTTAGTTCTTCTATGTATGGTTGCGCAGTATAAAATGGCAATTCGTTGTTTTTTTCGTTTCGGTTGAGCATTTCAAAGACATCAAAATATTTTGTGTATGTGATAATACGTAATTTCGTAACTTTCAGTTTCACGAAAACTAACCTTCCGTATACATAGCGCGTTGCCGCTATTCTTGAAAAGTTCGCTGGGTAGATTGTCTGTTCCCGTGGCTTTGAAATTTCTGAGCCTCGAAATTTCAGCTTCAACTTATTGTATTTTTGGTTCTTCTATGTATGGTTGCGCAGTATGAAATCGCAATACGCTCTGTTTGCTTCGTTTCGGTTGAGCGGTGTGTTCGGATTAAGCAGTTCTTTGAAGTACTCAGCCCACCTCGCAATGCACCTTTCCTCATCTACTAAAACCAATCCATTCTTGTCCTTACACAGCAAAGGTTGTTGACTGTAACCATTTTTGGATTTGTTTACTTTCCGATAGAAGTTCCAAGCTTCCTTCCTATTGCCAAACTTTTCAATTTCGATCAAAACGTTCCTATCCTGCAGCCGTTTTTTGTTTTGAAATTTCTCTTCGAACGGTACTCTGCCTGGCCTGCTCAAGTGTATCAGGTCAGAGTTTTTAGTCGAGCTGCGTTTTTGTTCTCCAGAGCTCGCTGGCATTCATCGTCGAACCAGTTATTTCTTTTATTTCCCGTTCTCGTTCCCAATGTCTCTGCTGCGGCGCTCTCTACATTCCGCCTAATTTGATTCCACGCATTTAATTCAACGTCCCACTTTTTCAATGCCTGTTGTCGGTTGTGTTGGACCGATATGCGAGACCTAACAACCACTTTAACCAAGTAGTGGTCAGAATTAACATTTGGTCCTCTACAGCTCCTGACATCCAATACATTTAAACAGTGGCGTCCATCTATCAAAGCATGATCAATCTGGTTCTTGGTTTATCCATCAGGTGATACCCCTGTCGCTTTGTGGATGTTTTTATGTTCGAAATACGTACTGCTCACAACCATGTTTCTTGATGCTGCGAAATGAACTACCCGCGTGCCCTTGTCGTTAGAGTTTTCATGGAGGCTGTATTTACCAATTGTGGGACGATAGAAGACTTCGCGACCTATCTTGGCATTCAGATCTCCAAGCAGATCCTTAATGTCACGTTTCGGTGCTCCATCATATATCTCCACCAGTTTCTCGTAAAATAGCTCCTTCGCTTCGTTGTCTTTTTTCTCCGTGGGTGCGTAGGCGTTAATAAGAGTATAGTTGAAAAATTTTCCTCTTATCCGTAGAGAGCACAATCGCTCGTCAACAGGACTGAAACCAATGCTGTGCCGAAAACCATGAAACCTGGTGGAAACTTCAACGCACATTTTAACAGGGCTGATATACTGACAAAAAGCTGATATAAAGTGATGCAACCTACTAGATGTATGGAGAAACATCACTTTTAACGTCACTCTTATCAGCTTTATATCATTATTGCTTGAGTCGTTGCCGTTTATCCTGTCCGATCCGAGGACATAACCGGTATCCATTTCTTCCGGTGTTTGGAGGTTACCCAAACGCCCAACCTACTTCCGTTTCCCCGAAGACCCGTAGGATAGTCATCAGATAGCACTCTTAAGTTTAGCACAAAACTCCGAAGAGAATTGAGGTCCCGGGGACTACGACGTGGACGTTAAAAGAGCACTTGATAGTTAGACAGTTGCACGCCTGTCGCATGACACGGACTACCACACTCCACTCATATTCAATCAGGCGCTATCCTATCTAACTACCCAATCCCCCAAAAATATATATAATTGCATAAATTTACGTCAAAATAATTACGAACTTTTTACTTCTGCGCAGGTTTTTGCGGTGTTAATAACATGCGCAGAAGTAAAAATTTCGTAATTATTTTGACGCAAGTTTACGAACAGTGTTTCCCCTTAAAAATTATTAATCTAGTAATATAAGATGAAATTATCAAATTATCTAGCCCCAGAGAATAGAGAAGTAGCACCGATGATAAAGAAGTGAATCACTAGTATGTTCAGAAAAAGGGCAGTTAAGGTGGCAGTATGTGGCTACAAGGCAAGTTTCTGGGTATCTAGAGGCTGCCCTCAGGAGGGAATACTATCCCCGCTGCTTTGGTGCATGGTAGTAGACTCCTAATTAGTAGTTCAGATTAACATATTATTGGGCTTCACAGCCTTTTTGTTTATCTTTAAAAATTCAAGAAATAAATTAACGACAAAACAATTTTTGTTGAAGGGTACTCAGACGATCATTTAATTCTGATCAGATTCTGATCAAATGAGCTACTCTCTTGGGATAGTAGAGCAATGGTTTCGAGACAAAGTCCTCAGAGTAAGCCCGGACAATAGATGTATAGTATAGATGTAATATATAACGAAATTTTACAAAAGCAGGCTAAACCACAAATGTCAAAATTATCTTGCATCCCTTTTCTTCATTAGATTCCAGAATTACGAAAAATAATATGCAAGATAATTTTGACATTTGTTGCTTAGCCTGCTTTTGTAAAACTTTAAAATTTTACAAAAGCAGGCTAAACCACAAATGTCAAAATTATCTTGCATCCCTTTTTTTCGTTAGATTCAAGAATTACGAAAAATGAGATGCAAGATAATTTTGACATTTCTTGCTTAGCCTGCTTTTGTAAAACTTCGTTCATATTATGATATAGTTCTCTTTAGTAGGAGAACGTCGGGTCGTGAACGAGTAGGGAAATTGAGGCTATTTTGTAAAGATATCGTTCACGGAGTTTGGTTGAAATATCTGGGTGTAATTCTTGATTGAGTTGATCTGGATCGAGCATGTCAAGGACAAGGCACAGAAGGCTCTAGTAGCTTTCTAGATATGAAGGAGCTCTTTTGGAAGGAATTGGGCCGGCCGTCTCAGGCTATACTGCTGAGACTTATGATGAGTCACGGCTGCGTTGTATGGTGGCCGAGGCTCGAAATTAGGAGTGCAAAGAAAGAGATGAACGAGATTCAAAGGCAGATATGCATTGTCTTACCGAAGCTATGAAATCGACAGCTACGGCGGCTATGGAAGCGTTAAATACCCTGCCACCGGACCATGTGGCATTGAAGGCGAAGGCTTTCGCCACGGCTGATAGGCTGTCTCAGAACGATCTCTGGACTCCAAATTTCATTTCAGCTCATGGGAAAATCCAGAAGGCTATCATTACCGAGGTCTTTGCGATGCTTAAAGACGGATTGAAACCGGAGGCCGTCGTACCCAGGAGGTCTGAATGGTTGAAAGGTTGGCCAAGCCACCTATCAGGTGAAAGAATTGTGAGCTTTACTGACGGCTCTAAAACTTCAGAAGGCACTGGAGCCGAAATATTTTCTCTGGAATCGTTGGCGAAGAGATGGTACCATAGGTTGAAATTTTCGCGGCACTGATGGGCACTGATCAATTCGATGGCGTAGTGGTTAGCACGTCTGCTTGCTACAATGGGATCGAGTTGCCAGCGCGTTGGTTCGAAACTCAACCGCAGACGGATTTGTTCCGATTGTTAGATTTGTAAATAAAACAAAGCTAATTAAATCGGTTCAAGTCATGTGAAATTGAGTGTAGCGCCATCGTACGGCTTACCGGTGAAAGGCATTGTTGGGAGGTTCCGGTATTCTACTTCTACTAGTTTCGTTCCTAGTACACCTCATAGATGGCACTGGGCTTGTCGCACAGCTTACTGGCACAGTAAAAACTTTCCGGTAATGAAAAGGATCTCAATCAGTAGAACCACAAAAGTAGCGAAACTAGTGTATAAACATAACCAAAGACCCGTACGTATCAGAATAGATGTGCCAAACAGAATAAATGTGGCAAAGAGACTCGAACGTATCTAAATATACAAATAAGCAAACAATCCAACGTTTTATGTTCTTTTATAACTGTAAGAATTTCAAAGATCCACAGAAATTACCCAAGGTAATGTCAAAGGCCCTACCGAAGTACGTCTCAGACTAAGGCTTACTATCGGGTCAGGTCAACCTGAAAATTTCAGGTCAGGTCAAAACTGATATGACCAGTGAGCAAGACCTGAAAATTTTCAGGTTGACCTGAAATGATTTCAGCATGAAAATAAAAATGTAAAAAATCTTTAATATCAGTTATGGTAAAACGCATTTTGCGAGCCTTTGCCATATCCGAGCCCCCTCTTACCACAAGAAACATTGTTTCGTTTAGGAATCTCGATTCTTACCAAAAGAAACATCACATCAGTCGAAACAATAGATGTAGCGTACTCGCGACTAGTCGTAAGAGGCTCGCAAGTGGCGTTTTGAATCAATGCTAATGGAATTGTACCGATGATGATACATACCAATTAATGCTCCCCTAGCATATACTGTTTAATGAACGCCGTAAACGCTTTTTTGCGGTTTTTGTATGAACCTCTTCTTTTGTCTACAGTGCAGGAGTGTAACATTTGTGGAAAGAGAGCCCCAAATTTGGGATGCCAATTTCGAGTGATCCGTTCAAAACCGAAGAAATAAGGTTTAAAGTGCAAGATATTTTTTATTTTCTTGTTTTCTACCAAAACTTGATTTCTTGATAACGAATTCATTTAAAAACAACACAAATATCTTTTTACTCACGAGAAATGAAGTGAAAATTTCATTTTATTCCTGCGAAAACTGACATTATATCAAGAGAAACCGAATTTTGGCACTCCTTCTACTAATGTTACTCCTGGGATACTTTACAAAGATCGATGACAAAATGCAAATTTACTCAAAAGTAAAACTTTTAGTCGTGAATTAAAGTAATTGACCAAAAACGTCGCACACCAATTAGTGCTGAAAACTGACAGCGATCTCAGAATTGAAGCTTGTTTTTCATGTTTGTTAAAAAAGTCATCTTAGCTTCAATTCAAACGCCTTCTATCAAGAACACTTAGCTAAAACATGACTTGTGGTAAGCTATAAGCGATTACCCTAAGCTAAATAATGAAAATAAGGAAAAAAAGCGGGGTCGAGGGGCGGCAGCCCCCGCGTGGGGGGTCAATGGGAAATATCCCCCCTTGCGAAGTCTAAGATTTAAATCTGATTTATTTCCTTCCTGATTTTCGTTTTTCCTAATTTTACTGATTCCCGATTTTTGCTTGCCTAATTCAGGTGGACATTTATTTTCTTCATATTTTCGTTTTTCCTAATTTGGTGTTTCGTGATGTATGTTTTTCCTGATTTTAGTTTTTCCTGATTTTGGTTCCTTATTTCTTGATTCCCAATATTGGTTTTTCCTAATTTAATTCATTCCTAATTTTTGTTTTTCCTGATTTTTGTTTTTCCTTATTTTAGGCTCCTGATTTTCGATTCCTGATTTTCATTTCCTGATTTCTGGATTCCTGATTTCTTGATCCCTGGTTTTTTCTTTCCAAATTCAGGTGAACCTTCTAATTTTAGAACAAAATTCAACTTCAGGTCATCAGGTCGTATCAGGTCATTTCAGGTTATGACCTGAAAGTTCAGATCAGGACAGGTCAAACTCAATTTTACCATCAGGTCGACCTGACCTGACCTGTCGTAAGCCTTATCTCAGACCATTCAAATCTAGAAAAGCTTTTATCCAAGGACCAAGTCATTTTTCCCTAAAACCCTGAAAAAAGTTCTCTAAAATTTTATTCTCTACAACTTTGCCTTTTGAAGCAACTTTCTACCTCTCATAGTTCTGGAGATTCGGGTCATCCTGCCCAATTATGGAAGTGTCCATATACCAGGATTGTGCCATATTTCCCCCGCTGAAATTTAATTCTCTATAACTTCGCCTTTGAAACCAACTTTCTAGCTGTAATAGTTCTCGCGATTTGGGTCGTCCTGCCCAATTATGGAAGTGGCCATATACCAGGATTGGGCCATATTTCCCCAAAACCCTGAAACACTTGTTCGCTTCAATATAATTCTCTACAACTTCGCCTTTTGAACCAACTTTCTAACTCTCATAATTCTGGAGATCTGGGTCATCCTGCCCAATTATGGAAGTGGCCATATACGAACGGTGTTCTGCAGTAACTGAGTGTTTTCATTGTGGTAACAATAGAATGACAAAGATGGTGCAGAACACCGTTCATACCAGGATTGTGCCATATTTCTCCAAAATCCTGAAACACGTGTTCGCTTAAATTTAATTCTCTACAACTTCGTCTTTAGAACTAACGTTCTAACTCTCATAGTTCTGGAGATTCGGGTCATCCTGCCCAATTATGGAAGTGCCCATATACCAGGATTGTGCCATATTTCCCCAAAATCCTGAAACACATGTTCGCTTAAATTTAATTCTCTACAACTTCGCCTTTGAAACTAACTTTCTATTTCTCACAGTTCTGAAGATCCGGGTAATGCTGTCCAATTATGGAAGTGGCCATATACCAGGATTGGGCCATATTTCCCTAAAATCCCGAAACACATGTTCGCTTAAATTTAATTCTCTACAACTTCGCCTTTGGAACCAGCTTTCTAACTTTCACAGTTCTGGAGATTCGGGTCATCCTGCCTAATTATGGAAATGACCTTATACCAGAATTGGACCATATTTCCCCAAAACCCTGAGTTCGCTTAAATTTAATTCTCTACAACTTTGCCTTTTACAGTAAGTCTACATATTTCATAGTTAAGGAAATATAGACGAAAAACTGTTTTCGTATATGGGCAAGAATCTCAATTTCGTCCATTCCATTGGTCCCAGTGCCCAGACCCCTGAACCGATTCCCACAAAATTTACCAGTTTTGTGACATCAAATGCTTTCATTTGACACCAAATTGAGGAATTTTCGTGCTATACTTGCTGAGATATTTGGGAAAAAGCTTCACCGACCCTCGAAAAACCATGTTTTTGGTCACTTTCCCGACCATATCTCCGGAACTACTTGGCTGGTTTTTCTCATCTTCGAACCTGAATCATGGGAGGCATGTACCTTTCAGGGAAAAAAAAGTTTAGGCTGATCGGTTCAGCCGTTTGGAAAAAAAGTGGAGACGGACAGACGAACATTTTTTTATTGCTGATTCGTCATCTCTAGACGATAATAGATGCATCCCCCACCCCTCCTACCTCGATCTACCCCATGTTACAATAAAATTATTTGTAGTAAACGTATAGGACCTTTGAACTTCGTACGGGTCCAGTGATCTGGGTGGCGATTCCAACCACAATTTACGCATTCATATGAAACATACTCTAAATGCTTTACGTATCCGTAAAATGACATTTGTTTTATTCGACTGCACACATACCCCTTCTCACACTACTATAAGAACAATTCCTTCAGTTGTTCATACATTCATGTCAAATATAATCATTTCGTTGCAACATTCGAATATTTGCAAGAAAAATGTTGAGTTTGGTGACCCTCAAGTATCATAGCAATAAAGTTTGCATTTATGAAAATAACCCGTAATTTACGCATTAGGAATGAATACTCTGGGCCGCCAAACTCAACATTTTTTTTGCAAATATTCGAATGTTGCAACGAAATGATAATATTTGACGTGTGAACAACTGAAGGTAGTATGTGTGTAGTCGAATAAAAGAAATGTCATTTTACGAATGCGTAAAGTATTTATATGAATGTGTAAATTGTGGTTGGAATCGCCACCCTGGCCCCTAACCCTTCATGCGTTTTTAAGGCAGATTATTATTACTGATGGGATACAGGAGGCAATCCCAGCAGAGGCAAGTGGAAGAAATATTACAGTCTGTTCCGACAGTGAGGCGACGATTCAAGCGCTCATATCGCTTGTCGTGACATTTAAGCTAGTGAAAGAGCTGAAGGAAACAGTGAACCGGATGGGACTGAGAAATCAGGTCACGCTGTTCTGGGTTTCTCGACACTCTGGCGTGGAGGGAAACGAGAAAGCGGATGAGCTGGCGAGAAAGGGCTCGGCAACATCAAGTTACGCATCAAGAGGGTGGTAGGTGCGATTACCAGGCAGGGCGGATTGAACTGGCAAAAAATGAGAATCTCTAAAGTCCCAACTTAACCTGCGGCCTAAGTGAGGAAACGAGCGTTCACGTTATATGCGAGTGCCCGAAGTTCTCCTCACTGAGACTTAGGACTCTAGGAAGTCATGTGGTCCAACCTGCAACAGTATCCAAGACGGGATCTGCCGCTCTAGACAGGTTCCCGGTTTGGCGGCGGCGGCGGCTCAAAAAAAACTTTTGATATGTTGTAGAGAAAGTTGAGAGGATCATTTTCGCCCATGGAAGTAGTAGCCGCCGCGCTTCGGTTTGGCGGCGGTGGCGGCTCAAAAAAAACTTTTGATATGTTGTAGAGGAAGTTGAGGGAATCATTTTCGCCCATGGAAGTAGTAGCCGCCGCGCTTCGGTTTGGCGGCGGCGGCGGCTCAAAAAAAAACTTTTGATATGTTGTAGAGAAAGTTGAGAGGATCAATTTCGCCCATGGAAGTAGTAGTCGCCGCGCTTCGGTTTGGCGGCGGCGGCTCAAAAAAAAAACTTTTTATATGTTGTCGAGGAAGTTGAGGGAATCATTTTCGCCAATGTAAGTACTAGCCGCCGCGCTTCGGTTCGGCGGCAGCGGCGGCTCAAAATAATGCAAAACAATACAATCACAACAAAAATCCTTTCTAAAAGGGAAACGTGACGCACGTCCTCGTCCCTTCTTTCAAAACAACTGATATCACGCCAAAAACCTTTTTAAAAGAGAAACGTGAAGCAAGTCCTCGTCCCTTCTTCCAAAACAACTGATATCAATTTGGGTGACGCTTGCAGCTTCGGCACGCACAAAATTCTTTTGAAATATTTTCACTTCAGAAGAAAAAAAATGCGTCACAAATGCCGGACCCCCAGTGTTATAGTTTTTCTCTTCTTTTAGCTTTCACAATGCAAAAATCTGGCTTTATGGGATGTATGGCGTATTTTTGTACAGGAAATCAAATTTTCGCGTATGAAAGCTGAAAGCGTAGAAAAATTATCACATTGGCGAGTGCGGCATTTGTGACGCATTTTTGTGATACACTTTACTTGTCATAATCAAAACAACTATTGTCATTTCATGTAATTAATGTTTACATTGACAGACAAACACATAGCTCGATGTGAAGGGGTAATCACTACAGGGGATTTGCGACTCTATATATAAAATTAAATCGACGCTATGTCCCCTCGGTTTGATGTTTAGCTGATAAGACGTTGAATGAGGCAATTTTACAAGCATCCAACAGTATGTACTGGTTTCCCCGTACTACTGGTTTACCCGTACTGACATTATCCCCTGTGCTACCGTATCCATCGTACTACCATTTCCCAATACAAAAGTAAAAGTTAATTTCCTAAATTTGCAAAAATGTTATACTTCACGAAATCTAAACAGTTGCAATTTATAAATACTTCTGTACGATTTGCATGAAAATACTTTCATCGGTTGGTGATGTCCAGCGCGAAAGTATCGCTGAAAGGTGATGCTAAGTACTTACTTTAACAAAAGGAACGTCTTTCGTTCTTTGTCTCTAGGTTTCCCTTGTGGATTTCTCTTTGTGGATAGAAGGCAATGCAAAGCAGTACATTAATTTAGTTCCGCGGAACTCTTCAAGCAGGTCGGACGTATGTAGGTTGACATTGGAATCTACGTTTGCATTGCCTTCTTTTGGCTTATAAAGTGTAACCCAAAACTACATTTTGCTTTAGTTCCTGGGAACTCTTCAAGCGGGTCAGACGTAGCAGGTTCACATTGGAATCTACTTTTGCATTGCCTTCTTTTTTGGCTTATGAAAGGTAATGCAAAACGTCACTTTGCTTTAGTTCCTCGGTATTCTTCAAGCAGTTCGGACGTACGTTGTTCACGCTGGAAATTTGTGACAGACAATATACAAACTTACAGACTTGCAAACAGACAAACTTTTGATATAAATAGTAACATATATAACATAACATATAACAATATATAACATATATATATATATATCGTCATTACAAAAAAGTTTTGCACTGTTAAATAGCCAGATTTAAATTTAAACGCTGTGTAGAGGTGTATACCGTTGTAGTGAATATTTTTTAATGTAGTATTTGAAACTGCCTGGTGATAATGTAGAAGGAACCACTTCGAATTAGAAACGAAAGTCAAAGAACACAAAAACGGCAAAGATAGTATGTGTAATTTGTCTAATAAGTACTGCCAAAATTCACTAAAAAGTCCAAATTTTGTTCAACAACTACATAAAATTTTGTTAACGAAAAACGGATTTCTTAAGGATCCTAATCAAATCCTTTTCGTAACTTAGTAAAAAAAGTTTTCTCAATGAGATCAAACTTCATATCTAATATACTTACTTTATTTTATACAATAATCCTCGTTTTTGTTTGCTATTTAACTTTCCTAATATCACAAAGTTGTAGATAAAATAAAAATATATAAATATTTAGTATTATGAGTATATAAAAATAACGGTTGAGTTCATTTTTCATATAGAAAATACAGAAATATATCCACCATTCAAACATTGAAAAACCATCTTTATAATAAAATACTCAATTAAAATAATAAAGTCATCTTTTCCTGGGAAACAATATGATATAAAAAGGAAAAATAAAATAAAAATATATTTTTTCATTTCTTCACAAAGCGTCTCACGTCAGCAACCGGAAATTAAGTATAAATATTACATAATAAGAAAAATGAAATTGTTTTTCCCCACAGTCTTGTAAAATTAGATGTGTATTAGATTACAAAGGAGTATATTATAGAAAATAAAATACTGTGAAATTTCTTATAATAAGAAGTGGTTACAGACAAATTTCCTTTTCGAAGTGACTATTGCCACTTGCGTGCCATTAGCCGGTCCTCACCGAAGCATGCTATTGGCACTCGAGTGTCATTAGCCAGTCCTCACCGGAGTATGCTATTGGAACGCGAGTGCCATTAGCCACTCCTCATTGGAACGTGCTATTGAAACGCGAATTTTATGTTTCTCCTAGAAAACAAGAAAAAAACATATGCAGGGGACCCGTACGCATCAGAATAGATGTTGTAAATAGAATAGATGTTGCAAAAAGATTCGAAATGTTGTCTTAACTCTTACGTGCATGAACTACGTCCACATTAAATTGGATTGGAAATTGCCGAAAGGGCAATATTGAAAAACCCGTCCGAAGAAACAGCGCAAAAACCACTCTAAATCCTTAAAAAAAATGTCAAACTTAAAAAAAAATTGCATTAGGGCTGATCTTAGAACCTACCTAGAGCACTTGGGAGGGGCCCTTGATCTATACTTCCATGAACGGAAATGTTCGCATCTTTTTTCTCTGCAATACCGCACAAAAAACCTAATAATGAAAGAAATATTCACGAAAAATCACCAAATATCGTATGTGGTCGCGTAGCGTGAGTTGGGCCCATACTGAGGACCCTACAGCCCAAATCCCTTAATATATTTTCACTAATTTGATTTTCGTGATTTTCCGATGTCCGCATCTTTCATTCAAAACTTTGAAGAACGATTTCCGTTTTAATTTCGCAGAGATATAAGTGAAAAAGTTCCACCAACCTACAAAAAACCACGTTTTCGACCACTTTTTCGACCGTTACTTCGAAAGTTTTCTATCGATTTTGCCCAAATTCAATCGGTTGTTGTCAACATGAGTGATGTGATCCAATGGGGCTTCCTAGGTTTATGGGATTCTTGTGCACTTCTCTATCACTTTTCAACTTCCATCAGGTTTTTTGATATTTTTCGGTTGTTCTCGACATAAGTGAGGTCATCCAATCGGGCTTCCTAGGTTTATGGGATTCTTGTGGATTTTTGTGGAATCCTCTAGCACTTTCCAACCTCCATCAGGTTTTTTTGATATTTTTCGGTTGTTCTCGACATGGGGCTTCCTAGGTTTATGGGATTCCTGTGGATTATTGTGAATTTGCATGGGACGGGTGGTCCAGTGGTGAACGCACTGGACTTCCACCGAGAAGGCCCGGGTTCAAGCCCCGGAACGGGGAATTTTTCCCTGAGAAATTATAGAGCGTACAACGTCCCTAAGTTCACCCAAGCTTCATAAATTGGGTAGTTACGGTATTCAATGGCCGTAACGAACTGTACAAAATCATCTCTCTGATGACGTCACTCAAAAACAGATGCAAGATTGTGTATGAACAAAGAACACCATGCAATGCCAAAGAAACCAATGGGCTGTCTCTCATACCTTTCCAGATACTTTCAAAATCATAAAAATTGGCCCAATGCCCAAATGCCCGACATTTTCACCAATACTGGTGACTTCTACTCACAAAACTCAGAGACTTTGCCGAAGAAACCAATGATCTGCCTCCCATACCTTCCCAAATACTTTTAAAAGCAAAAAATCCAAGATGGCGTCACTTTGACAGCTGGCAGCTGGATTCATAAAGATTCTACTCATCAATATCAACAACTTTCCCGAAGAAACCAACTGTCAAAAAAAAAAAATTTAAGTTACATAACGAAAAAATTTCAATTGAAATCTAGGTAGCATAATGGTTTTTTTGCTATAAAAGGCAATGCAACACCGCATTTTAATTCAGTCCCTTTGGACTCGTCAAGCAGGTCGGACGTATGTTAGTTCACATGGGAACCTTTTTTTGCATTGCGTTTTTTTGAATCATAAGGCAATGCAAAACGACACTTTGCTTTAGTTCCTCGGAACCCTTCAAGCAGGTAGGACGTAGATAGATTCACCTGGGAATCTTCTTTTGCATTGCCTTTTTTTTAATCATAGAAGGCAATGCAAGAGAATCTACTATTGCATTGCCTTTTCTTTGGCTTTCGGCTTATAAAAGGCAATGCAAAACGACACTTTGCTTCAGTTCCTCGGAACTCTTCAAGCAGGTCGGACGTATGTTGGTTCACGCTGGAAATTTGTGACCGACAATTTACAGACAGACAGACAAACAGACAAAGTTTTGACTTTTATAATTAGTAATGATATACAACAACGAAATATCGATGACAATAATTACCTTATCAATTATATTTTTATTCATCTTGAAATAAATAGCATTAGAGACAAAAAACTTATAATTTTACCAGCTGGTCTACAAATACATTGAAAATGAGCAGCGTCATAAGCATAAAACATATTCCAAAACAAAAAAACGCCGTTAACGTCATCTACCGTCAATTCAGGACTGGGTTACAAATTATCGATCCAAACTTCTTGACCATGATTAGCGATTACCCCACTGAACTAACCCCCGCCACCGAGGAGTTAAAGAAGGTCCAGAACTCATGGGACAACTTGCGTTCCAAGTTAATTTTCGAAGAATTGTTGTCATCAAGTGGTCCAACTGACCGGGCACGACTACTGGCGTCATCCACTAAACCAGCTTCTAAGTGGCTCCAGGCAGTTCCATCCCACCAATTAGGACTCCTTTTGGACAACGATTCAGCCAGGGTTGCGGTTGCGCTACGGTTGGGCAATAAAGTTTGCGTGCCACATCAGTGCGTGTGCGGTGTAATGGTAGACCCGAAGGGCCACCACGGGTTATCGTGCTTCAAAAACAAAGGTAAATACCCGCGCCACGGCGAGATTAACAAAATTTTCTCGATGGCGTTCAGTTCCGCCGGATTTCCAAACAATCTCGAGCCTTATGGGCTTTCACGACGGGACGGCAAACCAGCTACCCATGGAGTCGGGGTCGATCTTTGCTTTGGGACGTGACAGTGGTAAACTCAATCGCTGCCAGTTACTTAAACGCCTCTTCGCAAAACAGTGGGGCAGCGGCAGATGAAGCAGAGCGGCATAAACATAACCATTACATCGACCTCAAAACCACTTACAATTTTACGCCACTCGCCTTCGAAACGTTCGGTTCCATCGGTCCGGAGACAACTTTATTCCTTAAGAAATTGGGTAAGTTGATGAAAAAGAACACGGGCGAAGCACGATCACTGGATTATTTGCTGCAGAGGGTATCTATTGCGATCCAGAGAGGAAATGCGATTTGCATTCGGGACACGTACAACGATGGTAGCGAATTTAATTTCTTCATGTGATTTTTTTGTGATATTTTGTAAATTTAGTTTTTGAGTAATTTAAAAGAAAATAGGACAACAATTGTAAAAATGTAAAAAAAAACAAAAATTCCAAAAAAAAAAATCTTTGAGTGTAATAGACTTTAAAACAATAAATTTCATAAAATATTTCAATTCTTGTCGTAAAATCAATTTTGAATAAATGAATAACACTTGTTATGAAACATAACACGAATCAATTATTTTGTACGTAAAATTTGCAGCGCAGAAACCCTTTTCTTTTTGCAAAAGGAATAATTTTGCTGTTGAAGAAAAGATGTAAAGTGTTACACTGATTTCAAAGTTTCAACTCGGACGGTGTAGGTAGCGAACTGTTCATGGATTTTGAATATTATTGTATCGATGTTCACAGTCTACACCAAACAATTCAAATGCATGATGAAGTGAGTTATTCAGCTTTGTGTAAATATTTTCCCTGGGATTTCTATTCACACCTCCGAAATTAGTGTTCGTATTGCCACCTCCAAATGCGATACATTTTTGCTCCAGATCAAATTCGTTCAAACTTTACAAGACTACGTCGGAAAGCGTATGCGATTTTTCATTTTTCTAGGCCGTCAAGCCAGTTAGCTTATGTTGAGTTCCACTTTCTTTGTCGAAGTACTGAATCAATATTGGAAAAACTTTTTTATTTCGCAAGAATCATTTGTTTCCAAGTTGTATAAAAGAGAGACAAATAATATCGGTTTGTTTCTTTCTAATTTAATGTAGTACTCTGTGTAAAATTATTTGGGATAAAGAAATCTGATCTATAAATACAAATGTTTTTTATACAAAATTTTGCGCTAAGCAGACTTCTACGAGGGAGCCTTCGAGTTGGAAGTAATATAATAGACTTAGAACATTAAGTACCGACATACGTAAATGTGTGGGAAGAGATAATGAAACTAGTTGTTTCGTCTTGTAAGCCACAATCTGGAGTGTCTTTATTTCATAGAAATTATTGTGTATACGGGAACCAAAACGGTTGCCCAAAAAGGTAAAAAAACATATTTTGACAGTATGACGAAAATGAATGCGTTCATGTCCTGTCGGATTCGAACTCGAATGTGCGCGTCTGATTGCTGCTGCGAGGCGCCACACTACTCCCCTTCCAGTAACTTGTTACGTATGTTTTATCGGATGAAAAAGATTCGGAGAGTTTGACAACGTATTCCAGCTCCAAGTCATCCTCGTTCCAATCTAGGGTGCTGGTTTTTTTGGTGTCGTCTTGCGACGAAGGATTGGACTCGTTAAGCTGTTTGTTGTCGATGAGCTGGAGGGTTTTGGTTTCCTATGTAGTTTGACGGTGTAACGTTGTTTTGGTCAGAGTGGCGACCGATGGGAGTGCCACGAAGGAACAGGGTTTAATACATTTGCCCGATGCTTTACCAAACTGCTTATTAGGGTGTAGCGTTTTTGAAAAATTATTTTATTTTGAAAGGGCTGCCCCCAGACACGATCCGGCGGGTCGAATAAGAATTTTTTAGCACTATGACACATTTTTAAAACTCGATCTTCTGTTGCCGCAGGAGCAATTTTTGAAAATTTTTGAGTAGCCTTGATTTTGGACCCATTTCATCTAAACGGTTAGACTTAAAAAGTCGGGTGAACATGTCAAAATTTTCTAGAGACATCAGGCATTATTTTAAAAATTCATTTGGTATTGAAATGTTGTCTACAGTGGTCATGGCAATACGCCAAAGTCCGCCGAAGGTGATTTCCTGAATTTCTTTCTCATTTCAAAATTTAATGAATGGATAGAAAATATTGTTTATTGTCTTAAAAAACTTAGTTCACCTTAGAAATTAAGAAAAGAAACCAGAGGAGGTCCTAATTCCAATTTTATTGGGCTGAATATTGCAAGAAAAATTCAATCTATTCAATAGTTTAACGAGGACGCCTCGAATCATGAAAAATTATGTTGACAAAACATTTTATGCTCAAATTGTGTTGTGTAGAGACTGTTTTGAGTCTTTGTCATGGAGTGTAACATATTTTATATAAGATCATATTTGAAAATTCACATGACTCGTTAAAAATGGCATAAATAACGTTTTTTGTAATCTATAATGTCTTTTGTTGACAAGCATGCATTTTTTGATGATAATTATGTTGGTGAGACAACGTTTACAAATTGGCCTAACGGTAAACTTTCGGTTGTTGTTAATTACTGGCCCAAAAAAATGAGTCTTTAACGAAAATGTCCACTTTTTGCAGTTGGACGGTTATTTCCAAAAGACGCTCTTCCTACTTTTAAGGATATTGCTAAATTTCATTTATATTTGAATACTGGACGAGGCATAGAACAGGTAAGAGTCTCTAGATGAACGGTGTTGGTGTAGTGAAATCGAACAAAAATCGATTTTTATTTCGCTCTTTGATCTCTTAGAAAATCAAATATTTTTGTAGGAACGTAATAACTGTTTCCAATGCAACTGCAAAAATCAACGCATTTGCATTTCCCAATGTCAAAGAGCTTTGCAGATTCCAATTTGTAACGATTTACGTCGCTCTTCTTGGTTGTCATAAAACGTGCTGATTCCTTCCCACGGGGTATACACTCAGTACATACAATACCTACGGAAATTTGAAATGACCGCCACGTATGATTACAAAAATGTTGAAAGAAAGTAACACAAACAAAGACAACCACCTTCATTGCTGTCATGAGAGTGATGTGAGCGAAAGTCATTTTTGTTAAATACTTTGAAGTAATATTTTTGCGATTCGGTAATGTTTTTTGTTTGAAATATTTAAATACGAACAAAAATATCAACTTTAATTAACTATGGTTATTCGGTGCTGTGTTCCATTCTGTAAATCAAAGGAAACATCTGGATTACATGCTTTTCCTGCAAATAAAGACAGGCGCCTGAGTTGGCATAACGCCATTCAAATTTTTCATTTGGATCCAGAAACTCTTTGCCGTTCTTTCAAAAGGGTTTGTAGAATACATTTCTTACCCAGTGATTATTTTACAAGTTCCAATGGATTGGAACGTTTAAAATATGATTCTGTTCCAAGTCAATTTTTACCGAATCCAATATGGATGGAGCACAATTACGCATCTCAACATCGTAGAGCTATTGTAAGTCAATTTTTGTTATTGATTTATGAAATGGTTTTTACTTTATTGAAACAAAATTGTAGAAATCAAAAGTACTGAAGTCTGTAAAAGTAACAAAACATCCGAAACTGCTGGAACCGAAGTCAAATTCGAAGGATGAAGATTTTTTGCAAGAGACGTTACAAGAGCCTGTACTGTTGAATTCTATGATACCCGGAGAAGACAAGGGGCTTCAGGTTTATCAATTTAATATACGAGACAGAATTCGCATAATGCCATTAAATTAACATTGTTACAGACTGTGGTTCGTCAACTTAGGGAAAAGCTACGACTAAAAGATCGCATGATCGCAGCCCTTAATAAAACACTACGTCTCAAAAAATATCAGATGAAATTACTTCGTCAAAAATTTAATGCGAATAAGATGAACCAAAAAAATATCGTGCGGTATCTGAGCACATTTTTTGACAACGAACAAATGCTGTTTTTTGAAATGAATTTAAAAAATGTTGGTAAAAAGCCCAACGCAAGACGATTCTCACCGGAAGAAAAGAGTTTCTGTCTTCAGAGTCCGAAAACGTATCGCAAGTTAAGAACCTTTTTCGAACTTCCAAGCAAACGCACCATGGGTCGCCATAGCGCAAAACTAATCTTCGAAACTGGAATAAAATCCGATTAATTTAAATACTTAACAGCTGCGGCCTCAGACATGGAGAACGTCGACAAATATTGCGTTTTAATATGGGACGAGATGGCACTTAAGCCGCATATTAACTATAGTGAAAAAAGAGACGTCATCGATGGTTTCGTCGAACTAATAAATATAAAACGACCGACCTTTGCCACCCATGGATTGACATTTATGATTCGACAAAGCGTATAAGCATGTAGCGTATCATAAATCTTTTTATTTAATTTACTCATCATTTCTTAAAGAATCACTCATCATAAACAATCACTCCTTAAATTTATAAAATCATAGTGAGCAATTGAATTGTATCGAATCCTAGTGAGCTTTTCGTCTAAATTTTATGTATAAAAGGAGAATTTTTGTCAAATAAAAATCATTCTGTTCTTGACATTCAACTGGATTGTTTCTAATTGAAGAAGTTGAGAAGGGAGTAAAATAAAATCTAAGAGCTGATTGGAGCCCGTTTTTAAAGTGAGCACAATTAACCTTAGTATTTTACATTGGCGCCCAACGAAAATTAAAAATAAAATTTCACAAGTGGCAAATACGAGATCATCCACAGCTAATATGGCGTTGACTGGTCCACAACTTCAACAGTTACTGTATGCGTTACAACAACGTCCTCGTCTGGGAATGACATCATGCAAAGCAACATTTGAGGGATCAAGAGAACTTTATAAAGTGGAGGCATTCATTAATGAAGTCCAGATCTTTAAAAGAACGGAAATAATAAGTGATGCAGATGCATTGCAAGGATTTCCTCTACTATTGAAAAAGGATGCAGCCGTATGGTGGGAAGGCATACGGACGACCATCAATAATTGGGACGGAGCACTTACAGCATTACGTAATGCTTACGCACCACCTCTTAAAAACTATCAATTATATACAAAAATAATCGAATCAAAACAACTCGAGAGTGAGACCACAGAAAAATATATTTGTCGACAACGCGCCTTAATATCAAGATTGGAACAAAACCACAACGAGGTAACGCAGATTGATTTTATCTATGGAGGATTGCTTCGTTACATTCGTAAAGATATGCCAAGAAACTCAATCACGACATTCATGGAATTATTAACACGAGCTAGAGTAATTGAGGAACATCAAAACGAAACAAAAACAAGATTCAAATACTGCGACTTCTGTAAAATGAGAAATCATTCAACCTTGGAGTGTAATAAAAAACGTCAAGAAGTTTCAAAGCTCGAACTAACGAATATTGAAGAAGACAATGGTAAAAACGTCATCAAGTGTTATGGATGTGGTAAACCGGGGTTTATTCGGACCAATTGTCCAGATTGCAACCAAACCGTACATGCAGCATCAATTGAGTTAGACTTCTCTCATGTTATGTTAACTTTCGAAGCTCCAATCCCAACTATTTCTTGTGAAATTAATGGATTTAGTGAATCAGCATTCTTTGATACAGCGGCCAAAACAAGCATCGCAAGTGAAACACTATACAAACGATTATTAAAGAAAGAATGCAAGACAATTTCCAAAGAAGCAACCATTAAACAAGCAGATGGAAAGGTAAAAAAAGACGTCATTAAAATTATTCAAGCGGTCATCAAGATTCAAAATCGGGAGTTTAATATTAATTTGGTGGTTTTATCAGATACGGATAAAAACCGTACGTTACTTGGAATCGATTTTTTGGAGCAGGCAGGAATAATAATCTCCCCACCACAACGAGCTTGGTGGTTCATCAACTCACCAACGGAAATTTTTTCTTATGAACATATCAAAAATTATGATTCTAAAGAAAATAAAGAGCCAATGGGTGTTATCACGAAATCAAAAAAAGACGTATGAGAAAAATTCTGGTATTTAAGAATTTGTTAAAGACCAAAAACGTCAATCAAGAAGAAGCAATTAAACCATTACAATCCTGTCAAGACAATTTCGACCTTAAAAAATCAATTGTCCCTCAAATAAAATGGTATAAACCATTGTTGATTGATTTATCTACAAATACACAAGAAGAGGACTTATCAAGACAATGCGAGACTATATTGAATATAGTTCACTCAAAATATATGTTACCAATCAAACCACTCTCACCGATCAAATCACCTCCTAAAAAAAAGGTAATGTCGGCAAGAGTCGCCCAGAAATTACAAGATTTATTTGGTTCAGATAGCCCTCCAGAATCTCCAGAACGACCAAGAACTCCAGGTTGGGACTTGGATATCAATATGATTGAAATTGAAGAAGAATGTTCATTACCTGTTGAACAGAAAGTTGAATTAAATAAATTACTCAAAGATTATGAAAGTATATTCAATAAAACGGGCCCTCCATGTCCATTTGTGGTACACAAAATAAATACCGGGGATCATTTACCAATCTCAAATCCACCCTACCGGATGTCCACATTAAAACGTGAAGCAATGAAACACGAGTTAAACACTATGCTGGAACAAGATATAATTGAAGAAAGCGAATCTCCATGGGCTTTTCAGGTTGTGATGTTACCAAAAAAGGATGGTTCTATTCGATTTTGCGTAGACTACAGAAAATTAAACGCGATCACAGTAAAGGACTCCTTTCCGTTGCCAAGAATCGACGACTTATTACAAGAAGCTCGAGGAACTATGTTCATGTCTTCAATTGATTTAAAATCAGGTTATTGGCAAATACAAATGAATTCTGAAGATAAAGAAAAAACAGCTTTTGTGACACCATTTGGCTCATATCAATTCAAGAAAATGCCGTTTGGATTATGCAATGCTCCAGCAACTTTTCAACGACTGATGAACATTTTTCGCAATGGATTACCGTCAATGTTAATATTAATATACCTGGATGATATGATTATAATATCGAACACATTTGAACAACATTCAAAAGATCTAAAAGACGTTTTTGAACGATTACAATATTTTCAATTACGAGCTAATCAATCAAAATGTAATTTTGTCTGCAAATCTATCGAGTATCTTGGCCATATTATAACAACTGAAGGAATTAAGCTGAACCCATCAAAAATTAGTGCTATTGTGGAACGTAATCCACCACAAAATGTGAAGGAGTTGTTATCTTTCATTCAAACTTGCTCATGGTACCGAAAGTTCATTAAAGATTTTGCACAAATTTCTCAACCGCTTTCAAAGTTAACTCGTAAGAAGGTTCCATGGCAGTGGACACAAATTGAACAAGACAGTTTTGATAAGCTAAAAACTGCATTAACAACAGCACCTGTTTTGGGCCAATGGGACGGTGTTTCCCCATTAACAATCAGGACTGATGCGAGTGGATATGCCATAGGAGCAGTGTTGATTCAAGGATTAATTGAAGACGAACACCCTATTGAATACGTAAGTAGATTATTAACAGCGGCTGAACGAAATTATTCCACCATCGAAAGAGAGGCGTTGGCTGTGGTCTGGGCATTGGACAAATTTCGGGGCTATATCGAAGATAAGGAAGTTAATTTGATGACTGATCATCAACCATTGAAATGGTTGATGTCTATAAAATCCCCTTCCGGACGTTTAGCTCGGTGGGCACTACGGATTCAAGCCTTTAATATAAATATCCAATATACACCAGGTCGCGTAAACATGGTCGAAGATACTCTATCACGACCACCTTCAATGGAAGAACATATGGAACCAGATATAGTTGATGAATTCTCAATAAATGCCATCCAAGTAGATTTTCCAAAACATACAGCAGAGGAATTACGCGCACAACAAATGTTAGACGAAGACTTGAAAAAAATTATTGAAGATTTTGAATTACAACAAGACAATGAACGGTTCATCAAATGGACAAACCGGGGTTATATTATGAATAAAGCGGTTTTATATAAATACTCAACAGAAATTTCTGATGAGGCATCGGAGGAAGCACAACTGGTAGTTCCTAAACAAAACATCTTGAAAATATTACAAAATTATCATGATCATCCAACTGCTGGACATTATGGCATAAATCGAACATTCAATCGAATTTCTCAGCGTTATTTCTGGCCTAGAATGCGGAAAGATATATCTGAATATGTTGGAAAATGTAAAATTTGTCAACAATATAAAGCCAACAACTTAAAACCGGCAGGGATGTTGCAAACTACTGCAAGCAATCAGCGTTTCGAAGTCATTGCAATTGATTTAATTGGACCCTTGCCACAATCACGTTATGGACATAAATATGTTTTCGTCGTTGAAGATGTCGCCACTGGTTGGGTGGAATTATTCAAAATGAAAAATTCACAATCAAATTCTTGTGCAAACATACTTTTGTTCGAAATATTTTTCCGTTATGGTATACCTCGACGAATGATAAGCGATAATGGGCCACAATTCATTTCAGCAGTATTTCAAAAATTGGCATATTGTCTAGGCATTAAACAATCATTCACACCAGTCTATCATCCTCAATCAAATCCTTGTGAACGTAAAAATCGAGATATTCGGACACAACTGTCAATATTAGTAGCTAACGATCATACCGACTGGCCGGATAAGCTTCCAACAATTCGCTTCGCCATGAATACAACGAAAAATGAAAGCACCGGGTTTTCAGCTGCATTTTTAACTTTTGGTCGAGAACTACGCACTATTGATGATATTGAACACGACTTACGGTCAATCGCGTCTTCTGAAAATTTCGTGGCACAAATCACTCCACAATTATTGCAAATAGCCAAGACATTGGAAGACGCAAAGGAAACTAAAACAATAGTTCACAATCGTAATGCGAAATATTTTGATGCCAAACATCGTCCAGATCCTGGCTATAAATCAGGAGATTTGGTATGGATTAACTCTCATAAGAAAAGCAATTCTTCTCAACAGAAAACAGAAAAATTTTTCCCACGGCGTGAAGGACCTTACGTCATTCTTCAGAAATTGGGCTCCGCAACCTATGAAATTGGTTCAAAGGAAGATCAATCAAAAATTTTGGGCAAATTCCACACTTCAGCAATTTCACCATTTACTAGCTCAAAATGATCCGCTTTTTTAAAAAAAAGTTGTTTCTTCTTCTAAAAACTATATCGAAGAAACAAGGGGAGGAATGTAGCGTATCATAAATCTTTTTATTTAATTTACTCATCATTTCTTAAAGAATCACTCATCATAAACAATCACTCCTTAAATTTATAAAATCATAGTGAGCAATTGAATTGTATCGAATCCTAGTGAGCTTTTCGTCTAAATTTTATGTATAAAAGGAGAATTTTTGTCAAATAAAAATCATTCTGTTCTTGACATTCAACTGGATTGTTTCTAATTGAAGAAGTTGAGAAGGGAGTAAAATAAAATCTAAGAGCTGATTGGGGCCCGTTTTTAAAGTGAGCACAATTAACCTTAGTATTTTACAAGCAGCCAGTGGCATATTTTTATACGGACAATTTGAAGCATTTTGAGTTAATGGATATGGTCAAACTGGTAGGAGAGGCAGTCTTAGAAACAGGTAACTATCTTAAACATTGTCTACAAACTCGCATATTCTTTACTTTAATCACATGTCTTATTTGATCTACATGAAGTTAATCATAAGTTTGTGCACCCTTTTAATTTCTCTTTTATCGCTCTTTTCACGAATTCGCTTTTATTTTTCTCATGTTAAACCGGTTTTTCGGTGGAAAGAGTAAAAACGAAACGTTGTACAATCTTATGATTGTCTTCCTGTTTCTCTTTTGCCTAACCAAAAACTTTGATTATTAAGTAACGACAGCTACTTTATGTGTTCCACCTTCCTGCCCGTCCATCCGTCTGTGCACCACATGTCACCGCACCTCACTGCACCAGCTGCACCTCACTGCACATAGCTGCACCTCACTGCACATAGCTACACCCCATTGCACATAGCTGCACCTCACTGCACATAGCTGCACCTCACTGCATATAGCTGCACCTCACTGCACATAACTGCACCTCACTGTACATAGCTGCAACAAGCTGCGCCAAGGGAATCAACTTCTTTGACTTCACTCTATCGCTACTTTCCTATACCCATTTCAATGGTATATTAATTAAAGGTCTCAAGATCATTGCTTCCGTGTGTGATCAAGCTAGCGTCAACGTGTCTACGGTAAACGGCTTAATCAAATTGAGTTCTACGACAAAGGCAAGCAAACTGAACCCAGCGCTTTTTGGCGCGGCGAAATATCATGCCACCCCTTAAATTGGACTTAGCTTTTACAAGTGGCTCAGTTCTATTATAACGAGATGGTGCGATAATGATTAGACCCGTACGAAAAACGAAGTTCTTCGAAAAAGGGTCTTACGCGTTTACCACGACGTTTGTAAGCATCCCAATTTCGACCCGGGAGTAGGGGTCATGGTCCTTAGATGACGAATCAGCAATAAAAAAATGTCAGTCCGTCCTCGAGTAAGCCTTTTCCGATTTTCATAATATATTTTTTTTGAAAGGTCTAGGCATGCCTGACAATTTTTCGCAGAAACTTTTTTGATTTTGAGCTTTTGGACCCAGCGAGGGCTCTAAAACTGAGTCTCTACTAGGGTTCAACGTGTTTTTTCTACATAAATTCGGTAAATTTTATTCGATTTTCATAATCTTCTTTTTTCATGAAAGAGAATCAAAAAATTATTTACGAAATTGAATATGGGCAAAGTCGGTCAAAAACTTTTGAGGTTACGGTCAAAAAAGTGGTAAAAAACGTGATTCTTTGAAGGTTTGTGGAACTTTTCCACTTATATCTCTGCGAAATTTGAACGGAAATCGCTTTTCAAGGTTTTGAATGAAAGATGTGTACATCAGAAAATCACGAAAATAAAATTAGTGAAAATATGTTGAGTGGTTAGGGTTGTAGTGTCCTTAGTATAGGCCAAACTCACGCTACGCGATCCTACGCGATATTTGGTGGTTTTTCGTGAATTTTCCTTTAGTGATTAGGTTTTTTGTGCGGTTCTGCAGAGAAAATAGATGCGAACGTTCTTGTTCACGGCACTATGGGTCAGGGGCCTCTGCTAAGCGCTCTAGGTCGGTTCTAAATTTTGGGCATATTTTAAGGGTTTGGAGAGGTGGTTGGCGCCGTTGCTTCGTACGGGTTCTTCAATTTTGCCCTTTCGGCAATTTTTGCTCCAATTTTTCTTAAAAATCATCATAATAATCTGACTTTTAGAAATACAAACCAGGACGGCCTAGAAAATTTTTTCGGTGGCATTAGAGAAAATAGTCATGTGTCGAAAACGCCAGTTGCAATTCATTTTCGATCATCATACTCGACATCAATATTAAACAATTTAACATGCAAAAATTCATTGAAATCTAATTGTGAGACAGACTCGTCGACGGCCCTATTAAATAAATTTGGCACAATTAAGCTAAAACAAAATAACTATGGTAGCGACGAAAATAATGATTTGACAAATAAAGTTAATGAAAATAACGGTCCTCACTGTAATGCAGACTTTTTTGTTCCGGGAATGCTTGAGAGTTTGAATTTTATTGAAAGCAAAGAAATGAGCTACGTTTCGGGTTTGATTTGTAAAAAGTTGTTGGAAGAAGTTAATTGTAAAAATTGGAAACAAAAATTGGAATCCCTTTCAAGTGCTCATGACAGCTTAAAATATCCTTCTGAAATTTTGCTTGCAAACTTAAAAAAATTGTTGGGCGTAATAGAAAATTTCCTTCCGTATGTTTGCACTAATCCACAATTGAAAAAAAAAATAGTTTCTGAAGTAAGTTCGATAATTCTTCATAAAATGGGTTGTGAAAAACACCATGAATCAATTAAATTAAATTTTATTAATCACACCTGTCATTATGCCATAACAACATTCTGTAAAAATATTAATCAATTATTGTCAGGCAGAAACAAAATTCTTCAACCTAATTTTATGAAATTTATGAAATTGCTTTAAAGTTTCAACACAAAAACAAAATTGGAAAATTTACTGACATTTTTGTTGACAATTAAATCATTATTATCGTCGACCCTAACTTTGTTGTACATACTTAATTTTAGTTTTCTATTCTACCATTCGATCGGGCATTCGATCGGGTACCGAGGCAAAAGCTGTTCGAGGTACTTGGCGAATACGGGGTTAATGGAAGTTTGTTGGGCGCTATCAAAAGCATCTACTCAGGGAGCAAGGCTGCGGTAAGGATAGATGGTGAAATTAGTGAGGCTTTCGAAGTTAATGAGGGAGTTCGTCAGGGTTGTTGTCTCTCCCCTCTTCTGTTCATAATTTTTATGGACAAGGTTATCAGGCAAGCGAATTTGCAAGGGAATGTGAAGGTGGGGGAAGTAATCATGAAAATCCTGGCCTATGCGGATGACTTAACTCTATTAGCAGATAATGCCAAGGATTTGCAGGAGAATTTAGACTGCCTGAATGCTGCATGTGAGGAATACGGCATGAAAATAAGTGTCAGTAAAACTAAAGTTATGCATATTGGCAAATCCCGGAAGGATGTAGTTTGCAGTTTAAATGGGGAGCAGTTGGAACAGGTCTCTGAGTTTAAATATTTAGGAGCCATTTTTTCGGAGAATGGCAAGTTAGTTAGGGAATTTGAAGAAAGGAGAAGAATGGGGAATGCAGTGGCCAGTCAGTTGAGGTCGTATGTGTTCAACAAAAAGGAGTTAAGTAGTGGCACAAAGCTAGCTATTCACAGGTCAATCTTCAGACCAACGATTTTATACGGTAGTGAAAGTTGGGTGGACTGCGGATACCTTGTGCATGACCTGGAGGTTTCTGATATGAGGGTTCTTAGGAGCATAGCAAAAGTAAATCGGAGGGAACAGTGGGACAATCATATTAGGAACGACGACATCAGGGAAAACTTAGGGGTAACATCAGTGGAAGAGGCGGCAAGGATTAGTCGTCTGCGGTGGTACGGGCACGTTCAGAGGATGGGTAATAGCAGGCTACCAAAGAGGATATTGGATGCTCAAGTCCCGGGTGTGCGTCCCAGGGGTAGGCCAAGGAGAAGGTTTATAGACTCAATTAAATCCGATGTAGAAGTTAGGGGACTTTCTCTAGGCGAACAAACCATCTCCTTGGCACAGGATAGGGGAGTATGGAGAAGGGTGGTCCATGATCAGTAGTAAAGACCTCACACCGAAAGGTACAAACGGTCTATAAAGTGTGATGATGATGATGATGATGATTCTATTCTACCAATTTTAACTTTTTACTTAATGAAATGCAAAAAATAATGAATTTTAATATTTTAATTGTGACCAAAGAATTTGTAAACTTTTTATCAATCTTTTACGTTGTTATAATCTAAAATCAATTTTTTATGTTTCCAAAAATAACTTAAAGAAATTTTTTCAAAATTTCTAATTTATATAAATGAACTACATATAATTTAAACTTCGAAATAATGAATTTGTTATGATTTGTTTTTACACGAAATTATTTTAAACATTTCATCTTTCATGAATTTAAAATTAAGATTTTTTCTTAAATAAATTGTTATAACAATTCCATTGGTAAGTTATGTGCAAACGTTGTTTTCTTGCTAAACAAAGCAAACAAAGCAAATGAGGCTTGTGTTATATGAAAGAAGTTTCTACAAATGTTCAATCTTCAACTTTTCCATGTCCATACAAAGGAATTCTAATATCTAAACATTTTACCCGTTAGAGCGTTTGCACGTAACGTATTTTCCACTTTTTGCATGGAATTGCCCTTATACAATTTCTGATACTTTTTATAGAAACTTTTCGCTTCCATTCCAACTTTTCCATTGAGACACTGTTTCGATATCTGCTTCTTTAAAACAATTCAAAACCCCATCGAGGACCTGCATAAAAATCGATTTTTGTCCGATTTCACAACACCTACACCGTTCATCTAGAGACTCCTACCTGTTCTATGCCTCGTCCAGTATTCAAATATAAATGAAGTTTAACAATGTCCTTAAAAGTAGGAAGAACGTGTTTCGGAAACAACCGCCCAACTCCAAAAAGTGGACATTTTCGATGAAGTCTCATTTTTTGGGCCAACAACAACCGAAAGTTTACCGTTAGGCCAATTTGTAAACGTTGTCTCATCAACATAATTATCTTCAAAAAATACATGCTTGTCAACAAAAGACATTATAGATTACAAAAAACGTTATTTATGCCATTTTTAACGAGTCATGTGAATTTTCAAATATGATCTTATATAAAATATGTTACACTCCATGACAAAGACTCAAAACAGTCTCTACACAACACAATTTGAGCATAAAATGTTTTATCAACATAATTTTTCATTATTCGAGGCGTCCTCGTTAAATTATTGGATAGATTGAATTTTTCTTGCAATATTCAGCCCAATAAAATTGGAATTAGGACCTTCTCTGGTTTCTTTTCTTAATCTCTAAGCTGGACTAAGTTTTTTAAGACAATAAACAATATTTTCTATCCATTCATTAAATTTTGAAATGAGAAAGAAATTCAGGAAATCACCTTCGGCGGACTTTGGCGTATTGCCATGACCACTGTAGACAACATTTCAATACCAAATGAATTTTTAAAATAATGCCTGATGTCTCTAGAAAATTTTGACATGTTCACCCGACTTTTTAAGTCTGACCGTTTAGATGAAATGGGTCCAAAACCAAGACTACTCAAAAGTTTTCAAAAATTGCTCCTGCGGCAACAGAAGATCGAGTTTTAAAAATGTGTCATAGTGCTAAAAAATTCTTATTCGACCCGCGGGATCGTGTCTGGGGGCAGGCCTTTCAAAATAAAATAATTTTTCAAAAACGCTACACCCTACTGCTTATGGTACTAGCAGACGTTGAAAAGCTGCAGAACGAAGACATTATACAAAAATACGTGGATAGTTTGGAGAGAAAAATTATTGAAGAAATGGTCAGTGAACAACACAGCATAGACGATGCGTTGAATCAAATTAGGCGAAATGTAGAGAGAGAACGAGAACTGGAAAGACAAGAAATAACTGGTTTGACGATGAATGCCAGTGAGCTATGGAGAACAAAAACGCAGCTCGAATAGAAACTCTAAGTCGATATACTCGAGCAGGCCAGGCAGAGTACCGTTCGTAGAGAAATTTCGCTCGAAAACTGTTCTGAAACACAAAACGGCTGCAGGGTAGGAACATTTTGATCGAAATTGAAAAGTTTGGCAATAGGAAGGAAACTCGAAACTTCTATCGGAAAGTAAATGAATCCAAAAATGGTTACAGTCGACAACCTTTGCTGTGTAAGGACAAGAATGGATTGGTCTTAGCAGATGAGGAAAGGTGCATTGCGAGATGGGCTGGGTACTTCAAAGAACTGCTTAATCCGAACACACCGCTCAACCGAAACGAAGAAATCAACGAATTGCCATTTCATACTGCGCAACCATACATAGAAGAACCAACGATGCAAGAAGTTGAAGCTGAAATTTTGAGGCTCAGAAATTTCAAAGCCCCGGGAACAGACAATCTACCCAGCGAACTTTTCAAGAACAGCGGCAAGGCGCTATGTATACGGAAGTTTAGTTTTCGTGAAACTGAAAGTTACGAAAGTAAGTATTATCACATACACAAAATATTTTGATGTCTTTGAAACCTTAAAAATAAATTTTTTCAAATTTTCGGAAAAACGGTTTTCCAGATAAAATCGAAGATTCAATTTTTGGGCCATTTCCGAGAGTGGAACCTCTGCCAATCGTGTGATGCTTGGGACCCCTGCCCAATTTTTTTTTCGAAAGCCTATTCTTAGATCTTTCAAACGACACCAAAAGCATAAATTTTGACAAAAAAATCTATTTTTGGCGATCGATTTTATATGACCAAGTCTTGCTGTAAATTGTGGAAGAAAAATTCTCAAATTATTTTCCTTACAGAAAATTGCATTTATGTTGTTTTTAACGTTTTAAAGCTTGGTAAACTCAAAGACAATAAAGCAGCGCTGTTACCATGATATTCCATCCTTCACTCCTCCCCTCAGAAAAAATACTCATTTTCTATTGAAACTTGCAAGTCAAACTTAATATTCATCATCAGAAAATGAATCTTTTTTGTGGTGCGATTTATATGTTTCTCGGAATTTTGATAGAGTATCCACTGCTTTTGCTCCTCATTTTTTGCCAATACATTGCCAAAATCGCTCATTAATTTTACACTTCTTTCCGCCGTGTCATTAACAACCTACAGAATTTTTTTAATTTATATTAAATAAGAAAACAATATTATTACCCCACCTACTTTTATCATTTTCAGTCACCGATCATGGTCCTTAGATCACGAATCAGCAATAAAAAACATATGCAAGGGACCCGTACGCATCAGAATAGATGTGGCAAACAGAGGTAATGTTACGAAAAGACACGAACGTATTTAAGTAAATATTGCCTTAACTCTTAAGTGTATATAATTAATTACGTTCACATTAAATTGTATTGGAAATTGCCGAGAGGGCAATATTGAAAAACCCGTCCGAAAAAACGGCGTAAAAAAGGCCTTCCGAAAGTACAAAATTGAACCCCAAATAGACAAAAATGATCATGCCAATTTTTTCTACAACATAGCAAAAAACCATTTTTTTTTGTCTAGGGCCGACTTAGGGTCCTCAGGAGAGGCCTCGGACAAATACTTTTATTTTTGACTGATTTATTCCAAATCTTGAAAAACAAATAGTAATACTTGAACTTTAGAGGTGAACCGTTCATCAAAGTGTTTGGTCCTCGTTAAGAATACGAGTATCACATTCGCCGAATAAGAAAATATTTTTCATGAATTTATCAAATCACGTACATATACAAGTTATTCCCAAAGTAAATAGAAAAATATTGGTCTCTAGATACGATTGAATGGATAAAAAATTCAACGTTATGTCGGCTTGTCTGATCGACTTTCTTGTTCTGATCCATTGATTTATTTCGCTCATCAATTTCAAATTTCTCACTTTTCCGATATCCAACCGAACGTTACGAAGTCGGTCGCTATTACAATTTATTCATCCCTTTCGTCATATAGTTTTTGCATTTATCAACTTTACAACATTTTGTGTGATTCACATTGAATACATTACCTTAAGTTTAAACGTATGTATACATGTCTGAAGTAGATTTTAATACGAACATACGTAGTCACGCGATTTGTTTGTATACATTCATGTATTCTCTAAGATGTATAGAACTCTAACAAGGAAAACTCATTTTTCAAAGATATTTTTTTTAAATTCAAAAAGAAGAATCTCTCAAAGAACACCCATAAATATAACCCGTACATAATTTTTTGTACATGCACGTGCTTATAACCATAACATTTTCTATAGATAAATACAGTGCGGGAAGAGACGAGAGTACATAGACAATTCCAAAGATAATACGAAAGACGAGTGAGTGTCATTCAACATTTTGGCTTCGGTATAGATTTTTTTTTCTCAGTGCATTCGCAAGGTATACGATATAAGAGCCATGTAATACATTGATGCTGGAAAATAAAAGAAAATGCCGGTAAGAAAAACCGTACAGTGTATTTCAATTCATCACAAAAGGTATTGTCTCTGTACGTAAGTGTATATCGAGAAAATATTCATGTATTCGGTATAAAGTTGGGAAAAAGAAGTTTCTGATATTCTTTATTAAGTTAAAGGATAAGGCTATTAACATTGTGAACATAGTAACTATTCGCAGCGGGTGCGATTAGTAATATATCACTGTTCGGAACCGACTGAACGCACAATTTTATCGAGTCGAATTAAAGCTGTTCTTTATACGAAATGGACTGTCCCAGCTTCATTGACCTTAGCGGAATTGCTTTTAGGAAATAAAGGGAAGCCACTTAAATCAGATTTACAAGTTAGACTTTCACTGGGCAAACAAAAAGAGAGGAAAACGACTTTTGTTTTTCACTGGCTAATCCGGTTAATCAGTCAGTCAGTGATTAATCAGTCAACGGTTACTCAGGTTTATCAAGAATGGTCGGGAGAACTTGGTTATTGGACCCGTACGAAGTACAAAGGTCCTATACGTTTACTTCAAACAATTTTATTGTAACATGGGGTAGGTCGACGTGGGAGTTGGGGGGATGCATCTATTATCGTCTAAATATGACGAATCAGCAATAAAAAAAATGTCCGTCGGTCCGTCTGTCTGTTCGTCCGTTTCCACTTTTTTTCCTAACGGCTCAACCGATTAGCCTAAACTTTTTTTCGCTGAAAAGTACATGCCTCCCATGATTCAAGTTTGAAGATGAGCAAAATCGATGAGGTGGTTCCGGAGATATGGTCGAGGAAGTGACCAAAAACATGGTTTTTCGAGGGTCGGTGAAACTTTTTCGCAAATATCTCAGCAAGTAAAGCACGGAAATTGCTCAATTTTGTGTCAAATGAAAGCCTTTGATATCAAAAAACTGGGGATTTTTTTTTTTTTTGTTGGAATCGGGTCAGCGGTCTGGGCACTGGGAGCCATGGAATGGGCGAAAATAAATTTCTCTGCCCAAAATGATAAGAGATAGTTTTTTTTCAGTATTTGTTTAAATACGCAATACAGAGATTTACTTTCAAAGGCAAAGTTGTAGAGAATCAAATTTTAGCGAACACGTGTCTCAGGGTTTTGGGAAAATATGGTGCAATCCTGATATATGGCCATTTCCATAATTGGGCAGAGAGACTTAGAAAGTTGCTTCCAGACGCAAAGTTGTAGAAAACAAAATTTTAGAGAACACGTTTTTCAGGGTTTTGGGAAAATATATTCTAATCCTTGGGATATGGCCACTTCTAGAATTGGTAGGGATGACACATATTTCTAAACTATAACAGTTAGAAAGTTATTTCCCAAGTCAAACTTGTAGACAATAAAATTTTAGAGAACCCGTGTTTCAGGGTTTTAGAAAAATATGGCCCAATCCTTAGATATTGCCACTTCTAGAATTGACAGTGATGACCCATATATTTCTGGAACTATGAGAGTTAGAAAGTTGGTTCTAAACGCAAACTTCTAGAGATTCAAATTTTAGCGAACGAGTGTCTCACGGTTTTGTGGAAATATGGCACAATCCACGGGATATGGCCACTTCTAGAATTGGGAGGGATGACACATATTTCTAGACTATAACAGTTAGAAAGTTACTTCCGAAGGCAAACTTTTAGACAATACAATTTTAGAGAACACGTATGGGATATGGCCACTTTTAGAATTGAGAGGGATGACCTATATTTCTAGAACTATGAGAGTTAGAAAGTTGGTTCCAAAGGCGAAGTTGTAGAGAATTAAATTTAAGCGAACACGTGTTTCAGGGTTTTGGAGAAATATGTCCCAATCCTGGTATATGGTCACTTCCATAATTAGGCAGGATGAACCAAATCTCTAGAACTATGAGAGTTAGAAAGTTGGTTCCAAAGGCGAAGTTGTAGAGAATTAAATTTAAGCGAACATGTGTTTCAGTGTTTTGGGGAAATATGGCCCAATCCTGGTATATGGCCACTTCCATAATTAGGCAGGATGAAGCAAATCTCTAGAACTATGAGAGTTAGAAAGTTTGTTCCAAAGGCGAAGTTGTAGAGAATTAAATTTAAGCGAACATGTGTTTCAGTGTTTTGGGGAAATGTGGCCTAATCCCGGGATAACGCCACTTCCAGATTCCAGAGGGATGATTCATACCTCTAGAACTATGGCAGCTAGAAAGTTGTTTACAAACTTACAAAAGTACTGATATCCGCAAAAAAACCTCTTACAGAGGAGGTGTGACGCAAGTCTTTATGTCTGCTTACAAAAGCTGTGAAATCAGAAAAGTGTGGCGCATTAATCAACTAAGGTAAGACTATTTTCTTCCAGTTACAAAAGTTCTGAAATCAGAGGGGGGTAACGCATTAAGCTTCGATTCGCAACAAAAATTTTTAAACAAAATTATGTTGAGTTCAAAAAATTGCGTCACAAATGCCAGACCCAACGACGAAACAATTTTTCTGTACTTTCAGAAAACTAAACAGGGTGATTTGTCGGGTCACCGTGTTCAGCCTACCAATGCTTGTGTCAAAGGTGAGAGATACAGAAGGTATCTTCCATCTCGAAATTTCTGAGATTTTCACAGACTATCAAGGTGACATTAATAGGGAGCGAGATGTGTAAATTCCATTCTTCGTACTTGTATCTTTAACCTGGGTTGAAAATTAGGTGAGGTCGTTCAATTTTGCCTTGCACACACACCTTATTGTGAGCATTAATGTATAATGTATATTTTCACTGATTTTAATTGACCTTTCGATATCACGTTTATTTGTGCCTCGTGTCACGTATGATTAAGCAAAGCGATAAATTTAATTCGTAAAATAAATAATTATCGTCAATAAATTCGAAAAAGCATTAACAAAAAGAGGTCGATTTTCTGCTGTACGGTACACTGTTATTTCTATTGGCTGTAATGTACGGAATTCATCTCAAATTATTGTTACACTCACGGAAAAGTGAAAACCGACACATTTTTGCTTTTGTGTTTTACATGAGATTGTGAATTTTTGCATGTATTTTTATATGGAGAAATCAATAAAGTGAGTAAACCACAAAACACCAAAATGTGTCGGTTTTCACATTTCCGTGAGTGTACAACTCCCCTCAAAGATTTTATAATTACCGGGCAATAATTCCAAAAAATTTCTGCTCCGGGTGATAATTCATGTCGCCTTTTTTTCAAACTCTTTCGCTCTTCGATTTTACTGATTGTCGATTCTAATTGGTATATCCGTCCTCTATGAGAATCATAAGAAAACCCCCTTACGCAAAGACCTTTCAATTAAAGGGGGTTAAGGCTCGCACATTTTTCAAAAATGTGTAGAGTAATTAGAACGCAAAATCTAAAGGGCATTGAAATGTAAAAAATCTGAAAAATTGTTAATTCTGTTATTGTTCTCCCATGAATTATTTAAAAAGACTACGATTCGATTCCATTGCACATGTTTCAATTCACATTAAACTTTATATCTACTACGTTCAAGTTCACGTTCAGTGTTCGTCCATGTTCTTGTTCAAAGAAATGTATCTACAATTGAAACAATGGGGTTGCATACACGCAATAATTGAATAAAACAATCCTTTCTATTTTTTTGCTGAAAGGTGAATATTTAACGACCTGAAAAATTCGTTTTAAAACCACTTTTATGCAGTCGCTAGCATTTTATAGAAAAATTGTTTCACAGTCTAAAGAGATTCATAGATATGTTCAATTAAATCGAAAAGACGTCGGATTTCGATAAGACGATCAAACAATGTCTTCGGTTCTCCAACGAATAGCTTACATATTTAAAGGATTATAATAGTCTTAGGATTATCCGTGGAAAATTCCCATGTAGTAATTTTCATATTCTGTAATTGTCTATTAATGTTTCAGACTGAATTTTTGTGTAATTCGTCTATCACATACAAAAACCTCTTAAAAGGTAAAGTGTGACGCAGTCCGTAAGTTGATGAAACCGCTTCCAAAATTAATGATATCGCTTGAGCTGACGCTATCGCTGATAACACGCAAAAGTTTGTTTCAATGAAAAAGTTTTAATTTTCTGTGTTAAAAAATTGCATCAAAATTTTCTGTTTTTTGAAAAAATATTTCTCCGAAAAAAAATTTTCTCAGAAAAGAAAATTTTCTCAGAAAAAATTTTTCTCAGAAACAAATTTTCTTCGAAAAGAATTTTTTCGGAAAAAGAAATTGTCTCCAAAGGAAGTTTTTCTCCAAAAAATTTTTTCTCCGAAAATAGTATATCACAACAAAAACTCTTTTAAAAGGGAAATGTGACGCAAGTCTTTGTCCCTTCTTCAAAAACAACTGATATCAATTTGGGTGACGCTTAACGCTTCGAAACGCAAAAAAAAACTTTCAAAATATTTATAGTTCTGTTCTGTTTTTCTGTTCTTTCAGTTTTATACGCAAAAATTTGACTTCCTGTACAAAAATACTACATACATTCCTACATACAAGTCAAATTTTTGCGGTGTGAAAGCTGAAAGAACAGAAAAACTATAAAACTGGTGGGTCCGGTATTTGTGACGCATTTTTTTAATCAAATTGTTGTCAGTTGTTTTGGAAGAAGGGACAAAGACTTGCGTCACATTTCTCTTTTAAAAGGGTTTTTGTTGTGATATCAGTTGTTTTGGAAGAACGGACGAGGACATATCAGGTTTTTTTTTGAGCCGCCGCCGCCGCCAAACCGAAGCGCGGCGGCTACTACTTCCATGGGCGAAAATGATCCCCTCAACTTTCTCTACAACATATCAAAAGTTTTTTTTTGGGTCCCCGCCTATTTTCCGCCATTTTGGCGGTCACCCTAATACACTACACACCCGACCCAACAACTTTCCCTTTGACACCAAACCTCTATCTCGAACACACAAATGATCATTTTCTAAAGGTCGTATCTTCGGATCCACCGAACCGATTTTGATGAGTGAAAAGACTTTTCGCCTTAGAATTTTCCGTAGAAAAAAATTTTTCCGAATTTTTTGTTCGTATGGGGACTTGCGTCACGGGCGCACCGCTACCGCGCGCCCATGATTACATCACAAGGAGCTAAAACGGTGCGTTTAGACCCACGTGGTAAAAAGGTCAAATTTTGCATGAAAATTTTACATCATGATCATAGCAAGTGTGCGATCTTTTCATATTAATCATTTGAATTTCGTTCATGTAAAATAAAGAAGTTTCGTATCGGATTTCAAAATTTAAAGCGATATGCGTGTGTATTTATATGAAAAGTGTTTGCGAAGTGAATAAAAACAATTATCATAGTCTCAGTGCACAGTATTGATAGATGTTACCTTGACTATGATGATTTCATTTTTATGTTAACAGTGAAAGGTGGGAAGAAAAGTGTTTTCTTTCCACCTGTCGTTTTTGGTCCTGTTCTAAAAAGTGATGTTCAAATGTAAACCTAAAACGCGCCTTTTCGTATGCAAATTCGGTGGCGTTTTTTGTCCCTCTACGCGAAAAAAATTTTACTCCAAAAAAAATTTTCTACGAAAAAAATTTTCTCCAAAGAAAAATTTTTCCGAAAAAAATGTTCTCTGAAAAAAATGTTACGAAAAAAATGTGTACAGGATAAGGAATCCCGAAGGGCCATTTTATCGCTACTTCATATTTTGTAGGGTATGTGGTGATTTTTCAGTTTTGTGAATTTAGACAAATGGCCCCCTGGGCTAATATCAAAAACATCTCGATAGAAAACTGACTTTTCCTATGGGATTTTCAAAAATATTCTCTGCTTCAATGTTTTTTGACAGTTTATGCAACCAAAAACATCTGAATCCTTTAATTACGAAGCAGGTAGTGCGGAGGAAGTACATAGAAAAACTTTTGAAGAGCATCCAGTCGATTTTTTTTAATTTTAAGCCGAAAACCGGTACTTCACTGGTACTCGCCTTTCTTCGCACCAGTCTCTTTAACTTTCCCGATGAAACCAACTGTCTAGGTATTCCAATTCAGAAGATACCTTTTTTGAGTATTCACAAAATCCAAGATGGCGCCGCTTTGACAGTTGGCAGACCTTTTTTTAAGACCCCAAAAAGTTCCAGTGATCAAACTCTATAACAGTTTCGAAGGAACCAACTCTCCAATCAGGCATCCGTAACGTTATAACTTTATAAAAAAATTTACATATCGTAACGTTACTCGTCGTATTTTTAATATATTTTGGTACACTTGATAACGTTACTCGATGTATTTTTATTTTATTTTGTTACACTTGGTAACGTTACACTTGGTAACGTTACTCTTTAATTTTATTCCATCTTGATACAGTTCGTAACGTTACCCACTAGAACGAGATAATATAAATGCAACTTGTAACGTTACTGCCTGTACCGAAAAAATATAAATACAATTTGTAACGTTACTAGGTGTAACGAAAAAATTTTGACCAGTAACGTTACACAATTTATAATTATAAAAGTCAAAAGTTTGTCTGTTTGTCTGTCTGTCTGTTTGTCTGTCTGTAAATTGTCGGTCACAAATTTTCAGCGTGAACCAACATACAATCTTTCCAATCTCGAAATTATACAATTATGTCTTTTGAGAGTTATTTTTGTGGGTTTAAAACACAATGAATAAATTCCAAGTCGGTGTTGCCGCTTTTGGCGAATGTATGTAAACAAATTGGCCATGTCATGTCATTTGTCAACAAAAACACAAATCGTGATGATCTCAAATTAAATTACATTTTTTTATTAGAAAAGTTAATTCGAAACTTCACAAAATTTTACAACTTTTTCTAAATAGATAAACGTTTCTAATAAAAGCAAAATTCTCGAAAATCCACTAGAGGAAAGCGAAATAATGCTTGCAGAAGCTGGAAGTTTTAAAACACTTTTCACACGATAGAAATTAGCGATTTTTTGATGGATACACTAACCTATTTATTAAAAAAAAGATTCAAAACTCCACAATTAAACACAGCACAACAAATGATCAAAACGTAATAACAATTGAAATTGTTTTAACTGAAGTAAAACAATAATTTGTGAGATACTTCACTAGAAAATCTAAAATTTTAAAAAATACACTGAAGTACTGCTACTGTCAAAGCCGTCAATCAAAACAATGGATGATAATGTAGATAAAGATGATGAAAATCAAGATACGGTTGACCCGTACGGTTATTTCAAAAATAAATTGAATTTTCAAGAAATTTAAAGTTTTTGTGAAAATTCAAAATTATCAAGAAAACTCAAATTTTTGAAAAATCCCAATTCTTTCTCCAAATATAAATTTTTGTGAAAATAAATATTTCAAGGAAATCCCAAAATTACAGGAAAATATAAATTTCTAGAAAAATTTCAAATTATCAAAAAAATTAAAAATTTCAAAAGAATTAGACTCTCTAAGAAAATTGGAGTTTTATAAGATATGCAAATCCCCGAAATAATCGAACTTTCTGCAAAATTAAGCTTTTAGGAAATTTACAAAATTAAACAAAAAACTACATTTGCAAGAAAATTCAAATTGTTGAAGTAATTTCTAAATCCAACATTAAATAAAAAATAATGCGAAGAAACAAATATCGATCTATTCCGAAATTTGCTAACAACAGAGTCATCAAACAAATGTGCAAAAATTTTAAGTCAGAGAACGTTTGAATTTTACAAAAAAAAAAATGCGCCAATTAACGAACTAAATGAAACTGCATTATCGATATACATTTAGCAAAAGCCAAAAGCGACAACACTAAAACTGGGTGTGGGTTTTAGATCTCAAAGAACTCGCAGAACCCACAAATCGCAAGTTTTGTATAATTTTTCATTTGGAACGATTGTACGTCCGACCTGCGTGACGAGTCCAAAGGGACTGAATTAAAATGCGGTTTTGCATTGCCTTTTATAGCAAAAAAAAACATTATGTTACCTAGATTTCCACCAAAAGCTGAATACTTCACTTAAATTCAGAACAATAGAGTGAAATTCAATATGAACAAATTAAATCTGCCATCTTCCGATTTAGCCTAGATTTGCACTTTAAAAAAGCACTGCTTGAACGTTCCGTTTACATGACAGTAAAACAAATTCAAATTCAAATTTATTCCAAATCATAAAAAATCATAAAACAAAAGAACTGTCAAAACTATCGGAAACAAAATTGATTTTTTTAAATTTTTCCTCCGTTTACTTGACAGATGTCACGTGAATGAAGTGCATACGGAGCGTACACAGAGTGCTTTTTGTAAGTGCAAATCTAGCCTTATATGCAGTAACTAAGAAGCGTGATATATTTTATTTTCATTAAATTCAGTAATTTCATAAAAAAAATATGTAAGTTTTCACATATAACCTCACTTTTCAAACGAAGACTCGTCTATTCCGGATTTCAAATTAAGGATTATGAGACAAACGATATTACAGTGTATTCTTACCTTTTTGTAGTAATTCAAGCGCTGATTACGCGTAAGGTTTGTGTGAAAGCTCAACTTGACAAAAAAATGTTTGTTCTGTCAAGTTGAGCTTTCACACAGACCTACAGACAATATAATGGAGCCCTCAAGAGTGCCCGTCTCATGGGTGTATACATACACAACATTTCGATTCTAGCCCAAACATAATTCGGAACGTTTCGTTCCATAACGAAATACTGACTGTAACGAAATAATATAAATATAATTTGTAACGTTATTGCCTGTAACGAATAAATATGAATACAATTTGTAACGTTATTGGCTGTAACGAAAAAATATAAATACAATCTGTAACGTTATTAGGCGTAACGAAAAAATAAAAATACCATTGGTAACGTTACAAATTGTAACGCAAATATTCTGTTACAAATCGTTACATGCTCTCACTGTAACGTTACAATTTGTAACTTTATCTTTTTGTTACAGTTGTAACGGTTACAAAAACACGTATTTTGTAACGTTACCTTACAGTAACGAAAAAATAAAGTTACAAATAACGTTACTCAGGATGCCTGTCTCTAATTATTCTCATTCCGGAGCTAAAATTCGAAAACCCAAAGAAGCATAACTTTTTCCTAACGAAAATCCAAGATGGCGTCACTTTGGCAGATTTCTGAAAATCCCAAAAAATTCTCCTGACCAAACTCTATAACTTCGTTGAAAACACCAACTCTCTAAGTGTTGTCATTCCGAATTGACTGCTTGCAGAAATTTTCTTAAGATCCCAAAAAATTCTACTGACCAAACTCTAAAACTTTTCCGAAGAAACCAAGTCTCTAGGTATTGTCACTCCGGAGCTAAAATTCTAAAACTCCGAGCATCACCTAAAAAACTCTCAAAATTGACAACTTTTTCCCATGAATTTTCCCGGAAAAGCGAAATATGAAATATTTCATTTGGGGCCGAGACTGACACTCAGTGAAAATTCGTGATCCGTGAGCAGATGATGATTATAATCACATGCAGAGTAAGTTGAAGGATTTTTAAAGTTCGGAAAAACTTGTTTTGGTGCAATTCGTATGGAAATTCGTGAACTTTGAAATGCCATATCTCAGCCAATTTCCAACCGATTTTGGTGAGTCTGGGCTTGTTTGAAAGCTGCAGCGACGTTCTTTTTAGGGTTTTTTTTGAAAAGGTTTTGTATGACTTTTTTGGGTTTGATGACTTCTTTTTTGGAGTGGTGGGACTGCGTCACGTCCTCTGCTACCGCTGCGGGCATGATAGGTACATATATACATATATACATACATAGATAAAAACTGACAGATCAAAAAAAAGTTTTCATAATAATGAGAACAATAAAAAATTCGACGGCCCATAGAAAAATGTAATTTTCAAACTTCGATATCTCAGCCAATTTCCAAACGATTTTGATGAGTCTCGGCACGTTGAAAAGCTACTGCGACGTAGTTTTTTTTTAATAATTTTAAGCGGGAGAGGGGGCGAGGGAAAAAAACTCAGAATCCTAACGTCAGCAATTGGTTTATAGTTTTGACCGCATAGTATACAAACATACGACTGTTGGCGACAACTTTTGGTGGCTAATTCAGTAAAAAAGCTTCGGTCCTCGAAAGCCTTGTGACGTAAAAAACTATTCAAACCGTTATTGGTGCACGTACATCATAATGTGTCTTCTTGTGGGTTACATCAAGTAGCTGTAGCCTATTGCCAGTTCTTAAGCCAATCTCACAAAATGGAGAATTTTCGATCCATCCAACAGGAATATCTCTAGAAAACATTGTTGTGAATGTTTTATTACAATCACAATTTTTTGTTGATTATGCTGACAGGCGAATGAAAGTTAAATTATCAGAAATCAAGGAAATGATTCCAAGTTTTTTACGTGTTTTACCAGCTTATGATAAAAAATTTCCAACGAAAATGCATTGCGTGTTCAAACATAATTTACCCATTTTAAAATGCATTTGAAATGTAAAATGTAGTCGTTGGTCATTTGACTAAATCTACTTTTTTCACACTGAATAATATGTTCGTTCATCATAATGTACATATTTACATGTCGGATGAAATAGACAATACATTACTTTGACGAAGACCTTTAATTGGTTAAGTGTGGCTTATGAAGCAATTAAACCACGATTCAAATTTAATTGTATGTTACTGTCTATCGTTGGTAAAATATACATTAAATATTACTTTAGCGCGTAATTTGTGATGAGATAACTCAGCAAATCGGTCGTCTGAACATTCCGAAAAAAGCGAGAGTTGATGCTACAATAAGCGAAATGAACTCAGATCTAGATCTCAGAAGTTAGAGAAGATTAAATCCGGATTTTGCATAAAAGTTGTCGAAAACGAGCTCTCAAATATTGTGTTTCAACAAAAACATTTTTCCTAAAAAAATACGCTTTGTATCAGTTAAAAGCTTTCTGGAATAATTTCAATTTCAGTGTCTTGTTGTCATTTACGCATTAGTTCGTCACTTATGCTAACACAATTAAAAGCTTAAGCGATCCCGTGATACCACACACATAGACTAATTAAAATTAATTATAAATTTTATGTATGCAGTTGTGTATATACAAATCATAAATAGTGCCATATGAAGGCGAAAACCTTGTCATGATATAAATTACAATATCAACAAAAGTTTTGATGAACAATATTTAATTTATGGTAAGCCGACCGACACGACGACGTGAGAAATTTAATTGACTCCTACTGTTGACCAGAGTTATGACCTGCGATGTTGTTGGTGACGAAGTGGAAATGACAAAAAAACCTTTGAATAAAGACAATTTGAATAAATTTAATGTTAATTAAGAGGGTTTTATTGCTTTCTCGATCATTATGACCGACATCGTTTTTTAAGGAAAAAAGAGGCACATTGATTGGTAGATTGTAGTTTGCATTAAAGAGAAGGCCGCTTCTCAGGCAGTGCACAAATAACTTCGTTACAAAAATTTTCTTTGAGATGCTATTTTATTAAATACCATCTCAAAGATGCGTTACACACTGACTCACATGATCAATATAAGGAATATTTTTCCAAATTTTTTTCAAAAACAATGTGAAAAATATTTTCTCAAGAATAGTTCCCGCCGAGTGGTGACGCACTTCTGCGGTTTATGGAATAAATGGAATAAATAGGAATAAATGGAATAAATGGGAATAAATGGGAATAAATGGAATAAATGGGAATAAATGGGAATAAATGGAATAAATATTGGAATAAATGGAATAAATGACAATTTTTTCAACTTCGTCAAAGCCTCAAATAGACTTGATTTTGATGGCAACGCACACAAAAAACCATACTAATGTGTCAAAAAGTGAAAAAACCCACTTTTGAGAACTTAAAAGAATTTTTGTTGAAAAATGGAAAATTTATTCCATTTATTCCAAAAAAAATAAAATTTAATCTCAAGATGGTTTAAATGCTTTATAATTTGTGCAATCCTTTTTTTGAACTTATTTGTCTAACTTGTGATGTGTTTGGTTCAGATATTTCGCAAATAAACAAAAAAAAATTTGGGGAATAAATGGAATAAATGAAGTGCGCCACAAACACAAGTGCCCGTGACAAAAGGGTTATTATTTACCTTCGAATAACAAAACGATGAATGTCCGATAAAAGTAATAAATTTCCAATCAAAAAATAATTTTTGTCCAATATAAATATTAAATGACCAATAAAAAAATACATTTTCCTTTTACAAAAAGAATTTTTTTTTTCATTGGACATATAATATTTTTATTGGACAAAATCATTTTTTCTATTGGAAGGCCTAATACGATACGTGACAAAAAGACAGTTAGAAAACAAAAATTTATTTTGGATATGTACAATGATCATTGTGAATGAATTAGGAAAAAATCAGTGCGAACTTCTCACGTTTTCATAAAGAATTTTGAGTATAGTTTGTTTTTTAGTAAACAAGCTTGTTGCTTGAAAAGTTACGTCAAAATTTCTTTTTTGTTGATGAAGCTGTTCAGTTAGTTAAATCGTTTCTAACTGGGAGGTGCCAAGCGGTGCAAATTGATGACTTCTTGTCGGAATATTTGTTTAACAACACGGGTGTTTCCCAAGGATCAGTCCTTGGCCCTCTACTGTTTTCGTTATTCATAAATGACCTTCCAGATGTGCTTGAACACTGTGAATATCATTTATTTGCGGATGATGTACAGCTCTACCTACATCATGACTGGTTTAGCTACAAAGGAGGGGTCGATTTGATCGATGCGAACACTCATAGGATACAACAGTGGGTGGTAAAAAATGAATTGATTTTAAATGCAGGTAAATCAAAGGCAAGCGTTATATCTGAGTCAGAAATTAATGTTGAAGATCGAGTTCTTATTATGAACCCAATTCTTCTAAACGGCGAACAGATTCAATATTTTCGTAAAGCTAAAGTTCTGGGGATTAATGGTAAAATGACGTGGACGGATTAGGTTAGTCAAATTTTACAGCGGATGTATGGTGGGTTGCGAGGCCTATGGAAGTGCGGTCTCTTTTGCCGATTAAAAGTAGAATCATGCTGTTTAAAACACTTCTGCTCCCACATTTTATGTACTCTGATACGGTTATGTGTGACATGGATGCCAGCTCT
>CM055406.1:84790146-84826668 GCA_029228625.1 Pseudolycoriella hygida
GGGGGTAAAACTCAAATTTTGCCTATATATGGCTCCTTGTTCCCAAGGTTTTTGTATGGAGTTTTGTGGGTTTGTGGACGTTTTTTTTTTGGTTGTGGGGACTGCGTCACGCCCTCCGCTACCGCTGCGGGCATTATAGAACATGGACAGATAGAACATAGAAACCGACAGATCAGAAAAAAAGTTTTCATAATGATGAGAAGAATAGAAAAATCCATTGGCCATACAAAAATATCATTGTCAAACCTCGATATCTCAGCCAATTTCCAATCGATTTCGATGAGTCTAGGCTCGTTGGAAAGCTACTGCGACAAAGTTTTTTTTATATAATTTTAAGGGGGAGGGGGGGCGAAGGGAAAAATACTCAAAAGTTCGCCTATGTATGGCTCCTCGTCCCAAAGGTATTTGTATGGAGATTTTGGGTTTTAGGACATTTTTTTTGGGTGTGGGGACTGCGTCACGCCCTCCGCTACCGCTGTGGGCATGATAGTACATAGATGGAAAGATCAGATCAGAAAAAAATGTTCATAATGATAAGAAGAATAGAAAAATTGATTCTCCATACAAAAATGACATTTTTGCAACGCACAATCGATTTTCGACTGTTTTCGATGTTGTTCACGATGCGGTAACGCGATCAAAATCGAAACAGTTTCCAATTTTTTTAAGAGTGTGAGGGGAAGTGAAACAAATTTACACCTTGTAACGATATGACTTTTGAAATTTGAGACATGTGCTGAAATGTACCCCTCCGTTGCTATGATACGACGTTACAATGTCGTATGTGTGCATTGCAATCTGATCAAAAATTGTTTGTACACTGTAAAATATAATGGTTTCTGTGGAGTGAATTTTTTAAGTTTGGTTGTTATTTTCTTCTCAATTGATTTGTTTGTTGCAAAAAGCAGTGTGTCCACCTCGTTGCGATACTTGATTTTTTCAGCATACGTCCTAAATATTGTCCAACTCGCCTTTGGCTCGTATGGACAATATTAGGACTGATGTTGAAAAAATCAACGTATCGCAACATGGTCGACAAACTACTATTTCAAACCTCGATATCTCAGCCAATTTTTAACCGATTTTGATGAGTCTGGGCTCGTACTTTATTTTACACCAATTTAAGACTGGCAGTAACTGGCTGTTTTTTTGTAATGAATGCCTTTTTGAGATCCCTATTCCTTCCCTGAAGAGAGTATAATCATTTGTCAGAATTTGTGTGACTGCAACTTATGATAGCATGGCACGAAAGTCGAAAAAAAAGATCAAATTTATCATTTTTCAAACTTCTCGCTCACAAAAAATTTTTTTTCCAGCCTCCCTGAACTGAAAATCGATTGAAATATCTTCTCTCAACTTTAAAGAGTGGATTCCAACCATAATCTCAAATATTGACAATAATTTTTCGACAAATAATGTTCTGAAAAAGAGGAATGTTAAGAAAATCGGCCTTTCTTCAGAAAATTTGAGTGTGCAAGCTGGAAATCGAATTTAAAAATAAGCCAAAGGCACCAAAATCATTTTTTCGACTCCTGGAATCGTATCCAGGCTGTCCTCTACGCAATAAAAAAAAGTGTAAAATCGGCCAACCCTAGTACGCATAGTAGCCGAAGATGACAAGAAGTGTTCCGAAGGTAGTCTAAGGTGACACGAGTTGTTCCAAAGGCAGGCGAAGATGAGACGAAGTGTTCCGAAGGCAGCCGAAGTTGACACGAAGTTTTCCAAAGGTAGCCAAAGGTTATACGAAGTGTTCCGAAGGTAGCCGAAGGTGCCACAAAGTATTCTGAAAGTAGCCGAACGTTATACGAAGTGTTCCGAAGGTGCCACGAAGTGTTCCGAAGGCAGCCGAAGGTGACACGAAGTATTCCGAAGGGAGCCGAAGGTGTAAAATTTTTTTAGGAGAAAATTTTTTTTGGGGAAAAATTTTTTTGGTAGAACATTTTTTTTTGGAGAAAAGGTTTTTTAGGAGAAACACTTTTTTTGGAGAAAAATTTTTTTCGGAAAAAAATTTATTAGAGGGGCCAAGTGGATCCTCCACGAAAGTGACTCCACGTTCAAACTCACTGGGCGTGTGCACAGAAACCAACTTGAATATGCAAGGTCAAGGTCAAGGTCAAAATTTTTTGGAGAAATTTTTTTTTCAAAGAAAAGTTTTTCGGAGAAAATGTTTTTTTCGGAGAAAAATTACAGCTGGTTCATTCCTTTTTTACATAGTTTTAAGAAATAGATGACACTTTAAAATTAAACAATTTTTACTGTTACCAGCAAATAAAGTTCTATCGCAAAATTTCAAGGAGCTGCGGGAACGTGAAATTCACATAGAAAAATTTGATTTTACCAGTAACCATGATCAGAGGTCTGCATGGTTAACTGTTTCACTATTTTATTTCTGGTTTTACAGAGTACCAAAAAATAATGGTATTAATATAAACCAAATAAAAATGGTTAAAAATAATACCATTAATTTTCTGGTCATATTTTTAACTAACAAAAATTTAGTATTACATAATACTAAAAAATAAAATGGTGAAAATTAGTACATTTTTTTTTCTAGTGAGTTTTCAAGAAAATTGTAAATTTAGACGTTTCTCATCAAATCATGAAGATTCGCGATAGTTTTAAATATAACTAAAAATTTTATGGTTTAATTTTATACCATTTATTTTCTAGTTAAAAATATTACCATAAAATTTCTAGTATTCAATATAACCAAATATTTTATGGTTGAAATTAAAACCAAAAATATTTATAGTTCTATTTTAGACCATTTTCTGTTTTGAACCATGCAGACCTCTGACCATGATAATAGGACGTTATTTAGGTATTTTATTTAATTGATCCAAAAGTTGTTGTAAGTGTTCACTTAGTCGGGAATTTCCAAAATAAGAGATTTTGCAATACTACAGACAATTAATGTTATGAAATTATAGTTCTTTTAGTCAAAAACAATTCTGAAAGGTACACAATTTCTAATGGAATTTTAATATTTCACGATTAATGTAACCAACTTTTTACCTCAAAAAATTTTCCCAACTTTACTTGTGCGATCGAAATTTAAAGCTTTATAGCTTTCGGTAAAAAAGAAAGTTTCCGAAGATCGGTGCAAATTCACATGTGATTTTCACATTTTTTCTAATTTCACATGATGAATTGCATTTTATTGTCTTCTTTCTTTTAGATGACATGGAAAAAGAGTGTCTATGACTGCTTTCATAGATCTCGTTGAAAAACCATAAAAACGTTACAATACGATAAATTAATATCTGCACAAATGTGTAAATCGAAAAGTAAAAAATCAAAAATTGTCAAAAAGCGACATAGATAAGAAAAAATAAGATTCATAAACAACAAACAACTAATAGTTAAGATCGAGTGAATCTAAGTCAAAAATCTAATGAAAAAAATCCGTCAAAAGTGAAAAAGTCAATTCAAGCGTATAGTCAAAAATCGTATGTCGTCATAAATCGTATCAAATAAATTAGTCGTCATAGAATACGTCGTCGTGTTATCATCGAAATGGAGCTAGAATGTAGTAACGGCCAGCCAATTACAGAAACTCCGGCGAAAAGTAAGCCGTGCAATCAGAAGATAAATTTAATTTTTTGGAAAACATCAGATAAATGAAAAAAACGAACTGTCTTTGGACACTTTCTATGGATTGGATGTGGACCGAGTGGTGTGGTGACGAAATCGTACTGGCAAATTCTAGATGCGAGCGGACTATGGCTGAATATAGCATCTTGGCTGTATCGACGTTGAACCTAGCGTAGCATTGGCGTTTCACAAACTGCCAATTCAAGGTGTCCATAGTCGTCGTCATACGTTACACCGATGTCTTTCGTACAGTTAACACGTTCAATCACATCGCCATTTATATGATAGTTCGCCAGGACTGGAGAACGTTTTCGGTGGATGGTGATAACTTTACATTTTTTGACATTGAGCTCATTGAGATCGTTGTCGGAGCACCATTTTATAAAGCTGTTTATGGCTTTTTGCATTGAGTGAGTATCGTCAATCGTTGATATGCTGTTATGAACTATTTTCTTGTCGTCAGCAAAGTTGATGTCTCTAGTAGGACCAGGTGAACAATCAGTATCATCAAAAAAGATCGCGAACAATAGAGCTGCCAGAACAGATCCTTGACCAATCCCAGAGAGTACGTCGATCGCATCGGATTTACAAGAATTTATCTTCACCTTTTGTTTTCTGCCTGACAGGAAGGAACAGAATCACAGAAGAATCGAATTGCATAGCTGGTATTTGACGATTGACATCTTCTTCACTAATCGGACTGAACAAATAACGTCGAATGCCTTGCGTATGTCAGCAAGGAAGATATCGGTTTGTTTGTTGTTGTCAAAGGATTGGTGAACCAATATCGATAGCTCCATCAGGTTAGATTCAACTCTTCGACCTGGGAAGAATCCATGCTGAGTCGGTGTTGAATGCGGGAAAACGTTGTACTTCAAACGTTCCACAATCACAATTTCAAACACATTGGCACAGTTAGGAGCGAGGCATACACCGCGGTAATTAGTGGCATCACTCTTCTTGCCTGACTTAAATACTGGAGTTAAGTGACCCATTTTCCAGCGATCAGGGTAGTGACATTCCATTAATGACTTCGAGTAAATCATCGCTAGTGGATGGGACAATTCATCTGCACATTCACGGAGGAACAGGGGAGCCATCTTATCTGGGCTAATACCTTTGCTTAAGTCCATACTGAAAAGGATTTTCTTCACGATATCGTGATGTTTGTCAACCCAATATCGTCTCTACTGTGAATGAACGAGATCAGTTCAACCATCTCTTTGTCATCATCGGGGTATCGCTTGTATACGGAAGCAAAATATTTGGCAAACAGATTTGCTTTTTCAGTGCCATTCGTTCCAACTTCATCACCAAGTGACATAATTTCACATTTGCTCATCTGGTCTACCTATCAAATTTTGTCGATGTCTGGACATCAATTATCTCTTTTTATGATGGAATGTGCCGAGATGTGCACTAACACCACCGAAATGAACGGTTTGTGAGTCAAATGTGCCATTCACATAATTTCCACAGATGTGAAACAAATGTGAAAAAATGTAAAACACAGAATTTTTAAACGGCAAATTTCAACCTTACAAGCAAAGAATCTGCAATTTTTTGTGGGAAAATTTTTTTGAGGTAAAAGGTCAGTTATATTGATCGAAAAATATTAAAATTTCGTTAAGAATTGTGTACTAGATTATCTTTTAGAATTGTTTTTGACTAAAAAAAGCTTTCAATTCATAACATTAATTGTCTGTAGTATTGCAAAATCACTTATTTTAAGATGCACAATAACTTTTGAATCAATTATATAAAATACCAACTTTCATTCTATTCATCCTGGTTTCTGGTAAAATCAAATTTTTCTATACAATGTTCACGTTTCCCTCAACTCCCGGCAAAAAATTTGAAATTTGTATCGCGCATTCAAATTTAGCGCAAAAAATCTATGATTTGGGAATAACTTAATTTGCTGGGTACGCTTGAAAGTGAAGCTGTCATCTATTTCTTCAAAACTAGGTAAAAAAGGATTGAACCGGCTGTATTTTAAAGAAAAACTTTTTTTGGAAGAAAAATGTTTTTGCAGAAAATTTTTTTAGGAGACAATTTTATTTTCGGAGAAATTTTTGTTCGAAGAAAATTTTCTGAGAGAATAGTTTTTCGCAGAAAATTTTTTCAAAAACGGAAAAAATTTTTCGTGAAATTTAGATAGAAATTTAGATTTTACAATTGCAAACTTCCAAAACGACTGATATCAAAACAAAAACCTCTTAAAAGGTAGAGTGTGACGCAGTCCGTAAGTCCGCTTCCAAAGTTAATGATATCGCTTGAGGTGACGCTATCGCTGATAATACGCAAAAGTTTGTTTGACTGGAATCTTATGTTCAAAGTTTTTTCTGAAAAAATGACAGCGCTTTTTTTAAAACAAAATTACGTTGTGTTAAAAAATTGCGTCACAAATGTCGGACCCACCAGAGGAATAATTTTTCAACACTTTCAGTTTTTACACGCAAAAATTTTGATTTATCCTAAACAATCTACGCAATAAGAAATGAAAGTCAAATTTTTGCGTCACACTCTACCTTTTAAGAGGTTTTTGTTGTGATCATATATACGCAAACTTTTGAGTTTTTTCCTCACCCCCTCCTCCCTGCGTCGCAGCAGCTTTCCAACGAACCCAGACTCATCATAATCGATTGGAAATTGGCTGAGATATCGGGGTTTGAAAATGACATTTTCCTATGGACCGTCGATTTTTCTATTGTTCTCATTATTGTAAAAACTTTTTTTCTGATCCGTCAGTTTCTATGTATCTATTAACAATTTTCGATCTCGAGAACCAGTCAGCCGATCTTCCTGAAATTTTCAGGGAACGTTAGTCTCGGCTCTAAGTGAAAAAGTTCATAGGCCGTTCTTCGAAAACTTTTTTTGGGGTAATTTTTTTCGGAGAATTATTTTCTTAAAAAAACAGAATTTTTTTTTCGTGAAATTTAGTTTTAACAACTGATATCGCATACAAAAATCTCTTAAAAGGTAAAGTATAACGCGGTCCGTGAGTCCGCTTCCAAAATTAATGATGACGCTTGAGGCGAAGCTATCGCTGATAACTGATAACACGCAAAATTTTATTTGGAAGGAATCTTGTGTTCAAAGTTTACGCTTTTTTTTTAAACAAAATTACGTTATGTTGAAAAAATTGCGTTACAAATGCCGGACCCAACGAAGAAATAATTTTTCTGTGCTTTGACGAGTGTAAAGCCTGTATATCCGAGCCGAAGGCGAGGTATGCAACTTCACGAGTCAAAATATCCGTTTTCAAAGCTTGTTGCTCAAAAAAACACCCCCTACGAAAACCATGAATTACATGTAGGGTCTTATTTCCCTAGTGTACTTTTGTTTTCACTAGTGAGATAAAAAAGATCCTACACGTAATGCATGGTTTTCATATGGGGTAAACATACATGTAATGATCAACTTTCGGATGGAATAGCCAATAAAGTAATGAATGAGCGTTCAGAAGAGACGCGTAAATAAGTATAATGAAATATTAATATTGCTTTTTCAAAATTAGACAGTCCAGTCTCACCGCTCACATCGCTAATTCCACTAGTATTTGTAATATCTGTTACCGCAGCTAAACAAGGATATGAAGACTTCTTGCGTCATCGGGCTGATACGATGGTAAATTATTCCTATGGTAAGTTCTATATGATCTGAGTGTATCAAACACAACGGATGATGATGACGCTTCTTTTGCTTTTCCGATTTCCAGTAACCGTTATTCGTAATGGAGTCGAACAAGATGTTAAGTGTCAAGAGATTGTGCAGGGCGATATCGTAATGGCCGTTAAGGATTGTGATGTGCCATGTGATCTAGTTTTAATTAAATCAAGTGATCCCAATTTGAAGTGTCATATAACTACTGCTAATTTGGACGGCGAAACAAATTTAAAGACTTTAATGGTACCGAAGGGACTGCCAAATGTTGATATAGGTAATTATTGGAGAGAAGTATAAATAATCTACTCGATTGATGTAAATTGGCATATATTTACGAATTTAGAAAAATTGCATACATTGGGCACTATTGAGTGTGAGCAATCAACAACTGATTTATACAAATTTAAAGGCCGCATTGAATTAGGACCGATTTACCGCAAAGAACGAGATAGTGTTATTACTGATTTTAACGAAAGGCGTCATGCTCTTCCTCTCATGGCAGAAAACCTTCTATTACGGGGATCACGAATTAAAAATACTGAATGGGCTATAGGGTGTGCTGTGTACACAGGTATAATTAATGTTCGCTATTTACAAGCAGAGCCCAAAGCAGTAAAATTTTAGGTCAAAGTACAAAATTGTCGTTAAACAGTCGACTGACCAGAAACAAAATGAGTTCAAGTGAAAAATTCGTCAACAAATTCCTAATATTTTTTCTTTTACTGTTGATTGCCATTGTAACAACATCTTACTTTCTGAAGAGGTACGCCGTATTTAATAAGCACATTTAAGTACATCTAGGGTTGCCATATTAGAACAAAAATAAAAAGAGGAAAGCTAGGAGGAAATATACAAAAAATTGTCTCCAATTTCATGTTAAAATCAAATTCGTACAAATGGTTCTAATTTTGAAGATCTAAGTTGATATCAATCACTCGGTTGAAAATTTGTGAAAAGTCAACGAACAAAACATTTAAAAAAAAGCACGGGAAGCGAAATTTTTCATGAACTCACAACGTCGAAACGTCACTTTTGCTGAAAATGTTATCGATAATTGAATGATCTTGATTAATATCAAAATAGTTTGTTGTATGTTTCAGTTTTACAAAATTTGGTTTGCCAAATATTTCGATTTCAATTAGAAATCATCAAATCAGTTGCTGTAAACAAAAACATTCGTTAAATGAGATCACATGATGAGTTTCTTTTCTGATTTATTTTGTGCTAGGTTCCTGTTTGAATGTTTGGCAAGTGTAGATCTACGGCGATTAAAATGTCTCCAGCGATTTCGGAGTGCGGGCGTTAATAACGCCCCGAGTGTTATTAGCGGTTAGCGCCCGGCTTGCGGGCATTAATAACACCCCGGGCGTTATTAGCGCCCGGAGTGCGGGCGTTATTTGCGGCGAAGATATGTCACGTCATCCACTTATACATAACACAAGAACTGATCAAAATTTTATTAAATTTAAAACAATTTTAATGGACTTAAAAGTTATGTTTTTGTAATTAAATGTTCCATACAGAACAGAAAAATTAGATGTTTTTTGTTCACAAAATCTGTAATATCTAGTATTTTTACATTTTATTTATTTATCTATTACATTTTTTCCAATACAGTTGTTTCGAGTTTTGCGAAATCAACAAAATCCATAAAATTTTAAATCGTTTTAAAAATCATCGTACGGGGCTTCACAATCTCCACTTAAATAGCGGCATAGTAACGTATGCTTTTTTGCTCTATGATTAATTTCTGCCATGTGATGCAAAAAGCAAAAAGAAACTACAGAGACTTTTTTTTAAAAGTGCTCACTTTTCAGCGAAACAACTCAAACAAGTCAAGCTAGACATTCTGTAATTTATAATTACCGAGCGGTTCTGTTCTTTTACGCGCGCTTTTTAAAATTCAAATACGTTCATTTAGTTCGACATACCCGTACGTTCGCTATGTCAATTACATGAATTTTCAAGTGAATTTGTTTATTCTTCTAATTAATGAAATTAACAATAAAATGATTGAAAAAAGCTAAATGTGCGAATACTGAGAAATGTTTGAAAAATGAAAAAGGTTTTCTACTTGCGAATTGTTTGAAAATTTCAAAATGTTGGGAAATGTGAGATTTGTTTGAAATGTGTGAAATGTTTGAAATTTGCGAGATGTGTGAAATGTTTGAAAAGTGAAAAATGTGGGAAATTTTTGAAGTTTGGGGAATGTTTGAAATGTAGGAAACGTCGCAACATTTCAAAATGTTGGCAAATTGCAAAATGTGGTAAATATGAGATTAGTTTGAAATGTTTGAAATTTTCAAGATGTGTGAAATGTTTGAAAAGTGAAAAATGTAAGAAATGTTTGAAATTTGGGGAATGTTTGAAATGTAGGAAACGTCGTAACATTTCAAAATGTTGGCAAATTGCGCAATGTGGTAAATGCGAGATTTCTTTGAAATTTGCGAGATGTTTGAAATGTTTGAAAAGTGAAAAATGTGGGAAATGTTTGAAATTCGGGGAATGTATTAAATGTATGAAAAAAGTCGTAAAACTTCAAAATTTTTGAATTTCGTGAAATGTGGCAAATGATTACAAATCCCGAAATGTGGAAATTGTTTAAAAAGTGCGAAATTTTTATATTTTCTAAAAATTTTGGAAAGTTTGAAAATGGCGAAAGACTTGAATTGTAACAAATCTTTGAAAAGTGAGAAAATATGAGATATGTTTGAAATATAGAAAGGTTTGAAAGTTAGGAAATGTTTGAAATGTTGGGTAATTTTTGAAAATCGCGAAATGTAGGAACTTTTTGAAAATTGCGAAATGTTTGAAATGTAGAAAATATTTAGGATTACCAAAATGTGGAGGTCAACGAACCCAGGTCAATTCTAATTGTTTTATAACATTCTGATGATGATTCTAATGTTTTATAACTTGTATGTATGTATGTATGTAAAATGTATAATTACATAATGATTATGTAATATTTTTTCTAAAAAACGAACGAATCGTAGCACCTGTATGCGATTGAAATAAAACAATTACTGACTGTTGAGATCCAAAGATGACATATTCCAACTGTCAAAGTGGCATTTTAAACGTCAAATTTATATAGTATGCAGTCAGTAAAATGTTCAAATTGATTCTGTTTCGTAATTAATTCTGCTTTTAGTTTAAGCTCATGCACAGTAAATTAAATATTTTAATTGTTTGAAATATAACATTTGCAATAAACGTTTGCAAGCGTGAATGCATGAGTTTGCATCGCACGAGTCTAAATTGGCGTACGCAGCCAACATAAGAACTTCATGGATGCTACACACATTGTTTTGATTGACATTTCATACATTTATAATAAGTTTTTCAAATCATTTCAACGAAGATCTTCGAAAAGGGGTCTTATGCGTTTACCACGACATTTGTAACCACCCCAATTTCGACCTGGGAGTAGGTGGGTAGCATCGATCGATGACGGATCAATAATAAAAACGTTGTCCGTCCGTCCGTCTGTCACCGCGATAACTTGAGTAAAACTCAACCGAGCTAGGGCCCTTTAAGTGGTTTTTGGTCTTTTGTACATAACTCGAGTAAATCTTTTCCGATTTTCAAAAAAATTTTTTTGTTTGAAAGATCTGAGCATGGCCGACAATTTATGGAAGAAACTTTTTTGGATTTAAGTCCTTGGACTTAGCTAGGGCACTAAAACCGAGACTACGCTAGGGCCATACGTGTTTTTTGTACATATAACTCGAGTAAATCTTTTCCGATTTTCATAATTTTTTTTTTGTTTGAAAGATCTGGGCATGGCCGACAATTTATGGAAGAAACTTTTGGATTTGAGTCCTTGGACTTGGCTAGGACGCTAAGAACGAGTCTATGCTAGGGCCATGCGTGTTTTTTGTACATAACTCGAGTATTCCGATTTTCAAATTTTTTTTGATCGAAAGGTCTAGGACTGTCTCCCGTTTTATGGAAGAAAACTTTTTGATTAGAAACGCTTGGACTCAGTCAGGACCCTAAAACTGAATTTCTACTAAAGCCCAACGTGTTTGCTTACATAAATTGGATAAATCCTAACTGATTTCGTTGATTTGAGAGGTAATCGAGTACCGAATTTTATTCAAAAACAAATTTGGACCCGGTGTTTGTGTTGAGGGCTGGAGTGGGCGTCAGGTCTGTCCTAAGGTCGGCCCTAACCAAAAAAATTTGTTTTGCTTTGTTGCAGAGCAAATTCCTTATGGCCCTAGGTCGGTCCTAAGGTCGGCCGTAGACAAAAAATGGTTTTTTTTTCTATGTTGTAGAAAAAATTGAGATGAACATTTTTGTCTGTTTGGGGGTCAATTTTATACTTTCGGAAGGCCTTTCTTACATCGTTTCATGCAAGCCTGACTGCAAAATCTGGATACACAAAACTCTGACGAAAAGTATAAAATGTAAAGTCTGCTCTGCATTTTGTCGCATACGTGTGTCATTTTTTCTTAACACGTATGCAACAAAATGCAGAGCAACATCTTAACATTTTACATGAAAAAATTTGTTTTGAACAAATAAACATAAAAATTTCGTACATAAAAACAAATGTTGGGCCACTACAGTACATACTGTAATAAAACAATAAACACATACACTATGTCCATATTACATTAAACACTGTGTTATTTGTTGAAACTACTGAAACTTATTTAAAAAACAATTTTTGAAAATGATTTGAAAAACTTCTTATAAATGTATGAAATATCAATCAAAACAATGTTTGTGTGTAGCATGCATGAAGTTCTTATGTTGGCTGCGTACGCCAATTAAGACTCGTGCGATGCAGACTCATGCATTCACACTTGTAAATGGTTATTTATGTATACCTGTTTAAAGTTGAATGGGAAAATTAAGTTGTCGAAAAGTTTTAGAAAATGAAAGAATTTCTCTCAACTAAAAGCAGAATTAATTACGAAACAGAATCAATTTGAACATTTTACTGACGGCATGCTATATAAGTTTGACGTTTAAAATGCCACTTTGACAGTTGGAATATGTCATCTTTGGATCTCAACAGTCAGTAATTGTTTTATTTCAGCTCAATCGCATACAGGTGTTACGTTTTGTTCGTTTTTTAGAAAAAATATTACATAATCAATCTGTAAGTTATACGTTCTACATACATACAAACATACATGTTATAAAACATTAGAATCGACCTAGGCTCGTTGACCTCCACATTTTGGTAATCCTAAATATTTTCTACATTTCAAACATTTCGCAATTTTCAAAAAGTTCCTACATTTCGCGATTTTCAAAATTTACCCAACATTTCAAACTTTTCGTAACTTTCAAACTTTTTCATATTTCAAACATATCTCACATTTTCTCACTTTTCAAAGATTTGCTTCAATTCAAATCTTTCGCCATTTTCAAACTTTTCAAAATTTTTAGAAAATATAAAAGTTTCGCACTTTTTAAACAATTTCCACATTTCGGGATTTGTAATCATTTTTCACATTTCACGAAATTCAAAAATTTTGAAATTTTACGACTTTTTTCCTACATTTCAAACATTCCCCAAATTGCAAACATTTCACACATTTCAAACAAATCTCACAGTTAACACATTTTGCAATTTGCCAACACTTTGAAATTTTACGATGTTTCCTACATTTAAAACATTCCCCGAATTTCAAACATTTCCCACATTTTTCACTTTTCAAACATTTCACACATCTCGCAAATTTCAAACATTTCAAACAAATCTCACATTTACCACATTTTGAAATGTTGCAACGTTTCCTACATTTCAGACATTCCCCAAACTTCAAACATTTCCCACATTTTTCACTTTTCAAACATTTCACACATCTCGCAAATTTCAAACATTTCACATATTTCAAACAAATCTCACAGTTACCACATTTTGCAATTTGCCAACATTTTGAAATTTTACGACGTTTCCTACATTTAAAACGTTCCTCGAATTTCAAACATTTCCCACATTTTTCACTTTTCAAACATTTCACACATCTCGCAATTTTCAAACATTTCAAACAAATCTCACATTTACTACATTTTGAAATGTTGCGACGTTTCCTACATTTCAAACATTCCTTAAACTTCAAGCATTTCCCACATTTTTCACTTTTCAAACATTTCACACATCTCGCAAATTTCAAACATTTCAAACATTTCACACATTTCAAACAAATCTCACATTTCCCAACATTTTGAAATTTTCTGACTTTTCAATCAATTCGCAATTAGCAAAAATTTTTCATTTTTCAAACATTTCTCAGTATTAGCACATATTTAGCTCTTTTCAATCATTTTATTGTTAATTTCATTAATGAGAAGAATAAACAAATTCACTTGAAAATTCATCTAATTGACATAGTAAACGTACGGGTATGTCGAACTAAATGAACGTATGTGAATTTTAAAAAGCGCGCGTAAAAGAACAGAACCGGTCGGTAATTATAAATTACAGAATGTCTAGCTTGACTTGTTTCGCTGAAAAGTGAGCACTTTTAAAAAAAAATCTCTGTAGCGTATAAACAAAATTTTCTTAGGTGAATGTTTTCAGCACCCCCACCATTTTGAGATGGGGTTTCAAATAGCTGATTTTGAGCGCTAGGTTATGTGCTTTCGAAAAATGGTTATCATAAGTTTTGTGCTGCCACATGTGCTTAGCATAAAACCATTTTCTGCTCAAAACATGTCCATTTGTATGGTAGACCCCTGTTGTATCAACTTTTTCGAAATTATAAATAGTTAGCTGAAATCTACACTTTATGTGCTGACGATATCACCGGTCCAACAGTTTTGTGATGCCACCTGTGCTTAGCACAAAACTATTTTCTGTTCAAAGCATGTCCATTGTCCATGTCCATGACACTTAATAATTCAACCTAAGGTATGCACAATCATCAGAATAAATTGTGCATTTGATCCAAGGCGTGCACAATCATCAGAATTGATTGTGCATTGAACCTAAGACATGTGCAGTCATAGGAATGAAATGTGAATTAAATCCTAGACATGCACAATAGTCAGAATAGATTGTGTAGTTAGCCTCAATGTTATATTGTCAATGTTAGTCAATGTTATATTGAACCTACGGCATGCAAAATCATTAGAGTGAATTATTCATTCAACCTAAGGTATGCACAATCATTAGAACGACAACCTTATGCAGTAATCAAACAAAATCATCGATGAAACGCTAAGCAATGAAATCTAAATTCATTGCTGACTACGGTAAATCCGTATAACTGCTGACTGTTCATCGATTAATACATTGATGAGAGTTAGATGATTTTTCGTTGATCGCGAATTTTATCGCTTGCTTTCAGCAATGATCTTTTCAACAAAAATTATTGAAAGTAATAGTTTTGAGAGTTGTCATCGATAAATATCAGTGCTAAAATATTCTTTCGACTTGACTGAAAAGTCTTATTGATTACGAATTCGCCGTTGCTTTGATCTTTTAAAATTTAGCGGTGTTTTAACAAACGTACATTCTCAGCCAGTTACATCTACATGGAAAGTAGTAGCACCGGTTTTAGAACATTTTACGTCCGTTCAAAACTTAATTTCGTTTGGATTTTTCTCAATTTTTCTGATCTTCACCAAAGAAATGTCATAATTTTCCTATTTTCTTTTGTATTGTTTGAGGAATCGTTTATGTTCCAAACATTTTAGATAAGATTTATTTGACCAATACATTGACTTAAATTTGTTCAATGTTTGGGGTTTGGTGTGCTTCTACGTTAGTAGATTTCTAGAAGAATAGTAGAAAAACCAATGACCACAGAATTGTTTGCGATAGTAATAATCTCTTACTCAGAGGTACTGTACTGGTCTGTGGTGCTGGAGGTGCCGAGTTCAAGTCCAACTATTGTAATTTTTTACGTTACTTAATAAAAAAATTGAATTCGTGGATTTGAGTCGTTGGACTTAGCTAAGGCACCAAAAACGAGTCTCTGCTAGAGCTCTATGTGCTTTTTGTACATAACTCGCGTAAATCTTTTCCGATTTTCATAAATTTTTTGTTTGTTTGAAAGATCTGAGCATGACCGTCAGTTTGTAGAAGAAAATTTTTTTGGATTTGAGTCCTTGGACTTAGCTAGGGCATTACAAACGAGTCTCTGTTACGGTCCTACGTATTTTTTGTATATAACTAGAGCAAATCTTTTCCGATTTTCAAAAAATTTTTTTGTTTGAAAGATCTAGGCACGACCGACAATTTATAGAAGAAACTTTTGCCTCTGCTTAGGGCTCAACTGGGCCTCATATCGGTCCTAAGGTCGGCCCTAACCCAAAGAAAATTTTTCTTGCTATGTTGCAGAGCAAATTTAGGGAAATATTTTGGTTTATGGAAGTATGTGTTCGAGGCCTCGACTTGGGACCCTAGGTCAGTACTAAGGTGGCCATAGCCAAAAAAATGGTTTTTTACTATGTTGTAGAGAAAATTGCGGAGAACATATTTCTCTATTTGTGCTCTATTTTGTGCTTTCAAAAAATGTTTCGACACCGTTTCTTCGGACTGGTTTTTCAATATTGCCCTTTCGGGAATTTGCAATACAATTTAATGTCAACGTAAGGCAATATTTAATTAAATACGTTCGATTCTTTTCATAGCATCAACTCTGTTTGCGGCATCTATTCTGATACGTACGGATCCCTTCATATGTTTTAAATTTGAGTCCTTGGACTTAGCTATGGCACTAAAACCGAGTCTACGCTAGGGCCATATGTGTTTTTTGTACATAACTCGAGTAAATCTTTTTCGATTGTCATGATTGTTTTTTTAATCGACAGGTTTTATGGCAGAAAATATTTTGATTTGAAACCCTTGGACTCAGTCAGGACCGTAAAACTGAGCTTCGACTAGGGCCCAACGTGTTTGTTTACATAAATTGGATCAATCCTAATTGATTTTGTAGGTTCTTTTTCTATTTGAGAGGTAATCGAGAACCGAATTATATTTAAAAGCAAATAATTTGGACCCGGCGCCGGTGATTAGGGCTAAAATTTTTTCCGTTTCAAAGCTGTAAGTGTCACCCCAATTGATATCAGTCGTTTTGGAAAAAGAAACAAAGAGACTTGCGTCACATTCCCCTTTTTAAAGGGTTTTTGTTATGATATCAGTAGTTTTGGAAGTAGAGTCCCTTCCTCTACAACCCTCATTCATAAAATTTTTTTGGCCCCACGGTGCCACGGCACTTGGCGCGGCTGCCGTAGCTGGCTGTGGCGGTTACCACTGACCGCCGCCACGATTTCACCATCACCGCCGCCTCAGGTCACATTCTAAAAATTTGGCTTGGTATGGGAGCTTCCATGAGCGCTGGCGCCCAAACGAGGCCGGTACCTCCCTTTTTTAACATCTCATATGGCGTAGAATGCCCAGCCGAAGGTCCCTGCAAATTTAAAAAAAATTATCGGACCGTTTTCGAGCCACAGCCAAAAAAGTGGTTTTCCACGGTTTTTCATACAAATGGCCCTGCAACTAACTAACGAACTAACTAACTAACGTAGGACATTTTCATTTAATTTGGCTTCTATGGAAGGAACATTTTGTGCCGGAAATTGCAATTTTCAAAAGGTTATATATTCGGATCCAATGGACCGATTTGGATGATCAAAAAGTCGATTTCAATCAAAATTTTATAAGGAATCCAATGAACTAGGTCTCAAGGGGGTACGACGCAAGGTAAAAAAGTCAAAACTTAGCTGTGTATGGTTCAGAAGTGTACGAAAAAAAAATTTCTGAAATTTTTACTCGTATGGGGACTTGCGTCACGGGCGCATCGCTACCACGCGCCCACGATTTAGATTTGAGATTTTCTCGTCGAGGCGGCCAACTGGCCTTGAAACACAGATACTATGATCCTTTGTTCCTTCCCCGCTACTCTTCTATCATTCCACTTATTCATGTATTCTGTCTTAGTTAGATTCCTACATTTGAATGTTCCCATTTCAGAACGCATAGTTGTAACCGGTACGTCGAATAAGCCTCGTCGTCTGAGCACACGTACTACGATACATCTTCTAGCCTCCGGCACAAGCCGTACACGCCAAATGAATCTCGCTTTTTGGGCCCGGATGTTACGATACATCTTCAAGCCTCCGACTTAACTATGCTTATTCTAAATGAGCCCGTAAATGCAGTGTATCACACACAACTGAAACACCTTTTTCCAGGGCATTTGTGTGAGCAACCATTAATCTGTTTGTTGGACCACATGCTTAACGTGAATTCCAAACCACGCCTATATATTGTAGCTACATATAGGATTTCATCTGGTGTTCATTATATCTCCGCCTTAAGATAGACTCAGATAGAATTCATCGTCATACATGTCGTTCTTCTGTGTAGGGCTCGATGTGGAGACCAAACACCACAACTACCCATTTTTAGAAGCTTGAGTGTGCTTAGGAACGTTACTTTCATGCTACAAATTGAAGAAAAATCCTATACAGAATTTTATCCTCACTGGGCTTGAACCCGGGTATTCTTGGTGGAAAGCCAGTACGTTACCACTGAGCTAACCCGTTCCTTGCGCCCACGATTCCACCTCATTGCGGTATTGAAGACAATGAAATGGCGGATATGTTGGCGAATGAGGAAACTGAACATAAAACTACGGAAACAATACCACTTACATATTCAGACGCAATCAATGCTTTGATTTCCTCGAGAGCCATTCTGTGGTGAACTTGAAATCATGGAAATACCACAAAAATAATTAATAAAATGATGACAGGACATATAGTCATAACATCAAGACAACAGTCATTTACGTCACAAGGTCTACTCGTTTTCGCGTGATGTATTGAGTTTTTCATGCTTGCTAAGAGAACCGAAAGTACTTTGAGGTCTTCGTAAGAGGACCGAAAATACTTCCGGTTCTCTAAGCAAGCATGAAAATAGTCATTTACATTAATTGACAGTACGAATAAACCACTCAACAGTTTTCAACATCATACAAAAAAAATTATTTTGTAATGAAACGAAAAGTGCAATTTACCATAACCATGAGTCAGTAAAAACGTCACTGCACCTAGGGAATCGACTTTATTGACTTCATTCTATAGCTACTTTACTATATTCATTAAAAGTCGAAACATTAGAGTTGCATAAGACTGAAAAAGACGACTGAAACAACAGGACCAACACTGCCGTAATTTTCATAAGAAACAAGTCCCACAAATAAAACAATATAAAACTAATGTAGTCCAAAGCTTGTGTCGTAACAAACTTTGACGCAATTTTCTCGACCGTGAAATTCAAATAACTAGGGTTGGGTTTTCCTCAATTTTTCGGTCATAAATAACGAAAAACACATATATTTCGAGACGTTTCACAGCTTATTGCTGCATCTTCAGTCTTTATTCATCTCATTCAAAGCTAAAATTACATAAGTCACATTTTAATAAACTAAACTTGCAAAATTAGAAAAACAGATTTTACCTTACGAGAACATAAATTCCCTCCACTAAATGAAAGTTTGAATTATGAGCAAAAACCTTTAGAAAGAACCCATATAAAGAACACAGCTAGTTCGGACGAAAGACCTCTTCTCAATTTACGACTGGAATCAAACTTTTGTACACTGCGCTGATGTTTTCTGTGTCTCTTCTAAAATTCATAGTCTGGTTAGTCAGAATGTGCAAAGATTCCAAAACCCTACGTTTCGTGCTTTGAATGAGATGAATAAAGACTGAAGATGCAGCAATAAGCTGTGAAACGTCTCGAAATATATGTGTTTTTCGTTATTTATGACCGAAAAATTGAGGAAAACCCAACAATATAAAACGTTTGTTCTATATTTGTGGAACTTGTTTCCTATGAAAATTAAAACAAAAGAATTCTTGTGTGGAGCTTGTTTCTTATGAAAATTAAGGCAGAACAGGACTTACAATAAATTTTTTTAGAATTAACCATAATTTTGATTTCGACAATATTAAAATCTTGGACCATATACCGAATTATCAACAAAGGATTATTGCTGCGAAAATGCACATTTGTAAAAGGAAAAATACAGTTAACCTCCTTATGACGCGAATGCGAATGGGTTACACCGTTTACCGAATCATATGACGACACTCTTTTGCTAATAACACATTCGTTCACAGTCGTACACACTAAATGGCCAAATTTGTCAAAAATTTTCTTTCAAATGTTTCAATGAGTTTGTGTCTGGTTAGTTGGCTTCTTCGACAAAATTATGTTTCATCCATTTTGAATCGGCAAAGCAAAAAAAAAAAAAATGTCGGAACAACTCGGATTTTTTTGACAAAAAAATAGTATCTACATAACGTTAAAAACGTGAGCAATAATGTCGAAAATTGTTTTGTTAGCAGTAATATTCGATATTGAAAACATTGCATTTTGTGTTTGTTTACAACTTTCGAAATGCGAATATTGGTAGCACTGATGCAAATTGATGAAAAGTTTTTTATATCACGTGACGACATAACAATACGTGCTTGGTCAGCTGTCACTTTTGAACGAAAGCTGTAAATACCAGACGGTAATGATAACGGCAACGATATATGACATTAGGAGAACAGAGACATGTGAAGTTAAGTCAATTGTTGTCGTAATTTCCACTTAGCAAATTTTTTATATTAATTAAACAGAAATTAAAATGAAAATATTGATTTTATTCATAGGAAAAGATACCGTGTGGACATAACCAACCTCGTCCTTTCACTTCTGTGAACTCATTCAAGAACAGAACCTGAAGTGAATCATGTTCGCGAAAAACGAATCAAGAATATTACCTAGAGGTCAGCGGGCCGCCCGTAAATCCTAAAAAACCCGACCCGAACTCGACACTACCCCCACCCGAATCTCGTCGGGTCACGTATCAGACCTGATTAATGTTTGGTCGGGTCAGAATGTTAACCGCCTTAATGAACTACAAAGCAAAGCACCAGTTTACTTATTTTTTAAATGATGCAGCCTAATCATGCCCGACGCCCCCCTCCCCCTCCAAATTATTTGTAAAAAAAACTACGTCGCAGCAGCTTTCCAACGAGCCTACACTCATCAAAATCGGTTGAAAATTGGTTGAGATATCGAGGTTTGAAAATGACATTTTTGTATGGAGAATAAATTTTTCTATTGTTCTCATCATTATGGAAACTTTTTTTCTGATCGGTCGGTTTCTATCTATCTATGTTCTATCTATTAATAATTTTCGATCTCGAAAACTAGACAGCAGATCTTCCTGAAATTTTCAGGAATTGTCAGTCTCGGCCCCAAATGAAAAATTTCAAATGCCGCTTTTCCGGGAAAATTCTGGAAAAGCCGTGGAATGTGGAAAAGTGTTTGTTATCTTCGTCCTCATAAACCTAGTACTGTTGAAACATTCTTGACATAATTTCTGTAATGACAGATTACTGGAAAAATACAAAAAAAATTTGACATTTTAAAAATTCAAGAATCCCACTCCAGTTTTGACGAATTTCTATATATATTGGACGCCAAAATTATATATAAAATGACCATAAAATTGCACCAAATCACCTTTCCTATCTATTTCTAAAGTCGTTGTCATCTTCATTGTGTAGATAGTAATGTATCTTCATGAGCTAAAAAGAAAAAAAAGGTATGAAGAGTTAAGGTTATGACTTATTACATTTTTGAATTCTTACATTTTGAGATTTAATACATGGAGAAATTCGTCAAAACTGGAAGGGGGTTCTTGAATTTTCAAAATGTCAAATTTTGTTTATATTTTTTCTGTAACCTGTCAGTACTATAGAGTAATTACAGCGAAAATTCAGAAATTATGTCAAGAATGTTTCAGCAGTACTAGGTTTATGAGGACGAAGATAACAGTTTTCCCTACTGTGCGTCATCTTGGAATTTTTGCTAAATTCTGTATAAGAATACCTAGACAGGTTTCTTCAGGAAAGTTATATCAATCAGTGGGAAGAATTGGTGACACGAAGTGTTCCGAAGGTAGCCGAAGGTGACACAGAGTGTTCCGAAGGAAGGCGAAGGTGACACAAAGTATTCCGAAGGTGATACGAAGCGTTCCGATGGTAGCCGAAGGTGTTGGAGAATAATTATTTAGGAGAAAATTTTTTTTCGGAGAAATTTTTTTTTTGGAGGAAAATTTTTTTCGGAGAAAATTTTTTTTTGAAGAAAAATTTTTTCGGAGAAAATTTTTTTCAAAAAAATAGAAATTTTTTCAACAACTGAATAATTTTTCAACACTTAGGTTTTAGACGCAAAAATTGAAATTTACCCTAAACGATGTGATAAGAAATAAAAGTCAAATTTTCGCAGCGTAAAAATTGAAAGTACAGAAAAATTGTTTCGTCGTTGGGTCTGGTATTTGTGACGCAATTTTTTGAACTCAACGTAATTTTGTTTAAAAATGTTTGTTGCGAATCGAAGCTTAATGCGTCACCCCCCTCTGATTTCAGGACTTTTGTAACTGGAAGAAAAAAGTTTTACCTTAGGTGATTAATGCGTCACACTTTTCTGATTTCACAGCTTTTGTAAGCAGACATAAAGACTTGCGTCACACCTCCTCTGTAAGAGGTTTTTTGGCGGTATTAAGTATAGCTAGTTCTCAACAAGTTTTACAGTACCACAAAATGAGTGAAATCGCGATTTTGACGTTTCTTGACCAAAAGGACATGTGTAGTTGAATTCTCACAGTCTTTCGGACTGATTCACTATTATTTCCACTTTTGAATTGATGAATCACATGATACTATTCCATTTGAGATAGCAAAACCTTTTGTCGAAAACTTTTTGTTCATTAACCTAATAATACAGCCTTCTAAATAGCTGAAATCAGCTTTTGAAGTCTTTTGATTAATTCGATGATGCCGCAACACCATATTTTCGAAATGTTTATGTTTTAATGCCTAAGACGGTTTATTGTGATCCCATCAATAATATCAGAAAGACTTTTGATCATTTGAATCCAATGGGTTGACGTTTTTGAACAAGATTCTTTATAAAAAATTTTCGCGTCCAAAGTGCTATATGGCACATTTTCATAAAATGGTCCAGTAAATTAGCAGTATTATAAACAGCTATGCAATAAGTTCTTGAAAATTATCTATTAGTATCCCCATGTTTAGGATAGAAATATATTCTTAGGTATCTCTGGGACAATGAGCAGGATGAAGGTTCGATTTTACTGCAACGACTTTTTACACACTTGTTATTAGAATGAAACGTCTAATAATAAAACAAAAAGATAACTACTTACTACATAACACACCTACTTCGTCGTTGCAGTTTTTTCCCGTTCATTTCTTTATTTTTTTGAAATTATGTTTAAAAGCTCATGTTTGAACGCCTTATGCTATATCAATTGATCTACTTCGTTCTTATATTTGAAACGTTAAATTAACCATTATATCGTAAGGAGCTAGTTTTCCAGCGGTTAAAAAGCTTTATTTTATATTTCGCCTGGCGTCTTATTATGCAAGTAAGGCAAATGTTTCTTAACTTTATGTGAACTAATGGGGTGTGCGTGCAGTTGCCATTATTGAAGTGTACAATACAGCACTAAAATCACTCATTTTTACATTTTTTTGTGATACATTTTTATAGCATATTATACAAACTGAAATTTCATTGTTAGGTATATTATGTAAAAGTAGTTAAGTTAGTCAATAATATTATAATAAATAAATAAAACATAAGGGACCCGTACGTATCAGAATAGATGTGGCAAACAGAGTTGATGTTACGAAAAGACTCGAACGTATTTAAGTAAATATTGCCTTAACTTTAAGTGTATGAAATCACGTCCACATTAAATTGTATTGGAAATTGCCGAGGGGACAATATTGAAAACCCATCAGAAGCAATGGTGTAAAAACCCCTTCCAAAAGTTATGAAATTCGGAACAGATTTACTCGAGTTGTGTACAAAGTTAATATCAAGGAAAACGAAGTGCCATACGCTTATTCGTCCAGCATTGATCTACGGATGCAAATCTTGCCCTATGAAAAAAAGTGATGAACAGTTGCTCTTAACGTTCCAGCACCATATGTAGAGCGATGCGCGAGGGTGAGAGGTGGCGATAACGATATAATTTTGAATCTTTGAATTGGAACGTGATTTTGGCGAGCCGGATATAGTGGCGATGGTGAAAGTCCAAAGGTTGAGGTGGGCGGGGCAATTAGCACGTATGGATCAAAACAGAGTCCGCTCAAAATTATTCCGTAACGATCCAGAAGGGCAAAGAGGAGTTGGCTGTCCAAAAATGAGATGGCTTGATGGCGTCGAACAAGATCTTCGGACGCGAGGAATAAGAAATTGACAATAAGCGGCAAACGACAGGCAGCGTTCGATTGGCCCTTAGGCCGACAGTACCTAGATTCAATCTCTTAAAAGATTTCAGGGAAAAAAGGTTTTTAAAATCGGTTTAGTTTTACTCAAGTTATCGTGTTGATGGACGGACATTTTGTTACTGCTGACTCGTCATCTAAGGACCATGATCGATGCTCCCCCTACTCCCGGATGGAAATTCGACTGGTTACAAACGTCGTGGTAAACGCAATAGACCCCTCTACAGAACGAAGTACGGGTCTAAAAAGAGAATTATACCAGGGAAGGCTTTACTTCCTTCTGATTTCAAATTACACGTAATTTAATATTCAGTAAACATACAGCTAATCGTCTACCGTGTCGTTCTAGAAAATTAAAACCAAGGATCTATAATCAAATCAATGATGTAGGCCGATTAGCTGACCAAATTGTTCTTGAATTTTTAATTTTAATTATCACTCAATAAAAATTTACATTTATATTTTTAATGACTTAAACTTTCTATTCTACTAAATAGCGCAAGTGTGCCAATGATGCTTTTACTTTTCGTGGACAAGTGTCTTTTATAACGTGCTTACTGCCAGTATTTCATTTCAGTGTAAAATTGGTTTTAGTAGGGTTGCCATTCGTCCTCCTCTAAGAGGACATGGCCTCTTTTTTCATCAAATTATCCTTTTTTGCTGAAATTCTAAGAACATCACTTTTTTATAAAGTGTCCTCTGTTTTCGCTGAGCTAAAAAATGTTACATGATTATCACACATCAACGTGAAGAATTGTAACAAATTTCGCTGCGCGTCTATATTTTAATGGTATCTGACTTAAAGTGTTAGGTCGGAGAATTGCAACTTAAGTACCTCATACTAAAATGTATGCAAGGGTGTGCAAAGTTTGATGTAGATGAAGAATAAATGGGTTTAGTAGTAGCAGTTACCATAAGCTTATGCAAGTCTGGTTTTACGTCGTACTCGCATTTCCCCGTAAAACCTTTCCCCCGTACTACCATTTCCCCCGTATTACCATTTCCATCGTACTAACGTTTCTCCGGACTACCGTTTGATATGTACTACCATTACCCCCGCACTATCATTACCACCGTACTACTATTTTCCTCGTACCGTTTGCTATTTACAACCATTTCCCACGAACTATGTACTATCATTACTGCCGTAATACCGGTTTCACCGTAGTACTTTTTTCTCCGAACTACTGTCTTCCCGTACTACAGTTTCCATCGTACTGCTTCTACCCCTGAACTGCCCATCATTTTCACCAATACTGGTGACTTTTACTAATAAAACTCTGAGACTTCGCCAAAGAAACCAGACAAGTCTCTCATACCTCAGGCGCGCCGAGTTCTTGATGGCGTTGATGCCAACTGTCCCATACGAGCAAAACCGTATATGGCGTTGCCCCACACGGCGAATTAGTAAATATCATAATAGATTTTATAAAACAAAAGAAATTTAACTTTAAATTGCAACGGACCTCAAACTTACCAAAGTGATGAATAAATAAAAATTTCGCCTGCGGCGCAGTAGCTTCTATAAATTAGAATGGTTTTTTACTGCTTTATATTATGGCAGGAGTAAACGTTGTACTTCTATGTATTTTCTTGAATTTTCTTTGAGTAAAATAAAACAAAAACCATAAGAGCGCGCACGCTATAATCAACTTTTTTCCAGAGAAAGTATCACAATGACTAATTTATTAATTTCATCTTTAATATTGATCTAGTAGTTGTGATACTTTTTTGTCGTTTTCGTAATTTCGTCAACAAAACTTGCTCTAAAAAATCGTTCTGCGTGACAAAAGCATAAATAATTTTAAATTGGTTGTTTGGGCATTTTTTTACAACTTTTCACGCTGCATCATTTGAATCTTCCGCGGATGATACTGAGCCCACCGCTTATGTGTATTTTTTCTAGATTTTCAGAGTCCGAAAAATTCAAATGAGCGGAAGACTTTCTGTAATTGCCGGTCAACCAGCGGTCGAAAAGTTGTAGAACAAATCCAGAACTGCCGGTCGACCGGCATTTGAGCACTCGTCGGGTGGTAAAACCGCCGGTCGGATCGCTACCTGACGTGCTCTTAACCTCCTGGCAATCTCGGTCTGAACCATCTTCTTGAAAGTAAAACTAAACCTTAAATAATTTGTTCCGATTGCGACACTCTGTTTTCAAAATATCTATCTAGAAAAAGAAGTAACTTCTTGGCTAGAAACACTCGTTTTTCTCCTAATATATTTTTGAAAAGCGAAGGAAATTAAAACATTACGAAATCAGCAAAACTCGTCTGAAATTTGACAGAAAATTCAAAGAAAAGTAAAATAAATATAAAGACAAATGTCAATTTTTTTATTAACTGTTGCCTTACGTACAGGAATTTTAATTAATAAAAAAATTTCCAAAAAAATGTCGCTCGCTTCGCTCGCGAATAAAAACAAGCTTATAAATACATTTGAGCAATCGTATTCCATTACAGACTTATTATTTTCCTTTGTATCATTTATTTTTAATGTTTGCCCAATACGATTAAAACTAAACTCGGCGCGCCTGTCATACCTTCGCGGATGCTTCTAAAACCATAAAAATTGACCACATGTCCAAATGCCCCACAAATTGGTGACTTCTACTTACAAAACTCAAATACTTTGCCAAAGAAACCTATGGTGTTGCTGCCATACATACCAAGATATTCTTAGAAACTGGTTTGTCACCAAAGAAACCTGTGATCTAGCTACCATACATTCCGAGATATTTTTAAAAAGTGATTGGGCCCAAATTTTTCCAGTTTTGGTCATTTGTCACTTATTCTACTACCAAAACTCTAAGACTTTGTTGAAGAAACATCAACCATGAGGAAACCGAAGATCTAACATCAACCAAAAAAATTTACAAAGAAAAACAAGAGAGCACATTATTTCGTTCCAAACAAATAAAAATATTTGCATACGCCATGGAACACACCACAGAATGCGTGTAGTAAATATGTTAGCACTCCCCACTACGCGAACATGAATGAATGAAGTACGGTCGTGTGCTTATAAAATTACTTATGAACAAGTTTCAGCTGTTTTCAAGTTTTGCCATAGAAAAAATACATTGAAAAAAGAGATAATGTCGATAATGTCGAAAACAGCATAACAAGTAAATTTAAATGCACGTGTTTGTAATGTGTGTGAAATAGTTTTTTCATTCCTAGGACGAGAAACCGTTGTTTTCCGTCCTATGAAAAAACGAAAGAAGCTGTTTTCCGAACCCTCGAAATGAAAAATAGAATTCGAAACTCGGAGAAATATATGTTTTTGACTCGTGTGATTGCAGCCCTTTGCTTCGCCGCGGGCTGCAGACCTCACACTCGTTAAAAACATTATATTTCTCCTTGTTACGAAAAATACTATTTCGTTTCTTCCATTCCACGCTTACACATAAACACATGCATGCATCCGTAACAATATATATGTTATCCTTCAAATTACTCGAACAAATCTCTGACATAAAACATTTACGAAAATGTTATACTTCACGAGATCTGAAGGTTTGCTAATGTATGAATTCCTCTGTACAATTTGTATGAAAGTATCGCTGGTTAGTGATGTCCGTTTCTGTGTACCTTGTCTGTGAGAAAATATTAATGAAAAATCACTCCCTATCGTATATTTGCGCGTAGCACGACATACCATCACTCCAAGAACTGTACATCCCGAAAGATTCAACCGATTTCCGAAAATGTTTACCGCTCGCTTTGAGAGGTCCATATCTTTTATTTGTCATCTTACTTGGTACTTTCATTGCTATACTTTCGGATCTATGGAGGAAAACGTTTCACCGAAGTTATGCAGGTAAAGGCCGTGTATTTTAGACCATTCTAATGACACCCTACTTGTACTAAACGAACAATTTTCCGTTTAAATTTGAGGAAATTTTCTGCCATTTAGCAAATTTTGAGGCTTTCGTAGTGATCTCCAATATTCTCAAATTTTGTCAAGTTAGGTAGGTCTCGACAAAACCTTTCCAAAATGTGATGGTTTGCAGATACTTTTTGATGATATTTTCGTAATATTTTTCAATTTTTCGTTTTTTTCATCAAAAATCCTCGCAAAGCATTCCACATCTTACAGCTAGTCTCTACCTTTCCCACTTGACAAAATTTGTTGCAATTTCGATACTTTTCGGATACTTTAAAAGTGTTTTTAAAGCATACTTGAAAAGTACTTTTAAAGCATACTTTAAAAGTACTTTTAAATCATGCTTTAAAAGCCTACCTAACATCGTACAGCCGACTTCACATCATCACATATTCCGATCCACCATGTAGTGGCTGGTACCTTACACCAGCCACCACCCTTGACTTGTCGTTAAGAATATCGCACGGGCTCACACCACCTCTCGGCATTCATCGATAAGGTTTTATCGATGTGTGAAATGGAAGGGAGACAAAGTGTCAGACAAGATTTAATTCCTTGCTCAGCAGTCATAGAGTCAAAGTCGATAACAACTTGTAATCAAAGCAAAATTGTAATTAAATTAACTTAGTTTGAACATCGCATTTTATTAACATAAAATAGTAACGCAAGTAATTACTATACACCACTCCAAATGTAGCATGTAAGGTCGCGTTTGAAAGATATTAACTTTGTCAAGATTATAGGATGCTTTCTAGGACCTGTCGATTGAAATCGGCTTCACGAAAAACCTCTAAAAAAGCATGTTTTCGGAGGATTTCTGCGGGTATATGATTTTTCAGAGGCTTTTCGTGAAGCCGATTTCAATCGATAGGTCCTAGAAAGAATCCTATAATCTTGATAAAGTTAATATCTTTCAAACGCGACCTTACTTGCTACATTTGGAGTTGTGGATCGGAATATGTGATGATGTGAAGTCGGCTGTAGGATGTTAGGTGGGCTTTTAAAGACATTTCAAACACTTTAGACATTACACGCAATATGCTTATCGGCCTGTAGTTCGTCACTTCACTCTTGTCACCATCTTTGAAGATAGGAGAAACGAAGCTTACCTTCCACTGAAAGGGGAAACTTTTTTTCCATTAGGGACCTGTTGAAAAGGATACAAAGCGGTAAACTGAGTACATGAGGCAATTGCATGAAAAACACCATCGGAATACCATCCGGACGGGAAACGTTGTTTACGTTGAAACTCCTAATCGCTCCTTCAACCTGATCGGAAGTAAACGACATGTCTGCCAGCTCTGGACATAAAGCCGTTTGGTGTACGAAAGGATCAAACGTTGCTGTCGCTGTCGGTTCGACCACTGGATTGAATAAAGAATTAAAATAGCTAGCAAACAAATTACAGACCGTCGATCCGTCTGAAGATTCAACATTCATATAATTCATATTATTTGGCAAAGAATTCGTTCTTTTCAGCGATTCAGTGAAAGCAAAGAAGCATTTAGTATTCTTCTTTATCTTTTCTTCACAGTTTTTTATGTAATCATTGAAACATGTTCTAATACCAGCTTTAACCAACTTACGAAGAGAATGGTATTCAACTAATAGCTCACCTTTCAGCACCGAGCATTTAGCATTCTTCGCTTTTAGCCTCGTGGGTTCTTTTTTCTTGATCAACGAAATTAACTCATGCGAATAGTAGAACGGATAATCTCTGGACGGTACAAAAGTTCTCCGGAATTTAATTGATAAACAACTGAAGAATGCTATAGAATTTACTAACCGCATCTTCTATACATAAGTCACTTAGCTCGCAAGCCCAATCAACCTTGGAAAGATCATCAATGCATATTGCACTCCGTAATACGATGACTCGAATACGTTAGCGGAGATAATGTTGTATTGCTGAGTTATCAATACTCATACGATGATAATAATTTGATGTTATCGTTGTATTGCTGCCGAATTAACGGAGTGCAATATGCATTGGTCTATTGGCATGGATTTATGTCGTTCAATCGCATAATATTTGTACGGTCAAAGGAGATGTGAAATGTTATTGAAAGCATCGAACAGTGGGGACACCTGTTAATGCAAAAAAGTAGTATCAGTAGTTTTAGTTTGGACATAAAATTACCATACTATGGCAATTGCCTTGTTGATATAGGTGTTCTACATATAATTCAAAATGAACGATCTAAAATTGTATCTGAAAAATGAAATGTGCCGGATTAGCTCAAGTGGTTAGAGCATCGCCCGGAGAGCGAAGATGTGACGTGGTTCGATTCCCGTCTCCGACACCAAAAATTTGTTTTTCAGATCCAATTTGCTTTCAAAAACATTTCATTCAAAAAATTGTCTACAAGAAATTGTCGTTAATTCGGCAGCAATACAACGATAACATCAAATAATATATAATATAATAATCACACACAATTCGGCATGCAACAAAGCCTCAGATCAACTTTTGACACAACTTAGGTAAAAAATAATTGCTTCAGACTTATTAAATTCAAATTTTAGAGATACTGATACGAAAAAAATGACTTATCTGGCATTAAAATGAAAAAGATGTTTTACAGACAACAAAACGGAAGTAATAATATGTTTATTTTAGGGTAAACCATACTACGGGATGAATTTCGTAGTTAGAAAGTGGTTTGTATAAAGTCAATTCATCGTGGTAAAATGTTCAGATAAAATGCTAATTTTAATGTTGGAAAGAAGGCATGCTGCCAGTTAAAAGCACAACGTATCTTATGCCGTTTTATGTTTAGGTTTGGAATGTTTAATTCAGGCGTTTATATAATCTTTCATTCATGTTATTTTCGCAAATAAAAGTCATTTTCAAAAAATACATAATATATAAATATCTCAACAAAGATTTTTTTAAATGGAACTGTGACGCAAGTCCTCGTCTTTTCTTCCAAAACAACTGTTATCAGTTTGGGTGACGCCTTGAGCTTCGGAACGCAAAAAATTCTTTTGAAATATTTTCAAATTTCGTTAAAAAAATGCCTCACAAATGACGTTATAATTATAGTTTTTCTGCTCCTCAAATTTCATACGCAAAAATTTGGCAACCTGTACTCCACGCATCGCGCAAAGCTAAATTTTTGAGGTGTGAAATCTGAAAACGCAGAAAAATTATTACGTTGAGAGGGTCCGGCAATTTTTTTATCGAATGTGAAAATATTTTAAAAGAATTTCTTGCTTTCCGAAGCTTTAAGCGTCACGGAAACTGATATAAGTTGTTTTGGAAGAAGGGACGAGGACTTCCGTCACATTAGAAGAGGTATTCAGGTGTAGTCACGCACCAGTGGTTTTCTACCCGATACACGTGGATATGATTTTATAGCTCTATGGATTTTTTAAAGAAAATATTGAGTAAAATGATACTGGTGTAATTAAAATTAGCTACACATCCGATCATTTTAAAACTATTGATAAAAATCATTTTACCGAATATTTGTTATCATTGATTTCTTTCAAATCAAAAATTATGATTATTACCTGGGAGGTGCGGGAAATGAGTGGAAAAACAAGATTTTTCTTAAATTTCTAATGTTTTCTTAGTTTGTTTTACAATTTATAAATTTTAAAGAATAAGTGTTGAAAAGTTCCTTCGGTTTTATATTGTTTATAAAATTTATTGAATTTACAGGTTTTAAGGAACCCCTAATTTCATTATATCTAGAACCTAAAAGTTTACAGTCTCGTGCTTTTCTTATTACCTGTCAAAATTTAGCAATTTCGCAGTTTTGCCAATACAAAAAAACATTGAAAAAGAGATAATCTGAAAATCAGCTGAATTTTAAGAGTAAATAAATTTAAAACTTTCTATTAGAAGCTGTTGATGTTACAAGGCAGTCTTGAAGATACCACGGAAATATTTACAAAAATCATAGAATATGTCGCTTTTTCCTGTTTAGTTCTTTAACTATTCTCAAATTTCATCATGTGTGATTGATATTAAGAAGACCTGCAAAGCCTCTATTTGTAGTAATTTTCTTTTTTTTTCAAAAAATCCTCAAATTGTTCATGTTTTTGCAAGTGTGTTAGCCCAGGTAGTGCAATAGATCGAAAGTTTATCAATTTTCCTAGATTTCGACTCTATTTTTCAACAAACCATTCTACATTACATACAGTAAATTCTTACATAACTCTTAGACGAAATGAAAGTAATAATTTTTCAGAAAAAGTAGTTGCTACCATTAGTGGATTTCACATTTCCTCAAATGTCATGCAGTTAGATAGACGAAGTTTTATTAAATTGTCTGTGACTGTACTATTTTTAGAATTTCTTGGAAATATTTTTGCCTGTTGACTTCTAATTTCTCCCAAAATCATTCAGTTTTATAAGTCTGGACTAGACCTTTCCAAATAGCCATAATTTGTGAAATTGGACTATTTTTTGATGACGTTTGAGGAAAATTTCTGCTAATTTTGCCAATTTTTGCATATCACCATAAAGCTCCAAATTTTTCAATACTTTTTGGAGAAAATGAAAGTAGAGAAAATTCATAAAAAGTCGGAAATTACGAAAATTGACGTTTTTAGTGCCTTCTTCCTGTTTTTGTCGTTCGTGGCCTCCAAATTTCTTCAAATTTCATACAGTTAGATTCGTCTTGACTAAAGACTTCCAATAAACCCTTTTTTGTTGAATTTGGACAAAATTTAGATGAAGTTTTGGCAAATTTTCGTTGATTTCCTTCATTTTTTGTAGCGCTTTCGGTGCTTCTTTTACTAATAGTCTCGTATAGTCCTTTTGGTTGTCGCCAAATTTCCTCAAATTTTATGCAGTTTGATGTAAATTAACAAGATATTTCTTAAGAGCAATATATGTTGAGATTTGACAGCTTTTCGATGAAATTTTGGTCAAATTTGGCATTTTTAGCGCTTTTTTGCAAATATTCTTTTCCATTAGTATTGAATTTCCTCAAATTTCATCCTATTTCCTAGAATGAGTCAAGATCTTTCCAACGAGGCTCCTCTCAATGAGATTGGACAACTTTTAGATGAAATTTTAGGAAATTTTCTGTAAAATTCATCTTTTTTTGTAGTGCTTCTGGTAGCGATGTAGCGCTACAAAAATGACCAAATTTCATCCTATTTCCTAGATCTCTATGAGATCTTTCCAACGAGCCATCACACGTCAAAATAAATAAAAGTTCAGATACTTTTTGGAGAAAGTGAATATTGTCAATTTTAGGAAATTTCCTGGGAGCTGCGGGAAACAATACAATTGAAAGGAATTTTTGATTTTTTAGTTTAAGTGAAAGAGAAATAATGTATTGTATTTTCTCATTGCAGACAAACTGATATTCAATTAAAGTTAATTTTGGTTCTTGTCATTTGAATGTACAAGTTATTGTTTTTTTGCTAATTCATTGCTGCATACAATTTAGTATGTCCTAAGAATGAATAAGCTAAAATCAACAAAATTGTAGACTCTAAAAATATTTTACTTTGAATATTTTATAATTGAAAATTTAATGGTACTAAACTCTTTGTCGTACTGAATTCTACCATCGTCAAACAATTTATCGAAATGTAATTTAAACCATCATAAATTCGAAAACTCTTAAAATTTATGGACTTTTCGCAATCTTCGTATTCCTTTCCAAAAAATCAATTTTTTGTATGTTTCTAGAAATTGCTTATTACGAAAGCCCTTCCGAAGTACTAGGACCGACCTACAGCCTGACTATAAACAAAAAGGTTTATTTTATACATCCTTTTTAAAGTCCTATCTTCGGCAAAAATGTTCTCCTTAAAATTCACTACAACATAACAAAAATTTATATTTTTACCCTTAACCCAACTTTGGGACCCTTAGGTAAACACCGAAACCTCTAGTTCCATGGGCAAGAAATGTACCCCTTGTAATTTTCCACAACTTTGCCTTTGGAACCGTTTCTGTGTACCTTGTCTGTAAGAAAATCTTGATGAAAAATCACTCCCTATCGTATATTTGCGCGTAGCACGACATACCATCACTCCAAGAACTGTACATCCCGAAAGACTCAAACGATTTCCGAAAATGTTTACCGCTCGCTTTGAGAGATCCATATCTTTCATTTGACATCTTACTTGGTACTTTCATTGCTATACTTTCGGATCTATGGGCGAAAACGTTTCACCGACCCTCGAAAAACCACATTTTTAGCCACATTTTCGGCTCGTTCTCTGCAACGACTCAACCGATTCTTAGTCAAGTTATGCAGGTATAGGCCGTGTACTTGTGTACTTGTGCGGGTTTTCCCACTCATTTCCCGCACCTCCTCGTATGATGATTGCGGTATTTGATTGCAGGGGTGAATGTGATGTTAAATACTTAACCCTCTTTAATAGTTGCGCCGGTTGACCCTTTTTAATAGTTATCTCAATTTCGTACATTCTATTGGTTCCAATGCCCGAAAATTAAAATCCAGAATGCAAAAATCCCGAAAATCAGTAGTCCCGAATGTACAAAAATCACGAATAACAAAAATCCCGAATGTTTAGGTTTAAGGAGAAAGAAGGTTTTTGAGTTAGGCCGTCTATAAGACGTAGAAAGATCCAGCCGCAGGCGTAAAAGTTAAGCCAGCCGCAGGCGTAAAAATTAAGCCCGCCACAGGCGCGGAGGTGAGGGAGCAGACTCCCCCATACTCAAATTCACTCGTATCAATCAGGATTTTTACCTGTGGGGGTCGGTGAGGTGGACAGAATAAATGAAAATCTTGATTTCATTATTTTCAATAAAAATGTAATTCGATGCGCACTTTACAACAATCCACGGCAGAATCAGTTGTCCAAAAAAATGATATTACACTTGATGATAGTGGTGGTGGCAAAATAGTCCGGTTGCACGCCGCATTACTCCCCTCTAAGATGCATATCTCCGCGGTGGAAAAACACTTCTACCATAACGTGTTATAGTAAGTGGCTGTGGACCTTGAATTTTCTTAATTGCGTCCGGATCAACGGTCACTTGTTTCTTTCGCGGTATATTGTTCGTTTGTTGACTTGGCTGTTGAGTCCGTGCAAGATACTCGATTGGTTCACTGAGTTCCTTCGCGATAAACGCTGCTTTAAGCCGGTCCATAGATATGTTTGCTTTTCGACCTTTAAGCTGAACGGTGAAGTATTTCGTATTTCGCTTCAATATTTTGAACGGTCCTCCGTACGGTGGCTGCAGTGACTTCCTTACAGCATCATTTCCAACAAAGACGTGCGTTCATGTCATCAAATCCTTCTGAACAAAAATTTTTTCTTTTGAATGGTTGGATGTGACTGTCGGTGCGATGTCCTTCATGGCCTTTCTTAATCCTTTAACAAATTCAGCTTCATTACCTGATGGTTCACTGGGTGTGAAAAATTCCTCCGGGAGTCGCAGTGACGTGCCATACAACATTTCAGCGGGTGTTGCTTGAATGTCTTCCTTCAGGGCCGATCTCATACCCAATAGGATGAGGGGCAGCTTGTCGAACCAGTCCGTTGTGTCATGACACATGATTGAAGCCTTGAGCGTGCGATGCCAATTTTCGATCATGCCGTTAGACTGCGGGTGATAGCTGGTGGTTCGAAGATGATTAATTCCCAACAGACGATTTAGTTGTTCAAACAGTTCCGACTCGAACTGTCGTCCCTGGTCAGTGGTGATGCGTAAGGGCACTCCAAAACGTGCAATCCAGTTATGTGCGAATGCTCTAGCGACTGTCAGAGCTCAGATGTCGGCCAATGGAACTGCTTCTGCCCATCGTGAAAATCGGTCAATGCATGTCATCGCATATCTGTATCCATTAGATGGTGGCATGGGACCAATCAAATCAAGATTTATGTGTTGGAATCGTTCCATCTGTCGCGAGTGTTGTGCTAGCGGAGTCTTGTTGTGTCTATACATTTTTGATCGCTGACATGGAATGCATGTTCGTACGAAGGCAGTACAATCTTTGCGAACGCCAGGCCAGACGTATCGTTGCGTGACGATTTTTGTTGTGGCCCTCGAACCAGGATGAGACAGTCCATGCAACTTTGTCAGGAGGTCTTGTCGAAACGAAGCTGGTACTATCGGTCTGATCCTATCTCTCGAAATGTCACAGTAAATTTTGACTGTGGAGTTTGGAACGGTTGGTAATTTTAGTTTTAAAGATTTACCTTCTTCATCAGCGATGTATGATTGCGTTTGGTGATCGGATTCTTGGACGTTGACCAGCGCTTCGAAGTTTATCTGACCCTGTGCATCAATCACTTCAATTCTCGATAGGAAGTCAGCCACGACGTTTTCCTTGCAAGGAATGTGACGGATGTCGGTTGTGAATTGTCCGATTATGTCCAGATGTCTCAGTTGACGTGGTGACGCTTTTTCGGGCTTTTGGAGAAATGCTGTGGTCAATGGCTCGTGATCTGTGAGAATGTGGAAACAGCGACCTTCGACCATGTGCCGGAAATGTTTGACCGCCTTGTACATGGCCAAAAGCTCTCGATCATATGTACTGTACTTCGACTCAGCCGGATTTAGTTTTTTTGAGAAGAGCCCCAACAGCTGTTTCTGCCCGTTGATCGTTTGATGTAATGCTGCCCCAGTGGAGAATTCCGATGCATCCATTTCTAATGAGAGTTCAACATTGAGAGCTGGGTGTACCAACAGAGTGTTGTTGACCAGATCATCCTTGCAGTTCTCAAATGCGATTTTTGTTTCTTCCGTCCACTGGATTGTAGAATTGTCTTTTTTCTTGTTGCCGGGAATGAGTTGCTGCAAGAATCTTTGATTTTCAACCGCCTTCAGAATGAAACGACGGTAGTAATTGATCATTTGGAGTTGACTTGAGTTGATATGCTTTTTCCGGTAACTTGAAGTCTTTGATTGCTGCAACTCTTTCTGGTGTTGGATGAATCCCGTGTTTGGTGACGAGGTAGCCCAAAAACAACAATTCTTTTTACCCTAGGCGGCATTTGGCTGTGTTGATCTGAAGTCAGTTGTGCCTCAACTTGTGCAAACCATATTTCTGGATTTTCATGCCAAAACGCTGGTACCTTTATCGCGACTCTCGAAACATTTGTATTCGACGCATTGTTTCCATTGTT
>CM055406.1:84827168-84870492 GCA_029228625.1 Pseudolycoriella hygida
AAGTAGCGTCATTCCGGAGCTAAAATTCGAGAACCGTAGAAGCATAAACGAAAATCCAAGATGGCGCCGCTATGGCAGCTGGCAGCCATTTTCTTATGATCCCAAAAAATTCTCCTGATGAAACTCTATAACTTTGTAGAAGAAACCGTCTCTCTAAGTAGCGTCGATCCGGAGCTAAAATTCGAGAACCGTAGAAGCATAAAGGAAAATCCAAGATGGCGCCGCTATAACAGATGGCAGCCATTTTCTTATGATCCCGAAAAATTCTCCTGATGAAACTCTATAACTTTGTAGAAGAAACCGTCTCTCTAAGTAGCGTCATTCCGGAGCTAAAAATCGAAAACCCAAAGAAGCATAATTTATGCCTTACAAAAATCTAAAATGGCGTCACTTTGGCATATTTCTGAAAATCCCAAAAAATTCTCCTGATCAAACTCTATAACTTTCCCGAAGAAACCAACTCTATAAGTATTGTCATTCCGAAGCTAAAATTCGAAAGCCAAAAAAAACCTAATTTATTGCTTGGGAAAATTCAAGATGGCGCCAGTTTGACCGCTGGCAGCCATTTTCTTAAGATCCCAAAGAATTCTCCTGATCAAACTCTATAACTTTCCCGAAGAAACCAACTCTCTAGCTATCGTCACTTCGGAGCTAAAATTCAAAAACTCCGTACATTACCACTTTGAACACTTTTCCACATGCCACGGCTTTTCCAGAATTTTCACGGAAAAGCGGCATATGAAATTTTTCATTTGGGGCTGAGACTGACGTTCCCTGAAAATTTTAAGGAAATCGCTCGAGCGGTTCTCGAGAAAAAAAAGTAGATAGATAGATACATAGATACATAGATAGAGACATAGATAGATAGATCGTTGACACACCACACAGAAATAAAATTGTTATTAATTACAAAAGTAATTTGACCGCTTTTCCTTAGGAATTGGTCATCTTTGATTGGCGATATCTCAGCCAATTTTCAACCGATTTAGATGAGTGAGGGCTTGTTTGAAAGCTGCTGCGACGTAGTTTTTTTTAAATAATTTGGAGGGGAAGGGGGGCGAGGGGAAAAAACTCAAAACTTCGCCTATACATCGTGTCTTGTCCCAAAGGTTTTTGTATGGAGGTTTTTGGGTTTGTGGACGTTTTTTTGGGGTGTGGGGACTGCGTCACGCTCTCCGCTACCGCTCCGAGCGTGATTTTTAATAAACAATAAGAATTATTTTAATAATTTTAACCAACCATTTCGAAAAAAAAAATTGTGACATCCTAATTGTAATATATATTTATAAAATAAAATAAAATGCAATGTTTTATGTTTAGTGAAATCTCAAGGCTATGAAAGATTTTCTTTGTTTTGCTGAACTTGATGCTATTGAACTCCTTACATCACTTCTTTGGATGGAAATCCATTGGATTACAGTGTGAAAACCCGGCTATAGAAATCGTTGCCATTTCGATATTGACCAATGAATTCTCCTACAATAGCAAAAAATACACAGTTTCATTCAAATAAGAAATTTAATTTAAGAGTTTCATTTTGAACGCTAAAGTATTTATAAGTCTTTCAAAGAAATCTCAGATTAAATATTAAAATTCGAAAAACGAAAGAACTTTTACAATTGAATGAAAACTGGTAACCAAATAATTAGCATTGGAGTCACGCCAAACCGGATATTTTTGACCTACATTCAGATTGTACCACGATTCCTTGGATCCTTAATTCACCATCGGCAAAAATAATACTTTCAACTTCCTCTCGAAGCAATTGCCTACACTCATATGGTAGGCAACACTACAAACATTATGAATAACCTTCGAAACATTAAATCTGCATCTCGGGAAGACATAATATTAACAGTGATGCAAATCTCTCTTAAGTATTTGTATAACGATGGGTCCAAACAGTAAAATTAGGTTTATGGTTTGGAATACCCAAGGCATTTCTAAGAAAAAATATGAATTTTTTGATTTTTTGAATGTGAACTCAATAGATGTTAGTTTAGTCTCGGAAACTCAGCTATCAAATAATATCTCTAGCTCAAATCCTAATTATATCGCATACCGTCTTGATAGAGTTGATGGACAGCGGGATGGGGGTGTTGCAATTTTTGTTAAACGTAATGTAAAACACAAACTTCTTCCGTGTCCCAAAACGGAAGTTATTGAAGCAATTGGTATTGAGGTCTTTTCGAATGGGAAAAGGTTCGATGTGTTCTCTATTTATCATCCAGGCTCGAAAAATAAGGCGGCAGCTCGGCTATTCATAAAAGATCTGGAAATTATGAAAAGGAATTCAAATGTGCTGATTGGGGGAGATTTTAATGCGAGGAATACAGCGTGGAATTGTCTGAAAAATAACGCGGCAGGTATAGCATTGCACCGTTGGATTGAAGAAGACGACATCCTTCTTCACCATACAGATGTTCCGACGCATTTTCCTCACAACGGTAGTAGTCCTTCGACTATCGACTTAGTCCTGACAAGGGGAACTGTAGTACCATCAGATTTAGCCTCAGGTGATTCGCTTTCGTCTGATCATGACTCGGTAGTTTTTCATCTAAATGAAACGGCTGAGCGTGTAGCAAGCACTACAATGTTAATGAAAAACTTTGCCCAAGCTGATTGGGAAGATTATCGTAACCACATCGGTTCGAGAATCCCCAGCACAATTGAACTTGAGCAAGTGACAGTTACAGAAGAAGTGATTGACGAGTCGGTGGCTAAATTGGTAGAAATAATTCTAGAAGCGGATGGGATGTATATTCCCCGAAAACAGAGGCGCACAAGTTCGCTTATTATTGAAGACGAAATTAGATCACTCATTGCTATCCGTAGGGCAAAAAAGCGCAAGTATAAGCGAACGGGGGAGCCGAAGGTGAAACACGAAATTGCGGCAATTACGGAAATGATAGAGTTCAAAACGAAAAAACAAATCAACCAGAGATTCGATAACAGAATTATGGACATGGACCGCGACCCAGGTCCCTGTCGAAAAAAGATCTGGAGAATGGCCCGTTTACTGAAAGATCATCCGAATCGCATCCCGGCAATCATTGTGGGTAGCGATCGGATCATTACGGACCAGGAAAAGTGTGTAGTCTTTGGAGAACATTTTCAAAAGATACACAACGAAACTGACACGAAGATAGGTCGGGATTTTACGTCGAAAGAAGTTAAGGGATCATTATCAGAGATAGAGGGGAAGAGTATTCAACCTGAATCTATCCCAGTTATATCCACGCTCAGGGTGTTGATGATAATTTCATCTCTGAAGAACTGTTAGGCTCCAGGTTTGGATCTCATTGATAATCAAAACCTGAAGCAACTCCCGCTAAGTGCCGTTGAAATGTTATGCACCATTTTTACCGCATGTTTAAGGGTCGGCTATTTTCCTAAAAAATGGACAATTAGCAAAATCTGTTGCCTCTGTAAACCGGCAAAGTTACCAACTCGACTGGAAAGCTATCGTCCCCTTAGTCTACTCTCAAATATTTCTAAGATTTTTGAAAGAGTGATTCTGGAGGACATGAATGGTTTCATGACGCGTAATCAGGTTATAAAGTCCTTCCAATATGGATTCAGACCCGGCAAATCTTGCACGCACCAGCTCTACCGTATAACGCGCCCCTTTAATTCAATTTGGCGGCAAGGAGATCTGTTGGAATGCTTGCAATCGATTTGAAGGCAGCATTTGATTCGGTGTGGCACGCCGGTATTCTCCATAAGATGAGTTCACTAAACTTTCCTACTTACTTGGTAAAAATCATCAAATCTTTCCTCGAAGACAGAGCTTTGAGGGTAGCTGTCGGGAAATCAATTTCACCTGAGTATCGGATTAGAGCTGGAACTCCACAAGGATCAGTCTTGTCCCCGCAATTGTTCAATCTTTTCTTAAGTGACATCCCAGCCGTTACCAAGACACTCATGGCTCAGTTTGCAGATGACACGGCGTTATTAGCTACATCGCATAGCACTAGATGTGTTGTAAATAGGCTCCAAGCTGCCTCTAACCAACTGTGTCGTTAACTCAAAAAATGCAGGATACGGATTAATGGTCAAAAATCAGAGGCCATACTGTTTACGCGGAAGAGAACTGCCCGGCACCTACCGCAAAAAAGGCTTTAAGTTGATGGCATGAATGTCGAATGGGGATCATCAATTAAATACTTGGGGATGATGCTCGAGCCAAAATTGAAGTATAGGGCTCATATTGATTTCCTAATGACTAAATCAAATAGGCTGGTGAGACCCATGTACCCTTTAATTAACCGGCGATCGCGACTCTCGGTAAAGAACAAACTCTTGATTTATAAATCGATTTTCAGACCCACTTTTACATATGCTGCTCCAGTCTGGTCACAGTGCGCTTACACGCACAAGAAGAGACTTCAAACCTTTCAAAATAAACTGTTGAAAATGATCCTCGATAAACCATGGCGCACCCCCACCTCCGTTGTTCACGACGATTCAAATGTAGAGCTTGTTTCGGAATTTTTGGGCAAGCTATGCGCGAGTTTTGCGGGCAATTGTCACAACAATTTGATAGATTGTTGATAGATGAGTTTCCTATTACTTTTTAGCTTTAATTTTAGTATTAGTTAGTTTTAATCGAGAGGTTTTTCTGGCATTTTCTCCTCGACCTATATATTTTTGTATTATGTGACTTCGGAATTAACTGTTGAGGCTACTTCTAGTACATCTAAGTTGAAGAGCCATGAGCTAAAACCCTTAACTCGTTGTAATTTATTGTAACTTTAAACTCCCTAGAATTGAAAAAAAGCCGTTATTGATTGATTGATTGGTAGGCAACACGTTTTTCGATCACTCGATAAAAATAAGAATACGCAACGCACTATGTTACAGAACAAGTATTAAAAGACGGCAGCAAGTCAAAGTAGAAAACTGTTTAGAAAGCAGCTACTACAGGGATTGAATCTGTTAGTTCACTTCCTTCATGCATATCACTTAACAGCTTAGAAACTGTAACGTAATTTGTAAGCATATTTTCCCTGCCTTTTTTGAAGACGCGTGGTTTTTAAATTTTCATAAAATCACCCAACATTTTTCTACAATCATAATTCAAGCATTCCTAAATCGATTTAATATACTTGAATTACAACTTAAATACTAGGGATATGTATGAAATATATTCTTATTCTTGATCACGACAACAGGAGTGAGATAACTTACTTAAATGATAATTTAAGTTACTAATGCAAGATTTTTTTTTGACTATTAGAAATAATCTTGTACTTAAATTAGGAATAAATTACTCAGTAAAATCACTCCTATTTTGTTGCCTTTTTCAATTCTAAATTTCATATTAATGTTAAATTTTTGCAAATCGAAAATTTACTCGTTTTAAAATGTCCAATAAAGTCGTAAGATGTACGAAAAAAAAAATTATCCTAGCAACACGCTAACTACAAAAAATGATGTTACTTCTATGTTACTTGAGCATAGAAAGAGACACGTTCCATAGCGTAACTAAAGATATTCTGCGAATTTGGAAAATATCTCGTATTCCAACAGTTTCTAAAAGTCGTGTGAAGCAATGTGTCAAGAGACTACATAAAAGTTATCGGGACATTTCGCAACGCTACGACAAGGAGAACGACACTCGAAAATATCAAGAAAAACTTTCATCGTTCAAAAGTGATCTAAATAGCCTTTTCGACATCGCCGCATGTAAATGTGTTGAGCAATGCAATTGCTGCTCATCGAAGCAAGTCCCGAAACCACTTCGCTTGTTTCTAAAATATCAGCGTTCTATCAGAATATTGTATTTGGACGACTTTTGTGACATTGTGCTGAACAATCCCTTACCAGAATCCAGAACTAACATCGCATCTACATCCACACATCACATAGAAAACGATTCTGATGTTGATTACCCTGATGACGAAGCCGCTGATCCCAACTTCAAAATTAAAGAAAGAAAAACTAATCTGAACAAGAAATGTCGAGGCGTTGCCCAGTATAACACAAAGAATATAAGTCCGGTGGCAATTGCATGTGATCGATACGGGGTATCTGATACTGTGGGAGCAGCAATAAGTACAGCTGCTTTGCAGTCGGCTGGATTGGTCAACAAAGACAATTTTCAATTCGTAATAGACAAAAATAAATTGAAGCGTTCGAGAGAAAAAGTTGGAAAGCGCCTATATTCGGAGAGGGACGACAGCATTGTGGCTTATATACCAATTGCACTTAAATGAATTGCCCAGGGGCGGATAAAGGTTTCCAGCGCCACTGGCAAAAGGAATTTAGCTCCAATTTTCTTTAACTTTTGGAATCATTGTATGGGACAGTGCCACCACAAGTTTTAAAGACCAAAAACATTTTTTGTGTATCACATCGTTAAAGCTAACCGATTTCGCAACAAGCTATCTATAAAGAAGAAAGGACATTTTGAAACTTACCATTATGTTTCGCTCCGCAGGCAAAATTTTTATTGATTCGAAGTGCACATCTGTTTTTCTATGAAGGCAGACAGTTCCTGACCATCGTTCGAACTTAAATTTTAGCAGATGTGGCCGATAAGCAGTCAACATCGCTAGTCAAAGCAAATTTTCATTGATATTTGATCGAAGAGAAAATTTCATTGATGAAAATACTGAAATTAGATTGGTATTGAGCAAAATTGTTGCGCCGCAGGCGAAACTTTTGAGACTTGAAAATTCTCATGACGTAGAAATTTACATTTTACTTTGAAACGTGCACGACAGTTAATTTTGTAATTTGGCGCTGTATATTTAACTTCAGATTTTTCCCTCAAAACAAATTTTTCCAGCACCACGAATTTTCCAGCGCCTTTGCTCGGTACCGAATTGCACATGGGTTAATCCGCTACTGGAGTTGCCATTCAAGGCTTTATTCACTGCGTTCGATGGACCGACGAAAGGCCCAACTGCTTTCAGTGGTCCAATTGGAGAAACGTTGCTGTCTCAAAAATATCCCGGTAATACTTCAAATTCACGTTGGCTAACAATTGCTAATCATTTGTTACGTACTTACGTTGGAACGCAGCGGCCATCGAGTGAATTAAAAATTCTTGTTACGTACATACAAAAAGTCTACGCGCCTATATAGTTCAGTGTTAAAAAAATTGGACATGTGTCGATGGTGCGTCGAATCTTTATAAACTGGTGAAGGAATCTCGCTATCTGAATAGAAAAAATTGTCAGATAATTGACGATAGCATCCAGCGTAACGGGTTCTTTGCTCATCACGAGAATGTTTTAATTGCGATCATAAGAGACCGAATTAGAAAAGTACGGACTCTCGCCTACAAACGCATTTTGGAAGCACGGACGATGCGCAATAGCAAACCATCAGTAGGCTTCAATGTCCGACAGTTTGAGGTTTGAAGTTTTCTCTCCAGGAGTTGCAAGATATTGTAGAAAATGGGGAAAATTCGTCTTTGTGGGAAGCTGATCAATTTTTCATCCCATGTCACACCCAGGCCGTTGAACGTAGCATGAAAATGGTAACCGAATGTTCAAGTCAAGTTACTAGCAAAAGACGAGACGGAATGATTCGATCAAAAGTCAAGTCTAGGAGCATCATGCCGAAATTTTCGTGGAAATTCCAGTACAAACTACAGTAAATTTGATGATTCAAAATGTAATTTTTATAACGAATTTTGACATAACAGTTTACGAGCTCTAGTTTTCATTTTCAGCGAACAATTTTATCCAACAAATTTTCTGAATGAAGTTGTGGCAATGGGAGCCTCCAGAATGAGTCCAACTATCTTTCCACTTTTCATTATAATTTAATCATTCAAAACAATAAATTATTCACTATTGGGCACATGAGATCGTTTTGTTTATTCCAAACAGTGATCGGATGCCTCGGGGTTAGTCCACCTAAAGCGTAACTTTCCAATTGTTGATTCAAGCAATATTAAAATATTCGAATCGAATCAGAAAATTTTTATGTTTGTTTCCAAAAGTCAACTAGTCAACAACTAGTCATCAGACTAAACGTCAGTTGTTACATAATTGCTACAAGCGACATCTGTTTTTAAGAAAAAACTTGCTCAATTTTTAAAATTAGCACGGAGATTTGGCACCGATTTCAATGCTCAATGCACAATGAGCAAAATTTATTTCAAGTTGATAACGTAAACGAAAATTGTAACTTAAAACTGAAATCTTCGTGAAATTGGCCAATGAATCATATCTGACTACTCCTCTCGAGGGGTGACGCACTTCTGCGGTTTATGGAATAAATGGAATAAATGGGAATAAATATTGGAATAAATGGAATAAATGATAATTTTTTCAAATTCGTCAAAACCTCAAATAGACTTGATTTTGATGGCAACGCACACAACAAACCATACTAATGTGTCAAAAAGTGAAAAAACCCACTTTTGAAAACTTAAAAGAATTTTTGTTGAAAAATCGAATAAATAAATTTATTCCAAAAAAAAAATTTAATCTCAAGATGGTTTAAATGCTTTATAATTTGTGCAAACCTTTTTCTGAACTAATTTGTCTAACTTGGGATGTGTTTGGTTGAGATATTTCGCAAAAACAACAAAAAAATTTTGGGAATAAATGGAATAAAAGAATAAATGGAATAAATGAAGTGCGTCACCCCTCGCCTAGGAATTTTAAAAAAGTCTGACAGCTCGATTTCTTTGCCAAAAAATTTAGGTTTTTTGAAGCTGATTTTTTTCTTACGGGTGAATAGGACTAATTTTGTTTTATCCGGATTCGCTGTTTGTTCATTAGTTATGCACCAAGATTGAATTAAATTTAATGCTGATTGCATTAAACTTGAGAGGGTCGATACACAAATTCCCACCAAAAGTACAGTGAGGTCATCTGCAAAGCTTTGAGAGTAGAATCCGATAGAATCAGCAACAAAAAACATATGCAGGGGACCCGTACGTATCAGAATAGATGTGACAAACAGAATAGATGTTGCAAAAAGTTTCGAACGTATCAAAGTAAATGTTGCCTTAACTCTTAAGAGATTTGCTCAAGTTATGTACAAAAGACCAAAAAACGCTTAAACGGCTCTAGTTCATTAGCCCTTAGGCCGACAGTGCCCAGATTCAATCCCATAAAGGATTTGGTCAAAAAATACGAATTCGTCCAAGTTCACCATGCGAACCTCGTATGTATCATTTCATTGCACATCTCAATAAACATTAATCTAAATTTTTAAGATTTATAACGTTTTTGAGATAATATTCATTAAATTCCGCAAATTTGCCATTTGAAAATTTTCAAAAACAAATTTAAAAACAAATTTGTTACATTTTCGGGGCAAATGTGAGCACATTCATTTCAAACTCGTTTTTCAAATTCGAAACGATTTTGAATACATTTGGTCGGAAGAGAGAGCACATTCGGAGAACGAATTTGACTGAATTTTTTTCGACTTTAACAAAGGAGGCCAAAACACAAAAAATATTCCAAAATAAAGTAAGAGCATGGAAAATTGTCGTTCAAATAAATAAGCTCAGTATAAATATTTGATTAAATTCGATTTTTTCTGAATAGTGAATGCAAATGAACGATCGCTAAAGTGAGTAATTTATCTTATCTATTTAGGTTTGCGAACCCAGCGGTGTGAATAGGTGGTTCGAAAATGATGAGCGTAATTTTCAATGAAATTTTTTTATTATGAACGTGTTTTTTGCTAAGTGTAAATTTCCTCTTTTTCCGATTAATCTCATTTTAAACATGTTGTGGAGGATGTTGGGGGGATCATTTTCGCCCATGGAAGTAGTAGCCGCCGCGCTTCGGTTTGGCGGTGGCCGTGGCTAAAAAAAAACTTTTGATATGTTGTAAAGGAAGTTGAGGGGATCATTTTCGCCCATGGAAGTAGTAGCCGCCGCGCTTCGGTTTGGCGGTGGCCGTGGCTAAAAAAAAACTTTTGATATGTTGTAGAGGAAGTTGAGGGGATCATTATCGCCCATGGAAGTAGTAGTCGCTGCGCTTCGGTTTGGCGGCGGCGGCGGCTCAAACAAAAACTTTTGATATGTTGTAGAGAAAGTTGAGGGAATCATTTCCGCCCATGGAAGTAGTAGTCGCCGCGCGTCGGTTTAGCGGCGGCGGCGGCCCAAAAAATACTTTTGGTATGTTGTAGAGGAAGTTGGGGGGATCATTTTCTCCCATGGAAGTAGTAGCCGCCGCGCTTCGGTTCGACGGCGGCGGCTCAAAAAAATAGAATTTTTTTCGCCGAAATTCGTTTCCTATTTTCTTCCAAAACTACTGATATCTCAACAAAAACCCTTTTTAAAAGGGAAACGTGACGCAAGTCCTCGTTTCTTCTTCCAAAACAACTGATATCAATTGGGGTGACGCTTAAAGCTTTGAAACGCAAAAAATTCTTTTGGAATGTTTACATGTTTGAATAAAAAAATGCGTCACAAATGTCGGATTCTCCAGTGTTATACTTTTTCTGTTCTTTCAGCTTTCACAACGCAAAAATTTGACTTTATGGGATGTATGGCGTATTTTTGTACAGGAAATCAAATTTTTGCGTATGAAAGCTGAAAGTCGAAAAATAGAAATTATTTCAGGTTAGGATAAATTCGGAACAATTTTTTTGTATCGCTGAATTGTGAAAAAGTAGAGGGCCTGGTGATTTAAGCATTTTTGAGCTTTTTGATCTTTTAGTACTAAAAATAATTTTGATATCTACAGACGATGTACCTTAAAAGTGAAAGAACTATTGGAAAGGACAAATTGAGGATAATTTGGTATATTGGTATAGCTGAATTGTAAAGAATCGGAGGGCTTGGTAGTTTAAGCATTTTTGAGCTTTTGAGTTTTAGTACAAAATATCAATTTGATAGACCCACGCGGGCGCACAAGACTCGCGAACAGGCAACCTCGATAAGAAGTTGAATAACTTATCGAGGAATGCCAAACAAGCGAAATGCACATATGGAACACAATCCGATTGCGCAATGTATAGTGACGAGTATATGCAGTCGAATATTAATAACATGCAAATACTTAGTCATGATATTGTGAAACTGATATCCAATGTTTTGGATAACACGTGCTATTTCGCGGTGTTATGAGAGTAGGTCATGAAATGACTTCCTCATAACACATGTTTAGTGTGTCGCACGGGTATGGTGGGGCACAGGCTAACGCTTGTGGCCCCGGTATCGAAGTGGTGTTAAGAGAGTCAGTCGAAGAACGGTTATCAGACAAGTCGGAAAAGGTAAGGTGTTCGATCAGCTAGAGATTATTTTTATAGAGTCAAAATCGGTCTGCAGTCGCGCGTGCACACTCAGTACAGGGAGGCTTGGCATAATAATTGAATGAATTGAGTACACCGTATAGTGAATGAAATAAGAATAAAGTGTAAACGTATCCAAAATAAGAATAAAGTGTAAACGTATCCAAAATAAGAATAAAGTGTAAACGTATCCAAATAAGAATAAATTCGATTTATGTAAAGTGTGAACGTATCCAAACAAGAATAAATTTTCGTTGTCAAAGTTGCTATTGTATATAAAACCATAAGTGGTCGCAGCAGGGCATAACACCGCCCCAACGAGTATCAAGTTGCGACATACACACCAGTGGCGGTTGCCTGGGGCTACGACAATGTTTTTAGGAGTTCGGACGCAAAGGACAATTGTTTTCGGTAATGAAAATAAAAATCCGAGTCTGACCCCTACGATTTGTCCCAGCACCCATGAGAAAAACTAAAACTAATATTATATAATTTGCGACCATTTGAACAAAGAGTACTCTCCATCGATGTGGAGTAAACGATATCTGAACGTAATGGATGTCGTTAGCATTCAAGTAGATTATGTTACTTTGGTTTTAGAAATTAAAATGAAAACATTTAAACATTGAAATTTGTCATTCTTCAGAAAGTAAGAGAGTTCGGCGATTGTTTCAGTATGAGACTATTTCCTACGGTGACAACTTTAATGAGACATACGACATTTATGGAATAGGATTGCCATTAGGTTCACCACGAAATTATTCGAATATTTCTTTAAATAAATTTAATTTTTGTTTGACTCAATAGATTCACCGATATTCGTTTATATTCATGGGGGCTATTGGCAAATGCTGAACAAAAACGTGAGTGCTTATTCCGTTGAACCGCTTGTTTCCTCTGTCATCAAGGTCATTGTTTTAGGATATGACCTTCGTCCAATTGTAACATTGACTGAATTGGTCGAGCAAGTCACGAAATTTGGGAAACATATCCTTGCTAAGCCGGACTACGCCAAATCCAAGTGAGTTTCCGAGATGGCAATAACTTGCCGTCGTCGTTAGCCCTTCTATTCGTAATATAATGCATTGGAGTTAACGAATTTTCGATTATCACAGAAGAATTATTTTTGCTGGTATTGCTGGTTTTTGCTGATACTTTGCATGATTGACAAATTATTGAATAACAAGCCTGCCCACCTTGGGATCGATTTAATTCATTTGATATCTGGCGTATATTATGACCTAAACGATTTGCAGTATAAGAACAACAACGAAAATAACATCTAATAATATCGATAAACAGCGATAATGCCGATCAACTTTCTCCGCTAAAATTCGATTTCATCGAAATGCAAAAACACCAAATCGACATCAACATTTATGTTGGCCAGTATGAAAGCGGAACTATTTATTGGCACTAGTTAAAAATTAATTTTTGTCAAGTTTTTTTTGGCAAGTTATTTTGCTATTTTGTCAAGTTGGACATTTTCCTTTTACAAAATGTATTTTTATCAATTATTCCTTAGTAACCCGCTTTACCCGCTTTAAAGAGTATACCAAAACATATTTTCCTTGTACGTAGTGTTTTTGTCGTGGCGTAGTAAAAATGTCGTAACTTGACAAAAAAGTATTTTGATTTTTTAACTTGACAAATAAGAATTTTTAACTTGACATTAGTACCCGTATGAAAGTCCGACGTTCATTAGACAAAGTTTGGAATTATATTTACGGCTATCCACTGAATTCGTTGTCAATTTTCGGTTGCTTTCGGATTACGATCACTTTGAAATTGTGGAACATTTGAGTCGAGGCTCTTATGAAATCACCAAACGAATAATTGACAGTACCGGAAACTCTGCAAACACAATAATTTATTTAATTTAATTTATTTATTTATTTCGTCAAATAATCCTGACTACATACATTTTAAAGCGAAAAAAAAACTGCTTGCTCACAATGGCGCAGCCAGTAAAAAATCGATCTTTTCAAAAACAAATGTGGTACAATAAATAGAATTTAACAATTAAACAAAACATTTTTTTAAGATGTGTTTAAATATTTAAAAACTTGTTGAATGCACTGTATATATATGACGACATCGCTGTTCCAATTAAAATCCATCTACGTCTCTTGGGTGGGAGCGGTCTTTCATGGTTCCACCTGAAAGTGAAGGTTAGTTTTCTGTGACGTGTTACGATCACATCGACTGCGTGAGCAGAGACTAATCAGGCTTTGATTAGGTTACAAACCAATTTGCATTGGTCGAGTGAGAACCAATTTTCATTGGAACAGTTAAACCATTTGGAAATGAGCTTTCGCTTTCAAGTTTGTCAGTTTATGAAATTCTGGTCTTACCATTAAGTTTGTACGCAATTTTCAACTTCCTGATAGTCATCTTGAACGATACACGTGGTATGTTTGGAAACCACAGTAGTGAAAAGCGGTTAAATGCCATGCACATGCTCATAAAGACCATATTTTGTCCTGTGTTCGTCGACAACGAGAAAGTCATCGGCTCTAGTGGGTCTAGAATTACGAATGACCTTGCTTTTAATTTTAGGTGCGTCGATATTGCCATTCATCAGATCGGATACAAAAAGTGCGCAGGCATTAATTCTGCGTCGGGCGAGTGTTTCAATGTTGATCGAATCGCATCTCTCAATATATGGCGGGAGCTTGTAGTTTTCGTCCCTTTTCACCGTCCGCCTCAGTGCGTACATCAAAAATTTTTTCTGAATAGATTCAATTCTGTCAACAAATGTGTCCTGATAAGGATGTCAAACAACTGAAACATATTCTAAGTAAGAACGGACATAGGCAAAGTATATACTTTTTAAAGTTTTAATATTTTTAAATTCCTTACAAGATTACATGACGAAGCCAAGCATTGAGTAAGCTTTTGCAATTATATATTCAATGTGTTTACTGAATGTAAATTTTTGGTCCAAGAGAACTCCCAAATCTTTAATTACCTTAACACGAGTCAACACAACATCATCGATATTGTAACCGAACTCAATTTTGGATCTCTTTCGGGTGAAGGAGATAACCTTACACTTATCGACGTTCAAATAAAGTTGGTTGATTTTGCACCACTGTAGAAACCTGTTCAAGTCACGTTGGAGAGCACTTGCGTCAAGAACATTTTTGATTCTAGCGAAAATTTTCAAGTCGTCAGCATACATTAAGTAAACTGAAGAAGAGAAGACTTTAGTAGCATCGTCCATGAATAATAAGAACAAGAGGGGGCCCAGATGGCTACCTTGAGGAACACCAGAGGTTACGTTGAACATTCGAGAGGAGCAATTTCCTAATTTGACGAATTGTGAACGCCATTAAGATAAGATGCAATCCATGCTAACAGGTTTGAATGAACACCCATTTGGTTCAATTTGCGCAAAAGAATCGAATGCTTTACTCTATCAAATGCTTTTGGAAATGACGTATATAATTGATGTCTAGATTCCATAACTTTGGTAGCATAGCTAACAAACTCAGCTAAATTTGTTGCTGTAGATCTGCGCTTCATAAAGCCATGTTGTGACTTTGAAATTATTCGATTGAACTTTGTGGATAAAATAGAGGTGACGATGGCTTCAAATAGTTTTCCTATTGTTGGTAGAATGGCTACGCCTCTGTAGTTTTCGACATTACTTCTAGAACCACTTTTAAAAATTGGGGTAATATAAGAAGTCTTCCATCTTGTTGGAAATTTTCCAGTTTCGAGGGATGAGTTGAAAATGCGAAGTAGCGGAGATGACAGACTCTCAGCACAGGCTTTTAATAAAATCGGAGAGATTTTATCAGGACCTTCACCCTTACTCGTGTCTATACTACTCAAATGGTTCAAAACGTCTTGGATCTCAAAAGAAATTGATCCAATGTCAATGCGCTTTTCTATGGGGTTCATTTTTGCCGATAAGTTAGAATTAGTATCATTGTCAGCTACATAAACGCTTTCGAAGAACTCAGCAAATAGATCACACGTTTCGTTAGGATTACCAGCTTTCTTATTACCTCTAGACATAATTGAAGGGTAGCCTGTAGTCTTTTTTCGCGACTTCACGTAATACCAAAATTTTGAAGGATCAGAAGTTAACATTTCTTCGGTGTTAGTCAAATATTTGTGAAAGGCTTGGTCACGCAAGGAGTGAAATTCTTTACTAATGGACAAAAAATTCATTTTTAGTTTCAGTTTTTCGTCTGGGTTTGTTTCATTTTTAAATCGCTTGTGAGCTTTGCTTGTTCTATTTTTTAGATTGCGCAAACGCTGATTATACCAGGGTGGATCGTTAATAACCATTTTCTTTTTGAGCGGAATAAATTTCGCTAATCCATCTAACAAAACATCGTAAAATACGTTGACTATGTCACCAACGTCAGAAACGTTTGACATCAGTTGATTCCAGTCAATAGAATGAAAATGGTTATTAAGGCCAGTATAGTCGCCTTTTTTGAAGTTAAATTCACTTTGTGATTCCTCACTTCCAATATTTTCGATACTTTCAACTAAGTCTGCTGAAATAACTATTTCGATGGGATAGTGATAAAAATCAATTCGACTCATAGGAACATCAGATTTAATGACTTTGACGTTATTAGGATTACTGTAAAACACGAGGTCCAAAATCTTTCCTTAATAGTTGTGAACGCTGTTAACTTGATGAAGGTTACCACTCATCATGAGATAGATGATATCGGCTTTCGTTCCTTCACCAACTTTAGTAGGGAGCATCACATTGCTTTCACATGATTCGCCTTGATCACTGATCAAGTCGTCAATGTTGTCATTAAAATGGTCAGGAATCCAATCAACATGGGTTAGGTTAAAATCTCCTAAAACACACATTTCATCATTAACATCCAGGTCTATAAATCTCAGTGTCTTTTCTAATGCATCGTTATATTCGGTGTATACTTTGACAGAGGAACCAGAAGGAATGTAGAGGCAACAAACAAAAAGCGAATGATTTTGAAGCTGGACTTTAACTAAGACTATTTCGTCGTTGTCGGTCCCAGGCACTAGAACACATTCGCTAGGTAAAGATGATCCGACAGCGATCAGAACACCTCCATATCTCTGATGGACGCTCTTTAATACAGACCGATCAGTTCTGTAAACTGAAAACTGCTTAAGATTGAACAATTCACTGTCATAGAAGGACGAATTGAGCGATGTTTCAGACAGTGCTATAACATCGTAGTCACATGTCAAAGAGTTATTCGAAAAATCATCAGTTTTAGTTCTTAATCCGCGAACATTTTGATAGTACAACCTGACATTACTTTTTAAAACGGAGGGATCAGACTTAATGGGATTAACAGAATCAAAATAAGTCTTAGCCGAAATTATTGGCTGCGAATGAGTTATGATGTCAGCGTTAATGCCTCACCCTGATCTTTAGAATTGAAAAAATCTGAAATAAGCGGCTAAAACATAGCCTTGCATGCTATGTTGCGGTTGTTTCTTTTACGACTGGAGTTCTCTCCGAAACTGGCGTTGCAAGAGAATCGGAGTCGCTGGAGATGTTGTAGGCGGTAAAAAACTCCAGGGACCTCCTCTTATTTTCTTGAAATTCTCCAATTTGGACATGAGAGGGCCAAAATGAAGGATCGATGAGCTTGTCGAAGAGTTCAACTGTGCAACTTAGCCGGAAAGAAATAAACGTAAGTTCGTCCAGCTTTTTATCTTTTTTCACTAAAAGTCTGAAACTGAAATCCTTGTTATCAAGTTCAGGCATTCTCGTTTTCATATACGAGGAAACCGATTCCGCAGTTACATCTGGCTTAAGACGAGAAACGTAAATAAATTTTTTAAGTCTATTCATTGGTTGACGAGGTATAACCGGACTACCCAATCCATGGTTGGTGTCTAGATTGGTGCCGGGGTCAACTTGCGTTGGCGAATTAACGGATTGACGTCATACTTCTTTCCATTGGTTCGAACCCTTTTAGGCGTTATATCAACGTTCGATACGCGCTTACGTTTATTCGAACGCATAGAAACTGAAGGGAAGTTCACGTCAGTTGGTGCAACGTCCATACGGCAACTTGCAGCCACGGAAGAAAACAAAGGTTTCTTAGGCTGAACTTTTAGGCTTAACTCTTAGGCTTAACTACGGTGTCCTTCAATTCACTTAGAACCGACGCGTAAGTTTTAGTCTCTTCGCGGTGATCATGAATCGACGCCTTGATCTCATGGAGCAGGGACAAGATTTCTTTAGATTTGTCAATTCAAGAGTGTTGAGAGATATCTGAAGTTGGTCGAGCGAAGTCGAAAATAGGAGTTTGAGCTAGATTGTTTAAGGAGTTCTTATTAACTCTGACGCTTTTTGGCGTTAGCGGCGCCTTGGAAGTTGAAATTGGGGTCGAACTTGAGCTGGAAGTTTTAGGCATACTGACCTTGGAGGATTTTGAGGATGGTGATGGTGGTGTTCATCAAAAAGAACCTCAGTAGCAGTTCTGGTAATGCCAATGCACAAACGATGAATCAATGAGTTACATCCGCCACAATTTACAGTGGAGTCTGCCTTCACGTTCGAAGGTGGGCAATCGTCCCTACTACAAATGATTGTTGTAGGCACGATTCACTGTGTGCAAAATGCACAACAGTGGAAAAGATGTAGGAAAAAATATTATCTCTAAATTTGAAAAAAGTCACCTTAAGTGACCCGACTAAATTTGAAAAAAATATGAGTTTCGTCTATGAACCCGACTATGCGTATCGGCAACAATGAACGATACAATGTGATTACAATTTTAACGTTATCAAATAAAATTCATAAGCTCACCGCTAGAATATAAATTCTTTGTTGGGGAATGAACGAATGAGAATGTAAAACAATAAAAATTAACACTCTGAAATAGAAAAATTGTTCAAAAAAACACTTGCAAATTCGACAAAATCAAAACAATAATCGCGCCCGAATGAATGCGTTACTCAACAGTTACGCACACCGTTACGTGAGAAAATAAACTGCCAATAATAAACTGGATATTTCACAAAATCTAATCAATTATTTTACTCAACTCGAAAAATTTCCAATTAAACACAATTCCAGAGTTAATTACAAATATTTTCACAATTTAACTTTGGATAATAACACTTAAAAAAATGACAAATAGAGCAGGAAGCAAAGCATAGCTTCACTACTCAAAACTACTACTACTTAACTTAAACTTTTTCGGATTGCTAGCGCGCGGGGGTCAATTCTGTACTTTCCGAAGGCCTTTTTTACGCCATTTCTTCGGACGGGTTTTTCAATATTACCCTCTCGGCAATTTCCAATACAATTTAATGTGGACGTAATTTCATACTTTTAATAGTTAAGGCGTGTTCGAGTGTTTTCGTAACATCAACTCTTTTTGCCACATTCTATTCTGATACGTACGGGTCCCTTGCATATGTTTAATATTTATGTCGATCAATTAATTTATGTTTAATACATTCACTCAATTACTATAAGCAGGCTTAATGTGGTAACAGAGACCCTATCGAGTGATAGGCTGTTCCTTGAACTTTGAAATTTGGCCTAAAGCCCGATTCGAATTTCATTTATTCCTTAATTTTAGTAGAATATTTTATTAAATAAAAAATTGAAATTATCTAGACAGATCTAATGATTTCATTACTAAGACGTCGTACTAATGCTGCAGTATTTTTCATCCATGACATACTCACTGGCAAAATCAGTGATCAGTTCCTCCGTGACCATATTCAACTGTACGATGGATCACGGTGCCTAAGAAATCCCACGTTCATTCGTATAAATGGAACCAAAAACGACTATTCCCGTTTTTCACCCTTCTATTTTGCATGTGAATTATTTAATCTGGCTGCAAGGCATGTAAATCCATCATTACCATCTATGAATTTTCGTCAGAGTGTTCTCCGACTTGAAAACTCAGTTTTCAATGAATTTGGTAATCCTGACATTTAAGTTTATTTATGCAATGATTTTTTAAAAATTAAATAACTTTTTTCGATCGATTGTCTGAAACAGCTTCATTGAACCGACGGTTCTCATTCTAATCGTAACTGATTAGACTTATCAATTCATTACGACTTTGAGGTACAAAATTTCCAGTCTAGTCGATTGGTTACCTATAACCCTTTTTTTACAGATAAGACTGGTCGGAATTAATTCGAGAATAGTGATGGAAGCATGTCAACAAAATTTTGTAACAATGAAACTTTCGTTGTCGCTCTTGGCTGACTTAATGACACTGACGCTGCCATTATAATGGTTTAATAAGTTGACAACCAATATTTTGGATTTTTTTTTCTTCCTTTTGACGCATTTAATTTTTTTGTCTTTAAATGAGATTTTTAAATAATTAGACAAGGCATCACGCCAATTTTGTGAATTTTTTCGTTTTTATTTTTTTTTTCTATGTATAATCGTAATTATATTCTTTGTTTTTCGATATTTTTATTCATTTAATTTATTATTTCTTTTTAAGTTCTTTTTGTAAATGTTTTGGTTTTTTTTAACGAGAACTATGATTAATCATAGTCACTCTTTTTTACCATGTCGGCTTTTTAGTAGACAATAAAATTATTATCAATCAAAAAAGACATTTTTCCAATTTTCAATAATTTTGAATTTTTCCATGAAAAATTATCATGACTGCTAACAGTACATTAAGTATGTGCTTCCAAATTGGTTGTTTTGACTCGCAAGAAAGTTGCTCCATGAGCCGAAGGCGAACTGTAGTAAAGTGTAGTGAAGTGTAGCGACCTGTACTAAAGTGTAGCGAACTGTAGTAAAATGTAGTGCAGTTAACTATAGTGACCTGCAGCGAACTGTAGTAAAGTGTAGTGTAGTGAAGTGTAGCGAACTGTAGTGAAGAGAAGCAGTGAAATGTAGTGGAATGCGGTGAAATGCTGTTAAATGCGGTGAAATGTAGTGATTTTCATATTTAATAGACATGAAGTTAATGATACTAAACAGCAGTAATTTTTTTATCGAAAGTTTGTCTTCGCTCTTGACCGTACAAAATTCTGACTTTGGCTAAAAACACGTAACAAAAACGACGAGTAGAACCTTGAGTAGAACTATCGTAGATCATTTTATTAACATCTGCACAGGGTTGTGGATAGTTTTCAACAAAATATATGAACGTTTTTTTCCGGTACTTACTTTTAGTTTACTTTTTCGGCGCTACAGCCACTTGTGGGCCTTGGCTTGCTCGAGTATTCTGAACCAATGCTGCCTATTCCTTTCCGTGTTTTGCCAATTCCTTATTCCGAGCGTCCGAAGATCTTCTTCGATACCATCAATCCATCTAATTTTTGGGCGAAGTCACGTTCCAATTCAAAGTTACGTCGCCGTCGCTACCTCTCACCCTTGCGCATCGCTCGAAATATGGACTGTTCCTGATTTTTGGAACGAAAGCAACAAGCATGTGTGTGGTGAAAACGATTTTTGACACTAAATCTGGAACAGTCCGAGCTCTTAACATGGTGCGAAGTACCTTGCGCTCGAACGTTAGGAGCAGCTGTTTATCACTTTTCTTCGTCGTCCACGATTCGCACCCGTAGATCAATACTGGACGAATAAGCGTTTTTAAATATGGCACTTCGTTTTTTTTATATTAACTTTGAGCGTAAATGTTTAAATATACCAAAATAGCATTTGCTTTCCGTCATGATACGTCGGTGAATTTCAGGTTGTTGTCACCATCTGACCGTATCAGCGCTCCAAGATAAATGAACTCTTCCGCTATCTCGAGATTGAACTCACCAATGCGTATTTTGTCTTTCTGATGATTCGCTACCAGATTCGACACGGTCTTCATGTACTTGGTTTTAAATTCGTTTATCATTAAACCCATTCCCTCAGCTTGCATTTCATTTCATTTATTTCACCGCCAAAAAATTAGCTGAATACAATATTTACAAGTCAAAAATAAATTTTAAGTCAAAAAGTACTAATTTCAAATGTATCACAGATAATTATTGTCAGACACTACCTCCTTCAACTTCCTGCTTTAAAATCTTTTTAGCTTCTATTTTAAATTTAGTTCTACTCATGGAAAATATTTGCACATATTCATTGATAAGTCTTATAATCTTTGCCAACGGCTGATAGTAGGTATAGTCATTTACACTTCGAATTTCCACCAGTAATTGCATTTCCCTAATTGGGTTTTCCTAATTTCTTCGAATGAACCTCTGCTCAATATTGACATCGTGAATGCGTTCATTGAACAAATCGAACGCCATCGTTAAATTTGCCTGTTTCCTTTGCATTGCTAGACTATCTAGACCCAATTTGAGGCATCTCGCTTCATAAGGTGGGAGCGTGAACGGTGCTATAAGGTTAGTATTACCATGCGCATACATCACAAATTGCTTTTGGACAGATTCAATGTCATCGCTATACGTAGTTTGGTGTGGATCCCATATAACAGACCCAAATTCTAATCTCGATCGAACATATGACGTATACAACACCTTCAACGTTCTCACGTTAAATTGCCCTTTTGAAATCATTTTTATATATCCCAATGATTGTCTCGCCTTCACAGTGCTCCGCTCTATATGGTCGTTGAATGTAAATCGTGAATTTATCGGAATGTCAAGATCTCGGACTTCATGCTTCCGTTCAATTACATGTTCGCCAATCCGGTATTTTGTGTGATACGGGTCATACCGTTTCGATATTGTCAGAATCTCACTTTTTTTCAAATTGAATGGCAGCCTATTTTTCTCACTCCATTGTTGCAACGCGGTGATGTCATTCTGTAGGCATTTTGAGTCAGCCACCGATCTCACGATTATCGCTAACTTTATGTCATCGGCGAACAACAAGACTAGCGAATTCACCACGCATTTGACGATATTGTCAATGCTGATAATAAACAAAATTGGTCCCAATATACTCCCTGCCGGTACACCTGACGTTGACTCATAAATCCTGGATGCATAGTCACCGATTTTGACGAAAAACTTTCTACCATCTACGAATTCAAATAACCATTTTGCTGTTGTTCTACCTATTTTAAACAATTTCATTGCCAATATCAACGTCTGATGCCAAAGCTTATCGAATGCGTTTTGAAAGTCTCCATAATAGACATCAAGCTGACGTCCCTCTGCCATTGCCTCATGTGCTAAGATGGACAGATTCATCAAAGTTGCGATAGGCCGCCTCGGACGAAAGCCATGTTGGGCGTTCGATAACTGCGGCTCTATACGGTCCATTAATTTCAGTTTCATGGCACTTTCATAAACTCGCATAATGACCGTGCTAATAGCGGTTATACGACAGTTTCTTATGTCCGTCTTCTTCCCCTTTTTTTGTAGACTGGAACGACTCTGGATAATTTTAATTGCGATTTTTCCCAATTCCATTGATTTTTCATGCAATATCCATAACGGCCATACAAAGGCACCAGCACAATTCTTGATAACGATTTCTGTCATACACTTCGTTAAAAACTAGGTGGTCCTTATCTTTTACGTATAAGCTCTCAAAGAAATCAGCGAACAATTCGACTACACCTTGAGGACTATCGCATTTTCTTTCGTCATATTGCATTTCACGAGGATACATTGACGTTTTCTTCTTCGATTTAGCGTAAGTCCAGAACTCTGATGGATCATCTATAATTTTGTCTTGAATTCGATCGATGTATTCTTTGTGCAGCTTTTCGTCTAACTCGTTAAAATTCTTTAAGGAATTGTCATATTCGTCCGTCATCTGATTCTGTGGTTTTCTCTTATACATTTTATCCCGTTTGTTTTTTAATTTTTGCCATTCACGAGTCCACCGCTTCGGTCTGTTGTTATGTCGTTGAACTCGAATAACCGGAATATTGTCGTTGACTACACGGTGTATAAGCTCATAAAAATGTTCGAATGACGAATCCACATCCATCTGATCGAAGATTTCGGCGAAATTTATGGTCTCAAGCTGCTGAGAAATACGCTCATAATTACAGTCTTTGAAGGAGAAAACTTCCACAGTTTCATTTAATGACGATGATGTTTCTCCAATATGATATTCAAACGAAACTTTCAACGATAGATGAAATATGTCGACCTCTGTGACCTTGGTTATTGCAACCGGTGCCTTTCACATTTGTATGTCCTCTGTGCCATTGACAAATACCAGATCCAATACGTTTGACGCTACATTTTTTGCATTTGACAATTGATACATAGGTAACTCTTGCATTTTGTACAAGAATTCTAACGCTGTTTGGAAATAGATGGATTCTCTGTGCTGTGTAACGTTTTGCGGCAGGTAGTACGTATCAGACTCATCTAAGTTCCACTTTATATCATGAAAATTGAAGTCGCCCAGTACCATCACTCGAGCTTCACTTTCCGTTCTCATCACTTCCTGCACTAACGCATGATGTTTCAGAAGAATGTCCCTCCTTTCGGAATCGTTTACGTACGCCAAATAAATCACTAAAGGAATCGGTTGCAATGCGATTTTTATGCATATGCTCTCGCACTCTAGATCGCTTATTCTTTCGATTTGCGAACTTTTGAAGTCGCTGTGGACTAGAGCTGCTACGCCGCCTCCATGTGTTGCTCTGTCATTTCTATAAACTGTAAACATCTGCGGAAAGTACATATCGTCATCATGATCTGCAGTCAGCCAGGTTTCGGTAAAATGTATACAATGAAGAACTGATCCTGGATCTTAGATCGGTTTTCGCTGGAATACTGCGCACATTTTGATAGTAAACTGGCAGATATCGAATATTAGTGAAATCACAACCGTTTTTAGCATTTTTATTTCGATGCATAATAGTTTTATCATTAAGCGGCGATCCACTGATGCTAGTGTTTAACGACTGGAAAAATTTAGTAATTTTTACTTGACGTTTCGTTGAATCCTTACTCACAAATAGTTTATTTTCAGCATTTACTGATCGTTCGTTGCTTCCATTAATTCGGTCATTTTCCCATTTTTTGACTGATCGGCTACTGTTGAATCTCCTGATGGAGTATTCGAAGTTCCATTGGATCCGGTAATTCGAACTCCGGGCTGTCTTTTCTCATCTAATTCAAATTCCCGAATTCTGCTCTTACTTGGCCAATTTTTCGGATCCAAAAGCATAGTGAATTTACTCTCAGGACATGTGATTTTGAATGATACGAATGAATAAGACGACAACTCTCTATCTTTTTTGACCAGTTTACGGACTTGATACTGTTCGGTCGCAGTCTCGCCTACCAGATTTTTCACGTACGATTCTACTTCCTGCTCAGTGGTGTCTTTGTGCAGGCCGGATACCCAAATCGCTTTTTGATTTATAGCCACGATGTTCGATGTGTCCTTGCGACGGTTCTGATTTGGAGATATTGGTCGACCAATGACGTTTGCTGAAGTTCCAATCATGACAGGTTTGATGTTCTTTGGTTTCAATGAAAACGGAGTTACACTATTTCTTTTCATTGATGATTTCGGCGTTTCGGTGATTAGCATATGATTTGATCGCTGTTTGAACAACCGATGGAGTTTCACTCAAGACTTTACCAATAGATGTATTTTGATTGGATAGTGTACTGTTCATTGAATCGACGGACTTTTTCAATTCGGCAATGGTCGTAGTTTGCGTTGTAACTTTATCAACAAGCGATTCAATAACTGATTGAAAACATTGGTTTTTGGCGGTCGTCGTTCTACCCGGTGTTGCAACGATTGGAGCGGCTCTCGGAGAGAGTATTTTCGGAGTATTCTCGGAGTGGTATTTTCGGAGAATGCAGATCGATTGTACTTTGAACCAATGTTGACGGAGGATTCGGTTGTTTTCTTTGACTTTCCAGAAGAAGAGGTGTAATTGCATACATACAGACATTCTTCTACAGACAATTTTGTTAAAAAAATTAAAAAAATGCAAAAAGTACCTCAACTGCTAGATACTGTAAAGATTCAATTACCTAGTAGCTGTTTAACTTTATTGAGAATGTTTAATTCGTTCCACAAACCTATATCTAGAAAAACTTTGTTTTCACCTAACACCCTCACAGAAATGTGCCTTTGTCTAGCATTGAGCATGAAGCCACAATCGGATCCCTAACGCTGATTGAGAGCTTAGAATTTTATTTATTGATCAACGATTGTGTGAATACTAAAATGCAACCTGACATTGAGGATGAAGTTAAAATCAGATCCCTAACTCTTATGATCATATATCTGAACCGGCATTAGACGGATAATATATCGCCTTTTGAAATGTAAATTGTTTGATTAGTAATGAATACGTTGATCCCGACGAGTCTAATGCTTGAATTTAGTAGATTAATAGGCCCCGGAATAGCATTTAGATTAGGAAAGAATACATGGACCGCCCGCGCCGTGAATCAAACGATTAGATTTGAACTACCTTCCTTTTGTAAGTTTCTTCTATTTAAGATTAGTAGACTGGCTTAATCTTGTTAGTTCTCAATCGTTTTGCAAATTAAAAATAGATTAAATTTCTGTTGTGCTAAACCACGATCCAAAAAAAGGGATAGGGAAAGTGACAAGGTAAGAATTTTCAAAAATTGTGTGTTTATAGAGTTTGTGAATTAATTTTCATATATAAAAAATCAATGAAAATTTATGAAGAAACCAATGCATCATATTCTAATTTTTCCTTCTATTCTAATGTATGACATTTCGGACTGACGTCCAAAAACGTTCGTGTAACACAAACCGTTATCTCAACCTGTGTGTACACTACTGTATCGGTGGCACGTATGGGGACCACTCTTTTCACTGCTTGTCATTGACTGATGAGTTGCGGTGAAGAGAACCTCCATGCGACGAAACAGTGTCTTAGCTCGAGCAATACTCATATTTTCCTTCACGGAATGCCTTCGTAGGCTCAAAAATGAGTACTCTTTCACATATACGACTTTATTTTATTTTCTATATACAATTTATAGATAGACAGAAGGTATTCAAGTGACAAATGTTTAAAATTACATAAATAAATTACTGAGATTTGTGTCTGGGAATCTGATGAATTCCAGTGTCCAACGTTCACAATTATGTGAATTTAACAAAACACAGAACCACTGAAAATCACTGAAAGAGTTCCACGGTCGAAGAAGTAACTGAAAGAAAACCGATACCCAAAGACGTTATTTTGGAACACCATCAAAAATTCACTTGAAATCAAAACAACTAGCAAAGAAATAAATGAAAATGAATAAGATTGAAATAGTTATTTACGTAACAAGGAAAAATATAATGTTTTTGACGAGTGTAAGGTTATATTTTTCCGAGTTTTGTACAATATTTTTCATTCCGAGGGCTCACAAAACTGCTGTTTTCCGTCCTAGGAATGAATAAAGTATATAGCGATTCCGCATGTTAGATTATTGGAGCAAATAACTCCCCTCTTCAAAGCACAGACAAGACAATTGTTTGAAGAGGTGGCAATAATTTGAATCGTTCAATTTTCACTAAAAATAAAGATAAAATTCCGTCGCTACAGAAGTCGCATGTTGTTTATAAAATTCCATGTCAGTGCCCGCTGACAACTGGTGAAACAAAAAACAGATTAGAAACAAGAGAGACTACGCACCAATATAACATAAACGTAATGGATCTCATAGCGCACTTTGCAAACATGTTTTAGAATCCAAACCTCAACATGAACCAAGATCAAATGATGCTGAAATAATGTTTCAAGACCGACAAATAAAAGAAATGATCGCCATAAAAAAGACGAAAAATAACATGAATTTGAAAAGAGACACTTAAGAGCTACGAAAAGATCCAGATCATTAAGAACAGAAGGTGTAAGCAATTGATGAACGTGAACGATGGAAATGTGAACTCAGCTTTATTCGATTTAATATGAACTCTATGAAACTGCATTTGTTGTTGGTCATTGTTTCATATTTATTGTTTTGAAGATATGAAGCATCACACTGTAACGATGACCTACAACAAATGCGAAATTTTGAAATGTTTTAGTTCGCATCTCACAAAACTTGATAATGCATGCGAGGCATGCGAAATACGTATAGTTTGTTTTTTCAAATTAAATGTTGAAATCTAAATTGTTGCGTTTTGATGTTAACTCATCCGGAATTCTAAAGAAAGCGTTTTGGATAGAAAATTTGTCGAGATTTCAACTGATGTCGCTCATTAATTTATTTATCGTATGGATTTACAATTCCAACAAAGTTTTCTCAAGTTTCATAGATTTCAAATGTCCAAATCCAATTGTTCCATCCAGTCGATTGCGCTGTCCGATATATTTATGAAGTCAATGATGTTGCCTTCGTAAAATGTTTCTCATAATTGCAATCGCATTTGGGTGAGTCGATTAGGCCCCATTTGAAGTAGGAGTCGTTACATTTGCCATGTCGCCCAATAAAAATTAAATACAAATAAATCACCATTGATTTATTATAAAATTTAATCGGAAAATTTCAGAGACACTTTGTTCCTATCAACGATTTATAATAATTTATTAGAACTACAACCGAACTAAAATTTAATTGAGAATCCGACTTCAACGATTCATAAGTTCGAAAGCGTTATTTTGTCACATTATGTTCAGTCCGCTTGTAATGTTTGTTGTGATAAGTTATAGTTTAAAGCAAATAACGAAGGCTTGTTTTGAGTTTAAATGATTTTAGTTATTAAATATTGACGAAATTTTGCATATTTTTAGCCATTGATAATGCCGCCAGATGATGGTGAGCGAAATATTTGGCAGAAATAAATAATAGCTTTGAAATTGAGCTTCAGTGGTTTTCGTTCGAAAACAAAATAAATTGCATTGGAAACTAGAACGTTAGCATTTTCGATTTGGTTTCAGGAAAAAACATATTTTGAAAATCAGTCAAGATTTACGCGATAATGGATGGACATCTCTATTGCATGACCTTTGAGCAAATTCAAATGGTTACAAACGTAATGATAAAGGCATAAGCTGCGTATGCTTCGTATTGGTCTAAAAATATTCATAATTTTTTTAATAGTCGCTTTTAAGACGACGCTTAAAAATTTGAAAGAAGTTTATAAGATCAGTGAACTCTTAACTCAGGCCCGTAGCCAGGTTCGGCTGCCAGGGGGGGCTCGAGCCCCCCACCGAATTGATAAAATTATATGAAATTTTGAGAAAGTTCTCTTTATTCCACGCAATTAATATTAAGACAGCCGTGTTTTTGATATAGGATTTTCGTTAAACAGGGTCGCCGATAGAAGGCGTTTTGTGTTTAACCGGTGCCACCCCCTCCCCCTCCCCTAAATTATTTGCCGTGCCTCACACATAGAACTTTTGTTTATTTCCCAGCTTTTTAGGACGCACACACGACTATGCTTCGATTTTGAAACAGAACCGGAGGCAGAAATCGCGAGCGGAGCGAGCGAAAAAATTTGTTCACAAGATTTTGAAAAATTTAGTATTATTCATGGCGCTTCCATTTTTCCAAAATAATCTCATTACTTATTTTCACATGAAATTATCTTCTTCTAGGTTCGTTTAGCTCACAAAATGTGAGTTAAATGTACGAAGTTATATACATATATAATATATACTCTAAGTTTTGACAATAGAATTTGTCCTTCACTTCCCATATTTTCCTGAAATCGCTCACACTATTTATAAGAAAATTTCCTAAATTTTTGCCGCAGGTTTTGTTAGCAGCTAGCACACATCTTCTATTATAACGCTGCAGGGAAAAAAATTTTTGAGTACTGTTCTTATGCGAGAAAAATAAAAAGTTTAGTTTGAGTGGGTGGGGAATGTTATATTTAAAAGTTGCGCCGCAGGCGAAAACTTTTCAAAAATTAATTGCAAATTTTGATTTTCTATGAAACTATACAGTTCTGATTACCATTTTATATATCAGTATATGTGACTGATAACACGCCGCTGTCGTTAAGAGTGTCAAAAGTTTTTTCTTGCAATGTAGAACCGAAAATCTATTTCAATGACGAAATGGAAACATTGAATTGAGATTGGAAAATTGGCGATTTTTTTTTTTTTAATTTATTTACTGCATCAATGGCCGAAGCCTCAAGTATTAGAGAGTTTGGGCAAAGCGGCATATAGCGGAATCTATAACTTATAACATATAAAAAATTTTTGTATAAATTCGATTTTCGAAATTTCTGACATTTTTCCGAGGTTTTTACGAAAAATTTGTATATGTTATAATTTATAAATTTCGCTATATGTAGCTTTGCCCAAACTCTCTATTGAAAACGATCATGACGTCAAGATTTATATGTTTCCGCAAAATTCGCAACATTTCAGTTTCGCCAGGGGGGTCTCTGAGGACGCTCGGGGGGGCTGAGCCCCCCTTGCCCCCCCCCTAGATACGGGCCTGTCTTAACTTAAGATGTTATCTAGAACTACAAATGATTAAAAAAATATTAAATACGAAAACATTAATTTCTCATGACATATATTATGCGAAGTGACTATTCGCACTTAAGTGCAATTAGTCTTCATACAGACTATTCGCACTTAATTGCAATTAGTCTTCACATAGACTATTCGCACTTAAGTGTGATTAGTCTTCACATAGACTATTCGCACAAGTGTAATTCACATATTCATATAGACTATTTGCACTTAAAGGTAATTAATTTTCGTATAGACTATTCGTACTTAAGTGCAATTAGTTCGAAGGAAAAAACATATTGATAGATATGGCAAAGTGACTCGAACGTACCTAAATATACAAATAAGCAAACAATCCAACGTTTTCTGTTCTTTTATAACTGCAAGAATTTCAAAGTTCCATAGAAATTACCCAAGGTAGTGCCAAAGGCCCTACCGAAGTACGTCTCAGACCATTCAAATCTAGAAAAGCTTATATCCAAGGACTAAGCCATTTTCCCCTAAAACCCTGAAACACGTGTTCTCTAAAATTTTATTCTCTACAACTTTGCCTTTGGAAGAAACTTTCTACCTCTCGTAGTCCTGGCGATTCGGGTCATTCTGCCCAATTATGGAAGAGGCCATATACCAGTATTGGGCAATATTATTCCAAAACCCTGAAACACGGGTTCGCTTAAATTTAATTTTCTACAACTTCGCCTTTGGAACCAACTTTCCAACTCTCATAGTTCTGGAGATTCGGGTCATCCTGCCTAATTATGGAAGAGGCCATATACCAGTATTGGGCCATATTTTCCCAAAACTCTGAAACACAGTTTCGTTTAAATTTAATTCTCTACAACTTCGCCATTGGAACCAACTTTCTAACTCTCATAGTTCTGGAGATCTGGGTCATCCAGCCCAATTATGGAAGTGGCCATTTACCAGGATTGTGCCACATTTCTCCAAAACCCTGAAACACGTGTTCGCTTAAATTTAATTTTCTACATATCAAATTTTTATTGTATTATATTAAGCGAAAAAAAGACTGCTCACATTGGCGCAGCCAGTAAAAAAACGATCTTTTCAACAACATTACAGTAAATAAAAGTCATCTATTCTATTTTTCCCTAATGTTGCCAGGATGCATGCCGAATTGCCTCTCTGAATTGCAACCGAAATCCTCTGTAATAAGAAATCTTTCGAGCGTGACTCTCCAGAAGCAGTCCTCATCAATGACCCTAACTTTCCTATAAATTTCTTCGTTTCTGGACCCATACAACCTAGAATTTCAAAAGCTCCTGTTAATAAATAGTTTTCTTTTAAAGATATATAATGATTATGCTTAAATCTTTCCGCTTTATCGGCTATTGAACGCGCTTTCTTCGAAGATTCGTTAATATAAGAAGGAGCTAACGTGTCTCGAACAGTAACATCCCAAAGAAGAGACTTCCCATGACTCCATGGAATTAGAGTCATACCAATTCCTGGTGGTTGTATTATATTTGGAAAACGTGCGGAAGAGAATTCGTGAGAAATAATTTTATTAATTTCATCGTGTCTAGAAATTATTCCTGATTTCTTCTTGCAAGACAAACCATGCAAGCCGTCCTTTTTGACCATAACATCACAAATGCATTTATGTTATTTTCTACAACTGTCGTTAAGAGTGTCGAAAAACTGTTTTCGTATATGGCCAACAATCTCAATTTCGTCCATTTCATTGGTCCCAGTACCCAAACCCCTGACCCGATTCCCACAAAAATTTTTCCCCAGTTTTATTACATCAAATGCTTTCATTTGACACCAAAACGAGGAATTTCCATGCTATACTTGCTGAGATATTTGCGAAAAAGTTTCATCGACCCTTGAAAATTTCATGTCCGGCCATGGGAGGCATGTACCTTTCAGGGAAAAAAAAGTTTAGGCTGATCGGTTGAGCCGTTTGGAAAAAAAAGTGGAGACGGACAGACTGACAGACGGACATTTTTTTTATTGCTGATTCGTCATCTCTAGACGATAATAAATGCATCCCCCTCCCACCTCGGTCTATTCCATGTTACAAACATAATCAAAGACCCATAATCAAAGATGTGACAAACAGAATAGATGTGGCAAAGTGACTCGAACGTACCCAAATATACAAATAAGCAAACAATCCAACGTTTTCTGTTCTTTTATGACTGTAAGAATTTCAAAGATCCATAGAAATTACCCAAGGTAATGTCAAAGGCCCTACCGAAGAACGTCTCAGACCATTCAAATCTAGAAAAGCTCATATCCAAGGACTAAGTCGTTTTTCCCTAAAACCCAGAAACACGTGTTACCTAAAATTTTATTATCTACAACTTTGTCCTTGTAAGCAACTTTCTACCTCTCATAGTTCTGGAGATCTGGCTCATCCTGCCCAATTATGGAAGTGGCCATATACCAGGATTGGGCCATATTTCCCCAAAACCCTGAACGTGTTCGCTTAAATTTAATTCTTTATAACTTCGCCTTTGGAAGCAACTTTCTAACTCTCATAGTTCTGGAGATCTGGGTCATCCTGCCCAATTATGGAAGTGGCCATATACCAGGACTGGACCATATCTCCCCAAAACTCTGAAACACGTTTTCACTTAAATTTAATTCTCTGTAACTTCGTCTTTGGAAATAAATTTCTAGCTCTCATAGTTCTGGAGATCTGGGTCATCCTGCAATTATGGAAGTGGCCATATACCATAATTGGACCATATCTCCCTAAAACCCTGAAACACGTGTCCGCTTAAATTTAATTTTCAACAACTTCGTCTTTGGAAATAACTTTCTAACTCTCACAGTTCTGGAGATCCGCGTCATCCTGCCCAATTATGGAAGTGGCCATATACCAGGATTGGGCCATATCTCCCCAAAACCCTGAAACACGTGTTCGCTTAAATTCAATTCTCCATAACTTCGCCTTTGGAACCAACTTTCTAACTCTCGTAGTTCTGGAGATCTGGGTCATCCTGCCCAATTATGGAAGTGGCCATATACCAGGATTGGGCCATATTTTCCCAAAACCCTGAAACACTTGTTCGCTTAAATATAATTCTCTACAACTTCGCCTTTGGAACCAACTTTCTAACCTCTCGTAGTTCTGGAAATCTGGGTCATCCTGCTCAATTATGGAAGTGGCCATATACCAGGATTGGGTCATATTTCCTCAAAACCCTGAAACACATGTTCGCTTAAATTTAATTCTCTACAACTTTGCCTTTGACAGTAAATTTCCATATTGCATAGTTAAGGAAATATAGACGAAAAACTGTTTTCGTATATGGCCAAGATTCTCAATTTCATCCATTCCATTGGTCCCAGCGCCCAGACCCCTGCACCGATTCCCAGTTCCCAGTTTTGTGACATCAAATGCTTTCATTTGATACCAAAATGAGGAATTTCCGTGCTATACTTGCTGAGATATTTGCGAAAAAGCTTCACCGACCTTCGAAAAACCATGTTTTTGGTTACTTCCTCGACCATAGCTCCGGAACCACTTGAACGATTTTGCTCATCTTCGAACTTGAATCATGGGAGGCATGTACGTTTCAGGGAAAAAAAAGTTTAGGCGGATCGGTTGAGCCGTTTGGAAAAAGAAGTGGAGACGGACAGACGGACATTTTTTTTATTGCTGATTCGTCATCTCTAAACGATAATAGATGCATCCCCCCACCTCCCACCTCGATCTACCCCATGTTACAATAAAATTGTTTGTAGTAATCGTATAGGACCTTTGTACTTCGTACGGGTCCAATAAAATTGTTTGTAGTAAACATATAGGACCATTGTACTTCGTACGGATCCAATGAAATACTTGCAACACGGAAAGTGTGAGTGGTATATATTTTTGGAGCCGTCCGAAGTACAGAGGTCCTATATGTTTACCACAAACACGTTTATTGTAACATGGGGTATATCGAGCTGTGAGTTAAGTGGATACATTTATTATCGTCTAGAGATGACGAATCAGCAAAAAAAATGTCCGTCCTTCTGTCCGTCTCCACTTTTTATTCTAAACGGCTCAACCGATCACTCTCAAATTTTTTCCTCTAAAAGGTACATGCCTCCAATGATTCAAGTTCGAAGAAGAGCAAAATCGGCCTAGTAGTTCCGGAGATATGGTCGAAAAATTTACCAAAAAATGGTTTTTCGGGGGTCGGTGAAACTCTTTCGCAAATATCTCAGCAAGTGTAACACGGAAGCTGCTCATTTTCATGTCAAATGAAAGAATTTGATGTCACAAAACTGGGGAAATTTCTTTTATGGAAATCGACTCAGTGATTTGGGCACTGGGACCCATTGAATGGGCGAAATTAAATTTGCCGGACCTATAAGATAAGACATGATTTTTTCAGTATTTGCTTAACTACGCAATGCAGAGATTTACTTTCAAGGGCAAAGTTGTAGAGAATTAAGTTTATAGGAACAAGTGTTTCTTATTACAGAAGATTTCAATAGCTATTCAGAGAGGCAATGCGGCTTGCATTCTGGCAACATTAGGGAAAAGTAGATTAGATGAATTTTATTTATTGTAATTTGTTGTTGAAAAGATCGTTTTTTTATAGGCTGCGCCAATGTGAGCAATCTTTTTTTTCGCTTTAATAAATGAAAAAAAAAGTGTTTCAGGGTTTTAGGAAAAAAATGGCCAAATCCTGGAATATGACCACTTCTAGAATTAGGCGGGACGACCCATACCTCTGAAACTATGAGAGTTAGAAAGTTGCTTCCAAAGTCGAAGTTGTACAACATCAAATTTTAGTGAACATGTGTTTCAGGCTTTTTTCGAAAAATGGGCCAATCCTGGGATATGACACTTCTAGAATTGTGAGGGTTGACCCATATCTCTAGAACTATGAGAGCTAGAAAGTTGCTTCCAAAGGCAGAGTTTTAGAGAATCAAATTTTAGTTAACAATTGTCTCAGAGTTTTGCGGAAATATGGCGCAATCCTTGGGATATGGCCACTTCTAGAATTAGGAAGGAAGACCCATATCTCTAGAACTATGAGAGATAGAAAGTTGCTTCCAAAGGCAAAGTTGTACAACATCAAATTTTAGTGCGCACGTGTTTCAGGATTTTTGGAGAAATGGCCCAATCCTGGGATATGGCACTTTTAGAAATGTGAGGGTTGACCCATATCTCTAGAATTATGAGTGCTAGAAAGTTGCTGCCAAAGGCGAAGTTGTAGAGAATCAAATTTTAGCGAAGGCGTGTCTCAGAGAAGAGACAAAGCATTTTTCATTGATCTTATGGGTACGCAATATATATTCAGATACGGGTACGTACGGGTCTTTGCTTATGTTTTTTTAAATAAATCCAAATATAATGTGAAAAAATATTTAAGTATACTTATTAAGTGCAATTAGCAAATAGACTATTCGCTCCTTTGGATGATCAGGAGGCACTATGGAACATGATTTTGCGCGGCGTATATATGAAGACTAATTGCACTTAAGTGCGAATGGTCTATAAGAAAACTAATTGCACTTAAGTACGAATAGTCTATAAGAAGACTAATTGCACTTAAGTGCGAAGAGTCTGTAAGAAGACTAATTGCACTTAAGTGCGAATAGCACACGCCTTTATTATGCTGGTATGGAAAAACTTTTCTTATTAATTCGTATAGAAGACCTCCTATTGATTCCATCTTTTAATGAAGAAAAACTTTTCCATTTTTTTTTTTTGAAAATGTGTAATTCCTCAAGGGTTTGATAAGTTGGATCTCGTATGTTTCTAGAAAAGGTTTAGTCTAGCAAACTTTTAGCATAATATAGGGTTCAGACAATGACTTCATTCGTAGCTTAAAGAAACATTAATCTTCATACTGTTTATTACAATTATTTTATGAGTTTTGTTGTTAATTGTGTTAATTAATTATGGTTTCGTAAAGGATCAGTATAAACTGCGATGGAATATAAGAGGTTAGTAAGTTAATTTGAAATATTTAAACGACACTAAAGGGAGCGTTCATAAATGACGTCTGCATTTAGGAGATGGGAGAAGGTCATGAAAAACAGACGAAAACAGACAGGGGGGAGGGGGGTGTTTGACGAAAACAGACGTCATATTCGGTAATGTCGCTCAATATGAAACTACCACCGTTTTCATGATGAAATCCGTTTCTCTAGAACACCATAGTTGTCCCATCCCATTTTCGAATAAAACATTTATTCGTCTTTTCATTTCTCGATATTCAAACATAAAAACAACAACCTACGATATTGGCGATGAAATCACACTATTGGCTTTCGCATTATGACCTTTTTCTTTTCGCACCAATTGTGTGTTGACTTTCGAACGCATGCACGAACGCATAACTTGACTTTTTTTATTTTCGGTTCTCGAACGGAGTTTGAAAATTACAGTTTTCGCGTTCCAGCAATAGAAAAAAAGAAATTTAAACTTTTACAAGTAACGCAAGATCGCAAATGAATGAACTTTTTGGATATTTTTTAGGATTTCGCCCCTTTGCAGGTAAAGTTTTATATGCATCTCTTCTGGACGACGGTTTTTAGACATTTTCGCTTGTGGATCTCACTTCTTTTGGTCTACAACTCGCAAAATTGCCTAAATTCAGTCTTGGGAAACAAATACACAAATAACTTTTTTTTTAAACCAAAGAATCTCCAAAAATATTGCAAATAGAAGATGAAAAAATTACGTCTGTTTATGGGGGGAGGGGGAGGGTGGTGGTATGGAAAACAGACGAAAACAGACAGGGGGGTAGGAGATCTCTGAAAAAGCCGAAAAAATGCAGACGTCATTTATGGACGCTCCCAAATGTGTTTAACAAGTTCATTCAAAAAGTAAAAGTTCCAAGAATCATTTATGTACATCTAGTCCAAAATGAATTTCATACGAAATGTACAAATCTTTTGTTTCCAGGACATAAATTAGCTTTGATCTACCTCAAAGAAATTTTATTAGTTGTTGTGACTACAGGGAGGCATCTCACTCACTTTTCTCACTTCCCCTCACTTATTTTGAAGTCCTCTAGAGTGAGTCACTTTTTTGCTAATTTCTCACTTTTCTCACTTCGTCTCACTTATTTCATGAATTCTTCGGATTTTGATATAAGAATTAGTGCCTTAAAGCTAAAACATTCGATTCTTGTACATTCTCACATTTCGAATTTTAAAAATTTTGGCCTTCGGCGCTATCTCCACTCACTTACTCTTTACGGTGGAAGATATAATATTTGGCTAATCGAGATATGAGCCGTTTTCGGTGTAATTTCAGAGTCAATTTTAAGTATGACGCAGAAATGGCCAATTTGTCATATTATGTTTTTTGAGAAGAAAATATTGAATACTTTTAAGAAATGAAACATGAAAAATTGGCCATTTGTCCGTCATACTTAAAATTGACTCCGAAATTACTCCGAAAACCGCTCACATCTCACACAGTACTAACTAATGCATTTCTTTAATACCTTCGGTCGAAGGGTTCACCACTGAGTTGTTAAAGAGTAAGAACGGAAAGAAGAAGAGAAAAATCAAAGAGCCACTACTTAAATTTAATTAAGAAAATTTATTTACATTATTTTTTATAGATAAAAACAGAAAAAATTGAGTTTTGGCCATTCCCCCACATCGCCCTATGATCGCCATTCCCCCACATTCACCTATAAAATACAAGTTAGGGCCCTTGTCGGTTCCGCTTTTTGGGGCTCCAGCTACCCACTGACCCAAACTTGAAAATTGTTACTCCATGAAATGTTGGGCACTTGCTGACCTTTCCAACAAAAAAAAATCATGAAAATCTGAAGTAATTTATCCGATTTATGTATGAAAAACACTAGGGCCCCTAGTCGGCTCGCTCTTTTAGGGCTCCTGCTAGATCCATTGAACCAAGGTCAAAAAAAGTTCTTCCATAAAATGTTGGGCACTCATTAACATTTCCAACAAAAAAAAATTTGTTGGAATCGGTTGAGATTTACTCGACATATGTACCCCTAGCTCGACGGACGGACCGACATATTTTTTTTTATTGGACCATAATCGATGCTCTCTCCAGGCAAAAATTCTTCTATAAATTGTCGGCCGTGCCAAAATCTTTCAAACAATGAAGAGTTTTTGAAAATCGGAAGAGATTTCCTCGAGTTATGTACAAAAAACACGTAGGGCCCTAACAAAGACTCTTTTTTAGTCCCCTAGCTAAGTCCAAATACACAAATTGAAAAATGTTTCTTCCACAAATTGTCGGTCATGCCCACATCTTTCAAACAAAAAAAAATTTTGAAAATCAGAAAAGATTTATTCGAGTTATGTGCAAAAGACCAAAAACCACTTAAACGGCCCTAGCTCGGCGGCCCTTGGGCCGACAGTGCCCAGATTCAATACCATAAAATATTTTTCGACTACCTTTCAGAAAAAAAAAAGTTTTTGAAAATCGGTCAAGATTTACTCAAGTTATCGTGTTGACGGACAGACAGACAGACAGACCGACAGACAGACGGACATTGTTTTTTTCGCTGATTTGTCATCTGGAGGCAACAAAAAAAGTTTCCCCCTTACTCCCGGGTTCGAATTCGCAATGTAACAAACGTGGTAGTAAACTAGTAGATAACTAGATAACTAGTAGATAACTTTTTTCACAAAGTTTCTAGAGAACATGTATACCACAATATACGAACAATCAGTTACTGTCAATTCTAATGAAAATGAAACTTTACTTGAACTGGTACAGGATTGCAATTAATTTATTTTTTCTTTGACATGAATGGTTTGGCTGTCATGTTCCTCAATAGTGATCGAAAAATCGAGGCTGTTTTTATTATAAATTTGTTTATGACATCTAAAACCAGAAAATGTTTGCAATTTTAAGTTAAAGCTACTTAAATGCTTTTCTTGATAAAAAAAATGTTTTTATTTTTGAATTGGCGTTGAAAAATCATCTAGCGCTGAAAAGCTTAATCCGGCCCTGATTCTGGCCTAATTAAGTCGAGAGATCTACTCACTTTTCTCACTTATTTTTTTTTAACTCACTTATTTGCTCACTTATTTTTGCTTTTTTAACTCACTTCTCACTTATTTAAAGTAAAAATCGAGAAGCCTCCCTGTGACTATGATACGATCACAATACACTAATCAAAGAGATTAGGAAAGACTAATCAAGCATTTAGAGTGAGACCAAGGAATGGCCAGTGAGCTTGCGCTTTTAAGTTAAATCAAACCAATTCACATTGGCCAGAAAGCTTTCGCTTTTAAGTTAATTCCAGTTTATTATTCAATGTGATCGTTAAAGACATAGCTCTTACCTTAGATTTGAAAGAATGAGGCTCATACTGGCCGTAATCCGTCCTATGCCAATCAATGCGTAACTAGTCATTTTGTGTTCCTGTTCGTAGGGGTCTGTTACGTTCGGCAAGTACAATTTTCGATGAAATCATGGGAGCATCTAAACGATCAGAAAGTAAATCGAATACAAACACCACGCAAGCATTTATTCTGTGTCTCGCTAATGTCTCAATTCCATTCATAAATTATGTCACGCAAAGCCGGCAATTTTTTGACCCCCTCCCTCCCCCTGTCACGCTTGTGTCACACAACCTCGAAACCTCTCCCCCTTCCCCATTTGTGATGTAACACTAAAAAAATCCTAGTTTACACACATAAAGACATTAAAGCTTTGAATTTCATAGTAAATGGAATAGTCTGGGCATATTCTTCGATTAAAAGACAATTTCAATTCTCGAATGCGTTAAGACCAATGTTGAATCGTAAAAGCTATGAGCTACTAAAAGCTAGTACGTGCAAGAAATTCAACGACATGAACAACAGACGAGTACTCTCTGCCAAAAACCAAAAACAAACAAGATATGCCCATAAAACATGTTACCATTTTTTATCGCCATAAAAAACTCTACAAGTTTCGCTTTGAATCCATCTGCTTATTTTTCACACAAATACTGCTCTCTCTCAAATATTGTTGTATATGTGCCTAGATCCCTATAATCCAGAAATATTTTTTGAAAAATTCTTCGATGCTTGGGTGGATGCGTTTGAAACAGGGACCATTTTTGCGAAATTCGAGAAATTTTCGCGAAATTCACGAAATTTTCACGAATTTCTTGAAAATTTGTAGAAATTTTAAAATTTTTTTCAAAAGATTTTCAAAACAGTTTCAGCATTTAAAACTGTTAAAAATTCAGAGGCCTCTCCTAGAGATATATAGTTGATCGGCGGCGGCGGCGTGACAAGTTTTTAGTCGGCGGCGGCGCGCCGAAGTTTACAAAACATCGGCGGCGGCGGCGCGCCGTCGGCGTGTCGGTTTAAAATCGATATTCGAAATTAAAATTTCAATGCATTGGAAATATCACTAGAAAGTTATTGACGTTCTATTTTGCAACCAATCAGAACAGATTTTCAAAAAATTTCTTTGTCACTAATGTACTTATGCCAGGATCCTGTTCTCAAAAGTTATAATTCAACGTTTTCGGGAATTTCAAAGTATCAGGCCGACGTTTTCCCATACTTCCATTGTCCCATATTTAACTTAATTTTTTAGTCCGAATCAGGTCTTGAAAATTTTGAAAATCGAGAAAACTTCCACAAATTTCGAAAATAATTCTTGCATTCCTTAAATAATGCATAAAAGAACGTACGTTACGTTACTTTCACACACTTTAAGCAGATATTTAAATATGCCAGACAAATTAGAGTTTGTACCGAATTTGCACTAGCTCATTAGTACTTGTGAACTACCCGAGTAAAAAAGTCTCAATCACCCGAGTGAAGTGCTTGGGCAAAAGGTGAATGCCGCTGGAATAATACGTCTTTGTTGTATGTTAAAACTTCATTGTAGCAAAAAAAAATTTTGGGCTAGGCCGACCTTATGGAACATTTTTGGACCTTCCTGGGGCCCCAATTTTTTAAGTACTGTTAAGCCTTCGATTACCTCTGAAATAGAAAGAGAATCAAGAAAATCGAAAAGAATTTACATGGTTTATATAGAAAAAACACGAAGGGCTAAGTCCAAGTTCCCAAACTCAAAAAATGTTGTTACATAAATTGTTGGGCATTCATGGACCCATCGATTAAAAAAAGATTTATGAAAATCGTAAAAGATTTATTGAGTTATGTACAAAAGAACTAAAACCACTAGCGGCCGCAGCTAGGCGACCCTTGGCCCAAAAATGCCCATTTTGAACTCGATCTCGCCATTTCCATTACCTTTCAAGCAAAAAAAGATTGAAAATCGAGTTATCGTGTTGTGTTACAGAGACGGACAAACAGACGGTTGGAAAGCTGGCGAAGCTCTGGCACTTTCAGATACTTTCGTCATTCATTTTTTTCTTAGAAAAATATAAGAATTAATGAGACCGTTTCGAATAATTTCCAGCATTGTTACTCAACAAATCTCAAGACGATGATGCATTTGATAACCTGTAACTATGTGAGCATTCCTAAGTTGTTCCATAAGCATAAGAATTATAAGCTTTTATTAGCTTTTTTGAGCTATTTTCTGAATTTGAGGAAAGTTTTAGGTCTCTAGAGATAAGTTCCTACCATACTAATTCTTTTGGAATATAAAGAATGCAAACCTTGATATTCAAAACCAATCACAACAAAATAACATAATCGAAAAATCAACGAAATCAATAACCTGTAGAAGAGATTTAATAGAGATCCACAGCTTTCCTCAAATACAGAAAAAAGCTCAAAAAGACTGATAAAAGTACTTCTTATCCCCGAGTTCTAGGACTAGGAAGAAGATCAACATTGTGGATTGATGGAAATCTACGAATTGACAACTAGGCACCTCATTCTTTCTTCATATCCAGAAGAGACTGCAAAAAAAGTGACAAAAGTGCTTGTTATCCTTGAGTTCTAGCACTGAGAAAAAGATCGACCTTTTGGAGTGATGGGATTCTAGGAACTGACTGAGGCACCCCAACCTTTCTCCAAATCCAGAGGAAACTGCGAAAAAGTGATAAAAATGCTTGTTATCCTTGAGTTCTAGCTCTGGGATGCATATGGGAAGACTCAGAAATTATTTTTTACGTAATATTACATATTATAAGGACGAGATGTTTGTTAGTTTGTATGTTTGTTAGTTTGTATGTTTGTTAGTTTGTATGTTTGTTAGTTTGTATGTTTGTTAGTTTGTATGTTTGTTTGTATGTTTGTTTGTTTGCTTGTTTGTGAATAACGCTCAGCGTTACATACCTTTATTTTGGCGTAACGCTATGCCCACTGCCAAAGAAAAAAATATTTTTTGTGTATAAAACACCCGACATGCAGGAATGAACGTAGAATGGAAGAATCGAAAGAATATTTCATATGCATCGAGCGTTTAAAGAAGAGTGAAACGAAAAAATATTTTAAATGCAAGCGCGTGTATATAGTGAGTATAAAGGAAGAGGTGAAAATAACGGAAATATGATACGCGCGTTATGTGGTGTGTGTAATAGCAATTTTTTCCCTTTTGTATGAAATAAAATGACTTGGGTTTTTTCGTGAGGAGGCGATGTTCGGTGTAAAGTAATTTTTTTTACTCGTTGTCCCACCGAAAACTTGTTCATTACATGTGCAGGTGCACCCCACGGAAATTATTCAATACATGTGGTGACGTGACATTTCTCCGCCGCAAATAACGCCCGCACTCCGGGCGCTAATAACGCCCGGGGTGTTAATAACGCCCGCACTCCGGGCGCTAATAACACCCGGGGTGTTATTAACGCCCGCACTCCGGGCGCTAATAACGCCCGGGGTGTTATTAACGCCCGCACTCCGGGCGCTAATAACTCCCGGGTGTTATTAACGCCCGCACTCCGGGCGCTAATAACGCCCGGGGTGTTATTAACGCCCACACTCCGGGCGCTAATAACGCCCGGGGCGTTATTAACGCCCGCACGCCGGGTATTAATAACGCCCAGCTATATAATTCGGTACACGGTCACTATTGAGCTTCAAGAATAAATTGGAAGTTATTTAAATTCAGAAGCTCAGGACATTTCTATGTACACATCTCGTTTTGTATTGTTTTTATTCATCCCTTTTACTCAAATTTTTAAATTTCAAAATCGTAGTGCTCAATGACTTTCATAAAGCTTTCGTGTAATTTTTTGATTTCTTATTGACAACTTTTTTAAAAATAAAAGAGCAGAGAAAAAAATTCTTCCATCTAGTGGCATTCTTTCTGTATGATTATCTTAATCAATCCCTCCCAGTGACGTTCTGTACTTTCCCCTTAGTTAACTCTTTCTAGTGACATTCGGTATAAGGAAAATGTTCCTCTTACTCAAGTCCTTCTAGTGACATTTTGTATAAGGAAGGTTTTCCTCTAGTCAACTCCTTCTAGTTACATTCTGTATAAGGAAAATTTTCCCCTTAGTCAACTCTTTCTAGTGACATTTTGTATAAGTAAAGTGCGGCCAAGGTTTATTTTCCACTTTTAGGAAAGACACCAACAGTCACCATTTTCTAGTTGAATTTTTCGGCCTTTGAAACTGCATCATGTTTTTCTTTAAAGCTGTTAGAAACCATTGTACAAATGTCATCTATATATTTCACGCTGTACACCTCTAAAAGGATAAGGCTGTAACTATCAACATATTTAAAAAACTTTTTACACAAAAAGTGGGAAAATAAACCTTCACCGCATTTTAAAATTTTCCTTTACTCATAGAAGGACTATTGACGTTCTGTATAAGGAAAATTTTCCCCTTAGTCAACTTCTTCTAGTTACATGCTCTATAAGTAAAGTTATTTATTAAAGTGTCATTTTGTAGCGTCTATCCAATTATTCAGCTGGGCGTTATTAACGCCCGGCGTGCGGGCGTTAT
>CM055406.1:84870992-84882368 GCA_029228625.1 Pseudolycoriella hygida
ACTCCGGGCGCTAATAACACCCGGGTGTTAATAACGCCCGCACTCCGGGCGCTAATAACGCCCGGGGTGTTATTAACGCCCGCACTCCGGGCGCTAATAACGCCCAGCTATATAATTCCGTACACGGTCACTATTGAGCTTCAAGAATAAATTGGAAGTTATTTAAATTCAGAAGCTCAGGACATTTCTATGTACACATCTCGTTTTGTATTGTTTTTATTCATCCCTTTTACTCAAATTTTTAAATTTTTAATTTTTAAAATTTTAAATTTTTTAAATCGTAGTGCTCAATGACTTTCATAAAGCTTTCGTGTAATTTTTTGATTTCTTATTGACAACTTTTTTAAAAATAAAAGAGCAGAGAAAAAAATTCTTCCATCTAGTGGCATTCTTTCTGTATGATTCTCTTAATCAATCCCTTCCAGTGACGTTCTGTACTTTCCCCTTAGTCAACTCTTTCTAGTGACATTCGGTATAAGGAAAATGTTCCTCTTACTCAAGTCCTGCTAGTGACATTTTGTATAAGGAAGGTTTTCCTCTAGTCAACTCCTTCTAGTTACATTCTGTATAAGGAATATTTTCCCCTTAGTCAACTCTTTCTAGTGACATTCTGTATAAGTAAAGTGCGGCCAAGGTTTATTTTCCACTTTTAGGAAAGACACCAACAGTCACCATTTTCTAGTTGAAATTTTCGGCCTTTGAAACTGATCATGTTTTTCTTTAAATCTGTTAGAAATCATTGTACAAATGACATCTATATATTTCAAGTTGTACACCTCTAAAAGGATAAGGCTGTAACTATCAACATATTTAAAAAACTTTTTACACAAAAAGTGGGAAAATAAACCTTCACCGCATTTTAAAATTTTCCTTTATTCAACTCCTTCTATTGACGTTCTGTATAAGGAAAATTTTCCTCTTAGTCAACTTCTTCTAGTTACATGCTCTATAAGTAAAGTTATTTATTAAAGTGTCATTTTGTAGGGTTTATCCAATTATTCAGCTGGGCGTTATTTACGCCCGGCGTGCGGGCGTTAATAACACCCCGGGCGTTATTTGCGGCGGAGAAATGTCTTGCCACCATTACATGTCATTCATTACATGCTATTCATTACATGTAGCCCCCACCGGAAACTTCTCATTACATATATATCTGCATGAAATGACGCGTTTTCGGTTGGGACATCGAGTAAAACAGCATACAGTGGGGGATGCTTAATAAGTCATCCATTCTGGATAATTTCGTGACACTCGCAAACTCATTCGTGTATTTTTAAGCAACTCGCTTTAAAAACTGTTTTTTGACTCTTGTAGTTGCATACCTCGCCTTCGTCTCGGGATACAAACTCTACACTCGTCAAAAAACAGTTTTCAAAGCTTTTTGCTTAAAAACACCCTCTTGAGTTTGGCTCATTTCACAAAATGTGTGAAAATGTTTGTGAATAACGCTCAGCGTTACATACCGTTATTTTGGCGTAACGCTATACTCACTGCCATAGAAAAAATGTTTTTGTGTATAAAACACCCGACATGCAGGAATGCACGTGTAATGGAAGAATCGAAAGAATATTTCATATACATGGAGCGTTTAAAGAAGAGTGAAACGAAAAAATATTTTATATGCAAGCGCGTGTACATAGTGAGTATAAAGGAAGAGGTGGAAATAACGGAAATATTCTACACGCGTTATGTGGTGTGTGTATGTTGCAAATTTTTTTCCTTTTGTATGAAATAAAATGACTTGGGTTTTTTCGTGAGGAGGAGATGACCAACGATGGTATAAGACGGAATTGGGGTAAAAAAATAATTTTTTTTTTGGTTGATGTTAGATGTTTGGTGGTGTGGGGGGGGGGGAGAAATTAACTTTTTTAAACTTTTTTCTGTTGCTGTTAGACGATATTTTGGACCGGATTTTGGACGGAATTTGGGACAATTTTTGGAACAGGATTTGGGACGATATTTGTGACGAGATTTGTGACGGGATTCGGGAAGGGATTTAGGACCGGATTTGAAGCGGGATTTGGTACGGGATTTGAGACGGGATTTGTGACGGGATTTTTGACGGAATTTGGAGCGGGATTGCGGACGGGATTTGCGACAGGGTTTGCGACGAGATTTGGGACCTTGTTTCTGACGGGATTTAGGATTGTTGAGGGGATGTTCTTATGATGATTACGTGGCGACAGGGGGAAAGCGCCGCAGGCAGTGAAAGCGCCGCAGGAAGGGAAAGCGCCGCAGGCTAATAATTAGCGGGGGTCCAGGGGGCAGCAGCCCCCTGGCATAAAAAAATTATTCTGCTTAATCACTTCACCGCTGCTTATAAGTGCTCTTGCACCCGCTCTCTGAAAAGCTTTACGAGTGCCCTCGCGCCTACCGTTCCCTCGCGCCCACCTCAGCCTAATTTTGCGTAGCCCAACGGGGCTAACGGGATGATAGTTAAATGTTATAACGACGAGATGTTTGTTTGTTTGTTTATGTGTAACGCTTTTACCGTCTAAACGTGTTTTGGTCTTTGTATGGGGGACCGATTTACCGTCAAAATGATTATCAAGGAGAAAAAAAAAAACACTTTTTGATATGTTGTTAGGGATGGTCTGAAACGTGGACAAAACAAGGTCCCGAATTTTTTTTGGAATTTTTCGTTGAAAAAATTTGATCAAAATAGGCTAAAAATTTTAAATGTCGAAAAACTCACATAAGACTAATAGATGGAACTTTAGTTGGGCAAAAAAAGTTTCAGAGTTTTTTGTGGACCACATTTTTGCAGAACAAAGTTTTGCGATCCGACATCACCCGGAGGAGGTACAGAGTGAAAATGGTCAAAGTTTAGTGTATTGGTCACTTTGTGAGTATTAGAGTGAGGCTGTAACAGTTAGTAGTGCACTTCTTTGAAACTTAATCGATAGAATACATTACAGGCTACATTTTTGCTGAATATTGCAGGGTGAAAAAATATCATGCTTCTGATATATAGGGTGTTTTTCAGCGATTCAGTCACCGACGGGAGCACTTTTGAGGGTCTAACTCCACCGTCATTCGTCAGAACAGTAACGACAGTTATTAACCTAATTAATGAAATGCAATTGAGATTGAATTGGTTGAGTGGTTCGGCGGCGGGACTCAGTCAAAGTGGTAAAAAAAAGCTACGCTACCCGACAAAAAAATCAAAAAATTTTTTTCTTCTGATATTGTAGTGGAGAAAACATGTTTTAGAAAACTTTAAAGAGAAATTTTGACAGCATTCATGGTTAATGTTGCGTAGTTATGTGTCAATTTAAGATTTTGAAAGTATTTGAAGAGCGAAATGAGATGGAGTTGATGTTTGGTTTGGTTGATGTTAGATGTTTGGTGTTAAATGGAAAGTTGTTGGATTATGTGTATGTCGGGGTGACCAACAAAATGGCGGACGGACTTGGGGTGAAAAAACGGGATCTCAGACGTGATTTTTGACGGGATTTCGGACGGTATTTAGGACAGTGTTTGTGACGGAATTGTGAACGGGACTTAGGACAGGGTTTTGTGACGGGATTTGAGATTGTTGATGGGATGTTCCTATGAAAGTTACGGGGGGTATAACGTGAAAGCGCCGCAGGCACATAAAGCGCCGCACCCCATGGTATAAAAAAATAGTTCTGTTAAATGACATCACAGCTTTATGTAACTGCCCATACTTCGAGATTTGAGTCATCACTCCTGATTCTAGAAGTGATTCAATCCCAAGGATTTGGACATTTTTCGAGAAAAACCTGAGACACTTGTTGTCTAAGATTTTGTTCTTTATGACTTTGTCTTTGGAAGCCCTCCCAATTCTAGAAGTGACTAAATCTCGGGATAAGGTCAGTTTTCCTTAAAACCCTGAAACAATTTTTATACAGTATTTTATTCTCTACAACTCTGCCTTTAAAATCAACTTTCTAACTTTCATAGTTTTTTTTACTTATGCTTTCATTTGACACCAAAATGAACAATTTCCGTGTTATATTTGCTGGGAATTGCGGGAAATGTTACTTTTACTGATAAATTATAAAAATGTAAAAGAATGTAATTTTATTATCTCGAATTTGAAACGCTCCAACGTCGTGGATTTGCATTTTCCCAACGCAAAGTGGCAAGAAAATCTATTATTTTATTCCTTCCCAGTCTATATTGCTTACAAAATTTTCATGTCAAAAATGAGATTAATCGGAAAAAGAGGAAACTTACACTAAACTAGCAAAAAACAGGTTCAGAATAAAAAAATTTCATTGAAAATTTCGCTCATCATTTTCGAACCAACTATTTACACTGCTGTAAACCTAAATAAAATACGATAAATTACTCACTTTAGCGATCATTCATTTGCATTCACTATTCAGAAAAAATCGAATTTAATCAAATATTTACACTGAGCTTATTTATTTGAACGACAAATTTCCATGCTCTTACTTTATTTTGGAATATTTTTTGTGCATACTTTAATGTCAGTGTGTTTTGGCCTCCGTTAAAGTCGAAAACAATTCAGTCAAATTCGTTCTCCGAATGTGAAACGAATGTGCTCTCTCTCTCGACCGAATGTATTCAAATTCGTTTCGAATTTAAAAAACGAATTCGAAACGAATGTGCTCACATTTGCCCCGAAAATGTGAACAAATTTGTTTATAAATTTGTTTTTGAAAATTTTCAAATGGCAAATTCGCGGAATTTAATGAATATTTTTTCAAAAACGTTACAAATCTTAAAAATTTAGATTAATGTTTATTGAGATGTGCAATGAAATGACAAATACGTGGTTCGCTTATATACAAATTCGCTTGGTGAACATGGACGAATTCGCATTTTTTGAACAAATTTGTCATATTCAGTCGTCAAATTCGTACATACATAATTAAAGTACTTACACTATTATCTCATAATACACTGCAAGCATATTTGAAATTAAATGATTTGCAAGAAAAACTTAAAATTATTTGTTTATATTTTCGAATTCGAAATTTAAAAAATTGTCTGTAAACAAATTTGAAAATCGAATTTGAAACGAATGTGCTCACATTCGACGCGCAAATGTGACCACTGACCACATTCGTTTCAAATTTGCTTTTCAATTTAAAACGAATTTGACCGAATTCAGCATGAAGAGATAGCGTTTTACGAAAAAGTAGTTCGCTCTTATCAGAATTGACTTTGTTGATATTTATGAAAATCAAGTGCAAACCCATTATTTTGTATAATTGTTTTAAACAATTGAAGGTTAAATTTTTTGTATTGCAATGTTGGAGAGTGCATCGAAATTGGAAGAAAAAAATACTTTTGGTTTCGTTGTGCAATTGGCGGAACTATTCGTTTTTTGTTCTAAGACTTGATAAGTAGTAAATATACAATTGGCCGTTTATAGAATTAATTATTGGAGATAATGATAAGGTAAAACATCCAACTCGTGAACGTTTGACTAGGAAATGTAAAAACAAATGCCCAGAACTTGTTTCAGAAATTTCTTTGGAAGATGTTTCTGTTTCTGGAAGGGTAATTTGTAGTATTTGCGGTTTCCTGGCTAAGAATATTCATGGGTTGAATGTTCATATGAGTAAACATAGGCGTGACATTCATGTTAGTGATAATTTGCCTAATAATGAAATGTCTAATTCTGATGAGTTGACACATGATGAGACGGTATCTGAAATTTTAAATAATTTCGGACTACTGCTTAATAAGTTTCGAGTTTCAGTTCCATTGACTCGTATTATACAGAAATCCGTGAGGAATGCTGTTTGTCAGGAACTTTGTAGGGAAATTGAAGGTTTATTACAGAAAAATGATGTTAATTCTTGGATGAGATTACTTGCTTTTCCATACATCGTTTTGAATAATAAATCAAAGGGGAAAGATGGTATTAATATCATTAGGTCTACTTTGAATTTCTTTAGAGATTGTAGGGACATCAATGAAGCTTTGTCCAAAGTTTTAATTGACGCAAGTATTCCATTCACATTGAATAAATCTGTCAATGGAGATGCTGTTATTATAAGAGTAGCTACGAGGAAAGTTAGTGAGGGTGACATCAAAGGTGCTGTTAGGTGCTAATGAAACTGTTGCGCCTCAAACTTTGGAAACTGTTTCCAAGCTGAAGGCCAAGCACCCAGATGATGATGGCGGGGATTTTGAGAAAATAGAACTGATTAGTAGTTTGTCAGCTACTACAATTGAGGATGTTGTCAAAGCTATTAGAAGCTTTCCATTGAGTTCTTCTGGTGATATAGGCGGTTTGCGACCTCGACATTTAAAAGATTTGACTTCTTTTACTTGCGGTGAATCTGCAAATCGTCTTTTAAGGGCAATAGCCTCATTGTTGGACATTATTAAGTTTGGTAATGTTCAAAAAGATGTCTCTAAAATATTTTTTGGAGCTTCATTGACTGCTCTTATGAAAGGTGAGGATGATGTTAGGCCGATAGCAGTAGGTATTGTTTGGAGACGCTTAACAGGTAAAATTGCTTGTTACAATGTTAGGGATAGCTTAGTCGAGAAAGTTTAGAAAGTTTATGTTAGGCGAAGTTAAGGAGATATGTCCAGAATTATTTCCTTTGCTTCAACAAGCTTACAGGCTTTCCTCCAATCTTTACTTTCTTGATGAGCCTTTGCTTTCAAAGAGAGGGTTTCAGCAGGGTGACCCACTAGGTGCTCCAGGTTTTTGTATTGGTATTATGAGAATGACACATTCTCTTTCATCTAGGTTAAATGGTTGGTATTTAGATGATGGTACTGTTGCTGATAGGCTTTCAGTAGTATTAGATGATATTAGGAAAGTGTTAGATTTTTGTGAATTATCAGGCTTGTCATTAAACAAAAAAAAAAATGCGAAGTTTTTTTTTGTTGATGCAACTGATGAAGATAAGGCCCACATGTATTCTGAGATATCAGCGTTATTGCCAGGGATTAAGAAAGTTGATGAGTCTTCTCTTGAGATATTAGGCTCACCAATCTTTGAGTCAGGTTTAGAAAGGATGTTTTCATCCAAAATTGCAACGATCAAATTAATGTGTGATCGTTTACAATTAATGGATGTTCACGCCGCATTGTGTATTTTTAGGAAGTCTTTAGGTAGTTGTAGGTTCAATTATTTGCTGCGTTCATCTAGGGCATTTCTATTACGTGATCATTTAAAAAATGTTGACGAGATTTTTCGTTCAACTATTGAAGCGATTACGAATGTTAGGATGTCAAAATTTTCTTGGGATCAGGCTACTCTTCCTTTAGCTTTTGGGGGTTTAGGCATTCGGAAGGTTGAAGATTTGGCATTGCCAGCCTATTTATCATCTGTGTATTCTTCATCTGATCTGTCAAATAAGTTGTTAGAAAAATTTAATTTGCAAATGATCGATAATTACATTTTAGAGTTAGTTGAGGAAATTCCTCAAGATTTTATTCCAGGTTATGAGAAGAGAATTGAGCAGAAAAATTGGGATCTTCCGAGGATCAACAGCAAGTTTTCTAGGATGTTTGATTCTAGTGAGCCTGTTGCTCGAGCCAGACTACTTGCGTCATCTACTAATGAATCTTCAAAGTGGCTGCAGGTGGTCCCATCGAGTAATACGGGTTTACTATTTGATAACAATTCCGCGAGAATTGCTGTTGGTCTTCGTTTAGGTTCTCAATTATGTGAAGAACATAAATGCATCTGTGGTGCTATGGTTAAAAAGGACGGCCTACATGGTTTGTCTTGCAAGAAGAAATCAGGGATAATTTCTAGGCACGATGAGTTAATAAAATTATTTCTCACGCATTGTCTTCCGCAGGATTTCCAAATATAATACAACCACCAGGAATTTCTAGGGATGATGGTAAACGACCTGATGGCATGACTCTAATTCCGTGGAGTCATGGAAAGTCTCTTCTCTGGGACGTGACTGTTCGAGACACGTTAGCTCCTTCTTATGTCAATGAATTTTCCAAGAAAGCGCGTTCAATAGCCGATAAAGCGGAAAGATTTAAGCATAATCATTATATTCGTTTAAAAGAGAATTATTTATTAACTCCTGTTGCTTTCGAAACTCTAGGTTGTATGGGCCCAGAAACGAAGAAATTTATAGGCAAATTAGGGTCATTGATAAGGACAGCTTCTGGGGAATCACGCTCGAAAGAGTTCCTATTACAGAAGATTTCAGTTGCAATTCAAAGAGGCAATGCGGCATGCATCCTGGCAACATTAGGGAAAAGTAGAGTAGATGAAATTTATTTATTGTAATTTGTTGTTGAAAAGATCGTTTTTTTACTGGCTGCGCCATTGTGAGCAGTATTTTTTTTCGCTTAATTATTCAAAAATTTTTAGGTCAAGCTTTGTTCGCAGTGCTTCTCACACTCTTTTAGCAAGAAAAATGCCAAAATAATATGATAAATTATCAAAAGTATATCAACTAAGTCGGCTTTTGGAACTTGCAAAAATTTCCAAACATTTTTAAAGGGTTTTACCTCCATATGAATTAACCTTTTGAAAAATTTGTATCTTGCTCTAATGAAAACATTTTTTTCAATAGTACTAACTATTGACATTTTCCGCAACTCCCCGAAAATGTGAACAAATTTGTTTATAAATTTGTTTTTGAAAATTTTCAAATGGCCAATTTGCGGAATTTAATTAATTTTTTTCAAAAACGTTGCAAATCTTAAAAGTTTAGATTAATGTTTATTGAGATGTGCAATGAAATGATAAATACGTAGTTCGCTGATATACAAATTCGCTTGGTGAACATGGACGAATTCGCATTTTTTGACCAAATTTGACATATTCAGTCGTCAAATTCGTACATACATGAATAAAGTACTTACACTATTATCTCTTAATACACTGCAAGCATACTTGTAATTAAATGATTTCCAAGAAAAATTTTAAAATTATTTGTTGATCTCGGCAAATTCGCAATTTAAAAAATTGTCTGCAAACAAATCTGATCAAATTCGTTTCAAATTTGAAAAACGAATTTGAAACGAATGTGCTCGCATTCGACTCGCAAATGTGAGCAAATTTAAAACGAATTTGACTGAATTTAGCATGAAGAGAGAGAAAATTTGTTTTACGAAAAAGAAGTTCGCGTTTATCAGAATTGACTTTGTTGATATTTATGAAAATCAATGGAACAATAATTGAAAGGGTGTCCTCAACAAAATATTTGGGAGTTATCTTGGATCAATTCCTAAATTGGAATGAGCATATCACGGGTATTTGTAATAAAATTGCTCCATGTGTGGGCATTCTAAGACTGTTGAAGTTTTCCCTGCCAAGAAGTGTTTTAAAAAAATTGTACTTTGCAATGATCCATTCACGACTTATATACTGTATTGGTATATGGGGAGGGGCGGCTAAAACAATGACTAACGCGATTGAAGTTTTACAAAAGAAGGCACTTAAATCAGTTTTCAAATTATCATTAAGGCATAGTACAGATGATCTATTTAACGTACATTGCCCACATATACGTCCCCTGTCAGAGCTTTATATTAATGAAATATGTACTTTTGTGCATTCATGTTTGAACGGTCATCTACATCATAATATTAACTTCACAAAAAGCGAGCACCCAGATGCAACGAGAAATAGGGATATTCTCCGTACTCCTCTATTAAAGACTAAAATTGGTAGACGTAGCATATCCTTTGCTGGGCCAAACTTATTTAATAAATTACCTAAAAATATCAGAATTATCACCAAGTACAATGAGTTTAAGCGTTTGTTAAAAAACTATATAAGTGGGCAGCGGATAGACTAATATTTATCGATGACCTCCCCGGTCGTTATTTTCTAGTACCCGTAAAAAGGCTTTCCTCATTTTGCACCCTCTCCTATTCATCAATATAGCTTATGTATATTATATGCCTTGAATGCTGCCGAACTTCAAGAATCTAGTGGCGTTAATAGAAAAGGGGACTTTGGCTATGTATAATTTACTCCCCTATTCTAGTTTTTCCTTATATTCTCTTTTTTTCTTTTGTTTTTTAGGATATGATTGATGTTGTTATGAAAGATGTATTAAAAGTTCCTTCGAATTGATTTAATCATATTGGAACATATTAATGTTATAATTTTTCTTAGTGATTTCTAATTACTTGATTTAAGATGTTAGAAAGATGTTATAAATAAGCTAAACTAAGTGCAAACCGTGCAAACCCATTATTTTGTATAATTGTTTTAAACAATTGGGGTTTTAATTTTTTGTATTGCAACGATAGAGAGTACATCGAAAGTTTAAGAAGAAAATACTTTTGGTTTCGTTGTGCAAATGGCGGAACTATTCGTTTTTTGTTCTAAGACATGATGATGTTGTCGTCTGGGAGAAACTTCTTCGAGAGACTTGTGCTAAGTGAAAATTCTGAAATTTACAAGCTTCGAGTAAGTTGCGTAAATACTTGACTGAAGTGTAAGTTGCAAACAATTGTTTGTCATAAGTTGAGAAGTTTCGTTCAGTTTCTAGTAGTGAAATATGCAACAAAATCATATAGGCTTTTTGTTGCCATTGATTATGTAGTGCTGCGAAACTTGTTGAACAGACTTTGCAGTGTGCTGAAACGATATTGCAACAAATTTTGTTGTTGTTTGGCGGTTTGTTGCCAATTTGTTTTTGAACATTTCAGGTGAATTATTTATTTTTTAATTTACCGTGGCCGAATTGATGCTGCAATAAAATAAGTTGAATCAATTTTGGTTTGCGACTTTTTTACATGTCGTTAGAATGTTCAATTGCAAGCGCTTTGCTTTAGTTAGGCAAATTGCGCAAAGAAAGTTGAAATGTTTCCGTTTGTTCACAAATTGTTTGCTAGTTGCAAACTTGCTGGAGATTGATTTGCCTACTTTATTGAAACTAAATGTTTGTATTTTGTGTGTCGATGGGAGCCGATGGGAGAAACGTTTTCCAACAAAAATTGTAATTGAATTTTTGACAAAAAATTTGTTTTATGGGCTCGGTACGACTTGTTATTGATTTAGAAATTATTTGGGATTGAAAAGTCTGAAAAAGTTTTTTTTTGCGATTGTTGATTCCTTGAGTTGTGTTTGACGGAACATGCTGGCAAGGTATGCTGTTGAATGCGTACGGTTGTACGTAATTGTTGTAACCCGATAAACAAAACACAATCACTCGTACGTAATTGTTTGGCAATTGGGTGGTTTGTTGTGAGACCAGTGGTGCTGGTGGTCTGCCAACGCTTTTGGTCGTGTTGGCCGTTTACGTGTAGAACTAGATTAAGGCGATGTGTCGATTGCTTTGTGCAATGAGACGACCTTGCTCTAGTTGCGTTATAGTTTGAAGATATAAACGGTTTTTGGGAAACTGAATTCGTTGCAATTTTGGTTGCAAAAGCTAATTTTGGTTACTTTGATTTGTATCTATGTGAACTAGTTGTTCGCTTACA
>CM055406.1:84882868-84897579 GCA_029228625.1 Pseudolycoriella hygida
AAAGATCTTTAAAACAAAAAAAAGTTTGCCCAATTCGGGTGCTTTGATCGGAAGCTATGAGGATGTGAAGTACAATGTAGGATGTACAGGTGGGTTTTTAAAGCATACTTAAAGAATACTTCTGGTAGGATTTTTGTCGATTTTCACATCCTTCGAAAAGTATCGTAATCTTAATCGCATTTAGTATTTGGGGGCTCGTTGGAAAGAGTGAGACGAGTTCTAGGATGTGAGATACTTTCGAAGATATTTGTAGCGCTACAGCACTATTCGTAGCGCTACGAAAATAGGACGAAAAAAGTCTCAAAAAGTATCTGAAAACTGTCCAAATAGTACAAAAGAGGGTTCATATGGAAGGTGTCATCAATGCCACCAAACACCAACCACCACCACCACCACCACCATCAATGAACTTGCAAAAATTTCCAAACATTTTTAAAGGGTTTTACCTCCATATGAATTAACCTTTTGAAAAATTTGTATCTTGCTCTAATGAAAACATTTTTTTCAATAGTACTAACTATTGACATTTTCCGCAACTCCCCGAAAATGTGAACAAATTTGTTTATAAATTTGTTTTTGAAAATTTTCAAATGGCCAATTTGCGGAATTTAATTAATTTTTTTCAAAAACGTTGCAAATCTTAAAAGTTTAGATTAATGTTTATTGAGATGTGCAATGAAATGATAAATACGTAGTTCGCTGATATACAAATTCGCTTGGTGAACATGGACGAATTCGCATTTTTTGACCAAATTTGACATATTCAGTCGTCAAATTCGTACATACATGAATAAAGTACTTACACTATTATCTCTTAATACACTGCAAGCATACTTGTAATTAAATGATTTCCAAGAAAAATTTTAAAATTATTTGTTGATCTCGGCAAATTCGCAATTTAAAAAATTGTCTGCAAACAAATCTGATCAAATTCGTTTCAAATTTGAAAAACGAATTTGAAACGAATGTGCTCGCATTCGACTCGCAAATGTGAGCAAATTTAAAACGAATTTGACTGAATTTAGCATGAAGAGAGAGAAAATTTGTTTTACGAAAAAGAAGTTCGCGTTTATCAGAATTGACTTTGTTGATATTTATGAAAATCAATGGAACAATAATTGAAAGGGTGTCCTCAACAAAATATTTGGGAGTTATCTTGGATCAATTCCTAAATTGGAATGAGCATATCACGGGTATTTGTAATAAAATTGCTCCATGTGTGGGCATTCTAAGACTGTTGAAGTTTTCCCTGCCAAGAAGTGTTTTAAAAAAATTGTACTTTGCAATGATCCATTCACGACTTATATACTGTATTGGTATATGGGGAGGGGCGGCTAAAACAATGACTAACGCGATTGAAGTTTTACAAAAGAAGGCACTTAAATCAGTTTTCAAATTATCATTAAGGCATAGTACAGATGATCTATTTAACGTACATTGCCCACATATACTTCCCCTGTCAGAGCTTTACATTAATGAAATATGTACTTTTGTGCATTCATGTTTGAACGGTCATCGACATCATAATATTAACTTCACAAAAAGCGAGCACCCATATGCAACGAGAAATAGGGATATTCTCCGTACTCCTCTATTAAAGACTAAAATTGGTAGACGTAGCATATCCTTTGCTGGGCCAAACTTATTTAATAAATTACCTAAAAATATCAGAATTATCACCAAGTACAATGAGTTTAAGCGTTTGTTAAAAAACTATATAAGTGGGCAGCGGATAGACTAATATTTATCGATGACCTCCCCGGTCGTTATTTTCTAGTACCCGTAAAAAGGCTTTCCTCATTTTGCACCCTCTCCTATTCATCAATATAGCTTATGTATATTATATGCCTTGAATGCTGCCGAACTTCAAGAATCTAGTGGCGTTAATAGAAAAGGGGACTTTGGCTATGTATAATTTACTCCCCTATTCTAGTTTTTCCTTATATTCTCTTTTTTTCTTTTGTTTTTTAGGATATGATTGATGTTGTTATGAAAGATGTATTAAAAGTTCCTTCGAATTGATTTAATCATATTGGAACATATTAATGTTATAATTTTTCTTAGTGATTTCTAATTACTTGATTTAAGATGTTAGAAAGATGTTATAAATAAGCTAAACTAAGTGCAAACCGTGCAAACCCATTATTTTGTATAATTGTTTTAAACAATTGGGGTTTTAATTTTTTGTATTGCAACGATAGAGAGTACATCGAAAGTTTAAGAAGAAAATACTTTTGGTTTCGTTGTGCAAATGGCGGAACTATTCGTTTTTTGTTCTAAGACATGATGATGTTGTCGTCTGGGAGAAACTTCTTCGAGAGACTTGTGCTAAGTGAAAATTCTGAAATTTACAAGCTTCGAGTAAGTTGCGTAAATACTTGACTGAAGTGTAAGTTGCAAACAATTGTTTGTCATAAGTTGAGAAGTTTCGTTCAGTTTCTAGTAGTGAAATATGCAACAAAATCATATAGGCTTTTTGTTGCCATTGATTATGTAGTGCTGCGAAACTTGTTGAACAGACTTTGCAGTGTGCTGAAACGATATTGCAACAAATTTTGTTGTTGTTTGGCGGTTTGTTGCCAATTTGTTTTTGAACATTTCAGGTGAATTATTTATTTTTTAATTTACCGTGGCCGAATTGATGCTGCAATAAAATAAGTTGAATCAATTTTGGTTTGCGACTTTTTTACATGTCGTTAGAATGTTCAATTGCAAGCGCTTTGCTTTAGTTAGGCAAATTGCGCAAAGAAAGTTGAAATGTTTCCGTTTGTTCACAAATTGTTTGCTAGTTGCAAACTTGCTGGAGATTGATTTGCCTACTTTATTGAAACTAAATGTTTGTATTTTGTGTGTCGATGGGAGCCGATGGGAGAAACGTTTTCCAACAAAAATTGTAATTGAATTTTTGACAAAAAATTTGTTTTATGGGCTCGGTACGACTTGTTATTGATTTAGAAATTATTTGGGATTGAAAAGTCTGAAAAAGTTTTTTTTTGCGATTGTTGATTCCTTGAGTTGTGTTTGACGGAACATGCTGGCAAGGTATGCTGTTGAATGCGTACGGTTGTACGTAATTGTTGTAACCCGATAAACAAAACACAATCACTCGTACGTAATTGTTTGGCAATTGGGTGGTTTGTTGTGAGACCAGTGGTGCTGGTGGTCTGCCAACGCTTTTGGTCGTGTTGGCCGTTTACGTGTAGAACTAGATTAAGGCGATGTGTCGATTGCTTTGTGCAATGAGACGACCTTGCTCTAGTTGCGTTATAGTTTGAAGATATAAACGGTTTTTGGGAAACTGAATTCGTTGCAATTTTGGTTGCAAAAGCTAATTTTGGTTACTTTGATTTGTATCTATGTGAACTAGTTGTTCGCTTACAGATACATATATTAGACCAGAACAGCGTTCTTGTCGTTGAGGAGTTGTGCCGGTTGTGCTTGTGATGTCAAATATTTGTTTCATTCCGTGAAATTTTCCTGCCTCTGTGAAGTTCACAGTGTGTTGGGAGCGAATGCATTGTGTTTTTACCGCTGCACTGCTCGGCGTTACTGATGGACATCTGGAACCATGAAGTGCACTTTTTTGTATGTGTAGTCAGATTTGAGACGCTATTTGGAGTTTAGGGTAAAAACCGATGAACTTAGTTAGTTCGTAATTTTAGCGTCGTTACCACTGGCGGGTGAATTCTGTGATTAATAAACACGCATTGAACACTTCTTCCTAATCCGTCAAATGATGGAAAACGTTGTGTTACTTGTGCACGGCTGTGCTGTAGTACTTTTGAACGGCTGGCCGTTGATGTTATAGTGGGTTACCTACTCTCTTAACCTGGAATATAGTCGAGCCAGGGATTCCATCGATGCGTAGGTAATGTCCAAAGATCCGAAAGTAAGTTTACTTCGATCCTTTAGTTTAGTTTCCTAAAGTAACAGTTACCATTAAACATTTTCGATGCTTCTACCCTTTGATTTGAGATTTATTTTGTCAAACGTGTGGATTGTGTGTGAAAATGAATCAGGGAGGTGAGGGAAATGACCTTTTTTCTTTGAAAATTTGCACAAAGACTTCATTGAATAAGAAATAACGTGTATTTGTAAGATTGATTTCAAAACAAAATATGAAATAAAGAACCTTTAATTATAAAAGTTGGATTGGTTATCTTAAAAACCAGAAGAATTGAACTTAATTGAGCTAAAATATGTTCGATCACGCGAATTTTCCCCGCTTTTCTTTTTTTAAAGTTTCTTCTTGAAACCCTGAAAATTCTAAGAGAAGAATCTTGTTTCCCTCATGTTGGAAACTGTCAAGACTCCATGTACCGTCATCTTTGTGAAATCTTTTGCCTAAATCGACTTTAAGGCGCCATTGCGAAATTTGCTTCGATGAATAGCCTTGTCTCAAAGCTTCGTTTTGCATTGCATGCAATTTTGGGTGTTCCAAACTTATGATTGCTGCGTCGAGATGACTACGGAATAAAGTACCAACATCGTACAAAGACCGGCTCCAGTTAACAACGATAATAATACCATCGCCCACTTCATTGAATTCCCAATTGAAATCACTGCTTCCACCTGGCAAATCCAATATAACAACCAACTTCTCTTGTTTTTTCGCATACTTCATGTAACTGAACCGTAAGAAAGGCATGTTATCGAAAGATAACTCGTAAGACGATCCAACATGACTTCCGTCGATATCGACATTTGATGCAGACAACGAATTCGTAGGAATAATACCATGTTGAGTGAAAACATCATTAACGGACGCAACTACACCAGTACCATTGACGCCAGAAAGAGGTTGTTTTGATTTCACTAAGAACAGATTTTAGAGTAATTAAACAAAAAACAAATCGGAGAAAAAATTCAATCTTTTACATTTGTTCTTTCGTGGTAATGCAAGATGATAACCAATTACACTGTTACTGAATTCGCGAAATGTTGGATCTTTATCTTTTAGTTTTGCTGCACCATCATTAAGACTCATATCTCCAGTGTCTATTAGATGTTGCAATTTATTTTGTTCAGTTACAGTCCATTTACGAGGAGCATCTACATCAATGACATCTTCCGAATCTTTTCGGTTACACGTTGCGATTTTAGAATTTCTTTTAGACATATTCTCTAAATATAACTATTAAACACTGGTCAATGTATGATTTTCTCATAGCAAGAACTGATCTTTATGATGTCTTTATGTTTACGCCGGAAAATGTTTACACACTTTTTGAAACAAAACTCAACACAAAATGAATTAGAATTTCGAGGAGTCATTAAACATTATTGTTAAAATCAACTCCCACTGAACAGTAATCCTTCAAATTTATAAGTTTTAGCAGTGTATTGTTGGTACCATTGATTCGCAAATTGTCAGTGATGTATTTGATGTATTTATTCAAACATTAAACGCATTAAACGATAATTTAACAACTATCGGAAATTCTTCGGGAATTGGATGTGTTGGAGGATTTTTGTGAAGCCTTTTGCCATCCCTTTTAATTTAAAAAGTATATCACATCCTAATGAAATCAAAGATCTTTAAAACAAAAAAAAGTTTGCCCAATTCGGGTGCTTTGATCGGAAGCTATGAGGATGTGAAGTACAATGTAGGATGTACAGGTGGGTTTTTAAAGCATACTTAAAGAATACTTCTGGTAGGATTTTTGTCGATTTTCACATCCTTCGAAAAGTATCGTAATCTTAATCGCATTTAGTATTTGGGGGCTCGTTGGAAAGAGTGAGACGAGTTCTAGGATGTGAGATACTTTCGAAGATATTTGTAGCGCTACAGCACTATTCGTAGCGCTACGAAAATAGGACGAAAAAAGTCTCAAAAAGTATCTGAAAACTGTCCAAATAGTACAAAAGAGGGTTCATATGGAAGGTGTCATCAATGCCACCAAACACCAACCACCACCACCACCACCACCATCAATGCATACGAAACTATATGAAATTCGAGGAAATTGGAAGCACCTGGGTGGAAATTTGGTCAAAATAGCGCTAAAAAGTGACTTTTTCGAAAAACTATGGTTTTGAAGGTTTTCATGATTTTCGCATTATCCGAAAATTATCGTAACCTTAACAGATTTTGACATTTGTAAATTTTTTGGAAAGAAATGGACAAGCTGTGAGATGTGAGATGCTTTTAGAATGTATTTGTAACGCTAGATCGCTACAAGTAGCGCTAAAAGACGAAAAACTTCGAAAAAAGCCTCAAAAATTGTCTGAATGGTGAAAACGTGAGTTGTTTTGAAAGACTTTATTAATTTCTATTATACCTTAAGAATTGCGATTAAAATGGAAATCACTGGGTGAATATTTGGTCATAATAGCGCTAAAAAATTACTTTTTCGTAAAAGTAAACTTTTACTGTTTTGACGATTTTTCTCGCGATTTTTACATCTTCAGAAACATTTTTTACCTTTAGCAGATTTTCTCATGTGGTGACAGTGAGACAAGATCTAGGATGTGGGATACCTTAAATTTTTGAAGTACCACGGCGCTACACGAAGCGCTACAAAAATACATTGGAAAAAGATAAAAAAATATCCAAAAAACACAGATTGACATGAAAAAGGGTTCATTAGAAAGGTCTCGTCAAAACCTATCCAACCATACGAAATTTGAGGAAATTAAACATAAATAAACAAGAATTCAAAAGAAAGCGTCAAAATGGGTAAAATTATTGAAAATTTTCTCAAGTTTAATTGAAAAGCAGTTCAATTTCAACATAAGAGGGCTCGCTGGGAAGATCAAGACATACCAAACTATATGACATTAGAAGTAAACGAACGCAAATGTTCGCAAAATAGCTGAAATTTTGGTCAAAATTACGATAAAACCGCTACTATTACATCGAAAAATTAACAGTTTTAAAAAACAGAAATATTAACGAATTATCGCTAGCATTTCGATATGATTGCATATTGGATCTTTGCATGAAGCGTTAGATGCATTCATCATTGAAGACTAGCAAAGTGGATAAGAAAAAAAATGTCTTTGTCATCATTGCACAATACACTTGATCTTGTGAGGTTATACGGGTAACAGCAATTATATGAGAAATTTGGAGAATAATGCGAAGTTGGTAAAAAAAAACTAGGTAAGTCAAGCATTTCCCGCACCTCCCAGTCCTAGTCCAGATTACTTAGCATCGTTTTAGATACTAGGGACCATGGCCTAAACAACCACACCTATTAGCCTTTGGACCGGCGCTGGAGTTTTTTTTAAATCGCTTTTCAAAAGTTCCATTTTTTCGACTATAAACTGTTCCAGGTCCTCAGACACCTTCACCTTCAAAGCAAATAGGCATCCACACTTTTTGTATCAATGAGGTCTACGTGATATATAAGTTTCAGATCAAAGCGATTCATCTTGGTGAAAATATTAAACAAAATTGTTTTTCGCCACCCCTTGGTAGACCATTTTACTTTCACCTCTACAGCTCATATATAGTCGCTAACATAAAAATGTTATTCTACGGGTTTCTCGGATTGGTCCAAGGAATCAACGGGCCAATAATCACAAAAATCGGTGAGGTGTTGTATTTCAGTTTCATACAAACTGTTCGAAGATTGACTCTTAAAGCATACTTGAAAAGCACTTTTAAAGCATACTTGAAAAGTACTTTTAAAGCATACTTGAAAAGTACTTTTAAAGCATACTTTAAAAGTACTTTTCAATTATGCTTTAAAAGCCTATCCAACATCCTACAGCCGACTTCACATCATTACATATTCCGCTCCACCACCCCAAATGTAGCAAGTAAGGTCGCGTTTGAAAGATATTAACTTTGTCAAGATTATAGGATGCTTTCTAAGACCTGTCGATTGAAATCGGCTTCACGAAAAGCCTCTAAAAAAGCATATTTCCGGAGGATTTCTGCGGGAAATCGAAAAATCGAAAGCGAAAAATCCATAAATTTTAAGAGTTTTCGAATTTATGATGGTTTAAATTACATTTCGATAAATTGTTTGGCGATGGTAGAATTCAGTACGACAAAGAGTTTAGTACGGAAAAGGATTTGCTTCATTTGCAGCCATTAAATTTTCAATTATAAAATATTCAAAGTAAAATTTTGTTGATATCAGCTTATTCATTCTTAGGACATACTAAATTGTATGCGGCAATGAATTAGCAAAAAAACAATAACTCGTACATTCAAATGACAAGAACCAAAATTAACTTTAATTGAATTTCAGTTTGTCTGCAATGAGAAAATACATTACATTATTTCTCAGTCACTTAAACTAAAAAATCAAAAATTCCTTTCAATTGTATCGTTTCCCGCAGCTCCCAGGGCCATATTCGGCGCAGATGAGAAGACGTTCCGCAAATAGATTTGGTTGTTAGTGGATTTGCTCTGTGATCTCGATGTTGTAAGGCTACAATAAAGGGATATCAATATGTCAAAATATTAAAAAAGCCTCTCTGACAAATTTCAGATTAAGTTCGAAGAGCGACTATTTAATTGCGATGCTAACCAACGTTGTTTTGTTTCACTCGACGGAGTTGATTTTAAAATTTTCGAGCCAACACCCTTCAACAGAAAATTTTACAGTCATGAATTTAAAGCTTCTGCTTTACGATACGAAATAGGCATCGCTTTGGTAAGTGGTCACATTGTTTGGGCATTTGGAGGATACCCCGCAGGAGAATTTCCAGACTTGAAACTATCTAGAGAGCTCTATGTTCAACATGTGATGCCCGGAGAATTGACTCTTGCAGATAAGGGATACCGAGATGCAAATTTTTTCATTACTCCCGACGCAACAAATTCAGCTGGACATAAATATATTATCAGCAGACACGAGACCGTTAATAAAAGATTGAGACAGTTTAGAGTTTTGAGTAGTACATTTCGTCACGATATTGACAAGCATAAACCATGTTTCGAAGCAGTAGTCAATATAACTGCTTTAAAAATCAAATTAGAAGACCCACTTTTTTCGGTATTATCACTTTAAAGGATATTTCATTTTCATAATGAATTGTGCTTCGCAAAGTTCATAAGATTTTTAAAGTCTGTTCGAAACTTTTTATTTGAATTACAACATTTTGAAATCAATAACATTTTTTATTTGGCCATTTTCATCGAGATTTATAAAACAAAATAAAAAGTTTTTTATCATTTCCCGCACCTCCCTAAACCGAAGAAAGCTAAATTAGTGTGGTGAGCTCGTAATGGGTAGTGATAGGTGTGCGTGTTGCCCTACGTAGTTGTTCATGTCACAGAGTGAATCGTTCATTTGATCTCCGTTGAGAGTTGAAATTCCATTTGTGTTTGTTTGTTTGTTTGTTTGTTTGTTTATTGATCACTAACAGGCACTCGCCCAATTACAAGTAATCTTAAATATAATTGTATAAAGGATGTTTATGTTAGGTAAAATTTTTAATTGTTTTATTTTCGTTTTAGGATAGTTTTTGATTAATTTATGGCCAAATGTGGAGTTTAGATTAGTTTTAGGATTTAATTCATATTTTAATCTTCTTTTTTTGGTTCAGGGTTAGTTGTAGGTTGAAATTAATTCGGAAATTGAAAAATCACAAAATGTTTCGAATCATTTAAAAACGAATAACTATTCGTACTTCTTATCTTCTAAGTTGTTCGGAGTCTCGTATTTCTTGTCTGTCTTGTTGCGATATATACAAATGCGTCCGTCATAAGAATAAACAGCAGCAATTTTACCTTTCGCCTTCAGCTTTTTTGCTTTCCTTAACAGGTCCAGATCATGCTTACATAGGTTTTCGTTGACATAGACGCGATCATGACCATCCAAACCGATGTGGGATAAGTTGAGCGAATTGTTTTTGTTGAAAGCAAAGTATTTTGTGTGCTTTAGTTGCAAATTTTACAATTATAGGCCACTTCGTACTGTCCACATCATTTTGTACTTCAGGTTTTTTTGCGGATTTCAGTCGGTTGATGTTAACAATTGAACTTTCTTCACGAAAATCTATCACCGAGACGATTTTAGAGATAACGAATTGCAGATTTTCTTCAAGAACATAAGGTATTCCAATGATGAGTAAATCCATGACCCTTCTTTCGTCCGTACGTTTGTTTTCAAGGGAAGCAACACGATCGATAATTCCAGCCATTTCATCCTTCAACTTTGCGATTCCATTTGTTGATGACGCAACAACATCAGATATTTTATTGTTAATGTCTGATACGTTATTGTCAAGTTTTAGCTCGAAATTGTCCAAGCGATCACAAACGTTTTCGAATCTTGTTGCCATGGTTCGTATTTCCTTCAGCAGGTCGTTGTTAGATACAGGCATTTTGCGTGAAATGTTTTTTTTGCGAAACGAATTTGAACAATCGATTTTTAAACAATGGCCGACATGTGCATTTGATCATCGAACAGTTTAAAGTTGAATTTTAATGGCTAATACACCAAACTTTCACTCAACTTTATTCAATAAACTGATCTAGTGAAAACCACAAAGCCCTGTGTTGTGTGGCTATTAGTCTGTTAGGATATATTGTTTGCTAATGTTGCCGAAGAAAAAGATACTGATGTGCTAATCGTTTTAGCCGTTAGAAGATCGGAGCAAGTTGCTCTTTGTCGTCGTCAGTTTTGAGGTGAGTAGGTGTGGTGTACCCATGGTACCACGTACTTACCTCGACTGGCTATCACTAACGCTAGATTGAGTTAGAGCTTAGTGATGGAAGAAATTATATTGTAGCTTGTTTTGAACCTTAGAATATAATTGGGGTATATATAATATGGGTCACCAGTTTGTGGAGAAGAGAAAGGATGTTTTCTGTTTGAAACCACAAAATAGAATATTTTATTTGATAAATTACATCGTCTTATATACAAATATCTGAAACGGTAAATATCATCTATTTTGTCACCATCTGGCAGAATGTTCAGCCGGATCGGCGCGCGCGAATAGAATGTTCAGTCGGAAATGTCGGATCCGGGGCGGTGATGAAATCCATGATGAAATATGTGGCCGCCACAAGCTGAAAGAATCATTTAATTTTGCTGATTTAAAGAAATAAAATTGAAGACAGGAAAAACATAAATTTGCTGATAAAAAATTAATAAATTTGCTGACGAAAAAATAAATTTGTGAACAAATAGAATAAAATTGCAGAAAAAAAAGAATAAATTTGCTGCTTAAAAAGAATAAATTGGATATATATAGATAAAATTAGATAAAATATATCCCATTTCTATCAACATTAAATTTGCTGCTTAAAAAGAATAAATTAGATATATATAGATAAAATATATCCCATAATTTCAGTTTCCTTGAAGATTTGAATTTTCTTGAAAATTTGAAGTTTTCTGAATTGAATTATTATGAAAATTCAAATTTAAAGCTAGCTGTTGTTTTGTTTCATAAATCAAAGGTTATTTGTTAACCGAGGGCGTGTGTTTTCATAACAAAAATCAGTGTAACAAGGGATGTGGAGTGAAGTTAGTAACTTCGTCACTTTGCGGGGTGAAAAAAGCTATTTTCTTCCCGGCAAGAATATCTTATTTTCTCACCGGTCTTAGGGCGATACAGCAAGAGTTTTCTCACAGCGATAAGGAAGTTTTCGGAAGTTTTTAGTAAAGTTTAAAAATATTTTGACTGATAAATATTTCATCATTTCACTTAAGCAAAAATTTGAATTTTTATTTTACGGGGCCTATAACGGGAACTGTTTGGTGAGGTGGTTTTTATGCTTTTTCGAGATAATATACACGAAAAAGTTTTAAAACGACCTCACCAAAAAGACACGTAATACACTATGTTACTATAATCTCTAGTATCACACAGTCAGAATTTTCTTGGGATCAACCTACTCTTCCTTTAGCTTTTGGTGGATTAGGCATTCGGAAGGTTGAAGATTTGGCATTACCAGCCTATTTATCGTCTGTTTATTCTTCGTCTGTTCTTTCGAACAAGTTGTTAGAAAAATTTAATATTCAAATAATCAATAATAATGTTTTAGGGCTTATTGAGGAAATTCCTCAAGATTTTATTCCAGGAAACGACGAACAGAAAAAAGAACAGAGAAATTGGGATCTTCCGAGGATCGACAGTAAGTTTTCTAGGATGTTTGATTCTAGTGAACTTGTTGCTCAGGCAAGACTACTTGCGTCATCTACTAATGAATCTTCAAAGTGGCTGCAAGTGGTCCCATCGAGTAATACTGGATTGCTATTAGATAACAATTCCGCGAGAATTGCTGTTGGTCTTCATTTAGGTTCCCAATTATGTGAGGAATATACGTGCATTTGTGGTGTCATGGTTAAAAAGGACGGCTTGCATGGTTTGTCATGCAAGAAGAAAGCAGGGATAATTTCTAGGCATGACGAAATCAATGAAATTATTTCTCATGCATTTTCTTCTGCAGGGTTCCCAAATATAATACAACCACCAGGAATTTCTAGAGACGATGGCAAACGACCTGATGGCATGACTCTAATTCCATGGAGTCATGGAAAGTCTCTTCTCTGGGACGTGACAGTTCGAGATACGTTAGCCCCTTCTTATGTCATTGAAGCTTCTAAGAAAGCGCGTTCAATAGCCTATAACGCGGAAAGATTTAAGCATAATCATTATATTCGTTTAAAAGAGAATTATTTATTAACTCCTGTTACTTTTGAAACCCTAGGTTGCATGGGTCCAGAAACCAAGAATTTTATAGGCACATTAGGGTCATTGCTAAGAACAGCTTCTGCGGAATCACGCTCGAAAGATTTCCTATTGCAGAAAATTTCAGTTGCAATTCAAAGAGGCAATGCAGCATGCATCTTGGGAAAAGTAGAGTAGATGAATTTTATTTATTGTAATTTGTTGTTGAAAAGATCGTTTTTTTACTGGCTGCGCCATTGTGAGCAGCCTTTTTTTTCGCTTAATAAATCAAAAAATTAAAAATATAAAAAAAAAGTTAGAAAGTTGCTACCAAGGACATAGTTGCGCATTTTAGAGAAAGCAGTTTCATGTTTTTTTGGAGAAATGATGTTATCCCGAGATTTAGCAACTTCTAGAATTTATAAGAACGACTTAATTATTTTTTTTTAGAGAAATACATTTCAGAGAAGTTAAAAAACTCACTTTTCCAATTTCGAATTTTTTAGCCCATGAAATCTATGTCTATTAGGCCTCTCGACGTACTTCGAGAGAGCTTTTGGCGTTACCTTCAGTAATTTCTGAAGGTCGTTCAACTTCTAAGAGTCCTAAAAGAACTTGGAACATTGCATTTCGATTTTTTCATTTGTTTTACGGGGCAAATGTGAGCACATTCGTTTCAAATTCGTTTTTCATATTCGAAACGAATTTGAATACATTTGGTCGAGAGAGAGAGCACATTCGTTTCACATTCGAAGAACGAATTTGACTGAATTGTTTTCGACTTTAACTAAGGAGGCCAAAACAAACTGACATTAAAGTATGCACAAAAAATATTCCAAAATAAAGTAAGAGCATGGAAAATTGTTGTTCAAATAAATAAGCTCTGCGTGAATATTTAATTAAATTCGATTTTTTCTGAATAGTGAATGCAAATGAATGATCGCTAAAGTGAGTAATTTATCGTATTCTATTTAGATTTGCAATCCCAGCAGTGTAAATATTTGGTTCGAAAATGATGAGCGTAATTTTCAATGAAATTTTTTTATTATGAACGTGTTTTTTGCTAGTTTAGTGTAAATTTCCTCTTTTTCCGATTATACTCATTTTTAACATGAAAAATTTGTAAAAAATATAGACTGGGAAGGAATAAAATAATAGATTTTCTTGCCACTTTGCGTTATGAAAATTTGCATCCACACGTTCGTTGGAGCGTTTCAAATTCGAGATAATTAAATTACATTTTTTTATGTGAAAATAAGTTATGAGATTAGCTCTCTAAGATGGAAACGCCATGAATAATACTAAATTTTTCGAAACTTAGTGAAAAAGTTTTTTCGATCGCTCCGCTCGCGATTTCCCATAATGTATGACAATTCAATTGTTCAACCAAGTTAATTGCGTATTTCGGTAAAAATTTGTAACAAAAATTGATCCGTTTCTGGCTTCAAGGACGAAGCAGAGTCGTGTGTGTGTGTGTGTGGACAAGGGTTAGTAAACAAAAATACAAATCCTAAAGGTCGTAATAGAACTGGGAAATAAACAAATTTAGTTCTGTGTGTTAGGCGCCGGCCAAACACAACCCAACTTTTATTGGCGGCCCTGTTTAACGAAACCTCACACGAAAAATGTAAAGTGAAATGCGCGAAATAAAGAGAATTTTCTCAAAATTTCATATAACTTTCGGTGGGGGGCTCGAGCTTCTTCTGGCAGTTGACCCTGGGTACGGGCCTGTCAAATGCATCATGGTCTTGGGATTTGTTGAGTAACAATGCTGGAAATTATTCGAAACGGTCATTAATTCTTACATTTCTAAAAAAATGAATGAGGAAAGTATTGATGATTCCTGGAGCTGAGGATCCTGATCCTCTGGCATGCCAGAGCTCCGCTATCATTGATAGCCTATAAAATAACCTTTCCAAAACAACCATATTTGTTAAAATTGGCCAAGGAAATGTCTCTCAATGTTAGCGGTTGTTTTGGGACACTTTTCCGGGAATCCTTCATAGCCCAGGCTATTTTGAACATTCACAGAAAGGTTGTTTCATGAATTTAAGGTATTGAATCAGCCTTTCAGAAACTGACGAGATGAAAAAAAAATATTAAGATTCGAAGGAGATATTTGAGTT
>CM055406.1:84898079-84936187 GCA_029228625.1 Pseudolycoriella hygida
TACCACCTTGTGGGCAACCTTTAGTTACTCCGAGTTTGATGTTGGTGCCGCAAATGGTGGCCTCAACAGTTCTACAACTCAACATTCTGACTATCCATCTGATGGCTGCATCATTTACCTCTCTTTTCATTTCGTTATAAAATCATTTATTATTATTCCTGCGTATACACGAGTGGAACACAAATTTTAAGAAAATATTAGAAAGAATCAAAATTCGTACATACAAAAAACATGAAATAAGAAATAAAATAAAGGAGGTTTGTAGTTTGCCTGAAACGGTGCTCCGCTATCTTATAGGAAATAAACTACAACATCGACTGCCAAATCTGTCCAAAGGACCTCCTGGCAACTTTTAATCGTCTCATGTTACCGTGAAAGTTAAAGTGAAAGAAATTTTTAGTGTAAAAGACCCCGAAATCACAATCCAAATATGTACACAAGAAACATTGGGCCTACCTTACGTGTTTGTCAATTCAACGTCGAGGGTATCAGTCTAGTGAAATGCGAGCTTTTGTCTAGATTGTTCGCCGAAGAAAATGTTGATGTCGCTCTAATCCAGGAAACGCATACCGGATCAGCTGAAGCTCTGCAATCGAGAGGAAACATAAAAAACTACACTTTGGCCACATCAATTAACTCAAACGTACACGGAATCGCGACTTACGTAAGAAATAGTTTGACAAATTTCGACGTACTTGAGGCAACAAACAACGATGCAACCGATGCAGCTTATTCTTCTACAATTCGTGTTGGTGCTCTTTATGTCACAAATGTCTACAAGTCACCGTCGACCATATGGTCAGAAGCAGTGCTAAAAAAATTTCCCCATCCAGCAATGTATGCCGGTGATTTTAATAGCCACCACAGCGAATGGGGATACAACGATACCGACGACAACGGTGAACGCGTAGTGAAATGGGCCACAAACAATGAACTGCACTTAGTATTTGATCCGAAAGACAAGTGTACGTTTTTCTCAGCTGCACACAGACGTGGATATAACCCTGACCTGTGCTTCGTAAGTACTGACGACGAAGGGATACCGCTGCAAATTACATGGAAAGTTCTCGCCAGTTTTCCTAGAAGTCAACATAAGCCAATTATCTACGAAATCGGATTGCAAATTCCAACAATAAAATCCATCCCAAGACCACGTTGGAATTTCCGGAAGGCAGATTGGAATCGTTTCAAAAACGAACTCGATGCTGCGGTTCGCTTCATCACACCAGTCGCTAAAAACTACGATCGTTTCAACAAGCTAGTAATCAAGATAGCGAAGAACTGCGTTCCTAGGGGGTACCGAAAAGAGTATATACCATGCTGAACGAAGACAGCGATCGACTGTATGAAGAGTTCAAAGAAACCGAAGATCCCGAAACTGCTAAAGAGCTTTTGAAATCATTGGATGAAGCGCGAAGGCGTCGATGGATTGAAACCGTCGAGGGAATCGATATGAGGAGATCATCTAGGCAAGGTTGGGCGGTTATTCGAAAACTTGGAGGTGCCACCAAACAGAAGAAGCACACATCAACCATCAAACCGAACCAAATCGCTAATCACAACGTACAAACGTCCAAAGTACCAGCAGACAAACCGTTCTCAAAACAAATTAATCGGAAATACCGAAAGCTTCGTAAACTTACGCCCAGAAACAGTTATTTGTCGAGGCCAATCAGCGTAAACGAAATAAACGAAGCGTTGTGCGACACAAAAAATGGAAAAGCAGCTGGCTCGACGCCATGTATCCGGAATTTCTTTCGTATAGTGGATCAAGAACCAGATCATGGCTATCCCGTTTCTATTCCCACATTCTTGCCACGAACTGCATGCTGAATTCTTTCAAGATAGCGAAAATAATAGCTCTGCTGAAACCGGATCAGCCAGAAAATCTACCGGAGAGTTATCGGCCTATACCACTGCTGTCAGTCGCTTTGAAAATTTTTGAGCGATTGATATATAACCGCATCAGGCCAGAAATCGATAAAACTGTCCAACCGGAACAAGCTGGATTCAAGGAAGGTCGAAGTTGCTCCGATCAAGTTCTGGCGCTAACAAATTTCATCGAGTCCGGATTCGAACGCGGACTGAAAACCGGAGCTGTTCTAATTGATTTGTCGAGCGTATATGACACAGTTTGGAAAAAAGGACTCATGTTCAAACTGGTGAAAGCGATTCCATGCCTGCAGCTGTGTGACGTGATTTGTAACATTCTGAGCGACTGATATTTTAAGGTCTTACTAGATGACAAGCTCAGCTCGCTCAAAAAACTGAACAACGGTCTTCCTCAGGGATCAGTTTTGGCTTGTGTCTTGTTCAACTTATACATACATGACTTGAAAATCTAGAAAATGTTTATATGCTGACGACAAGGCATAAGCATATCAGCACAAGAAGTTCCGGCAAATCAACAAAGCGCTTACCGAAGACATGGCACAGTATGTTCAATATTGTAAACAATGGCGTCTAGTACCAAACCTGAAGAAAACTGTGGTTTCGTGTTTCCATCTTAACAACCAATGCGCGAACAAAAAGCTACGTGTCAAATTCGATGGAATTTTCCTCAAGCATACGTTTGAACCAACATACCTCGGTGTTAAGCTTGACCGATCGCTCACGTACAGGAAACATGTCGAAAAGCTTCAACCGAAATTAAGTGCAAGAAACAACTTGCTGAGAAAGCTAGTCGGTACCACCTGGGGCGCCACTGGCTCATGTTTAAGAACATCTGCCCTCGCATTGGTCTACTCGACAGCGGAATATTGCTGCTCGAGTTGGTTCAACAGTGCACATACAAAAAAAGTCGACGTTGTGCTGAACGAAACGATGCGATTGATCACTGGTACCGTAGCGTCAACACCAACAGAATGGCTCCCAGCCTTGAGCGGCATCGCTCCACCGGCTATAAGAAGGAAAACTGCATTAGTCCGTGAATATAAAAAAGTGATGGAGAACCCAAGCATTCCTATGCATGACGATTTGATCAACCCGCCTACACCGATATTGGTGTCTCGAAAACTCCAGTGGTTTATGCAAAGCGTCTCATCGAATCCTTTTTCGACCCACAAGCTGCTTGGCGAGACAGTTGGAATGTTTTCGGTGTGGTTAGCCCTTTGTATACTTTCTTACGTCGCGTTCGGTGGAATTCGACTTGCCAAGAAAGGCGTGGAAAAACCTGAACCGACTACGAACTGGGCATGGAAGATGCAACGACTTGATGTACAGGTGGAATTACATTGACGATCCCGCGTGCCAATGCGGATATCCTAGACAGACAACCGACCACCTACTCACCGACTGCCCGACCTTGTCATACACTGGAGATTCGCAAGATATAAACGGTTTAGAACCTAGTGCAATACAATGGCTAAAAGAACTCGAACTTTGAACTCTGTGATATTCTTTGTAGTGATTTTGTTTTTGACGAAAAATGTGATAATTTTGATTGTTTCAGTCCAACGTAATTGTGTCTGCCTTTTGCACAATCTATGTAATTACTTTTCACTTGAAATTTTTAGACGAAACGAATGTGATTTGATTATAAGAGTGCCATACGCTAAATAAATAAATAAATAAGTACCATTTTGTGCACTTGGGTGAGGCGCTCATTAACGCTTAAAATTTCCAAAGGTACCAGGTTTGAACAATACAAGTAGGTTAGTAGGTGGAGGGAGTATTTCGTGAAAAAGTGCGCTTTGACGCATTTATTCTGAATAATTTTCAATTCATCCAATTTAACAATGGACCCCTGGCTGTAAATGGGAACCATGTAGTTGATGTGGTTCTGAACATAGGCGTGTTCTGAACGTCGACGTGCTGGAATAAATCTACCGTTTCTCCACATTAGGTTGATGAAGGGTCTTATGGATTTTTTAATGTGATCAATATGAGCATCAAAAACTAAGTTTTCGTCAAGTACCAGTCCTAAGTATTTGAAGGTCCTAACTCGTTCTATTGTCACTCCATCTACAACAATGTTCATATTAGGCAGACTACGCGCACGTCCGAAAGTCATGTACATCTTCTTTTCTGTGTTTAAGGTCAACAAGTTACGGCATAACCACTCATGGAGGATTGTTATATCCTGTTGCATTTTTAACTGTAACTCTTCCGCTGTGTCCGCAGCATAATATAGTACGGCGTCATCCGCGTACAAGATGGTTTTTCCGAGGAATTTAACGAACAAAAGATCCGCAATATAAATAATGAAATGAAGAGGACCAAGTTTCGATCCTTGTGCTACACCAACCGAAATATTTTTGAAATCGCTGGTCTTATTTCCAATCGTTGTAGCCGTACGACGGTTGCAAAGATAGGTGAGCATGAAGTCAGTTGCGTTTTTGGAGAGTCCGATTCTGCGTAGCTTTTTCGCAAGGCGATTTGGATCGACTGTATCAAAAGCTCGTTTAAGATCGATGAACATGCAGGCAACAAACTTTTTTCGGTAATGAAGTTTGATGAAATTAATAATAGTGTAGGCAGCTCCTAAGCAACTGGATTTCCTAATGAAACCAAACTGGTCACCATTGAAGAAGTTCAAACCGTTGAGATATTCAGTCAGTTGATCCGACAAAATGGATTCAAATATTTTCGAGACTGAAGGAAGAATGGTGAGCCCACGGAAGTTGTTGATGTCAAAATTGCCTGACTTGTGGATTAATTTGAGGCGGCCTTTGAGCAGCTCATCAGGAAAAATTGAAAGTCTAACCGCAAGGCTGAAGCAGAATGTAATAATAGGCGCCAATTTTGCAGAAGTTTTTTTCAGAAGCATTAATGGAACTTTATCAAACGACATTGAATTTTTGTTCGGTAACCTATCCAAAACTTTGACAACGGTTTCAGGCTCCACCTCTTTAAGTGACCAATTGTTTCCAGCAAATTCTTCATAGAGGTCGTCAATGTCATCAACTCCATAACCATTGACTGATATAATGTTAATTGCTAATATCTCCTCGGCTGAGCAGAAATGATCATTAACTTGATTACAACATTGAATTGTGTCAGTCATTGGATGATTGCTAATCATGACAGTTGGATCCAGCCTTTGGTTGTATTGATGTCTTTCATCATGTCTTGCATGTCTTTCTGCTGTCACCAGCTGCTTCCTCAATTCTCATTAATTCATATCTGCAGCGAAGTTTAAAATTGGTCTCTGCAACATTAGTTTTTTTTTCTAAATACAACATTTCGAGCCGAGCATTCTTAGGGTGCAAACGAGTAAGATTGAATAGGCGGCTAAGCTCTCTAATCGCTAATATTAGGTCTCTATTCACATGACGCTTCTTAATCCTATGATCTGACTTAATTTTGAGATTAACTGTGCAATCTTGAACGATGTCTTGAAGAGCAAGATTAAGCCCGTTACCATCCTTAATCGTATTACTATCACATAGTGAATGGACTTTCTCAATTGCATAATCCCACCTGAATTTCACCCTGGTCTTGTGTGTTGTTAATATTTTTGTATCTCTGTTAACGGATGTGTATATTATCGCATGGTCGGATGAGCCATGATAGATAATAGACAATTTGTACTTGTGTCTCAAAATATTTTTCAGCCGCTGCTTTTAATAATCACCTCAAAATTCGTGTTATCAAAAGCTCCCTCTATGTCCATAAAACAACCGAGTGCAACCTTGCCATTCTTAAGCATTTGCTCAATCTTTTGAGTCAACTGGTGCAATGCAGTGTCAGCCGACTTACCTATCTGATACGCATGCTGATTTGCATGTAGTGGAAATTTCTTGAGAACTTCGCCACGGATATGAAAGTCTAAGAGCCTCTCCAAAGCTTTGAGCAAAAACGACGTAAGGCTAATCGAAAGGCTTTAGCTTTACAGTGGGGCTTAGGAATGAAAGCGGCTCTCACTTTTCCAATACGTGGGTAAATATTCTAAGGCTATCGAGCTCTTGAAAATACATCGCAGTCTATCAAGGAAAACTTTATCTAGCCCTGCAGATTTGAATGAATGGAATTTGAAGAGAGCCCATTTAGTTTCGTAAGCTTTTCAGCAAAACACCAGTCCTTACAGAAGGTGGGAGGAATGAGCTCAGTGATTCCAGCGGTTCTACTACTGGGGGTTGAACACTGCCTGGGAAGTGCGTTTGCAGCAAGTGCTCCGCTGTCTCCCTGCTATCAGATGTGAAGGAGCCATCCTCCTTATCCTCTTTTAGAAGAGACCCCACTTGAACGGTGACATCTTTCGTCAATAGCTTGTGAATACGAGCGTAAGACGGAATGGTATTTGCTTCCTCGAAAAACTTTCTTTTACTTTTTTCCTTGAGGTCTAACTGGGCCTGGTTGTATTCTTTGATAAGAGCTCTATGTCGATCTCTCTTTTCATTTTGTTGTTCACTTACCTTAGCAGCTCTGTTCCAGGCTTTCCTTAACTCTTTCCTTTTCCTATCAAGTTCATTACTCCAGATGGAGTTCTTGTATAGGGGCTTAGGATTGAGAAGGGGGCAGGCTGATTCGTAAGATTGAACAATCGCGGCTGTAATGTTTACATTTGCCCTTTCTAAAGCCTCTCTCGTGCGATACCTTTCAACTGGTTCTATCCATTCAAGATTCCCTTTCAGCAGCCGTCTGTACTCGTCCCAGTTCGTCTTTTTCGGGTTAAGATAAGGTTTCCTTTGCGGGAAGCGTACCTCTAAGGTTAAATTTGATCAGCTTGTGGTCCGAAAAGGTTTCCTCATTTGTAACTCTCCAAGACTCGACAAGTTGCGACAGTCCGCTGAAAGCCAGTGTGACATCTAAACATTCTTCCCTTGCTTTGTTTGCAAAAGTCGGTCTACCCCCTTTGTTTAAAACCACAAGGTCAGTTGATACCAGATATTGAAAGAGCTCTTCACCCCTACGATTGATGTTCGAACTTCCCCAAATCGTATGATGGGAGTTTGAATACATACCAACCAGGATGGCGATCCGCTCTTTTTCGCAGAAATCAACAAGTTTGAGAGAGATGAACCTGGAGGAGGCTAGGAAGAGTCATATGGTAGGTAGGCCGAGACTACTATTAGGTCACCGCCTTCCATTTGACTTCTACAAACCCTAACGGCTACCACGTCATTGTCTGTGAATTGGTTCAGAACCAGTGCGTCAAAGTTGGGGGAAATGTGAATGACAGCTCCCGGTTTACTTCCCCTTCTGTTATAAAAAAGACGGTTGTGAAGTTGACCAAGGCCAAGGCCGCTCCTAACCCAGGGTTCTTGGATAAAAGAGACGTCCGTGTGATCTTTCTTCAAATCACAACAGAAATTTAAAGTGGCTTTTTTGCAGTGGTACAGGTTGATCTGTGCGACTTTAAGGGCAGTACTGTTTGGATCAGACTGAATTCCTTTGATTTCGTGATCATCCCTGCCATTTCCAACATACATTAATTTTTCCACTTATAACGCAATGCAGAAACGGGAAAATATTCAAGATACTTGCCGGTAGTAATAATAATGAGACGGTTTGAACTAATCGTACACAAAAAACAGAAATTAGTTAAAGAATGCCTACAAAATACCAACAAGTCTTCAGATAATTGAAAGAAAAACCGTTTGTATACACGGGGAGCCAAAATTAGATGTTGTCGTTCGTGAAACTTGTGATTTCGGATATCAAGCGTCGGTATAGAGAGAATTTTGCGTTCGCGCTCAAGCCATTTAATTGAATCAAAATTGATGGACAAAAATTCGCTTGTAAGTCTTTATATATCACAAAATGAATGGCCTTCGTTTAAACTTCAGAACTGTGAAAACGATCGAAAATTCTAATCAATAAAAATGTGTTGATAGCGACGAGCCACAAGAAAAAAAGACACAGACTTTTTGCGTTAAAAGACTAGGCGCCACGTCACCGCTATCTCACTGGCAACTCGACGTTGAGATAACCGAAAAATAAAACACTAATTTCACTTAAACACGACACACGCTAACGTAACCGAAATAAGACTTAAACTAATTAAACTAAACCAAATCAGAATAGATGTGACAAACAGAATAGATGTGGCGAAGTGACTCGAACGTACCTTAATATACAAATAAGCAAATAATCTAACGTTTTCTGTTCTTTTATAACTGTAAGAATTTCAAAGATCCATAAAAATTACCCAAGGTAATGTCAAAGGCCCTACCGAAGTACGTCTCAGACCATTCAAATCTAGAAAAGCTTATATCCAAGGACTAAGTCATTTTTCCCTAAAACCCTGAAACACGTGTTATCTAAAATTTTATTCTCTACAACTTTGCCTTTGTAAACAACTTCCTACCTCTCAAAGTTCTGGAGATTCGGGTCATCCTGCCCAATTATGGAAGAGGCCACATATCAGTATTGGGCCATATTTCCCCAAAACCCTGGAACACGTGTTCGCTTAAATTTAATTTTCTACAACTTCGCCTTTGGAACTAACTTTCTAACTCTCATAGTTCTGGAGATCCGGGTCATCCTGCCCAATTATGGTAGTAGCCATATAACAGTATTGGACCATATTTCCCTAAAACCCTGAACATGTGTGAGTTTATATTTAATTCTCTACAACCTCGCCTTTGGGACCAACTTTCTAACTCTCATAGTTCTGGAGATCTGGGTCATTCTGCCCAATTATGGAAGTGGCCATATAACAGGATTGGGCCATATTTCCAAAAAAACCTGAAACACGTGTGAGCTTATATTTAATTCCCTACAACTTCGCCTTTGGAACCAACTTTCTAACTCTCATAGTTCTGGAGATCTGGGTCATCCTGCCCAATTGTGCAAGTGGCCATATACCAGGATTGGACCATATCTCCCCAAATCTCCCCAAATCTCGCTTAAATTTAATTCTCTACAACTTTGCCTTTGACAGTAAATCTCCATATTGCATGGTTAAGGCAATATAGACGAAAAACTGTTTTCGTATATGGCCAAGAATCTCAATTTCGTCCATTCCATTGGTCCCAGTGCCCAGACCCCTGTACCGATTCCCACAAAAAAATTTTCCCAGTTTTGTGACATCAAATGCTTTCGTTTGAGACCAAAATGAGGAATTTCCGTGCTATACTTGCTGAGATATTTGCAATCATGTACCTTTCAGGGAAAAAGTAGTTTAGGCTGATCAGTTGAGCCGTTTGGAAAAAAAAGTGGAGACGGACAGACAGACGAACAGACAGACAGACGGACATTTTTTTTATTGCTGATTCGTCATCTCTAGACGATAATAGATGCATCCCCCCCTCCCACCTCGATCTACTCCATGTTACAATAAAATTGTTTGTAGAAAACGTATAGGACCTTTGTACTTCGTACGGGTAAAAAAATAGCCGTAAACACAATCGATAATATTTATAATACTCGTCAATATCCTTTGACTATGCAAGTTGTATTATTGAAAGTTTGGTGAAGTTGATTAAAATTGTAAAAAGTGCGAATCACACTTGATTTTAGTGAAAAGGATTTGAAACTGCACAAATAGGTAACTCTAAGCTTTTTTAGTTAAACTAATTCTATATTTTTTTTTTGTCATTTTTATTAAAATTAAGCTTTGCTCCAGACATAATCATTTAGCCGCCAAAATAAATAATTTGTATTGGTATGAGACCAATTGCATCTGCTTCTCTATTTTTTCGCAAAAAATTTAAAACTGTTTCCTTCATTGTATTATATGACATTTATAGTCAGGAGGCTTAGTGTTGAACTGAAATATTAGACTCATGATCGAATCAAGATTAATTTCATTCTAAAAAAATCGAATCAACACTAAACTAAACTTAAAACCAGAATATAACTTGAAACTAAAATTTATACCGTTATACCGACAAATCATAGCAAGAAACCAAAACGAAAAACTATAACGAAAAACCGCAATCGTACAAAAGTATTAGATTTCTGGTCGAGGCGGCCAACTGCCTTGAAACACATATACTATGATCCTTTGTTCCTTTCCCGTTACTCTTCTACCATTCCACCTAGTCATGTATTCTGTCTTAGTTAGATTCCCACATTTAAATGTTCCCATTTCAGAACGCATAGTTGTAACCGGTACGCCGAATAAGCCACGTCGTCTGAGCACACGTACTACGATACATCTCCTAGCCTCTGGCACAAGCCGTGCCCGCCAAATGAATCTCGCTGTATTTTAAGTATTAGCTTCTCCTTTCTATTGGAGAAAACAAGGTCAACCGAGGGGTACGTTGATTCAGCACTCTTTGATAATAGATACACTGTATACCGGCGAAACCGTGACAGTACTTTAGTTGAGAAGAAAGATGGAAGAGGGTGTTTAATCGCAGTAAAGTCCAATTATTACTCAGAGAGATTATATGATTTCCAGTTAGATAAAGAGGATACATGGATATCTCTTGATCAAATTAATGATGATAAACTTAACTTCAATGTTCGTTATATCGCATGCAGAAGCAAATTCGATGTTTACGACACACATTTCTCGAAAATCAATGAGATAATGAACGTCAGAATACCTCAAGGAAAATTCTTATTATTTGGCGGTTATAACCTATCCGACACTACGTATTACATGGACGGCTGAATCGGACGGTACATGTAGCGTTTATAATGTAGTCGGCACTATTTCTGAGTGACCTATCGATCTGCTATCACTCACTGATTTATGCTAGTTCAATAGAAAGAAGAATGTCAATGGTAGGACCTTAGATGTTTTCTTTTCAAACATTGAACCTGAAAAATGTAAAATTGATAGTAAGCACGATGTTCTCAGGCGATCGTCATCACCCGCCTGTATGCCTTTCTCTTGACGTTTTGCCTATAAGATTTAATGAGGAAAATCGACCGCCCAAATTGAACCTCTTCCACGCTGACTAAGACAAGCTTATTAAGAGCATTGCGGATATCGATAATTTGGGCATAAATCAGACAGTAAATGAGTTTTATAAACTTCTAACGCCTTTCATTGAAACCATACCAAGAACCAAAAACGCAATGAAGACTTTCTGATGAAAATGAAAATCGTTCAATCGTACAAAAAGTCCAGAGGACAAAAAACTTTTTGTTGATCTAAGAAAAAAATTTAAAGCTCTAAAGAAATGTTGTGAAGATTCTTACATCAGCGACATTGAAGATAACATCAGTACAAATACGAAAGCTTTTTTCTCCTACACGACGTCCCTGAGAAAAACAAACTCCTTGCCTAATCGGGTACAGTTCCTTAATGAATCAGCCGATGATTGCGATTCTGCCTGTAATCTGTTCGCGAAATACTTCGCAAGTGTATTTCAAAACGATCGTGAATTGATTTCATCTCAGCAAATGAAATTAAGTCCATTCTTGATAAGCTCGACCAATTTAAAGTCTCCAGTCCAGACAATATTTTTCAAAAAGTTGTCTTCGACGATCTGTGCGCCACTATCAATCCTTTATAATAAATCGATACGTAAAGGTATGTTCCCCTCTGCCACGAAGGTTAGTAACGAAACACCGATATACAAATCGGGAAAGAAATCGGACGTGTCTAATTATCGGCCGGTAAGCATACCCACCGCCGCGTCCAAAATATTTGAAAAGTTAATTTCTACTCGACTCTTCCATCATGTGAGAGATTACATTACTGCTGCTATACAACATGGCTTCATTGCAGAGACCTGCATTTTATACTTTTTCACTATTTTTTGATTTTTCGAAAGTAGCTTTAAAATCTAGTAGGGCCACTCAGTAGTTTTAATTTTAACTAAGTTCTGAAAATTAAAATTTGGTCAATATTATATAATGACTACAAAGAAAATAGTATAGTTGCATGCATTTCTAGTCGTCTACTACGCAAATTTTTTTAGTTGCGTCAGCGTCGTACTAGACGACCAGAAATATATGGAAAATTGTGACTATTACAATTGAGTTTTTTGGCACGAACGTTCAAATATGGGTGACTGGCGGGACGAAACGACTCGTGGAATATCGAGTTTTATATTTTTTGTGAATTCTTTATCAAAAATAAGGTTAAGTCTCAGAAGTAAGTAAATTCTTGTATCGCTTGCCTGATTTTATATCGACGTTCAAACTTTTGTTTTGCAAAAAAAGTGAGTTTCACCTTTCCCAAAACTTATTTTCATTTTTTTTTACTCCTGAAAATAACAAAAATTATTGCATAATCACTTCTTGTCCAAATGTAGCAGGAATGCTAAAGACGAAATGCGCTCGTACTATAAACTAAAGTTTATTTGTATGAGTTCACCATCTGATTAAAACAGCTGAATTACTAATTTAAAACGTCTAATGTCCGTCTGTTTATCTATTTTTTTATTTATTTGTCTACTTATTTATTTATGTGTCTATTTATTAGTCTGTCTGTAACGATCCCGTTATTTTTGCGTTTAATTGCGTTTAAACTGAGGAGGAAAAAAATACTTTTTGATATGTTGTGGGGGATGGTGCAAAACGTCGAGAAAACATGTTCTGGTGTGGGATATTTTTCTGAAATAAGGGAGTTATGGGTAAAAAGCGAAAAAATTCAAAATTGAAAATCGGCCAAAAGTCAGTCAAGATGTCGTCTTAGAGATTTGGTCGGTGAAGCAAAGTCTTAGAGTTTTTGATGGCCTACAACTTTGTAGAAGAAAACTTTTTGATCCGACTTCATGCGGAGGAGCTAGGCAGCAAAAACTGTTAAAATTTCGAGGTTTCGTCACATTGTTGATAGGGAACTTTTGTTGTTGGCCAAAGTAGAGATAATTTTTGAAAGCCGATCGATAGTGGAGGCTTGGGGCAATAAAATTGCTGAACAATGTTGGGTGAAAAACTTTCATACTCCCGAGCTATAGGTCATTATTTCAAAATCAATTAAACGGTTCGGTGTCCAGGGCCGATCAAGAGGCAAAAATGGACAAAAATTTACTGCGCTGCCTGAAATTTACTGAAAAATTAATTTTTGATATGTTGTCGGGGATGGTCAAAACGTCGAGAAAACATGTTCCGGGATGAGATTTTGTTCTGAAATAAGAGAGTTATGGGTAAAAAACGGGTCAAAATTGAAGATTGGCCATAAGTCAGTCAGGATGTTGAGCGCATTCCTACCCGTAAAAATCTTACGTATGCTTTATTTTTCACTTGTTCACTCAAGATTGGCATACTGTGTTGGTGTATGGGGTGGCGCCAATAAAACCTTGATTAGTAAAATTGAGAGATCGCAGAGGATTGCGTTAAAATTGTCTCACAAGCTCCCAATAAAATTCTCTTCGGAGCTACTTTTCAACAAATATTGCCCTAAAGTTCTTAGGGTTAAAGGTATGTAACCAGTACTCTGTTTGTAAATTTGTATACTCCTGTATCCACAATTTCTGTCACCACAACATTGCTTTCCAAAAGCCAGCTCATAGATACCCCACCTCTTCCGCAAAATTGTTACGTGTTCCACTCTCCTTGACATTCACAGTGTCTACTATATGCGGACGATTTGAAAATTTTCAAGAAAGTGCGAACAGTGCTGGACTGCTCATCAATTCAATGTGACTTGGACGAAATCGCTATGTGGTTCAAACGTAATGGCCTTGAGGTCAATATTAACTGCGTTCACACGTAAAAATTCAACGTCCCAATCGTGTGCTTCGTAGCAGCGAATTTCTACACATCAACCACCACCGAACCGATTATGGAATGCACGAACCCCTCAACCACTTGTGTATGATATTCAACCACTTTGCGCAATTTTACAGCGGCTCAGTGTCTAGGAATATATTTCGCGGCAATGTTCGTTCCATGCAAGTGGCAGACAATATTTCGTTTGTACGTTATGGAAGTGGTTAAGCGGTTATTCATATATTTGTATCTCATGTTTCATATATAGTTTTCTTTTCGTCTCTCTCTCTTTTTTCTTTTCTGTTTATTTTAACTTGTTTTTTCTGTTTTTCGTTTGAAATTTTTCTTCTTACTTATTTATGACTTGGTTCCATTGAGCCTTGAGTTTGTTTGTTTTTTTTCTTTTGTTTATTTTTGTCATGATTGGATTAATCCTCTCATTTCTGTGTCATAATTATCAGTAAGCATGTAAAAGCCGTTGATAAATAAATAAATTAAATTGATTAAACGGAGAAGCATCTCCTTCTCTGGACCTGTCCTGTATAACAAGCTTCCCAGATTAATCCGAGAATCTCATTCGCTACTACAATTTTGTTGTCATTTGAAATAAAATTTATCGCTAAACTACAGTAAAGGGTAAATGGGTCTTGACTCACTACTCGTCCGTTTCGGTTCAGTACGCACCATCATAACATGTGAAAGTCATGAATTTTTGCGTTTTGCTTTAAGCTTATCCTGTTTTATAAACATAAATTCCTAGGTATTTTTCTGCTACGCTATACTAGTTTTTATTGATTCTTGAATCTTCTTGCTGTCATATAATTTCAATCTGAATAAGTTTTTCTTTTTCTTTTTTTTTACTCTGATTTTTTGTTATTGATTTTTTTGTTACTGATTTCCTTGAATTTTCTGTTCCTTTGAATTGGTCATTCCAAAGTGGAACTTTTTGATTTACTTTTATTGTATCATTCCGGGGGAACACGACTGTTTAGGTGAACGCAGTATATTCCGCCAGAAGGCGATATGGTCTCTTATGCGGACGGCTCCAAAAGAGACGGTTTTATTGGGGCAGGTTTCTTCTGTGAATTTCCTCTTTTAGAGGCAAGCCTCTTCACAGGAACGTACGCCACTGTTCACCAAGCCAAACTCTTTGCCATATCGGAGCTATGCGAAACAGATGGCATGAAAAACGCCTCAGGCAAGGATATTTACATTTGCACAGATAGCCAATCAGCTATCGAAACGATCAGTTCACCAATAGTTGATTCAGATGAACAGATGGCATGAAAAACGCCTCAGGCAAGGATATTTACATTTGCACAGATAGCCAATCAGCTATCGAAACGATCAGTTCACCAATAGTTGATTCCTGTATGGTATGTACGAGCATGCAAAATCGCTCTGAATGCAATTGGTAAAGAGAATAAAGTGACGATACTCTGGGTTCCTGGTCACGAAGGTATCTTGGGAAATGAAAAAGCAGACCTTTTGGCACGTAATGGTATCAGAGAAAGCTTCATCGGTCCTGAACCGCGCTTTGGCATTTCTAAAACCGATAGAAAAAGATTGGTAAACCAGTGGGTGGCACAGCAGCACAGGAAAGCTTGTAGAGAGTATGATGGTGCTAGACATACGAAAATATTCTGTAAAGCCCCGTCCAAAGACTTTAGTCAAAAACTTCTAAACCTTAACAGACCAAATATCAAGAGAACGGTTGAGATCATAACTAACCATTGTGGCCTCAATAAGTACCTCTATGACATCGGTTTTAAGGATAACCCGAAGTGTGACTGTGGTTACGACGACAAGACAGGCGCACACATTATTTTCGATTGTATCACATACCGACGTCTCAGAGCCACTTTTCTAGGCAAACCTGATCTCACGCCAGCCGAGTTTGAACTGGACAAACTGAACCTGGAAAAATTAGCAAAATTATTCGAGAGGACGAACAGGTTAAAATGACAGGTGGAGGTGGTTCACCTACTAAAAGACTATCTATCAATCGAATCAAATCAAACCAGTCATAGGCTGATTTACACCCAAACCCAATCATGATAATATTTAGTGTTACCGGCTATGACCTATAAAAGATTGTTATTATTGTCTTTGTTATTACGACTATTTTTTAAATAAACAAAGGAGTGAGGGGGGAGAAGGAGTTTAGTAAGAGGAACATTTTCCTTATACAGAATGTCACTAGAAAGAGTTGACCAAGGGGAACATTTTTCTTATACAGAATGTAACTAGAAGGAGTTGACTACAGGAAAATCTTCTTTATACAGAATATCACTAGAAGGAGTTGACTAGAGAAAAATCTTCCTTATACAGAATGTCACTAGAAGAGTTGACTAGAGAAAAATCTTCCTTATACAGAATGTCACTAGAAGGAGTTTAGTAAGAGGAACATTTTCCTTATACAGAATGTCACTAGAAAGAGTTGACTAAGGGAAAAGAACAGAACGTCACTGGAAGGGATTGATTAGGAGAATCATACAGAATTCCACTAGATGGAAGAATTTCTTTCTCTGCTCTTTTATTTTTAAAAAAGTTGTCAATAAGAAATCAAAAAATTAGGGATGAATAAAAACAATACAAGACGAGATGTGTACAATGAAATGTCCTAAGCTTCTGAATTTAAATAACTTCCAATTCATTCTTGAAGCTCAATAGTGACCGTCTACCGAATTATATAGCTGGGCGTTATTACCACCCGGCGTGCGGGCGTTAATTACGCCCCCGGCGTTATTAGCGCCCGGAGTGCGGGCGTTATTAACACCCCGGGCGTTATTAGCGCCCGGAGTGCGGGCGTTATTAACACCCCGGGCGTTATTAGCGCCCGGAGTGTGGGCGTTAATAACACCCCGGGCGTTATTAGCGCCCGGAGTGCGGGCGTTATTAACACCCCGGGCGTTATTAGCACCCGGAGTGTGGGCGTTAATAACACCCCGGGCGTTATTAGCGCCCGGAGTGCGGGCGTTATCAACGCCCGGAGTGCGGGCGTTATCAACGCCCGGAGTGCGGGCGTTATCAACGCCTGGGCGGGCGTTATCAGCGCCCCGGGCGTTATCGGCGCCCCGGGCGTTATTTGCGGCGGAGAAATGTCACGTCACCTCGGATTTTTGGTGAAGGTGGGAATGCCGAATGGTCCGAAATCTCGAACTTTTGAGTTCATTGAATTTGCGCAAGTTGTAAACATGAAATAAAAAGCTTTGGACGTGCGTTTTCGCTATCTATGGGACCAAAGAATTTTTTGTGGACCCCTAACTTTTGATTCTTTGACCATCGCACACCCCTACTGTCGGTCTGTCTGTCCGTCAACACGATAACTTGAGTAAATCTTGACCGATTTTCAAAAACTTTTTCTTTCCTGAAAGGTAGTCGAAAAACTGAGGTCAAGTTCGAAGATGAGCAAAATCGGTTGAATAGTTCCGAAGATATGGTCGAAAAGGTGCCCAAAAACGTGTTTTTTTTTCGAAGGACGGTGAAACTTTTTCTTGTATACCTCAGCAAGTACAGCACGTAAATTGTTCAAATTAGCGTCAAATTAAAGAATTAGATGTCACAAAACTGGGAAAAATATTTCTGGAAATCGGTTGAGTGGTTTGGGCACTGGAACCCACGGAATGGAGAAAATTTTATTTCTCAGCCATATACAATACGAGATGGGCTTTCATCAACCTATGGTTTATTATGATTATGAAACATAGAGACTTACTCCCGAAGACAAAGTTGTAGAGAATTAAATTTTAGCGAACACGTGTTTCAGGGTTTTCTCGAAAAATGTCCCAATCCTGGGATTTAGCCACATGTAGAATTCAGGGGGATGACTCATATGTCTAGAACTATGGCAGTTAGAAAGTTGCTTCCAAAGACAAAGTTGTTCCGAAAGCTAATAATAGTCTTGTTATTCTAAATTGTAATATTCCAATGAATAATGGAAATTTAATCTGCAATTCATTCTACAATACTTCTGTACGTGTCGTTATAGCCTTAACGTAAAAAAAATAGACAGAAAGTTAAATGCAGAAATGAAAGAGAAAGAAATCAAAATTCAAATTCACTGGACAAAATAGATTTCTTCCATCGGCGAGCTAAGCTCTTCGGTATGCTAGAGAGTACACACATCGCATTTCCGTTTTGGATGGCTAGGACACCCTTTGAATTAGATGTTGCTTCGTCTTAGGTTCACCAGATATGCGAATTAGGTTGAAGCCAATTTTGTTCAACAGATCAACTGATTCTTTCGACCAGGGGCCAAAAGTTTCGACCGAGAATGCCACAAAATGGTAGCTCTGTTTAATTTTCGAATATTTGGTGTGCTTTCGAACTGCGGCCTTTGCAGACGCCATGCCTGCCAAGCATGTCTCATCCCATACTAGGGCACGACCTTTTTCCCAGGCAGTGTACGTGATTCCATCCGGACGCTTCCTACAATCATCGTCACGAAATAGGCCGGGTTCAGTTCAGTTCGATAAGTCGCGAAGATCAGACGTGTATCGTTGTGCAGTTTACCATTTGTGTTTGTATTGTCAGTGATTGATGCAATTATCCGCCGACAACAACCTTAAACTTTATATCCGTCATATGGAAATATAATTCTACGTGGTTTCATTGGGAGCGTTACATACTTAAAAATATGTCCTATTCAATTATTAAATTGCACCAAATCGAAAGCATTAAAACCATGTGGTTACTGGACAATGGAAAAAGCTGCAGATATTATTATGCAACAGATCGAGGCCTGGCTGATTATTATTATTCTATTTATTTATTCAATTTCAATTGCTATTGGTCTCAACATTGCTAGAATCTGTAATCATCCTTACATTGGACTGGATTCTCATCATTGTATAGATGGCCTTGCCTAGAGCTGAACTCACCTCGATCACCACTCAATATCATGATTACTTTCGTTTAATTTCTTTCAACATAAATACGTGAATTTATTGTGAGAAAAATAATTTTTAAGTGCAAAAAAGTGAAACCGTTATGATGTTGAAATGGCTTTCATTGTTATACTACTTGTAAATTGATAATTGCGATCAACGATGTACGAGTATAACATCACACCATATATTTTAACAATGAGCAAGTCGCATGTGGTGATTGTCTTAGTTTTTGTTTGCACCAAGCTTTGCTGAAGCTTTCAATTCACAAGTGATGCAAACAATCTCAATTCAATTAATCGATAATTTACTTCTCATATAAATCTCCGATATTATTTCTATGTCGGAATTTGTATTTTATTCTAATCTATTATTTAAAAAAAATAACTACAAGTTTTTTTAATGTTTCTTTAAGGTGCATGTGCACGTTGAAACTTACTTATAACCTGTACCTAAAATTACTTCATGAATTAATTGAACTTGAACTTGAGTGGTTCTAGCTGTGAACTGATATTGATTGCAGCTAGAGCCTTATGCAATTCACGATTTAGTTCTGCATGACGGAAAAATTTTCCAGAGTTTTTTTTTACAATGCAGACCTTGTCGACCACTCGAATCAACTAAAATGCCGCAGACGCACACGAAAGGGTGGCAAATTTTAGTACCGAGTCGCAAGCCAATGCATGTTCGGAAGACGTCATTGTTCATGAGAGTTCCTATATTTGGGCTCGGTACCACGCTTAGCCAGGCTCCTGACAATTTATTCTGAAGCAGTTCGAAACGGAAGCACTCGGTCTCGTTTGGAAATGTTAGATGGGATGCGACTCTCATTGTGTTCATTTGGTCCCAATGGAATTGTGAGCGAATATTTGGTATGAAGTCCTTGTTGATACCGTTCCACCTTGATCTTTGATAGAGCATCCGTAAAGTGAAGCGAAAAGTAAAAGCGACAGATTTGCGATCCCGTATATTTATTACTGGGAGCTGCGGGAAACGATACAATGGAAAGGAATTTTTGATTTTTTAGTTTTTTACTTTGAATATTTTATGATTGAAAATTTAATGGCTGCAAATCAAGCAAATCCTTTTTCGTACTAAACTCTTTGTCGTACTGAATTCTACCATCGTCAAACAATTTATCGAAATGTAATTTAAATCATTATAATTTCGAAAACTCTTAACATTTATGGACTTTTCGCAATCTTCGTATTCTTTTCCAAAAAATCAATTTTCTGTTTGTGTCTAGAAATTGCTTATTACGAAAGCCCTTCCAAAGTACTGGGACCGACCTACAGCCTGACTATAAACAAAAAGGTTTATTTTATACATCCTTTTTAAAATTCACTACAACATAACAAAAATTTATATTTTTACCCTTAACCCAACTTTGAAACCCTTAGGTAAACACCGAAACCTCTAGTTCCATGGGCATGTAATTTTCCACAACTTTGCCTTCGGAACCGTTTCTGTGTACCTTGTCTGTAAGAATATATTGATGAAAAATCACTCCCTATCGTATATTTGCGCGTAGCACGACATACCATCACTCCAGGAACTGTACATCCCGAAAGACTCAAACGATTTCCGAAAATTTTTACCGCTCGCTTTGAGAGATCCATATCTTTCATTTGACATCTTACTTGGTACTTTCGGATCTATGGGCGAAAACGTTTCACCGACCCTCGAAAAATCCCACTTTTAGCCACATTTTCGGCAACGACTCAACCGATTGTTAGTCAAGCTATGCAGGTATAGGCCGTGTACATTCTAACGACATCCTACTTGCACTAAACGGAAAACTTTCCGATTAATTTTGAGGAAATTTTCTGCCATTGAGCAAATTTTGAGGGTTTCGGGAATATTTTCTCGTAGTGATCTCCAATTTTCTCAAATTTTGTCAAGTTAGGTAGGTCTCGACGAAACCTTTCCAAAGTCTGAGGTTTGCAGATACTTTTTGATGATATTTTCGTAATATTTTTCAATTTTTCGTTTTTTTCATCAAAAATCCTCGCAAAGCATTCCACATCCTACAGCTAGTCTCTACCTTTCCCACTTGAAAAAATTTGTTGCAATTTCGATACTTTTCGGATACTTTAAAAGTGCTTTCAAAGCATACTTGAAAAGTACTTTTAAAGCATACTTTAAAAGTACTTTTAAATCATGCTTTAAAAGCCTACCCAACATCCTTCAGCCGACTTTTTGTTTATAGTCAGGCTGTAGGTTGGTCCTAGTACTTCGGAAGGGCTTTCGTAATAAGCAATTTCTAGAAACATACAGAAAATTGATTTTTTGGAAAAGAATACGAAGATTGCGAAAAGTCCATAAATTTTAAGAGTTTTCGAATTTATAATGGTTTAAATTACATTTCGATAAATTGTTTGACGATGGTAGAATTCGGTACGACAAAGAGTTTAGTACGAAAAAGGATTTGCTTGATTTGCAGCCATTAAATTTTCAATCATAAAATATTCAAAGTAAAATATTTTTAGAGTCTACAATTTTGTTGATGTTAGCTTATTCATTCTTAGGACATACTAAATTGTGTGCAGCAATGAATTAGCAAAAAAACAATAACTCGTACATTCAAATGACAAGAACCAAAATTAACTTTAATTGAATTTCAGTTTGGCTGCAATGAGAAAATACAATACGTTATTTCTCTTTCACTTAAACTAAAAAATCAAAAATTCCTTTCAATTGTATCGTTTCCCGCAGCTCCCTGTAGATACAATATCCGAAAAGCCATAAACGGAAGACAAGATATATGCAAGGGATATTCCCTTACGTCCACATTAAATCGTATTGGAAATTGCCGAGAGTCAATATTGAAAAACCCGTCCGAAGAAACGGTGTAAAAAACCTTTCCAAAAGCACAAAATTGACCCCCAAATATAGAAACATGTTCTACTCAATTTTCTCTACAACATAGAAAAAACCATTTTTTGGGCTAGGGTTTACCTTAGTACCGACCTAGGGCCCTAATTAGAGGCCTCGAACACATAATTCCATAGCCAAAAATGTTTCCCTCCATTTTCTCTGCAACATAGCAAAAAAATTTTTTTTTGGTGAGGGCCGACATGGCGCACTTGAGCCCTAAGCACAGGCAAAAGTTTTTTTATAAACTGTCGGTCAAACAAAAAAAAATTTGAAAATCGGAAAAAATTTACTCGAGTTATGTACAAAAAACACATTGAGACTCGTTTTTAGTGCCCCAGCTAAGTCCTAGGACTCAAATTCAAAAAAGTTTCTTCCATAAATTGTCGGAAACACCTGAATTCAAACAAAAGAAAATTTATGGAAATCGGAAAAGATTTGCCCGAGTTATGGACAAAAAACACATAGAGCCCTAGCAGAGACTCGATTTTAGTGCCCTAGCTAAGTCCAAGGACTCAAATTCAAAAAAGTTCCTTCCATAAATTGTCGGCTATGCCGAAGTCTTTCAAACAAAAATTTTTTTTTGAAAATCAGAAAAGATTTACTCGAGTAATGTACAAAAGACTAAAAATCACTTAAACGGCCCTAGCTCGGTGGCCCTTGGGCCGACAGTGCCCAGATTCAATACCATAAAAGATTTTTTGATTACTTTTTACGGAAAAAAGAGTTTTTGAAAATCGGTTGAGTTTTACACGATAAGTGTTGACAGACGGGCGGACGGACGGACATTTTTTTTAGGTAGATGCTATTCGCACATTGTGCGAATAGTCTCTACATATATACTGCGGCTATTCGCATCTTTATAATATTGCGAATAGTCTCTACATATATACTGCGGCTATTTGCATCTTTATAATATTGAGGCTATTCGCACATTGTGCGAATAGTCACTCTATTATACTGCGGCTGTTCGCACATGGTGGGAATAGCCACAGTATTATAAAGATGATATTCGCACAATGTCCGAATAGCCGTAGTATATATGTAGAGACTATTGGCACCGTGTGAAATAAAGGAATAAGAAGTACGTAGAATGAAGGAGAAATAATTAATTAATATTATGATTTGATAACACGACTTGTTTTTTCTCATGAACACACAATTTTTTCCTTAACTCACTGCAACAATGTCTCAATCACACTCATGCGAAGCCATCTGATCAATTGTCAGTGTTTCGGACAGATTTATACGTAGTTTCCACGCCGAATCAAAACGATGTTCCGATTTCAAAAGCAACGTGTCGCCGCTAGAAAAATATTGTTAAATCGCGACGATGTCATACGTTTTGACGACGTTCCAGACTTCATCGTTGATGCTGTCTTGCACGTACAAAAATAGATTGACAGCAACAACTTTTGGTTACCTCAATGGAATCAGTATGGATCAGCTAATGCAACTATGCAAGTGGAACGACATCAAGTATACCGAAAAGGAAAAGATGAAGAAGCTCACATTTTTTATGAAAGACCCGATAATAAGCAAAAATATTATTCTTATAATGTATTGATGAAGTTGGTTATGTATTAAAATGGAGATATAAGAGAATATGGCAAAGGCATAGAACAAATTAATAAAGTTTAATCATTTTAATCTGCGCGTTTTTTTACTTGTAAAAGATTACGAAACAATGAAACATACATACAAACTTTATGTAAATTCACATAATTTCAACTATGTATCCTCTCGTTATTTTATTTTATTCACCTCCTCACACTGCCTTCTATTACAGTGCTGACCGATGAGCGCACCATTTTAAGGGAGACTGGGGCTAAACTGGATATTTGACATAACTTCAAAACACTTGAGTATATCACATCATTATTGACTCTCCAATAAGTTCATTGTTCATTTGTGACTTTCATTAAAGAATTCAGTTCCTAGGTTTGTTAGCCACCTAAGTTTTGCGACTTTCCGTAAAAGGATTCACTTCCTAGGTTTGTTAGCCACCTAAATTATGTGACTTTCCGTAAAAGGATTCAGTTCCTAGGTTTGTTAGCCACCGAAGTTTTGTGATTTTCCGTAAAAGGATTTAGTTCCTAGGCTTGTAAGCTACATAGGTTTTGTGACTTTCCGTAAAAGGATTCAGTTCCTAGGTTTGTTAGCCACCTATTTAGGAAGATCTTTCCTAGGATTGGTAGCCACCTAAGCTTAGTGACATTTCATAAAAGGACGAACTTCTTAGGTTTGGTAGCCACCTAGGTTTGGTGAAATTTGGTAAAAAGCCGAACTTCTTCGGTTTGGTACCTAGTCTGTGACATTTTGCAAAAGGGAAAATTCCCTGGTGTTATCCACCCAGGTTTTCGTGACATCTCGTAAAAGGAAATGTTTCTTAGTTTCGTAAGCCACCTAGTTTTTTGTGACTTTTCGTAAAAGGAAAATTTTCCTAGTTTTATAAGCCACCTAGTTTTTTGTGACATTTCGTAAAAGGAAAATGTTCCTAGTTTTGATAGCCACCTAGTTTTTTGCGACATATCGTAAAAGGAAAATCTTCCTAGTTTTGTCAGCCACCTAGTTTTTTGTGACATTTCGTAAAAGGAACATCTTCCTAGTTTTGTTAGCCACCCAATTTTTTCTGGCATTTCGTAAAAGGAAAATGTAGTAATATTGAGATCTATTCTGAAGTACACTAACAGTGAAATGAAACTAAACTGTTCAAGCATGTAACAAAGTGTAATTTATTGAATGCCCGATGAGTCTATATAAAACAGATGGGATTGGTATGAACGTTATTTTCTAAATGCACAAAACGATTTCGACGCCCTGAGCAAATATTTTAAATTAAATAAATTAACTTTAAATGTAAAAAAATTTTTTTTTTATGTGCTAAAGCAAGCGAAAAAAAAGACTGCTCACAATGGCGCAGCCAGTAAAAAACGATCTTTTCAACAACAAATTACAATAAATAAATTTCATCTACTCTACTTTTCCCTAATGTTGCCAGGATGCATGCCGCATTGCCTCTTTGAATTGCAACTGAAATCTTCTGTAATAGGAAATCTTTCGAGCGTGATTCCCCAGAAGCTGTCCTTATCAATGACCCTCATTTGCCTATAAATTTCTTCGTTTCTGGGCCCATACAACCTAGAGTTTCGAAAGCAACAGGAGTTAATAAATAATTCTCTTTTAAACGAATATAATGATTATGCTTAAATCTTTCCGCTTTATCGGCTATTGAACGCGCTTTCTTGGAAGATTCATTGACATAAGAAGGAGCTAACGTGTCTCGAACAGTTACGTCCCAGAGAAGAGACTTTCCATGACTCCACGGAATTAGAGTCATGCCATCAGGTCGTTTACCATCATCCCTAGAAATTCCTGGTGGTTGTATTATATTTGGAAATCCTGCGGAAGACAATGCGTGAGAAATAATTTTATTAACTTCATCGTGCCTAGAAATTATCCCTGATTTCTTCTTGCAAGACAAACCCTGTAGGCCGTCCTTTTTAACCATAGCACCACAGATGCATTTATGTTCTTCACATAATTGAGAACCTAAACGAAGACCAACAGCAATTCTCAATTAATTAATTAATTCTCAATTCAATTAATTTTCACACCAAAACAAAGAACCACCTGTAGGTAATACTGTAAATTATTATGGCCAAAATATTGATGAGGATTCAAAATTTACTTATTTAGGCATTATTTTTGATAAATTCTTAGTGTGGGACGATCATATTAAATATCTTTGTTTGAAATTATCCTCTCGTGTTGGATTAATTAAAAAACTTTCCAATTTTCTTCCTCGTAAAGTTCTATTATTATTATATTATGCACTTATTCATTGCCACATCGAATACCTATGTATAGCATGGGGCTCAGCATGTAAAAATCAACTTATGCCATTACAAATACTACAAAATAGAGTTCTAAAATTCATTTTTAAATTTTCAATGCAGTATCCCTCAGCAGAACTTTATTTAAACACTCAAATATTACCTATAAAAGGAATATATGATTGGCAAACTTGTATATTTATTAAAAATATACTAACAAAAAAATGTTTTCATAATATTATTTTACAACCAGTTACTCATAGTTACAATACGAGAAACGCTGGAAATTTATATCTTAATACGTCAAGAATAAATCTCGGTAAAAAAAGATAACATATATAGGACCTGACTTATTTAACCATCTGCCAATTGAATTACAAAATCCTAATCTAAATAATGATTATTTCAAAAAAAAGCTAAAGGTCTGGCTATTAGTAGCTGAACAAATATCTAAAATTTCTAAACTGAATTCATTTCATACTTCTCTGAACCTGACATAACATCATAACATCATTCATACATACATGCACACAATATTATCACAAACATTTCATTTCATTTATTCACCGCCAAAAAATTAGCTGAATTTACACTACAATAATAAACCGTTTACAAGTCAATAAATACAAACAAATAAGGAAAATAGAATAAAAATAAAACACAAAAATTTAAAATCAGTTACATTCTACGTAAATAAGTCAAAATTTCTTCTCATAACGGCGGTTCGTCGTCTTGTTCTAAATCACTTTCCCCCCTCAGCCTTTTTTTCACTTCAGTCCTGAATGCACTTTTGTTCAACGGAAGCAATTCTCTTAATTCGTTCACCAATCTGATCATTTTCGCCAACGGTTGATTATGGCCGTAATTTGTTTCATAAATCGATTCAACTAAGTATCTTTGGTTCCTCAACGGATAATGCTGTTCCCTTCTGATGAATCTCGTTTGAATGTTTGGGTCATTTATCCTTTTATGAAACAGATCATACATCATCATTGCTGCTGTTACTTTCCTACGAGTTGACAATTTTTCCAGTCCAAGTTCTTTACAGCGTTCTTCGTAGGGCGATAACCGATAAGGCGGGATTCGATTCATGTCACCAAGTGCGTACAAAACAAATTGTTTCTGGACGGACTCAATATCGTCAATGTAATTTTGTTGATATGGATCCCAAATAACCGATGCGAATTCCAATTTTGACCGAACATATGATTTGTACAACACCACCAGCGTTACTTGTTGCAAATTTTCCTTTTGACACTGACTTGATAAAGCCCATCGATTGTCTCGCCCTGGTTATACTCCGTTCAATGTGTGCAATAAGCGAAAACTGAGGATCCACCGGAATGCCAAGATCTCTGACTTCTTCCTTTCGTTCAACGACGTGGTCACCCATATAATACGTGACGTAGTACGGATCATTTATTCGTGCAATGGTGATCACTTCACATTTCGCCAGATTAAATGGAAGTCGATTTGTTTCACTCCAGCGCAAAACATTATCAATGTCGGCTTGAAGAAGTCTTGCATCAGCAGTTGAACTAATTTCCATTACCAGTTTTATGTCATCTGCAAATAATAGTGGAAGTGCATGTACAACGTATTCAACAATGTCGTTTATACCAATTAAAAACGGCGTTGGTCCAAGAATACTTCCAGCCGGAACACCCGATGTCGATGTATAAACTCTAGACATAATGACACCGATTTTGACGAAAAACTTTCGACCATCGATAAACTCAAATAACCACTTCGCGGTTTTCCTGCCTATCGCAAACGATTTCATTTTGGTGATCAAAATCCGATGCCAGAGTTTATCGAAAGCATTCGCAAAATCACCGTAGAAAACATCGAGTTGTCGTTTTTTCGAAAATGCTTCATGCGCTGCGATGGACAGATTGAAAAGATTTGTTTCAACTGAGCGCCTCGGTCTAAAACCATGTTGACTATTTGATATACGTGGGTCGATACCGCCTAACAGCTTCGGTTGTATTGCAATTTCATATATCCTCATTACCACTGAACTGATGGCGGTTATACGATAATTTCGAACGTCGTTTTTCTTCCCTTTCTTCTTATAAACCGGAATCACCTTCGAAATTTTGAGCTTTGATGAGATTCTACCCAATTCCATTGATTTCTGATGCAAAATCCAAAGTGGCCACACTAAACCATCCGCACACTTTTTAATGACTATCGGAGCAATATCATCAGGACCAGCACTACTCTTTGCATCAAGCTTATCTACGGCTTTTTCAATGTCAAACATTGACAGTTCAATTTCCCATACATCATGAGTTTCCTCTCCATATACATCATCAAACACGATCGGCACTTCGTCTTTTACATATAATCCCTCGAAGTAATCGGCAAACATCGACACAATTTCCTCGGGCTGGTCGGACCGTCTATCATTAAAAAACATTTCACGAGGATACGTCTCACTTTTTTTCTTCGCCCTTGCGTACGACCAAAACTCTGCAGGGTTCCCAATGATGTCACCTTGTACTTTATCGATGTATTCTTCATTCAATTGCTCGTGTAATTCGTTGAACTCTTTCAGTACCTTTGCGTATTCAGTTGTCATTTCGTTTTTCGGTTTCCTTTTGTACGTCTTGTCTCTCTTGTTCTTTTTCTGCTGCCACTCTCGAGTCCACCACTTCGGTCTGTTGTTATTCTTTTTGATTCGAATTTTTGGGATATTTTCATCAATCAAACAATTTATTAACTCAAAGAAGTAGTCGAATGCTTCTTCGACAGTCATCTGATCGAAGATTTCTGCAAAATTCATTCCTCCAAGCTGCTGCAACATACGTTCATAATTTCCGGTTTTGTATGAATATATTTCGATGTATTCGTCAGACGGTTGCATGTCTCTTTCGGCGTAATATTCAAATTGCAACTCCATCGGAACGTGAAAACGGTCAGTTTCATTATTCAGTGTAATAGCTACAGGAGCTTGACATACATGGGTATCACCCGTTACATTAACGAAGACCAGATCCAAAACGTTTGACGAAATGTTCTTGATGTTTGACAGCTGAAACATTGGCAGGTCGTGCATTTTCTGTAGAAACTCTGACGCTGTTTGAAAATAATATGAATCGGTATTGGAAGCTATATTTTGCGGCAAAAAGAAAGTCTCGCTGTCGTCGAAATTCCATACAATGTCGTGCAGATTGAAATCTCCCAAAACGATCACTCTACTCTCACTTTCTATTAACATAACCCGTCGTATCAAATCATGATGCTTAAGTAGAAGATGTGGAGTTGTCGGACTGTTTACATACGCCAAATAAATTACAAGCGGACATGGCACAAGTTCAACTTTTACACAAACACACTCACAGTCAGGATCGTTGATGCTTTCGATTTGTTGGCTTCGGAATTCTTCATCCACCAATACTGCTACACCACCACCGATTGCATTTCTGTCTCGTCTATACACAATAAAATTTTGCGGAAAGTAGTTGTGGCTATCATGATCCTTGCAAAAACGGGTTTCGGTGAAACATAAAGCTTTATAGATAGAATACTTGATTCTATATCGCAGATCAGTTCTTGCTGGAATACTCCGGACATTTTGATAGTACAGCGGTAAATAGCAGATATTTCTAAAACCTTCTGACTTATTTAACCATCTGCCAATTGAATTACAAAATCCTAATCTAAATAATGATTATTTCAAAAAAAAGCTAAAGGTCTGGCTATTAGTAGCTGAACAAATATCTAAAATTTCTAAACTGAATTCATTTCATACTTCTCTGAACCTGACATAACATCATAACATCATTCATACATACATGCACACAATATTATCACAAACATACTTAATTAATTACAATATTTTTTATAAAAAAAAAAAAACGAAAATTAATCTATTTATTCAAAAACAAATTAAGTAATTTAAATAATATTAATTAAATAATTGAATTAAAATAATTTATTATTGTCAAATTCCTTCAAAGAATTAATTCACTGGAATTGACATTTCTTTAACATTTTTTTTCTTTCTCTTTGTTATTTTTATTTATTTACTTATTTTTTTTTATTGTGTTGCCGTTGTCTCTTTTTAATTTTCAGTTGTTGTTTTTATATTATAAAATAGAATAAACATTAAATTCAAAATAAGTTTACAATCAACAGAAAATCTTCCTAGTTTTATTAGCCACCCAATTTTTTGTGACATTTCGTAAAAGGACAATCTTCCTAGTTTTGTTAGCCACCTAGTTTTTTGTGACATTTCGTAAAAGGAAAAGTTTCTTAGTTTCGTCAGCCACCTGGTTTTTGGGGCGTTATCGTTAAAGCGCAAATTCCCTAGTTTCGTTAGCCACCTAGTTTTTGTGACATTTAGTTAGCCACCTAGTTTTTTATAGCATATCGTAAAAGGAAAATCTTCCTAGTTTTGTAAGCCACCCAATTTTTTGTGACATTTCGGAAAAGGAAAAAATTTCTAGTTTTTGTGGCATTCGTAATAAGAAAAGTTTCCTAGCTTCGTCAGCCAACTAGTCTTTTGTGGCGTTTTATTAAAGCGCAAATTCCCAAGTTTCGTTAGCCACCTAGTTTTTGTGACATTTCGTAAAAGGAAAAGTTTCACCTGGTTTTTGGGGCGTTTTGGTTAAAGCGCAAATCCCCTAGTTTTGTTAGCCACCTAGTAAGACTCGAGAAAAAATAATAATTTTGTTTGAAAATCTATGTACTGGACAACTTCTAACTTTACGAAAATTTATTGGCAATAAATTTTGTGGTTTTCGCTAAAACAATGTTTTCTTTGAAAATCAGTCGAATGTGCGAATAATCACTTTATTATACGGCGGCTATTCGCACATTGTGCGAATAGTCACTTTATTATGGACATGCTACTTGCTCATTGTGCGAATAGCCGCAGTACAATAAAGTGACTTTTTGCACATTCGACTGATTTTCAAAGAAAACATTGTTTTAGCGAAAACCACAAAATTTATTGCCTTCGTGAGGGTCTAAAAAGCTGGTAGTGAGATATCCAACAATGAACGAATGCCCAAACCTCCAAAATTGACTGGCAGACTCGATTGAGCCCATTCTGAATGATTAGATCCGTACGAAAAACGAAGTTCTTCGAAAAGGGGTCGTATGCGTTTACCACGACGTTTGTAGTCCTTAGATGACAAATCAGCAATAAAAAAAAATGTCCGTCCGTCCGTCTGTCAACACGATAACTCGAGTAAAGCTCAACCGATTTTCAAAAACGTTTTTTTCCCTAAAAGGTAATCGAAAAATCTTTTATCGGATTGAATCTGGGCACTGTCGGCCCAAGTGCCACCGAGCTGGGGCTGTTGAAGTGATTTTTGGTCTTTTGTACATAACTCGAGTATATCTTTTCTAATTTTCAATTTTTTTTTTTGTTTGAAAGACCGAAAATTTATGGAAGAAACTTTATTGAATTTGAGTCCTTGGACTTAGCTGGGGCACCAAAAACGAGTCTCTGCTCTATGTGTTTTTTGTACATAACTCGAGTAAATTTTTTCCGATTTTCAAAGTTTTTTTTTTGTTTGAAAGAGCTAGGCATGACCGACAGTTTATAAAAAAAAACTTTTGCCTGTGCATGTCGGTCCTAAGGTCGGCCCTACCCAAAAACATTTTTTTTTGCTACGTTGCAAAGGAAATTGAGGGAAACATTTTGGCTGAGCATAGTGTACAATTTATGGAAGAAACAGTTTTGAATTTGAGTCCTTGGACCTAGCTAGGGCACTAAAATCGAGTCTCTGCTAGGGCTCTATGTGTTTTCTATCCATAACTCGGGCAAATCTTTTCCGATTTTCATAAATTTTCTCTTGTTTGAAAGACCGAAGCATAGCCGACAATTTATGGAAGAACTTTTTATGAATTTGAGTCGTTGGACTTAGCTAGGGCACTAAAATCGAGTCTCTACTAGGGCTCTATGTGTTTTTTGTACATAACTCGGGCAAATATTTTCCGATTTTCATAATTTTTTTTTGTTTGAAAGATCTAGGCATGACCGACAGTTTATAGAAAAAACTTTTGCCTGTGCTTAGGGTTCAAGTGGGCCATGTCGGTCCTTAGGTCGACCCTCGCCCAAAAAATGGTTTTTTCTATGTTGTAGAGAAAATTGAGTAGAACATTTTTCTATATTTGAGGGTCAATTTTGTGCTTTCGGAAAGGTTTTTTTACACCGTTTCTTCGGACGGGTTTTCCAATATTGCCCTATCGGCAATTTCCAATACAGCTTAATGTGGACGTAATTTCATACACTTAAGAGTTAAGGCAATATTTACTTAAATGCGTTCGAGTCTCTTCGTAACATCAACTCTGTTTGCCGCATCTATTCTGATACGTACGGTTCCCCTGCATATGTTTCAGTTAAACATTGGTCAAAGTTCCCAAGGCAGATTTCATGTCCATGTCTAATTGTCGCAGTAGATCAGGAAATTTCCGCAACGGGGTGGACCGAAGCAAAAGAGTTGGTTTTGGAATTGCCATACAATTCTTGAGAATGAAATATGCATAGTGGTGCTGTAAAGAAGATAGACGGTTAATGAGGATATACATTTTCTCGAATTTCTTTTTAGCAAATGCTTCCATGCCGGTTTCCAGCAACGGTGTCCCTAATATTTCTAGGTCTTTTTCATTGACAATTCTGATCCCGGGGGTCAGGGTTTCAAATTCGCTGACTATGGCTGAGTCACATTGACCATTGCAAAAAAACAGCTCGCATTTTTGCTTTTGCTATTGGCCTAATACCGCCGTCCTTCTTCACTAAAGCACATAGCGATGCCACTTAAAGGAGTTCACAGATTTCTTCATTTAGTTTACCAGACATCAGGAAATTAATTAATTTTCGGAACTATTATTTTGTACTAGTTGTAAAATTGATTTGTTAAGTTAAAAATATATGCATCTGTCAAGTAAAATACTTATTTGTCAAGTGAAAAATATTTTTTTGTCAAGTTAAATATTTATTTGTCAAGTTAAAAATATTTTTTTGTCAAGTTAAATATTTATTTGTCAAGTCAAACATATTTTTTCGTCAAGTTAAATATTTATTTGTCAAGTTAAAAATGTTTCTTCTTCAAGTTAAATATTTATTTGTCATGTCAAAAATATTTCTTCGTCAATTTAAATATTTATTTTACTACTGGTATTCGGCTCTAATTGCCACCAGTTGTTGTGTTGCTTACTTTCCGCAACCAAAAATTTCAAAACAACTTTTCTTGTTTATTGCCTTGCATTCGACTCTGTCTGAGTCATCTTCATGGCTAAATTTAACAATATATTTACTGAATTAAAGTTGTTTTTACGTTTTTAAACCTTTTCACTTACGCTATATAGTAATATGAAAATCTATCACAGCTCTCAAATTTGTTTATTTGCAATCGAATTTTAAACAAATTCGATCATTTTATCACAGTTCGTTGCTATGTGTGACTTGCATATTATCTTTATAGTGAAATGTCAACCAACACTAAACATATCATCTGCCGATTCCACTGTTCGTTCACTTTTGGCCGTTAGATTTAGTGTTGCCAGCTCTGTTGGGTTCCGTGGTTTCACTTTTTTATCTCGCATTTTCTTTCTGATTAAATTATAGAAAACTGGCGAGACGTGTTTCGCATCCTTTTTGAAATTTACTGTATTTTCTTCATTTAGTATGATATGATTCGCTTCGTGTATTTTTAAAAGTCCTCTTGTCCTGACTTTTTTCAGTACTTTAGCTGATTTAAAGTCGAATTCATGATTTGTTGCCACTGCGTGCGCTACTAAGGCCGTTTTCTTTGGTTTTTTGGTTTTGTTCTCAATGTCTTTAGCATGTTGTGAGCATCGTTCACAAAGGCATCGAGGCGTTTCGCCAATATATGAGCGACCACATTGCTTACATCTGATCGCGTATACCACATTTGAATTTTGACCGATTTCTAGTTTGTCTTTCATGCTCGAGAAGACCTGCGATACTTTGCTAGCTGGTCTGAATGCAATTTTCAGATCTGAAGCGTGTCTTTTTATTTGGCTCTTTAGTGTGTCTGAAATTCCTTCGATGTATGTAATCCCGGCAAATCCGAGTGCCGTTGTCGGATACTTGGGTTTTGGCGTTGTCGTCATTTCTTTCAGACTCACATTCACAGGTGCAATCATCGTTGAATTGGCTGCCGGACCTTTGGATTGATCTACTCTTGTGCTGTTCAGAAATGGGTAACTTTTTTCTTGCGATTGGTTACTAAGTTTGTGTTTATTCCGTACTTCATTCATCATTTTGCCTATCATTTGGGCTGGAAAGCTGTTTTTGCTAGAATTCGAACGACTTCGCTTGAGTTTTTGGCATGGAATGACTTGTGACTTACCGAGAAAACTCTTCTTATGAATGACGTTGCCACATTGCGGATCATTTTCTTTTGGTGTTTTGAGTGGAAGTCGGTAAGTCACAAGTCATTTCATGCCAAAAACTCAAGCGAAGTGTGTGAGGGGGTGTGAGGGGGCAGAGCTCCTCAACAAGCGGGGTTTGGGGCAGAGCCCCATGCTCGTAAGGCCGCATGCAGGACGTAATTTAGCACGCCGCAGGCGCGGGGTGAGGGGGCAGAGCCCCCCAACACAATATACCCAAAGCTGCCTGAAGAATTATGCGTATCCCGGCGAATGTGTCCGACACTATTTCTAACTTAACACGTTTCTAATTATAACTTGCCGTGTTAGAATTTCTAACTTAAGGTTTTAAAATATCTAACTTGACAGTTTTGAATTTTCAACTTTACAGATTTGAATTTTCAACTTGACAGATTTGAATTTTCAACATGACGGTTTTGATTTTTCAACTTTACAGATTTGAATTTTCAACTTGACAAATAAGATCCATTAATTTTGTGATTGAAGCGAGGGCTCTCCTTCCAGCCTCTCCTGCAGACACGGATATAATGTCTTTTAGATGCTGTGAGCGTAACCACCAGTACCAGCGCTGGACGCTTTCGTAAACGAACAAATTGCTGATTGAACCATTCTCAAATCCACTTGCAGAGGTTGTAACGAATCGTCAGGCTCGCTCGGGAAACTCAGAATTCTTGACGGTTCAGGATGCTTACTCAAAAGCTGCTCGAAAGTATCACTAGAATCCGTAGCCAAAGTATCAGTAGAACGAATAAGCTTACCTGCACCCTGTACATCGAAGTCAGCTAATTTAGCTTCGACTCTGTTGCATAAAGTATATTGTCTGTTGGATGGTTTGGTGAAGTGCGTTGCCGCTATCATCCATGGCCATTGTCTTTCATTCAAAACACACATTAATGGACATTTAATTTCAATTCAATTCAATTCAATTATAATTTATTCGGAACAACAAGGCCTAACCTTATATAAATGTTCACAAGCAACATGGATTTTAAAACTATCAAAATAACATAAATAGAATAAAAGATTAACAAGTAGTTACAAAATTAAATTACCTCATCTGCTAGTAGTTACTCGAGATCCTTGATAAAACTAAAAATGAAAAATGAAAAATGGACTTGTACGATACTGATTACAATATAACAAATGTGACAACACATACAACCCCATGTTAGAGAATACTCAAAAATGCTTGTATGCCGACGATGTTATAAACGAGAAGCGACAGTATAGGGTGCATCCACATATTTCTGTACCAGGTTAGTTCACGCAGTAAATCGCTCCAGACATCGTTTCCTGAAAGCCGTTATCGTCTTCGATTGCTTAATAGGGTGCGCGAGAGCATTGTAAGCAGATACAGCGTTTACGAAGAAAGATTTATTGTATTGTGCGGTAGAGTGGCGTGGTAGTATTAACTTATTTGATCGCATCGAAGGTTGGAGTTTGTCATATAAAAATTTTGGAGCTTTGCTGACGAGCAATTTGAAGACCTGGACCACCCTTCGGTATTTGAAGAACTCGTTCAAGGAACAGCCCAGGACGCGGTTCAGATGATCGTCTACACTATTTCCCTTTTTAATACCAAATACGAAACGAACGCATGCCTTGAAAGCGTTTTCCAGAACCCGAATAGAAGTGGCACTTAAATTTGTGGTGTAGACAGAATCGCAATAAGTAAAAACTGGGATAATTAGTGATTTGATAAGCATTAACCTGGTTCGCCACGTTAGTACGTTATAGTTTGGCCATAAACTTCTTAATCTTGAAAACACCTCAGCACTGACCTGCTTCGCATGATTGTCAAACGATAAATTCGAATCCATGGAGACACCGAGATATGTAACATATTCAAGATACGAAAGACTAGTACCATTGATGACAATATTCGGTAGATCGAGCCTAACTGTAGAGTGCATGAAGACAATGGCCTGCGTCTTGCCGGCATTCAAAGTTAGACCATTCTCAGTAGCCCATGCATTAACAGCAGCGATGTCTTCATTAATCATTCGCTCAGCATCCAAGATATCAGTTTCAGCGAATGAATGATACAGCTGAACATCATCAGCATACATGTGGTGCAGCATGTACTTGAGTGAGCGTGGTAAGTTGTTGATATAAAGACAAAAAATTATAGGCCCGAGGACCGAGCCCTGTGGAATCCCTTGGCGGATAACAATCGGTTGAGAAATATGTTCACCCATTGAAACACATTGCGATCGCTCTGACAAATAATTTTTGATGAAGTTGACGGCAGTCGACGAAAAATTAAAGTCGTTCACAAGCTTATCCAAAAGTAGACCGTGTTGAATCGTGTCGAACGCTTTAGAAAAATCTAGCAACAATAAAATGGTCAACTGTTTGCGCTCAAACGATCTTCTGATATGGTCAGTGACGTGCAGTAATACCGCCTCCGTATTATGTTTTGCCCGGAATCCGGATTGGAAAGGATCAAAAAGATTGCTGCTATCCAGATACGAAACTATCTGCTCTTTGGCGAGAATTTCCAGAACTTTAGACAAACATGGTAAGATGCTCAACGGTCTAAAATCATCCAACCCACGCATCCTTGTTTTTTTATGATTCGGAATAACTTTCGCCAACTTCCAACATTTCGGTGTATTCGATGATGTGAAGCAAAAATTGACGATATGTGTTAAAACTGGGAGTATGAATGGTAACGTAGCTTTGACAAAAACTATAGGAATTTCGTCCAGTCCAATGGCTTTCGATTTAATTGAAGTGACCACTCTCGCCACGTCACTGCACAATACATTATGAAAAGCAAAACCAGTACGATTGAGGTCGGTCATATTCAATGAATTATGTGGCAATGTATTAGAACCACACGACGTAATGTGAGTATTGTATTCCTCGGCAGTAAAACTTGGCTGAACACCGTTGCTAGATTTCACGACGCCTACATTTTTGAGGTTTTGCCATATAGCTTTGGAGCCCAGTTTGATGTCAAGCTTTGGTTTCAAGAAATCTGCCTTTGCTCGTTTTATCACGCCAGTGGCAATATTACGTAACTGAGTGTAGTGTTTTCTAGGAGCTAGACCATCTTTATAAGCTGCTTCAGCTAGGTCCCTTTCAATTAAGGCTCTTTTAACGTCGTCAGTGAACCATGCATTTACAGAAGTTAAATTAGACTTTTTTTTGACCGGGAGTAGTGGTGCATGCTGATTTAGAAGCTTTATAAGAGAGGAGTTGAAGCTGTCAACTTTATCATTCACATTACATGCACTGTAAACCGGAGTCCATGATATTGCGTTGAAATCATTGTACAGCGACGTCATGTTCATGCGGCTGTAATGTCTGGTAAATCTTTGCCTCTCAGCAATTGTATGCTTGTTGCATGAATATGAACCAAAAATTATGTCATGCTTAGACATCCCATGCGATATTTGGTTAAACATGAGCACTTTTTCTGGCCGGTTAGTGAGAAATAGATCAATAAGTGAAGGTCTTTGGTTTACCGGATAATGGGAGGGAACCCTGCCAATCAAATCAAGCCCAGCAGCTTCCAATACATCCGCAAACTTACACTTTGAACAAGAACCACGCACACAGAAGGAACACGGCTTATTGTTGACTCTATCATATTGATTTTCATTGAAGTCTCCAAGTATAATAATGTCATCATACTGTACAGTTAAATCTGACAAAGCGGCTTCAAAGATATCAATTTCATCGACGTCTGGGGCCTTATAGTAGGCTCCTAGTAAAATCTTAGAGTCTGGGAAAATGATTTCAAGAAACAAGTATTCGGAGGCAATGTGCTCAGATGCGTTGATGATTTTATAATTGAGACCTTTTCGGATGTATATTGCAACACCTCCACTCCTCTTAGCGTACCTGTCGTTCCTAACGACCTCATACTTATCCAGGCTGATAGATACGTTCGATCGGTAGCTCTTGAACCACGTCTCAGTGGCAACAATTATGTCCAGCGGAACACCTTCAAACACATACCGAAATTCATCTATCTTTGGGTGTATAGCACCAGCATTGACGTGACACACGTTTAAACGATCGTTGGCTGATCTGATGATCGACTTAAGCAGAATATTAGGCATACATACCATACCGCCGCCTGCCGAAATCCTTTTTATACTTGCACTAGGCATAGCAGCTTACCAGGCATACAAACATTGAGCGTTTAGCGAAAAAATGTAGGGAAATATATATTGTCACATGAACAAAGTCAGCAAATTTAAGAAAGAAAGCATCGTACAGTCCAAGAATATTTATTGCAGATTGAGGCCCTAAATTTACAAAGAAAAAACGTGAAAATTCAAACATAATAAACAAAATCACTCTCATAATCAACTTATCTCTGTTGCGCACCGAGTAACAACATCAACGCTTAAGAAATTTCAGTTCCATACTAGAAAGTGGACGGTTGGGTGCCATTCGACAAATGTTTATTTTCGCTACTATGTGGTGAGTTTGAGGCATCAGATGGCGAAGATGAACTTTGATTTTTCAGTTGCATATTTGTCAATGGAGCTGTTGATTGTTTGGAGTTACGATTCACATGACGATTACGGAGCCGACAAGGTGCAGTGTTATTAGTGCGTTGAGATTGTGGTGGAAATAAGGAATCCAGGTCACTGACATGCGTAACAGGATATGGTTT
>CM055406.1:84936687-84953270 GCA_029228625.1 Pseudolycoriella hygida
GATCTTCTGATATGGTCAGTGACGTGCAGTAATACCGCCTCCGTATTATGTTTTGCCCGGAATCCGGATTGGAAAGGATCAAAAAGATTGCTGCTATCCAGATACGAAACTATCTGCTCTTTGGCGAGAATTTCCAGAACTTTAGACAAACATGGTAAGATGCTCAACGGTCTAAAATCATCCAACCCACGCATCCTTGTTTTTTTATGATTCGGAATAACTTTCGCCGACTTCCAACATTTCGGTGTATTCGATGATGTGAAGCAAAAATTGACGATATGTGTTAAAACTGGGAGTATGAATGGTAACGTAGCTTTGACAAAAACTATAGGAATTTCGTCCAGTCCAATGGCTTTCGATTTAATTGAAGTGACCACTCTCGCCACGTCACTGCACAATACATTATGAAAAGCAAAACCAGTACGATTGAGGTCGGTCATATTCAATGAATTATGTGGCAATGTATTAGAACCACACGACGTAATGTGAGTATTGTATTCCTCGGCAGTAAAACTTGGCTGAACACCGTTGCTAGATTTCACGACGCCTACATTTTTGAGGTTTTGCCATATAGCTTTGGAGCCCAGTTTGATGTCAAGCTTTGGTTTCAAGAAATCTGCCTTTGCTCGTTTTATCACGCCAGTGGCAATATTACGTAACTGAGTGTAGTGTTTTCTAGGAGCTAGACCATCTTTATAAGCTGCTTCAGCTAGGTCCCTTTCAATTAAGGCTCTTTTAACGTCGTCAGTGAACCATGCATTTACAGAAGTTAAATTAGACTTTTTTTTGACCGGGAGTAGTGGTGCATGCTGATTTAGAAGCTTTATAAGAGAGGAGTTGAAGCTGTCAACTTTATCATTCACATTACATGCACTGTAAACCGGAGTCCATGATATTGCGTTGAAATCATTGTACAGCGACGTCATGTTCATGCGGCTGTAATGTCTGGTAAATCTTTGCCTCTCAGCAATTGTATGCTTGTTGCATGAATATGAACCAAAAATTATGTCATGCTTAGACATCCCATGCGATATTTGGTTAAACATGAGCACTTTTTCTGGCCGGTTAGTGAGAAATAGATCAATAAGTGAAGGTCTTTGGTTTACCGGATAATGGGAGGGAACCCTGCCAATCAAATCAAGCCCAGCAGCTTCCAATACATCCGCAAACTTACACTTTGAACAAGAACCACGCACACAGAAGGAACACGGCTTATTGTTGACTCTATCATATTGATTTTCATTGAAGTCTCCAAGTATAATAATGTCATCATACTGTACAGTTAAATCTGACAAAGCGGCTTCAAAGATATCAATTTCATCGACGTCTGGGGCCTTATAGTAGGCTCCTAGTAAAATCTTAGAGTCTGGGAAAATGATTTCAAGAAACAAGTATTCGGAGGCAATGTGCTCAGATGCGTTGATGATTTTATAATTGAGACCTTTTCGGATGTATATTGCAACACCTCCACTCCTCTTAGCGTACCTGTCGTTCCTAACGACCTCATACTTATCCAGGCTGATAGATACGTTCGATCGGTAGCTCTTGAACCACGTCTCAGTGGCAACAATTATGTCCAGCGGAACACCTTCAAACACATACCGAAATTCATCTATCTTTGGGTGTATAGCACCAGCATTGACGTGACACACGTTTAAACGATCGTTGGCTGATCTGATGATCGACTTAAGCAGAATATTAGGCATACATACCATACCGCCGCCTGCCGAAATCCTTTTTATACTTGCACTAGGCATAGCAGCTTACCAGGCATACAAACATTGAGCGTTTAGCGAAAAAATGTAGGGAAATATATATTGTCACATGAACAAAGTCAGCAAATTTAAGAAAGAAAGCATCGTACAGTCCAAGAATATTTATTGCAGATTGAGGCCCTAAATTTACAAAGAAAAAACGTGAAAATTCAAACATAATAAACAAAATCACTCTCATAATCAACTTATCTCTGTTGCGCACCGAGTAACAACATCAACGCTTAAGAAATTTCAGTTCCATACTAGAAAGTGGACGGTTGGGTGCCATTCGACGAATGTTTATTTTCGCTACTATGTGGTGAGTTTGAGGCATCAGATGGCGAAGATGAACTTTGATTTTTCAGTTGCATATTTGTCAATGGAGCTGTTGATTGTTTGGAGTTACGATTCACATGACGATTACGGAGCCGACAAGGTGCAGTGTTATTAGTGCGTTGAGATTGTGGTGGAAATAAGGAATCCAGGTCACTGACATGCGTAACAGGATATGGTTTACCGTTAACATCGCGTTGAACAACCACAATGCCCCTTCTGGTGTAAAATCGATGAATCAAATTGGATTTTTTCGCTTCTGCTGCTCGATTAAATATTGCACGGTTCGTCGAAGTGAGCCTCTCATTAATGTATATGCGAGACGGTGTTTTGAAACCGATGTCAGTGAGATTTAGGTTTTTTTTACGGAAGTAGGTTGTCATTAGTTCTTCCTTGACCCAGTCTGAGTGAATTCTAACAACTATCGGCAGGCTACGTTTATCTTTCGAATTGGATTTGTCACTTCTAAGCCGAAAGGCTGACACAAAATCACCTTGCTTTAATCCACAGTTTAATGCACTGCAAATGTCCCCGAGAATAGCAAACGGGTCATCATTGTTGTCAATGGGAACTCCCGAGATGATCAAATCCTTTTCAAGTGCAATACGTTCCAACCTGTCCAGCCTTGATTCATGGTTCATATGAAGTTCATCGACACGCTGGTTCGTGGCTATGTTCGAGTTTTCAAGACGTTGGTTGATATCCGTAGCAACTGCCTGGATACGGTTTTCCATTTCTTTCTTGACTTCAGCCATTTTAGCAGTTAAGACACCCTCCAAATTATCGAATTTGCTATTAAGGCGAGCATCATTTCCAGCTATGGTATCGTACATGGAATCGATCTTTGCGGCTAGAGACAGCAACATGGTTTTGATCTCCGAATCGGAATTTGACGCATCAATATCTGTATCTGTACGATTACGCTTCGCCCGCTGCCCCGACTCAATCACAGGCTGGTTTAAGCCATCCATGTTTGTACGAAAAAACGATTGGCAGCAAGTGAATGAAGGATTTGTGTTTCGAAGCGGGTGATTTCTGTTTTGCTGGACAACGTAGAAAACACCACAATGTAACTCAGCGAGCACGGATCACTAGTTGATAGTAATTAGGATGTATGTAGTTACTATCACTAATGTTGAACACGAAAGATTTGTAGCGATGACAACAGCAAAACAGTGAGACCAGTGTAAATTCAATACCAGTGGTTCGCAAACCTAACCAAACTTTTGTTCTATGATGGCTTGCACAAGGTGACGAAATTCAACAGCCAAATTAGCTACCAAAGCTCGTCGATAAGACTTTAACTCCGATTTAATAGTAATAGGGCGTACCTCAACGTCAAGATGCTGACTGCGGACTGGCTTAAACGTTGCGAAATTCAAAAGTAAAAGCAATAATTGTGCACAACAAAAAAAAAAAAACTGTCACTACTCGTCAGCCATTACATCAAACCCTAGCCATTACATCAAAACATTTCGTATTTTTTTGGTAAGTACTTTACGGTCACAGGTTGTAGTAATTACCTGTGACTATAAAGTACATACGAACTTTGTATTCGTTACACTTTTCAGAAGCGCTAGTCTCGTAGGAACTGCAACATAAAGTGAAACTTGCAAGAGTGGGTATCATACACAGAAAACACAACTTACCGGGTGCTAATTTGATAAAAAAGTTTTGCTAAAGTTCGGTATTCCAAAAATGTTTTCAACGCTGCACGATGTACGATACAATTTCCAACATTATTTCCTATAAATTTAATCATTATTTTCAAATCATTCCAAGACAACTTCTCTTGACACTAAAATAAATACAAATTACGTTTCTCTCATAGAAATGCTTCAGGCCACTTAATATTAGTTTGGTTAATTAGATTTATAATTCATGCTATCTCTTTACTTGACAACAAAGTTCTGGCAAATGGCTTTTGAAGGGTTTTGGAAACATTTTTATATTCGTACATATCACTCGCAAACCCGCACGATTCCGTTTAGAAGCCTAACAAACATTAAGATTTAAAATGAAATCGAATTGACGCTGTAAAGTACGCTAAAAATTAAAATATAGGTGTTCACCGGAAAAGCGGAATGTTATGCGTTATATTTTTCGAAGCGAACTTATTTATTATGTGAATTAATTACGCCATGCAACTGGAGATATAAACATTAGGCCAGTTTGCGTAAAAAAACATATGAAGTGACCCGTACGTATCAGAATAAATGTGGCAAACACAGTTGATGTTATGAAAAGAATCGACATATTGAAGTAAGTATTGCCTTAACTCTTAAGTGTATGAAATTGCGTCCACATTAAGTTGTAATGGAAATTGCCGATAGCGCAATATTCAAAAACCCGTCCGAAGAAACGGTGTAAAAAAACCTTTCCGAAAGCACAAAATTGACCCCCAAAAAATGTTCTACTCAATTTTCTCTACAACATAGAAAAAAGCATTTTTTGGACTAGGGTTGACCTTAGTACCGACCTAGGGCTATAAGTAGAGGCCTCGGACACACAATCATGGCCCCACGGTAGTAAGGGGCCGTGACGCAAGTCTTACACGCCAAAAAATTCACAAGAAATTTTTTCGTAGACTAAGGAACATATATACAGTAACTTTTAACGAAGTTATAGAGAATTAAATTTAAGCGAACACGTGTTTCAGGGTTTTGGGGAAATATAACCCAATCCTGATATATGGCCACTTCCATAATTAGGCAGGATGAACCAAATCTCTAGAACTATGAGAGTTAGAAATTTGGTTCCAAAGGCGAAGTGGTAGAGAATTGAATTTAAGCGAACATGTGTTTCAGGGTTTTGGAGAAATATGGCCCAATTCTGGTATATGGTCACTTCCATAATTAAGCAGGATGACCTAAATCTCTAGAACTATGAGAGTTAGAAAGTTGGTTCCAAAAGCGAAGTTGTAGAGAATTAAATTTAAGCGAACACGTTTTTCAGGGTTTTGAAGAAATATGGTCCAATCCTGGTATATGGCCACTTCCAGAATTTTGTCTTTTATATGGCAATTTTTGGCAGGATGACCCAGATCTCCAGAACTATGAGAGTTAGAAAGTTGGTTCAAAGGCGAAGTTATAGAGAATTAAATTCAAGCGAACACATTTTTCAGGGTTTTGTGGAAATATGGTCCAATCCTGGTATATGGCTACTTCCATAATTGGGAAGGATGACCCGAATCTCCAGAACCATGAGAGTTAGAAAAATGGTTTCAAAGGCGCAGTTATAGAGAATTAAATTCAAGCGAACACGTGTTTCAGGGTTTTGTGGAACTATGGTCCAATCGTGGTATATGGCCACTTCCATAATTGGGCAGGATGACCCGAATCTCCAGAACTATGAGAGTAAGAAAGTTGGTTCCAAAAGCGAAGTTATAGAGAATTAAATTTAAGCGAACACGTGTTTCAGGGTTTTGGGAAAATATGGCCCACCAATACTGGTATATGGCCACTTCCATAATTAGGCAGGATGAGTCAAATCTTCAGAACTATGAGAGTTAGAAAGCTGGCTTCAAAAGCGAAGTTATAGAGAATCAAATTTAAGCAAACATGTGTTTCAGGGTTTTGGGGAAATATGACCCAATCCTGGTATATGGTCACATCCATAATTAAGTAGGATAAACCAAATCTCCAGAACTATGAGAGTTAGAAAGTTGGTTTGAAAGGCGAAGTTATAGAGAATTAAATTTAGGCCTACACGTGTTTCAGGGTTTTGGGGAAATATAACCCAATCCTGGTATATGGCCACTTCCATAATTGGGCAAGATGAACCAAATCTCTAGAACTATGAGAGTTAGAAAGTTGATTCCAAAGGCGAAGTGGTAGAGAATTAAATTTAAGCGAACAAGTGTTTCAGGGTTTTGGAGAAATATGGCCCAATCCTGGTATATGGTCACTTCCATAATTAGGCAGGATGACCCAAATCTCTAGAACTATGAGAGTTAGAAAGTTGGTTCCAAAAGCGAAGTTGTAGAGAATTAAGTTTAAGCGAACACGTGTTTCAGGGTTTTAAGGAAATATGCCCCAATCCTGCTATATGGCCACTTCCATAATTTATTTATTTATTTAGGGTTAATATACAGATTTCTCCAATAACATACTAACTCAAAATTACTTAAATAAATTGCTCATCTCTTCTGTAAATTAAGGCAGAGTAATAGGAAAACCAGAAAAAAGAAAAAGCTAAGTTATCAGTTGCTGTAGCTCAAAAGAAGGAAAATTAAATTCAAAATTATAATACAACATAAAAAAAAATATTCATTATAATCAATAATAATTAATAATTTTACTATTAAGAAAAGCAAATAAAAGCAGGGATCAAAGATGGTGTAAGATTTGATTTAGAAGAAAAAATCGAAGTGAAAGGTTTATTGATAGATCATAACGAAGTACCGCTTCACCAAATTAGCAAGAAAACGCTGTGTCTGTGCGATGTCGAACTTGCAATAACAGTAATGAAATGTCAAACGCTAAAGGGCTAAAAACCAGACATCAGTATACTACGCTAAAGGGCTAAAAACCAGGCATCAATATACTAAGAACTGCGATGATCCAGGCACAATGGGAGAAGCTGAAATGATACTCTTAAACATGCCAATAGATATGTCACTTCGGACAGTAATGCCCTTAAAAGTATGGTCATGGTTTCTAGGGAGCCTGACAGACGGCGCTTTGAGCAGAATGTTTGTATGAGGTGTCTTATGTATAAATTGATTCATGCTTCGAATAGAGTATCCATAGGACGCGAGACTCACCTTACTGGAGAATTCAGATCGAATATGTCTATTCACAATCTTGAAAAGGTACAATTCATCTGTAATGAGCCTTCTGCTTGCTAGCGTTCTCATCTTTAAAGCAATCAGCCTCTGTTCATATGAAACTTTCTTATACCTCATTTTAAAATAAAGCATTCTGGTGTACTTGCGTTGAATTCGTTCCAGTTTGGAAATGTATACTTTGTAGAAGGGGTTCCATATAACTGATCCATATTCAATTACCGAACGGATCAGGGACTTATATAAGAATGCAAACGATTTTTTATTTTTGAAGCGCGCACAAGCCCTGAAAACGAAACCCAGTAGCCTACTGTATTTTCTAAAAATATAATTGATGTGCACGTTAAAGCATAGTTTGTTATCAAAGAAAACTCCCAAATCCTTGACTTCATTCACTCTTTGAAGGATGTGGTCATTAGCCCTGTAATCGAATCTGATGACGTCATTTTTGCGCGTAAAAGTGATAATAGAACATTTCTGCACGCTTAAGTTCAGGTCATTTTCTTCTGACCAGATAGCAAGCTTAGTCAAGTCCGACTGCAGTGAATAACAATATTGTACCGATCTTATCTGTCTGAAGATTTTGAAATCATCGGCATACCCTAAATTTTTAGACAACGAATCAGGTAGATCATTCACATAAATTATAAATAGGAGCGGACCCAGTAGAGACCCCTGTGGTACCCCAGAGCTTGGCATAAATATTTCCGATGTGCTTTCCCCGAATCGGACACATTACTTCCTATTTCTCAGGTAGGATTCAAACCATTCCAGAATATTTCCACATATCCCGAACGAAGCCAGCTTGCTGAGGAGAATGTCGATGTTAATACTGTCAAAGGCCTTAGCAAAATCTGTGTAAATCGAATCAATTTGAATGTTGTTATCTAATGATTCTGACAAATAATCTACATACTCCATCAAGTTACTCATCGTGCTTCTTCTTTTCACAAAGCCATACTGTATGTAATTCAAGTATGGGGAAATATGTTCATAGACAACCGAGTGTACCAGACGCTCTAATATTTTACTGAAACCATTCAGAATGGAGATTGGTCTCAATGCTCACAGAGTGAAAAGAATGAAAAAGCTGATAGCAAGTTTGCGTACTTTATTACGTAGTGGTGCGGTTCGCCGAGGAAGCCAAAAACATCTGGAGTTAATACCATCTAAGATGGAACTTCCAGATTTGTGCAGTCCAGTGACGATTTTCATTTTTAATGTAAATGGTCAAGAAATGAACCATCTCACAATCTGCCGCATCTGTACTTCCAAAAATATTAACAAAAATGAAGAGTTTTGTTAATAGATTGCGGAAGTTTTTCAGTGTATAAAAGCTAGCGCTGAAAGTTCAAAATTTGTATTTGTTCTGTGTCTGCGCTGATATACACATAGTCCTGCAAGACATAGGTGTACTGATGGAATCACATACTTTGTTTGGTATGTGAGGGCGTGATACGCCGAAATCAGCATGTTTTGTTTCGTTAGATTGTCTTTCCTTAAACGAGATTGGTCTATAATTCGAGATATTCGACTTATTTCCTGACTTAAATACTGGCGTAATATTAGCGTATTTGAATTCTTGTGAAAAAATCCCTGTAGCAAGCGACAGATTAAAGATCATAGAGAGCGGCTGCGCCAGGTGTTCAGAGCATTTTTTAATAAAGATATTCGGAATATCATCCGCACCCGCACCTTTGTTCGTATCTAAGTTATTAAGGCATTGAAGGACTTGTTCCTCGGTGAAGGAGATCTGGAACAGTCTAGATCGTAAATCGTCTGAAGGTATGTCGCGTATGTCTTAAATAATTGCCAGTCGGTTCTTTAAATACAGACTTAAAATAGGTTGCGAACAAGTTGCATACATCGTTAGGGTCGGTTGCAGTGATCCCACCAAGTTTCATTGAGTTAGGGTAAGAATTTGTCATGCGTTTATTCTTAGTAAATTGCCAGAAATATTTAGGTTTAACTAAGATATTGCTCTCTACGCTTTCTATGTAATTCTCCTCATCCTTCTCAATCATATTTTTTGCCTGCGTCCTCAGTAGTGAGAATGCATCATAATCTGCTTGCATGCCATACCTTTTCCATCGAGCATGCATGTGAGATTTGCGTCGTCACTTTCTCATAATCAATTTTTGTCTTTGTAATATACGAATACTTTTCAACGTTGGGCAATGGAATCAAGGATATAATAACATTGTGATCACTCATCGAATGTTCGATAGTAAAATTATGGATAGTAATAGGGACGTTCGAATTAAAAATTGCATGATCTAATAGGGTCTTGCTCTCCGGTCTAGTTATTTTATCGTTTCCGATGACATAGTTGCAACTTTCAATTATGTTAATATAGCGATTTCGGAGAGAGGTAACACTACGAGTACTGGGAGCTAGCAAATCGTTTATATCACCAGCTATCATGCCAAATCGGTCATTGTGAATCGCCACAGAGAGATGTTGGAAAAAATCATCAATATTTGAATCGACTGGAGGTCTGTAGTAAGCGTGGAGTTTAAATTTTTTGAGAACATTGCGTGTAGTGACCTGAATGCTGATTGATATATAGAAAAAAGTCGAGCTATAAATTTGATTAACTGAGAAGGTCAGTTCTTCACGTACGTACACTGCCAGGCCACCAGCAAAGGTATCTCGACATGCAAAAAAGCCATTGTAACCAGTTAGGTTATATAATCTTTGTTTGTCTGACTCAATCCAGGATTCACTAATAATTATTAGGTCGAAAGAATGGGGAAATTTACTTAAATAATTCGTGAATAAATCAAATCTTTGCAAGTCTCTTATGCTGCGAAAATTCACTTGAAATACACGCAGGGAATTAAGTGGACCATTAATATTTACCGAATAATGATAATTCCCAACACAATCGAATTCGTCGTTCACAAATGAAAGGCCATTAATCTCATTATTCACCATACTTCAAATTCAAATTTAGGGGCGGAAAAATGAGAATTAAACACAATAAACCAATTAAAGCAAGAAAAAAAAAAAAATGACATACCACATTCCACCATAAGAGTTTAGTTATTATTACCAGTAAGCTTGTCAAAGTTAGTGTAAAAGTTAATGTTAATTGCCTGGCTATCGTCGTCCTTTCTCAGATATATCTTTCCTCTGTTGGTCCACAAATATTTAAAATTGTTTTGGATTTTGAAAGCTTTAGCTGTGTAAAAAATTTTTTTCCTAGCTTTAGTTAAGTGCTCATTTACATAAATTAAATTATCACTTCCCTTGAGTCCAATTTTTGACGTTTTAATACCACGGCTCTTCTTAAAAGCTGCAAGGAAGTCATCACGTTTAGACAATTGTTTAATTGTCCTGATTTGTCATGCGGAATTGCCGATAGAATTTCGACCAATCTTCTTGGGACGTAGTAAACGATATATTCGAGCCGATTTTTTGGATGATTTCTCCCAAATCTTCAGCGTGGTCCATAGGAACGCCGCTGATTTGTACACTATTGGATAGGGCGTCCTGTTCAAGATTGTCTAAACGTACGTCCATGCTTTTTGTGTTGAATGAAATAGTCTTACAGTCTTCTTCCACACATTTGATTCTAGATCCATAATCGTTGAGCACTTTCGTCATTTCATGTAGCTCGTTAAATTTGCCTTCAAAATATTTTTTCATGTCATCTTCAGTTTGGTTAATTCGCTGGATGCTACTCGTATTATCTTCTGGTGTGGCAGTTGGTGATATTGTCAACGATGGAACATGCGATTGAGTGGTTTCAAGTGAAAGTGTTTCCGTTGAGTTACGCTTATCACAATCCAGGCATTTCCATTGTGTAACTCCACTGTTAATTTCACGTGCATTTTTTTCAGAAATACTACCGCATTTCCAATGAAAAGATTTTTTGCAGTTAATGCATCCAACACCACTGTTGACTTTAGTAATGTTAAATAAAGTAAAAGGAAAAATGAAGAAATGAATGGTATGGTTGATATGGATGACAAAAATCAAAAATTTTCAAAGGGCAGCACCAAGATAAGGTCTCCTGAAATGAAACGCACGGCTACTATGGAAAATGAAACAGAAAATGACTCCGGGAAAAAGCTTATAGAGAAAAATATAGTTAAGGAAAATCTGTATGAAGAGATCTCTAGCGATGAGGAAATACTTTTGAACGAGGGAGTGGAGGATGAAGTGGGAACTATTGACGTTGAGGTTTTTGAAGAAATGATTAAAATATATGTAGGATGAAGTGGGAGCTATTGACGTTGAGGGTTTTGAGAAATTGATTAAAATATGTTGAATGATTGAATGATTATAAATTTAAATTTTAACTTAAATTGAACTAAAATATGTCGGATGATTGAATGATTATAAATTTAAATTGAACTAAAATGAATTAAATGCTTTTGTAAATGAAAAAATGAATAAATAAGAATGTATTAATATGGAAGATGGAATAGAAATTGTATACATGTGTGTGGAAACGTTATTGGATGGAGTTTGTGCGGCATAGCTATTTGGGTTTGAGCTTTCTCTGCTTTCTGATGAACGGGGTGATGCTACATTGATGACGTATAACTATGAGTGAAACTGAAGTTAGTAAGCACTGATAACGAGTTTAGTTTTTGTGTCATTGAGTTTGTTAGAAAATTAAAAAGAATATTACGCGGAAACCTAAAGGAAAATCTAAAGGAGAAATCATTATTGTGGAGAAATTAAGTACAAATAGGATTGGAGAAAAATTTTGGTAAAATAAGTTAGTAAAAAATGGGAAACATGAAATAGTTTTTATGTTTTTATGTTTTCAGGAATTACATAAGGCTGTGATTTCAAGAGAGGAAATCTAAAAGCATAATTAAGGGAAGGACACTGTGATATTTATTTAACCAACTCTGATAAGGTGAGATAAATAATTCAGAAAATTGTATAATAAATATTTATAAAATTTGGAAAAGTTTAGAAAATTGTATGGTTGAAAAAATTTTGCGGTGATGAAAATGTTTATGAAAATGTTACTGGAGTGGAAACATTGTAATGGGAAGGACCTTTTAAACAAATTATGAAATCGGGATTTTCCTTAGTTTTTTGCTGACAGTCGAGGGAAATAAAGAGTTGTTTTCATGCGAGAAAATTTACCTTTGAAATAAATCATGACCTGGTAAGATAATTTGTCTGTGAAAAAAGCTTATCTATTGAAAAAAGCTTATCTATTGTAGAAATTATGGATGAGATCGATTTTTCTTTGTACAATAGAACTTATTTTGATTTGTTCATTGATTCGAACGAAGCTTCTATTAAGGACATTTCGGATTCCGATCCAAAAAATTCATATACTGAGCTAAATATTCATTCAAACTGCTTAGTATTTCTGTCTCTTCAGCACGGAATACAGTCTGCTTCCTTTAGCTTGCTGTAGACTGATGAGTTGCTAATTGAAGCTCTGACGAAACAGAGTCTCTTTCAAGTAACTAAAATTACTTACAAATCCATAGAACAATGGAATATTTAGGTCCATAAAGTGTGGATACTATCTTATATAATATAAATCTTGTTTAAAAATATGTGTAATTTGAAGTCATTTCATAAAAATCTTTTATGGGAGTTTGTATGGAAAATTCTGGAGTTTGATTGAAAAATTCTGGATTTGTAAACTGGGATAGACCTGGGTACTCACTTAAACGATGTAAAACCGGTTAGATACTATGAAATGGAAGAATTTTTTCGTGAATTCTTTTTGTGGATTCTTTCATGAAGGCTGTTTGAAAAATCTTATATTATTCAGTTGAGATAGGACGTAGTGGATTCAGAAAAAACTTGAAATCGCTCGGGTGACGACTTTCATCGGGGATTTATGCTCTCGAGCACCATCGGAAGATAATAATTATAATTGCAGGGTTTTTCTGAGTTAGGTAAATAGCTAGTTTAGGAGGTTTGAATTAGGTACGAAAGGAATGGAGGTAATTTATGGATAGATTAATGAGATAGAAAGTTTCAGTCAAATAGATCCTTGAATTGAATGGTACGCGTGTGTCAAATTTACAATTCACTTCAGGGTATGCTCTTCATTGAGCATATAGAAGTAAAAGTGGGATTTTGCTGGTTAAATATCCAAAAAGAGTAAACTGGGATAGACCTGGGTACTCACTTATACGATGTAAAACCGGTTAGATACTATGAAATGGAAGAATTTTTTCGTGAATTCTTTTTGTGCATTCTTTCATGAAGGCTGTTTGAAAAATCCTATATTATTCAGTTGAGATAGGACGTAGTGGATTCAGAAAAAACTTGAAATCGCTCGGGTGACGACTTTCATCGGGGATTTATGCTCTCGAGCACCATCGGATAATAATTATAATTGCAGGGTTTTTCCGAGTTAGGTAAATAGCTAGTTTAGGAATTAGGTACGAAAGGAATGGAGGTAATTTATGGATAGATTAATGAGATAGAAAGTTTCAGTCAGATAGATCCTTGAATTGCGTGGTACGCGTGTGTCAAATTTACAATTCACTTAAATATCCAAAAAGCTCAAAGTACTCGGGATATTCACGGTTGGACTGTTTTCTTTTAGGGACCAGTTCAGATATCACATGATAAATAACATTGTAAAATTTGTTCATTACTTCTGGGACGCTGCTGAGAAGCTTGTTCCAATCACATTCCTTTAACATGTCATTAACCTCGTCATAATTGGCTTTAAAATAATTGAACTTCTCAACAGAAATTTCCTTCACAAACTCATTCGATTCGATTCCTATGGATATGTGAAGAGGGGGATGATAGACATCCATTGGCTCAGCAAGCGGAGACTCGTCTCTGACAATGGTAACTGAATCTCTAGCTGCATTGGATAAAAACAGATCCAAGAGCCTCCCATAATTATTCAGAACACCGTTGAATTGAGCAAGGTCACAGAAATAAACATTCTGAACTATACACTCCGCTATCTCACCCTGAAATCGTGAAGGCTTCAACCAATTTTGGCCCGGCACAGGGGACCATTGAATATCACTTTTGTTAAAATCACCGACTACATAGTGGCGGTCAGCAAGGTAAGTGTCGTTAACGATTCCGCTCTGACGTTCAAAAAAATCCTCATAACACTCGATCGAAGATTCAGGCGGAATATATACAACTGTCAGGCAAAAATATAGATTACTAGCGCAATTGATTCTAACGGTAAGATCTTCAAAGCTTGTGTCTGACACATCAAGCAAAATTGACCTCAGAGTTGTTTTGACTGCTAACAAAACTCCTCCACCATCAGTTTTGTCAGTCCGTACCGTCAAGTCTCTGTCCTTGCGATAAATGTGATATCTAAATCCATCCCCGAATAATTGACTAGTTGAGACAGTATCATTCAGCCATGTCTCCGTCAGACATATAATGTCATAATCGCAGGCTAGTATGTTCCTCATAGTCATCCAATTTGGTTTTCAACCCTTTAGCGTTTTGATAATAAATAGATAAATTCGATTACGAAATAAATTTGAATAAATCAACCATCGAACACCACAACAACACAACTGTTCTCAAGCTAATTTAATTTAGTGAAATCGGTACTTACGTTTATGTTAATCACCTTGGACTCCTTACTCCTCTTCAAAAAAATTTTCCCATCCTTGATCCATAAAAATTCATACTTATTGGCAATTTTAAATTGTTTAGCTTTGTAAAATAACTGTTTCTTGGCGACAGTAAGATGTTCATTAAGGAATATGTTTGCATCACTATTCGGAAACCCAATTGAACTAGCCTTTGGTTTTAATTGTCGCGACGCTTTGATCATCTCATTCATCTTTGCAGAATTACTTAGACTACAGATAATTGGTTTGACTTTGGATGTGTTCGTCGAACGAACTCTGGAGACGTACGTAATGTCGTCACTATTAAGCGATATATTCAATGATGTTGCTAACTTGGGGATTAAATCACGTAGGTTCTCTTGGTTCGCTTCAGGAATGCCATTTATTTGGATGTTATGCGCTCTATTTTTTTGTTGTATGTCATCCACGTGCTGTTCGAACTTCGCAATGCTTTTGAGTACGTTTACGTTCTGCAATTCCAATTGATTGATTTTACCATCTTGCTCGTCAAACCTCGTAATGCTTCTGAGTACGTTTACGTTCTGCAACTCCAGTTTATTGATTTTGTCATCTTGCTCGTCAATACGCTTGTTCATAGAAGACAACGTGGATAAATGTGACTCCAAAGATGATAGTATTTCAGTAAACTGATTCTGCGTCCCTTTGAGTTTGTCCAGATCAGAACTTAGCTGTGTGATAGTCTCTGTCATATTCGTTAACTCGTCCATCTGTGGAGCGGATTTGGCTTTGCCTTGTTGACGTAATGTTTTTGACGAATCTTTTTCTTTTAACAGCTGACAATCGTAGCACAACCAGGCATCGCTTGACTTTAAAATTTTACTCACTACATCATCACCAACTAGTACACATTTGTAATGCCAGTACCTTGAGCAGATGCTGCACGTAACAAAATATTCAGTTTTAGTACGAGATATTGCCCCTGAGCATTTATTGCATTGTAAGCCCATAATATTTTAGGTCGATGAGAGAAATTGTCCGAGTTGGTGGGCTTCACATACACCAACTTCACCTAAATTTCAACAGTTTCAACACCTGACCTTCACAATGTCACCTTCCACCGATATTACTGTGACATAAAGCAAAGTACGGTTACACATAAAAGCATTTATTAGAACAATGGCCCATGCAAATTACAGTTCGAATTCCTCGGCGCTTTTAATGCTTGTGCAGGTTCAATCAAGATGTGATTATAAAGACACTTTGGTAACTTCATCCATTCAATATATTGACTAAAATCATTTAAGTTTCAAGCTAATATAGCCCAATCAGTAGGCAGGATGACCCAAATCTCTAGAACTATGAGAGTTAGAGAGTTGATTCCAAAGGCGAAGTTGTAGAGAATTGAATTTAAGCGAAAACGTGTTTCAGGGTTTTGGGAAAATATGGCCCAGTACTGGTATATTGCCACTTCCATAATTAGGCAGGATGAACCAAATCTCCAGAACTATGTGAGTTAGAAAGTTGGTTCCAAAGGCGAAGTTGTAGAGAATTAAATTTAGGCGAACATCTGTTTCAGGGTTTTGGGGAAATATGGCCCAATCCTGGTATATGTCCACTTCCCTAATTAGGCAGGATGACCCAAATATCTAGAACTATGAGAGTTAGAAAGTTGGTTCCAAAGGCGAAGTTGTAGAGAATTAAATTTAAGTGAACATGTGTTTCAGGGTTTTGGGGAAATATGTCCCAATCCTGGTATATGGCCACTTCCATAATTAGGCAGGATGAACCAAATCTCTAGAAATATGAGAGTTAGAATGTTTGTTCCAAAGGCGAAGTTGTAGAGTATTAAATTTAAGCGAACATGTGTTTCAGGGTTTTGTGGAAATATGGCCCAATCCTGGTATATGGCCACTTCCATAATTGGGCAGGATGACCCGAATCTCCAGAACAATGAGAGTTAGAAAGCTGGTTCCAAAGGCGAAGTCATAGAGAATTAAATTCAAGCGAACGTGTGTTTCAGGTTTTTGGGACAATATGGCCCAATACTGGTATATGGCCACTTCCGTAATTAGGCAGGATGAACCAAATCTCCAGAACTATGAGAGTTAGAAAGTTGGTTCCAAAGGCGAAGTTATAGAGAATTAAATTTAAGCGAACAAGTGTTTCAGGGTTTTGGGGAAATATGGCCCA
>CM055406.1:84953770-84977271 GCA_029228625.1 Pseudolycoriella hygida
TGTTGTGGACGTATTCCGTCTATGCCTCCTGCAGATCCATTTTTGAAAGAGTTGATTGACTTTCGAACTTCCTTTTCTGATACAACCAAACATTCAGAAGTTTCATCTGGTGGTTCAGGATAATTCAAATCTCTTGATGGCGGTGGGTGTTTTTCAAGTAGTTTCTCGAATGTTTCGTTATTTTGGGGGGCAATTGATTCTTCGGATGATAATATACGTAAGGCCCCTTGAACATCTCCGTCCGCAATCTTTGCTTCTATTACTGAATTTAAGCAAGAAGTTGGCTTTTCAATACTTACATCGTTCAAGGGATTTTCTGAATTGTTTAAATTTTTCTTAACAATGGATGATAATGATTGTGATGACTTTTTCTGTACCCGTAGACCAAAATAACTCCAAGTCATTAATTTTTGCCATGCTGCTTCGTCATTGCTTCTCACACATTCTTCGATAATTTCGCTTAATTTGTTTGCGACAGCAATTCGTGTACTTTTCGGAATGCGTTTCAAAACTCTTACCTTCAGTCTCAGATTGCATAATTTATCTTTAAAATTCATTGATTCTTCTTCTTGAGTGACAGAGCCACAAAGGGATTTAAAGCTCGCCCCTGGATGTTTACGAGAAAAATGAATTTTGAGGCCATGTTGACTCTTGAATTGTTTCGACGGTTCTTGACAAAGTGGACATTGTAATTGGGTTGAACTATTAAGTGGACTGGTCCCTTTTTTGTTATTTTGAGAGCCGTACGCAATATTCTCATCACATCTAGCTACTAAAGTTGATGAATTATCTTCATTCATGATTATGTATCGACCACATGGAATTTTGTTGGTAACTCTGAAGGATGTTACTATAAGTGGTTTAAGAAGACGGAAATGACCATTTGAGATTGGACCATTGAACAGAATGAATAACTTTGGTTTTGAGGCATCTTCAATGTTATTGTTGAATCCAAACTCTATACAATCGAAACCGTAGTCTTTATGCACAAAAACAGCACCAACGAAACCAAATTTTTTGGCGGCAGCATTTAATTCAAAAATTGTTCCATATGACCCGTTTGTGGACATATATTTTTCATATTGTATAATTGCATTGTTCTTCATTTTTTCATTTTCTTTTAAAATTCTCAAATCCAAAGTAGAGAAAAATGGAAGGACATTTTCGAGATATATATGGCCACATCCATAATTAGGCAGGATGACCCAAATCTCCAGAACTATGAGTTAGAAAGTTTGTTCCAAAGGCGAAGTTGTAGAGAATTAAGTTTTAGCGTACACGTGTTTCATGGTTTTAGCAAAATGAGACCTAATCCCGGGATAACGCCACTTCCAGATTCCAGAGGGACGATTCATACCTCTAGAACTATGGCAACTATAAAGTTGTTTACAAACTTACAGAAATACTGATATCCGCAAAAAAACCTCTTACAGAGGAGGTGTGACGCAAGTCTTTTTGTCTACTTACAAAAGCTGTGAAATCAGAAAAGTGTCATCTAAGGTAAAACTATTTTCTTCCAGTCACAAAAGTTCTGAAATCAGAGGGGGGTGACGCATTAAGCTTCGAATCGCAACAAAAATTTTTAAACAAAATATTTTCTTTTTATTGATAAATATGTCGATACGTATATGGCGTACCCATTCACACAATGCTATAGCAATATATGCAATCACAACAAAAACCCTTTTTAAAAGGGAAACGTGACGCAAGTCCTCGTCCCTTCTTCCAAAACAACTTTCAGCTTTCATACACAAAAGTACTGTACCAAAATACGCCATACATCCCATAAATTTTTGCGTTGTGAAAGCTGAAAGAACAGAAAAACTGTAACACTGGGGGTCCGCCAGTTGTGACGCATTTTTTTAATCAAAAATGAAAACATTCCAAAAGAATTTTTTGCGTTTCTCAGCTGTAAGCGTCACCCCAATTGACATCAGTTGTTTTGGAAGAAGGGACGAGGACTTGCGTCACGTTTCCCTTTTAAAAAGGGTTTTTATTGCGATATCAGTTGTTTTGTAGGAAGGGACGAGGACTTGCGTCACGTCTCTCTTTTAAAAAGGGCTTTTGTTGTGATATCACTAGTTTTGGAAGGAAATAGGAAACAATTTCGGCGAAAAATATCTCAGCGAAAAAAATTTTCGGCGAAAAAAAATTCTATTGGAAATTCTTCTATTCGAATTTCAACCCACATACATAAAGTTTTTTTTGGCGCTACAGCACCTCGCGCGGCTGCCATGGATGGCGGAGGCGGCCACCACTTACATCTACAAAAATGATCACAGTCACTTCCTCTACAACCCTCATTCATAAAAATTTTTATTGCATAGGAGATAGTAAAGCTCACATTAAACGCAATATTTTGAGGCGGCAAACGTTACTTTATTGTCAGTACTTATCCGTCTAGATGGATAAATTCCTCTGCCTAGAGGGATAAATCCGATTTTCTCTTTTATGATTTGACAATGTCAACGACAAACGTCAACGGAAAGAAAAACACGTACTTTGCGAAGCACTTTTTCTAGTTTGAATTTCCTTACCTTGTTGTAACTGTTGAGTTCTGTTCTTGACTTGAAAGTTTAGTGTGTGGATCGAGACGCATATAGAAGTTGGAGAACACTTGATAAGTCTCGGTTTTTTTGGTAAAATTCCGGATTTTTGGGTTCCGTTTTGAATATAAACATCGTGCTGTCAGTTGGTTTTACAATGGTTCTTGGCTAAACTGATTCATGAACGTCAACGTTTGAAGTGTGGCAATACTCCGAAATTTTTCTCCGACGACTGGTGGCAGTAATTTTCGAATAAAAATTTTGTAAGACGCTACGATCTGTAGTATCGTTTCATGAAATGTTATCATCACTATCGCTGAAACAAACAATTATCGCCTGTGCGCGCCCATAAGTTGAAATGGATGGAAAAATCAACCTACGCAATCGTAAAATCATCAAAAAAAGCCCTGAAACTACTAGGAAGAACACGTCTTCTAAGAAAGTTCCACCAGGAAAGAAAGTAACCACCGTTGCAAGACCATCGTGTGAATCATCAAATAACAGAAACGAATTTGTGCCAGCCTCTACAGCTCGGCAATCGTTAACCAAGGAGATCTTACTTGCATCAAGTTCGACTCGCAGATCATCTACATCGTGCTCAGCATCAATTACGAACAACGCAGCACTGACTCGAAAATCTAGTGTGCTATCAGCGACTAACAGAATTACAAATAGTGCGAATTCTTTGATATCGTCGCCTTCGAACGTATCCTTGGTCGATAAAATTGCTTCCATTGAAACTCGTATAAGGACAATCGAAGCCACTTCTGAACAGCAGAAGAAATTGGAGGAAATTTAATTGGCACTAGAACAACTGAAGGCTGAGAATAGCGAACAACGACTTACGATCGATCAGTTGAAATCTGATATTGAACGAATCCAATACGTGGTTGTAGATCTCTGTGACCTGAGCGCTAAGAAAAGCCAGACTGAAAAGCGCTGTTCTCAATTACCCACTGAAAACGCAGCATTATCATCCGAAATAGCCTCTCTCAGAGCTGAACTAAGTTTTGCTAAATCTGAAATTATTGATCTTAACAAAACGCAACAAAATGGATGGTGGTGACATATCAATATTCATCCACGAACATTGTGCAATGTGCAGCCTGAGGTAATTACCAACATTACCACAACACAACTCCATCATTATTTAGTCATTAGAATTCCATCGATCAATGCTACCATAGCTGTACCATATAACCGCCCGGAAGGAAATACCGAGTCTTTCTTAAAAGATCTGAAGACCACTTGTTTGGATCAGCCGAATTGTCTTATGATGGGAGATTTTAACATGAATCAACTCAACATGAATAAATACGAGCGATTACATGAAATCTTGGAGACTCACACCTTTGGATTATTGAATGCAGTCGTGAAGGAAGCACCAACCAGATTGAAAAGTGGCACGATTTTAGATATAGTCGCCACTAACATGCTAGGCCACAGCTACAAGCTTTCCATTGTGCACAGTGACAAATCTGATCATGGGATTTTGTTCACATCGATCAATCGGAAGATATTGCAACCGAATAGCAACAAATCGATGAAGACTACATTTAATATCGAAGCAGCAGCGAATATGGTCTCAACGCTCTGTGAAAACGCTTCTTTTGAGTGTGGAAGCAGTCTCAATTCTGCTCTTGAAAACATCGTCAATACGTGCACTAGGACAATATCCATTAAAGCAGGTCACCGAATTAGAAAAACGCATGTGAGCAGAGAACTGATACTTGCAGTCAGGAACCGCAGTCGCCTGTACTCGCTGATGAACCTATATCCCGAGAATGCCGTCATTAAGAGGCAGTTCCATGAAACATCAGAGTTTGTCAAGACGAAAAACGAAAAGCTGCGATATGCTTTTGAATCGAACAGAATTGAGGTAGCCATGGGTGACGACCGGAAAACTTGGAGGCTTTATAAAGAAATCATCTTCAATCAACATCAACAAACTCAAGATAAACCAATCATCGTCAATGGTCAAGCGGTAACTGACTCAGCACAATCGTGTGATGCTGTAAATGAACGTTTCTGTTCGACTGGAGAACTTCTTGCAACGGAAATTATAGCAATAAATGGCTATCAGGTCGACGATATTGACGATCTTTACCATGAGAACAAAGACATCAACTGGTCATTTCATGAAGTTGATATAAGTGCAGTAGCGCAAGCAATCGACAACTTGCCGAACAAAAAATCAACTGGCTTCGATAAAGTGCCGATCAAGTTGCTGAAGAAAACTTCGAACGTCATTGCTCCGGTAATTGCTTTGTGCTTCAATATTATGATACAAACAGCGATTTTTCCGATAGAACTTTTGAAGGGGCGACTTAAGCTCATACACAAGAACAGAGGTTTCGATATAGATAACTTCAGAGGTCTCACGATTCTGCCATCGCTGTCAAAAGTCTTCGAATACCTCTTAGCGAACCAACTGATTGCTTTTTTGAATGGTTTACATTTTCTCTTGGGCAACAAATTCGGATTCATCAGACAATCATGCTGTCTCAGTGCTGCATTTCAATTGGTTGACTTTATCCAGTCCAACTACCGTAAAAAGTACGTGGCAGCTGTGTTTGTCGACTTGAAGCGTGCTTTCGACACCGTCGACCCAATCCGGCTCACGCTGAAACTTAAGAAAATTGGTCTGTCGGAAAATCCCACGAATCTAATGCGTAACTACCTCTGCAATCGCCAAACTGCTACCAACTTCAAAAACAATTGTAGCGGCTTCCGGAAGATCGCAGTAGGCGTAGCACAAGGATCAATCATGTGGCCATTGCATTTTATCATATACATGGCGGATGTGCTAACATTGGGCTTGCTCGGTCAAATACTGTTATACGCAGATGACACGGTCCTCTACTATGCTTACGATACACCTGAGGAATTAGTTGATGCTATGCAGAGCGACTTGAAAGCATTACAAGGGTGGTTGAATACAAATGTGCTGACGATGAACGTAAACAAGACGTGCTATATAACGTTCGGAAAAGCAAGGAAGCTTCCTGATTTCAACATCGAAGTAAACGGCGAAACAGTTAAGCGTGTAACCAGTTACAAATATCTAGGCTTGGTTCTGGATGACAATCTCACATTCAAGCAGCACATTGAACATGTCAAAAAAATGATTCGGCCGTTCATTGCACTCATGTGGAAGAAGGGAAAGTACATTCCCATCGGAAAGCGAAAACAGCTCTATTTTGCGTTCGTCCAAAGCCACATAGCTTATATGCTTCCCATCTATAGTGTCGGCTCGAAAACGAAATTGAAGCAACTGCAGACTATACAAAATCGGTGTATTAAGGCATTGTACCGACTACCGCGTCGCACTCATACTACATATCTATATACCACAAGCATACTCCCAGTCAAACAATTAGCGATTGTTGAACGTGTTACGCATCTGCATAAGATGGTTAAATCGCTAACGAAGCACAATTTCGAAATTAGCCTAAACTGTGAAATACACTCACATGGAACGCGACGAGCCAACAACATAAATTATTCTTCGAAACACCCAGCCCTTAAGCAGTCGATCAGTGAATATAATCGTATGTGTGGTGACATCAAACACCTGAACTGTATTAAATCGTTTAAATCGAAACTTAAACTAAGAGTTATGAGAGGCAGCTGTGATAACTTAAATGTGATATCGCCTTACTTCCATCTTAACTGAAATTTGCAATCTGTTATTTTCGCTCAATTTAATTGTTTATTTATTTAAAGTTACCCTTTCTCGTCCTATTTTGACAATTTTTTTTTCTCAATTAAAAAAGCTCTATACTATTTGTTTTATAATGACAAAATATTTATAAATTTATGCTACTTGTTTAAACTGTACATTGTATTCCACACAGTCAAATAACGTAATGATAATAAATGATTTATTAAAAAAAAAAAATGCCAAAATAGAACGCGATGTTTTTCAATTTTTTCAAATCAGAAAGAATGCAAGAAATGTGATCAAAGTTAAAAGTTTTTATCTATTTTTGAATATGTTATATTGTATGATATTTAGTTGATTGGAGTCGTGGTTACGTGAATTTTAAAATTTTATTAGCTGAGCTTTCAACAAACAGTTGTTGTATTTTATTTGACGCTTCGTTTGACGCTAAATTCTCAATGATTCGAAAATAAAACCTGATTATGCGACCTTTTTAATGTTTTCATAACACATTTTTAGTAAGCAAATCTCCTATCATTATTTAAAGCGAGATTGCACTCCTATCTTGTAAGCAATTAAGGGCCACCTCACATGCACTATTCCGTTACTGAAACAGCTTTTATAATTTATACAGATCTATGTCACAGTTGATTTTAATAGCTGTCTTGAATGTTTGGGAGTAAGTTTGAATTGCTCTGTAAGAATATTGCTCAGGAAATGATTTAAATCAAACTTACTTTGGATAGATGGTGAATTCTGGATTAGAAATGGAAATCTGCTAACATTTTTCGCTTGCTTTCATTAATTTTTAGTTGAAACGATTGTTAGGTTTGTTAATGTACTTCCAAGTACAATAAAATTTCAATCGTTGTGAAAGCACTACCAGTCCACTATTGTCCACTTGAGAGAAAGAAATTTGAAGTGAAGTTTTACTTTATACAATTCCAAAGAGAGTGTACAGGGGAAAAAGCAGAGGATGATGAATCCCTTCTCGATTGTCGTTTGTAAATACCCAATCGACGATTTGTTGACGTTTGCCACCGGAAAGTCACAATTGTATTGAATCTAGTATCGAACGGACGTGTAGACTGAATTTTCATAATTTTATTACTTTTAAGTCTACCTCATCCTAAATTGCTGAGGACAATTTTCAGTCTATACGAACAAAGCAAGCCAAAAAAATTAGTTTACGACAAGCGTATAGGAAGAATACTATTTGTAAGTAGTTTGTCGGTAAATGTTGAGAATTTAGAATTAGATTATAAATCGAACGTTTTCGATGATTATTTCTAGAATTTTAAAAAGTTCTTTCGAAATTGGCTCGAAAATCAGTATAAATCATTAATGTGAATTTACATCACATCGTTTTATTTGGGCCGATAACAAAGTAGTGGAAAAATGTAGTAAAACGCCTGGTCGTAACAGGCCGTTTAAGTGGTTTTTGGTCTTTTGTACATAACTCGAGTAACATTTCCGATTTTCATATTTTTTTTTTGTTTGAAAGATCTAGGCATGGCCGACAATTTATGGAAGAAACTTTTTTAAATTTGAGTCCTTGACTTAGCTTGGGCACTAAAACCGAGTCTATGCTAGGGCCATTATGTGTCTTTTGTACATAACTCGAGTAAATCTTTTCCGATTTTTATAATTGTTTTTTTAATCGACAGATTTATGAAAGCACTACTATTTGTGTAGGTTCATCTGGCGTATCTCGATTGTAAATGATATACGGAATTAAATTTAGAAATAAAAATGTATTCAAAATCAAAATTTTAGAAAATACAAAAAATCAACTAATTCAAAAAAAGGTTAATGATGAACTGAACTTTACTCTACTCTACTAATGATTGTGACAAAAAAGATTTAGCAATGATGTTCTAAAATGAATTGAACAGAGCAAACCAAGCAGACCACTCTGCCGACTATCGTAGTGTTCCCACATTTGTAGAAGAAACTTTTTTGAGATTGGGGCCTTAGGATCTAGCTAGGTTACTAAAAACTAAAATATTTTTTGTACATAACTCGAGTAAATCTCTTCCGATTTTCAAATTTTGTTTGATCGAAAGGTCGAGGACTGTCTCCCGTTTTATGGTAGAAAATGTTTTGATTAGAAACCCTCGCACTCAGTCAGGACCCTAAAACTGAGTTTCTACTGGCTTACATAAATTGGATAAATCCTAATTGATTTTGTTGATTCTTTTTCTATTTGAGAGGTAATCGAGTACCGAATTATATTCAAAAACAAAGTAGTACTCGGTGCCTGTGCCCTAATCAAAAAAATTTTTTTTTTGCTATGTTGCAGGGCAAATTGAGGGAAACATTTTTGTCTATGGAAATATGTGTCCGAAACATTTCCTTATGGCCCTAGATCGTTCCTAAGGTCTGCCCTAGACAAAAAAATGGTTTTTTCCTTTGTTGCCTTAGCATATAATCGTTCTTAGTGCCCTAGCTAAGTCCAAGGACTCAAATCCAAAAAAGTTTCTTCCATAAATTGTCGGCCATGCCCACATCTTTCAAACAAAAAAAAAAAATGAAAATCGGAAAATATTTACCCGAGCTATGTACAAAAAACACGTAAGACCCTAGCATAGAACCGTTTTTAGTGCCTAACTAAGTCCAAGGACTCAAATCCAAAAAAGTTTCTTCATAAATTGTCGGCCATGCCCAGATCTTTCAAACAAAAAAAATTTATGAAAATGGTAAAAGATTTACTCGAGTTATGTACAAAAACATGTATGGCACTAGCATAGACTCGGTTTTAGTGCTCTAGCTAAGTACAGCTTCCATAAATTGTTGGCCATGCCCAGATCTTTCAAACAAAAAAAAATTATGAAAATCGGAAAATATTTTCTCCAGTTATGTACTAAAGACCAAAAACCACTTAAACGGCCCTAGTTCGGCGGCCCAGATTCAATACCATAAAAGATTTTTCGATTACCTTTCAAGGAAAACAAAATGTTTTTGAAAATCGGTTGAATTTTACTCAAGCTATCGCGGTGACAGATGGACGGACAGACGGACGGACAATGCTTTTATTGTTGATTCGTCATCTAAGCAACAGGATCGATGCTCCCAGGTCGAAATTGGGGTGGTTACAAACATCGTGGTAAACGCATAAGACCCCTTTTACCGTACGGGTCTAAAAAGAAAATGAAAATTTACTTAACGGCTGCAAATACATATAAACCTCATATTAGGCGTGTTTTTCTTTCCAAAATTGGTTTTGTTTTCATGTTGGTCTTCCATTAAACCTAAATTAAAGAAATTACACAGGCGATGAATTCTTTCAATTATTTTAAAATGTTCGCAAGAAAAGAAAAATTAAATATCTAAATAACGTAAAACTCATTGTAAAAAATTTGAATTTGTAATTCACATGCAATTATTTTCCACTGCTACTACCGGGAGCCACTTGGACAGCTATTATGATGTAATTATAATTAGAGTTAAGAAGGGAGGTGCGGGAAACGACTGAAATTTTACTCTATGACAATATCAAAGATGATCTATTTTTTGAATTTATAGAAACAGCGTTTTTATATGAACATTACATTAAGCAAATTAATACAGATTTTGTACATAATTTCGTAAAACAATTTCTTCAACAAAGGATTGCCACTTCACTCCATATTCATAAATCGTGATAACACTCACAAATACATACATGAAAGATACACTGACAATTTTTATCAATACAATTTTAACATGATGATCGAAGAAAAAAAAACCGAAAAGTGCATTTTCACTCCTTTTTTGAAAAAAATTTAATTTTTCCAGATTTCCCAAATTAAAAAAAAAACTCAGAACAAGCCGAAAATGCTTCGCCCATTCATTTAATGGTCTGAACGCTTTTCAGATCGTGCTTCGGGAAAATTACGTTAAAGGGGTAAACGCCAGTTTATAGCGCTATTTAACTAAATATTCACATGATGTCTTTAAGTTCATCAAATTTTTTATGAGATAATACTGTGTGTAACAGATTTTCAAAACAAGGCCACACCCTTCTCACTTTCGTCGGCTTGCAGCTTTTTGTTTGATGTTTCGATAAAAAACGTAAAAAAAACACAAAAAAGTCATTTCTAGCGCTTTTTCTCTGAATTTTCACACAAGGGCTTTTATCTTCCTTGATGGGACGGACGGCGTAGTAGTGTACGAGCTTGCTTTCCACGCAGAAAACCCGGGTTCGACCCTCGGGATGTATAGGATTTTTCTGCGATTAATAGTTATAAGGATAGTCCCTAAGTTCACCCAAGCTTCATAAATTGGGTAGTTTCGTGGCTCGACTCCCGAAACGCACAATACAGAACGAGCAACATTTTGTGACGTCACTCACATAATGAAAGAAGGCGCATTTCGTGTTCCTTCATCAGAAGAAGGGCGCCACAGTACCAATGCTGCGAGTAAAACATACGAAAGATGGCGTCAGGCATTCTCAATTGAATTTGTGTTTTCGTGTGTTCGATACCGACCTCTCCAGCTATGGAACCTGTCAATAGAAGTCGAAACTAGTTAACACTGATACCTGCGACTGTGAACAAATTGAACGTGAATAGATGACAGCCACTAAAGTGGTCTTCACGATGTCTGCACAAGACGAAAGTGTTATCAATTTCGGTTACCGAACAGTTGGCCATTGCCATCCTTCCGGCAGTTTGCATCAAGTATAAGAACGAACAGCTTCAATATAGAAAAACCAATATTAGATTAAGAATTGATAATGTAATATAAGACTTCAGACTAAGGGACTTCCCATACAAAAATAACGAAAAAATAAAAATTTTTATTTTCTATCAATTTGTGCTCGGCGCACCGACTACTTATAATGTCGGGACCTTTTCCATTAGCCAGCACAAATTGAGCACTAATTAGGGAAGCCAACTGGAATCTATAAAAATTAAAATTGAAGGGACTTACCATACAAAAATAACGAAAAAATAAAAATCTTTATTTTCTATCAATTTGTGCTCGGCACCCTGACTACTTATAATGTCGGGACCTTTACCATTAGCCAGCACAAATTGAGCACTAATTAGGGAAACCAATTCGAATCTTTAAAAATTTAAATTGAAGGAACTTCCCATACAAAAATGACAAAAAATGAAATTTTCAATCGAGTCGTTCTCGGCTCCCAGAACAGCACAAATTCTGGGACCGGTACTACTCGACAGCACAAATTCAGGCGCAAATTATAGACCCTCTTTTAATGCTAGCACAAATTTGGGGGATGCTGACGACATACACCTGCCTACTTCCGCTCAATTCGAACACTTTTTACATACTTTTTGAGTTTTGTTTCCGTCATTTTCTATCTTTTTTTGTAGTACAATTTCTGGCGATGTAGCGCTCCAATCGCGCTACAAAATATCCCGTAGCCTAGAGCTAGTTTTGCTGCACATGCACACGAGGCTGCACATGCCAAAATCCTTTAAAGTTACAATACTTTTCGGAAGATGTGAAAGTCGTAAGTCTTTTTCAGCAATATTTCGACCAAAATTCACCCAGTGACTTCATATTTCCTCGCAAAAAGTATCACACATCCTAGAGCTCTTCAAAAAGCCCCCAAACATCAAATTGGTTTTCATGCTTGCTAGCACTTTCGGCCTGCTCCCTTGTTGCGCAAATAACTATTTATTTATTTATTTATTACTACAAAAGTGAGTACATAATAAGAGCAAAGCTTCGACTTACATGACAAAAAGCTCATTCCAAACAAGATAGGCAAAAGCTTACAGAAAAATGAAAAAAAAAAATCAAGATGTAAAGGAGTAGTTATATTAGGATGCGATGCGATTTTTTCTGGCGCTACCTGGCGCTACAAATACATGTGTTTACATGTAGCGTTTGACAGTTCTTACACTCATCGCACGACCCATGCGAATTTTTTTTTCGCATGTTAAAATTGTTATCGCATGCGATTTTTTGTTATTATTTTCATTATATTTTAAAAAAAAACATAAACAGAAACAGTTTTTCATCTTATGACATGTACCGGATATTACATATAAAATATAAAATGAGCATAATTTGTAATTTTGTACGTGCGAAAAAAATCGCATCGCATCCTAATATAACTACTCCTTAACAAGACCAAAATGCCAAAACAGTTTCCTGCTCACAATTTTTAACTCAAATCGGACACAATTTAAAGAAGCCAGGAATTCAAAATAAATCTAAAAAGATACTCAAGTAACAACAAGTAACAATATTGACACAGCACAAACAACTAGTCTAGACACAAACTAACAATTAAACTTTCTCAAAAAAATGTTGTATAGTCACTCCAACGCATATCTTGTCAATAAAATCGCGAATATGAACGTTAGGAGGCCATAAAGTGGAAAGCATTATTGCGTCGTAGTTTTTTTCAGGGAAAGTAATTTTGAATTGAAGGAAGCTCCTCACATCATCCACAGATCTGCCAGGAGGTAACAATAGCGCAAAATTCAATTCATCACGATCTAGTTTTAATTTGTCAACGAGATAATCAGCCAAGCAGTCAGTGGTCATGGTCATGTCTTTTCCAATATTCGAAATAACAACGCTTCTCTTCCTTTCAGCAACGTGATCATCAGATAAAGATTTCTTATTATAACGAGAACGTTTCTCCTAAATGACTGTTCCAAAGAAGCTTGAGTCGTGACCTTGTTGCTAGTGGTAGAGAAATTGATTTGTCTAAAATATGCTCTGGTAAGAAGACAGTATAAGAGCGTTGCAATTAGTGCAAATTTAAGATTTTTCTCAGAATTTAGTTATAATGGAAACACTATCAGAAAAAATTTTATGCATAGGCTTTAAGCAATCACTTAAGCATAAGCAAAAAATTCTGAATCAAATGCTCCAACTTGAGCAAAAACTTTATGAGTGAAACCTTATGCTCAAGCTTCTCCTTTTGCTCATGCTTGGGAAATATAAGCATATGCTCAAGACAATGGTCAGGTTATAATGGGAAGTTCTAGAAGTAATAGGGAAGAAATGAAGGGTGCCCGGAACAAACTGAGTCCAGATTCCGATTTTTCGGATCAAAATAAATAAATTGTACTGATTACTTTTTAAGATACAAAACCCTTGTAGACTAGTGTAACCAACTCAATTCTTCAAGCATCGATCTCGTTCTAGTGAGCATTTCCGAAGTATGATACGCAAACACTTTTTTTGTAATTTTTGGAGGCGTTCTAACTGACCATTGTTAGACAAGAAGATAATCGTTGAGCAGTACGAGAAATGTGGAGCAATTATAGTGTTATAAACGAGTACCCGTGTTGGTTTGTCTAATTTATTGGAAATACGACCGAAAAAATTGATTTTTTTTGCCAACTTTTTACAGACGTAATCACATTTTCAGGACCGTAGCCAGGGTCGACTGCAAGGGGAGGCTCGAGCTCCCAACGAATTGATAAAATTATATGAAATTTTGAGAAAATTTTCTTTATTTCGTGCATTTTACATTAACACAGTCGTATTTTTAGTATAGGGTTTTCGTTAAACAGGGTCGCCGATAGAAGGTGTTTTGTGTTTTTGCCTAAAATATATACAGCGACAGATTTTTAAAAACAAGCTACTCTAAGTTTTGACAAAAGAATTTGTCCTTCACTTCCCATATTTTCCTGAAATCGTTGACACTATTTATAAGAAAATTTCCTACATTTTTGCCGCAGGTTTTGTTAGCAGCTAGCATACAGCTTCTATTGTAACACTGCAGGGAAAAAATTTTTGTGTACTATTCTTATGCGAGAAAAATAAAAAGTTTAGTTTGAGTGGATGGTGAATGTTATATTTAAAAGCTGCGCCGCAGGCGAAAATTTTTCAAAATTGAATTGCACATTTTGGTTTTCTATGAAAGTATACAGTTGTGATTACCATTTTATAGCAAAAATTCTAACAGCTCAGTATATGTGACCGATAACACGCCACTGTCGTTAAGAGTGTCAAAAGTCTTGCAATGTAGAACCGAAAAGTTATTTCAATAACGAAATGGAAACATTGAAATGAGACTGGAAAAGAAAAGAATGATTGCGCCGCAGGCGAAAATTTCAAGTATTGAAAACGATCATGACGTCAAGATTTATATTTTTTCGCAAAATTCGCAACATTTCAGTTTCGCCAGGGGGAGCTCTGAAGACGCTATGGGGGGGGGGGGCAAGCCCCCATTGCCCCCCCCTAGATACGGGCCTGCACAGTTTGTGTTAAAATTCAACTTTTCATCAATCATGCATCCCAAATATTTGATTACCTTGACGCGATTAATTGTTATGTTGCCAATCTTGAGCGGTTTTACGTAATCAATGTTCTTGTGGCTAAGTACCATGAACTTCGTCTTATCTTCGTTGAGTTTAAGTTTGTTCAAGTTGAGCCATTGATTGAACTTGTACAATTCTTGGTTCAATGTTTCCACCATCACATCCATATCGTCTCCAACCACAAAAATCGTTGTATCGTCAGCGAAAAGATTCACCCTGCTGCTTTGAAAGTTAGATTTGATGTCATTGATAAATAAAGAAAACAAAATTGCCGGGAATTGCGGGAATACGTGAAAAAGGAGCATAACTTTTTCAGAACTTTTAAATAAACTTTATTTCAACATAAATTCCTAATTAACAAGGAAATAATCAATTATCATCCATTGAATACGGCGCGAAGTTGGGTGCTACCCATCGTCGAAATTACTCAATCAAAAAGGATTGAGCGATTATCATTTTGAATAAAAACATCTTTTTGGTAAGCTGTAAATTTCAAAAAAAGAATGTTCGAGTTTTCATGTTGGATGCGTGACGATGAGTAGGACCCAACTTCGCATCGAACTTTACAAGGTAACGGGATCACCCACTTTAACTCTGGTGATGAGTTTTCCGTGATGCCTCGTTCCAACAAAGTCGACTCAAAAGCGTGAACCATCGGATGCTGCATGTTTACTTCTCCACGCAGCACAGAATTTGCGAATAATTTTTTTGCATTGAAAATGCTCTGTGGCCATGAAAATTTACCATGACTTTCGTGCCATCTTCATTCAGCTCGAAGTTCATATTTGTTTTGCCAGAGAAAACGGAAATCGCGGCACAAACAAAATCCGTTTTGACTTCATGGTCAGTATATGTCCAAGTGGCATGTGGTGGATTGTTTATTTCTGTTTGGGAAACTTGGTTAGGTGAGGCTGTATGAGACGGTTTGGATGCCTTTCTGATAACGGAGCCAAGTTCTGCAATCTGACCTGCATCATTACATGCCTTTTTTTCAGGTACAGGATTATCGTCACATTCAGTTGTTCTTTTATTCATAGCTGAAACAAAATATTTTTCAATGAACTGTTTACTTCGAATAACTTGAGGATTGGCTAACACCAAGTTTTGCTCTGGTTTGGCGAAAATGCGTTGCAAATACTCGTGGAGAGAATTCCTTAAACTCATTTCTCATGTTTCGCGCCGTTTCTGCACTCGTGAACTGGTCCAAAGTTCCCTCATCAAACATTTGTTCAAGCAGTAATTGTTCAGCCCCTGGAGGTCGAACTTTCCATGTTTTCAATGAATCATATGACGACATTGTCTTAATTACTTTAATATGAATTGATTGAATCCGTTAATGGCGTATATTTTTCAGGAAAATTTTTTTCACACACGTGGTTGCAACAAACTTTTTAACAATAATTGAATGACTCTCTTAATGCTTTGTCATTTAAGTAATTCTTTTTTTAAAATCTATCAAACCGATTACAATGCAGTATTTTTTACCTCTGTCATTGCGCAAAATTAGGTAGATAATGCAGATTGAATTTGGTTTCCTATTTCGTTAATGGAGCGACTTTCAAAAAAATTAAAGGAGAACCAGCAGAGCAGGAGAACTGACAAGGTACAGTTTTTGGATAAAACTTTTATTTTATTTACAAACGAGTTAAAGTCCATGACAGCTAGTCTTAACTCAGTTAATCCAAATTCCCATTTTCGTTAGAGTTGTGTTTGTTTGTCGTAAATTCAATCAAATAAAATTCGTCGATAACCACCAGTTAATGTTTTTGAAATTCGACGAAATATTAGAAAAAAGTTCATGAATAAAAAATTGTTTATGATTCTTCATGGGAAACTACAATTTACAGAGCCGATAAAAACTTTTTTATGAAATTTTGCGGAAACAATTCTTTGTCAATGTAAACATCTTTCTTTTCTGTGTAAGCAAAGAGTCCGAAAGTATGCAGAATACGATTCCCCACAGTGGCCAAACAACAAATTGCATTGTAAACAAAATGGCTTATAATAAACCTGTCAAATCATCGTTGAACTTGAATATCTGAAACGATGACATAATTATAAAATTTGTAATCCGATAGAAATGAAGTTCAACTAAATTTTAAGTGTTGAGCTAGTATCAATTCAAAACATCAAATCAAAATTACGCAATTCTCTCGCTAAAAAACCCAATTTGAGAGGTGATGATGCTTTCTGGAAATTTTGAAGGAAAGTAATTACTCTCATAAATCTTTCACTGCAAACATTGAAAAAATTGTTCGCATATTTCATGAAAATTATTTCCATTTTTTTTCTTCAAAAATTCCTCAAGTCAATATTTAATTTTTTTTAAGTCCAATCGCATCGAAATCCAACGAATCCGAAGTAATTACATTTCAATGACAAGTCGTCAGACAGAAACAAACACTCAAAACGCGAGACATCATTCCGAAAAAAATAATACCGATTCACACATACGTAAACATAAAACATGTTTTATTTGTAAGCAATGCGTGTTTCAGCGACTTTAAGCACGCTGCCGGATTGTCGTCAAATTGTATTTGATTTCATTCGTTTGGAAGGACGACTCTTCAGACTGAATTTTGCGGAGTCTTTGATGATAACATGAATTACTTAAATAATAACTGAAAGGAAAAATGTTTTGTATCATATTGAGGTTGAAAACTGAGGAAGTTCGGTGAATCATACGAAAATCTGACGGAAAAAAATTAAATCTTAACAATAATTAACTAATTTAATCGAGAACCTTTTCAAATTGTCACAATGCGAATATCGTAAAAAACATTTCTAACATTTTTTTCTTAGAAATCCCATCACAAATCATTTGAAAGTAAACTAACGCGTAAAAAATCAAATAAGTTCATTTTATGTTCATACGAATTCGTGCAAACTTTCATCCGAAATCGTGTATCGCTTCATTTATAAAACATACGCCAAGACAAACCCCGAAAGAAATTACGAAAACCAAATCGTTCGACATCAACAAAAAAGCATACGATTTTTTTGTAAACCATGCGCGTTTTGGCAACTTTGAGAACGTCGTCGAATTGCACTTGAATTGTATTTGAATTAAAAAGCTTGTAATGACGACATGACTCAAACTCAATTTTGCAGCAAAACTCAGAATGATTGATAAAATCATTTTGGATATCTAAATCAAAAGGTTCAGGGCATCCATTGACACTGTGTACAGAACAATTTTTTTTTTCATCATGATATAATTTGCATTTGAAAACTGCGAAAACCGTGGAGAAAGCGCGGTAGAGACTAGTTTTCACATGTGAATTTCTATAACTAAACCAAAACATTAATTTTGTTTCGATGTCTCCATCGATGCATCAAATACTTTTCTTCCGATACCTGAAAGGATTTCATCGATCAATGTGTATTTCGTTGCAAAATTCAATTTGAATTATTTGGCAACTTCGTGGTAGGATTTGAATTAATTCAAATGCAATTCGACGACGTTCTCAAATCACGCATGGTTCACACTGAAATGTATAAATACGCGTATTGTCGTAAATGTAATGTGCGATTTTGTTGACTTAATTATGATGCATTATAAAAATTAACTTTTTCACAATTCTACGTTGAAAATGTGAGAAAGCGTAAAATAAAATATTAATAAAATTTTATTTGCTTACGTATAAGTGAAATTTTTATATAATTTTCAGAAAGAAATATTGTTTCTTCTTCTTCTTTTTGCGTAATTTTTTTTCATTTGATCGAAAAGCTCATGAAGTCATTAGAATTGAAAATTACGAACATTGTCGAATTCTGTTGTAGTTTTTTCCATCGTCAGAAAAGTACAAAAACAAGCTAGACTGTTTAATTGTATTTTTCATTAAAAAAAGCTAATTACTACTAAATGGCAAACTTTATTTTTAAGAAATGACTATTCTCAGTATTAAGCAAAAAAAAAAAAACTGCTCACAATGGCGCAGCCAGTAAAAAAACGATCTTTTCAACAACAAATTACAATAAATAAAATTCATCTACTCTACTTTTCCCTAATGTTGCCAGGATGGCAAACTAATAATATTGCAAAATGCATTTATTTCGAGCCCGAAGATACTGATGAGTTTTCATTTATTTTTCGGGAAAACTATTTGACATGTCTAATGAACTATGTCTGACAACATGAAACCAAGAAATTATGACTTCATCAAATTTCATATATGAAACGTACGAAGAGGTATAACATACTTTCAGAAAAACAACTTGATCTTGCGACTTTAGGTTTTCACTTTTGATCAGTTGCATTAGACACATTGTTGTAAGAATCTATCTTCGTTGAACAATATGTTATGTTTACGTTCATAAAAATTAAAACTATAAATAACACATAGCTTTCTCCGAAAATGACGGAATACCGAAGTAATAGAATATACAAGATATGTAATTCTTTTATGTGCAAATTTATGCACACAGCCCTCAGGAAGCTTTATTTGCCAAAATTGCTTCACATTTAAAATTTAATTCAAATTATGAGATCATCTCAGAAAATAGACCGTAGTGTTGCTTCCAAAGTAACCCATAGTCTGCAAAAAAAAAAATTAAAATCATTTATTAAAATCTGAGTGCACTATATATTCGTCATTTACCCACTCTTTTACACATTTATGAAAGTTCCCTTTTTCTATCGTTCACAACGCTTAAAAAATATAAAATCCTCATTTCGACATTATACTGACAAAAGACTTCGCGTATCTGTACTGCAAAATAAGTTTGGTGTAATACGCGAAGTCTGTTGTCAGTATAATGTCGAAATGAGGATTTTATATTTTTTAAGCGTTGTGAACGATAGAAAAAGGGAACTTTCATAAATGTGTAAAAGAGTGGGTAAATGACGAATATATAGTGCACTCAGATTTTAATAAATGATTTTAATTTTTTTTTTTGATCCGAAATTTTGATGACAATCTTTATTCTTTTTCTATAAGATATTTGGACTAAAGCGTACTTTTGTATGTTCCTCTCAGTTCAGGGCTATTGAAAAACTAATTTTTAAAATTTTTTTCATAGTTCAAAGTTGCCTACAAATCAATTTTGTATTTTTAATGTTTTTATTCATTCATCGATATCCATATACAAAACAATTTGTTTCATACACCATTCCACTAATGGATTTCTTTAAAATTACATAAATTTTGAATTTTCTCTCTCTCTATTCAAATTACATATCGTTGATGTTCGAAATTATAATCTCAAGATGTTCGAAATTCCAATGTCACGTGTTCGAAATATTTTAATCACGCAAGGTTGCACACATTCTAAATCTCATGTAATTTTCGATTAGACTTGTGCCGTTGAAATTGTTACAAGTTTTGCTGATTTTTGCTTGCATATTATTGAGGTATGCAAAAAAAAAAAATAGTGAGTTCACTTATTTAATGCTAAAATTATTGAAAAAGTGTTACGACCATTCTAATCCAGTGCAAATATGGATGCTCATACCTGGCTGAAATTGGGGAATATTTATACAAAGTCACAAATGTCCAGTAAAAAATTAGCAATGAGACGCTTCTCGTCATTTTTTGGAATTTCTCCAATAGTCTGTTCAATCGTATGGAACGATATAAAGTCTTCTCTTCCTGTTGGTGCTCGACCTCCTCATCTTCTTTGGTGTCTTCAATTTTTGAAAGAGTATGGAACTGAACACAACAGGCGTGCGATTTTCAAAGCCGACGAGAAGACAATACGAGAATGGACGTGGACCTTTGTCAAACTTCTTTCCGATTTAAACGTAGTAAGATGATAAGCTTGAAATGGTTGTCGAGGCTTATTTTTCTTAACGCTTACTTCATATTACAGATTGTTTGGGAAAAAAGATTAGATGGGGCCGTTGATGGTCAAACCTGCTTTTGCTCACTAGATGGAGTGGATTTCAAAATAAGAGAACCGCAGCCATTCTCTTCGAAGTGGTACAGCCACAAATTTCGTGGTCCTGGGCTACGATACGAAGTAGGTCTTTGCATTCGGTCGGGCGAAATCGTATGGGCCTATGATGGATATCCATGTGGCCTATATCCAGACCTTAGACTTGCTCGAGAGGCTTATGTGCTGTCAGTTAATTCCGGTGAGCGTACAGTCGCTGACAAAGGCTACACAGACTCCATATTTTTTATAAACAAAACAAATGATAACAAAGAACAACACAAAAATATAATGTCTCGCCATGAGATTGTCAATAAACGCTTAAAGCAATTTAAGGTACTCAAAAATGAGTATAGACATTCGCTGGACAAGCATCCAATTGTTTTCCATGCCGTTGCTAATCTCACACAACTGATGATCCAAAATGGGTGTCCATTATTTTCGGCAATTTGATTTTATATTGTTTAATTTCATTTGGTTTTTTTCATGAATACAACACTTAATTTCACGTTCATGTTCATATTTAATTTAAAAACGATTTTACAACGAATTCCCGCAGCTTCCCGATAGAACGGATCCCTGTGGCAATCCTAATTCATTTACCATAGGTGCCGAAACACTTGAGCCAAATTTAGTTGTCTGCTTCCTGTCTGATAGGTAATCAGTGAACCAAGCCAATTCAGTGCCACGTATTCCATATTTCTCCAACTTTTGCAGCAATACGGCACGATCTATGGTCGCTTAAAGTCCACGAACACCGCCAAAATCAATTTCTTGTTGTCCATCTCACATTTCCAATCAGCGATGACGTAATTCAAATCAGTTTCGCTTGAGTGTAATTTACGGTGGCCTGATTGTTCAAAGATGAGAATGTTGTCGATATTGGTATGTTGCAAAAGTTGCTCTTTCACCGCGGTCTCTAAAATTTTTTCGAACGTTGACAGCATATTGATTGGCCTAAAATCTGCTGGGTTGTGTGCACGAGCGATTTTTTCTACCGCTACTACCATCGACTGCTTCCAGCACCTCGGAAATACTCCGTGACGAAGGAACTCATTTATTATGTCCAACAGTTGTTGTCCAATACACTCCCACACGTCAATAACAAATTCAATGTCAATTCTATCAAAATATTTTTTGTTCTTTAAGTTTTTTATTATTTCATGTAACTGATTAAACGATATCGTCTTAAATTTGAGATCACTCACACAATGACTAGCACTATCCACATTGCGCAATACTACACCATCGTCAATACTTTGATGAATGTCTTTTATACTGTTAATGAAAAATTCATTGAAGCGATCGGGTATAAGCAACTCGTTTTCGGAAGAAGCCTCCACATTTTTACCATCAAATACTACATAGCACGGCTTATAACTACCTTTATTATTGATTAGTGATTTTAAGATACGCCACATTCCGTTTTGATCTCCTTTCCGTTTTTGGATTCTTTTCATTGGGTCCATTGTGCTGACGTAGTTCAATTTATTCATGTATTTATTTCTAGCATTCTTAAACAAATACCAGTCATTATCTGAATGAGTTATTAAAGCCTTTTTATACAACTCGTTTTTCACAATCTTTAAAACACGAAGATCATTATTAAACCACTTAGTATCGCTTTTGTCTTTTAATTCAATCACTTTTGAGAATGCTTCAGAAAATCTTCTTATCTTTGACAAAAAAAAGTCTGATTTGATATTAAGATCTTCATTTTGTGGAAGTTTGCACAGATCTGACTCGAAGAAATGCACCACATCATTTTCATCATACTTTAAAATTGTAATTGATTGATTGATATTAATTTTATTGTCTAACTATACACTAGCTGACATGAAAAAGGGTGACTATGACTGCTGTCATAGTCCTCGTAAATAAACCATGAAAATGTTATAATACTTATAAAGAAATATAAAACTTGTTTTTGAGAATATCTTATATATTACTCGAGCTTGGCTTGATCGTGGAACAATTAAACTGAAACGTGGAAATTCTTACTTTAATTTTCGATCACATAGACAAGTAACAGAAGGTCACAGGTTGAGAATTTTTATTTTTAATTATTTTGTCATTGTAATGACGCTCAGATTGAACTCAACTAGAACAGTTGTGTTCTTGAACATATTAGAAGCATCAACATTTCGGCATCCAGTGCCAATCATCAGTCAAGTCATGCACCTTGATATGCTGATATGGGGTGAAGTACCGACTATTTGATGTTTCCATATGAAATATAAGGCAAACAATTGAAAATTATACAAAATAAAAGAAAATGCAACATAAACAAAAAACGAGGATAACATGAACAAAAAAGAAATAGAGAAAAGGTAAATTTTCGTCATAATAATTTTTTTTAAAAAATCAAAAGCATAATAAAACATAACCAAAGACCCGTACGTATCAGAATAGATGTTGCAAAAATACTCGAACGTACCTAAATATACAAATAAGCAAACAACCCAACGTTTTCTGTTTTTTTATAACTGTAAGAATTTCAAAGATCCATAGAAATTACCCAAGGTAATGTCGAAGGCCCTACCGAAGTACGTCTCAGACCATTCAAATATAGAAAAGCTTATATCCAAGGACTAAGTTGTTTTTCCCTAAAACCCAGATACACGTGTTCGCTTAAATTTAATTTTCTAAAACTTCGCCTTTGAAACTAACTTTCTAAATCTCACAGTTCTGGAGATCTGTGTCATCCTGCCCAATTATGGAAGTGGCCATATACCAGGATTGGGCCATATTTTCCCAAAACCCTGAAACACGTGTTCGCTTAAATATAATTCTCAACAGCTTTGCCTTTGGAACCAACTTTCTAACTTTCACAGTTCTGGAGATCCATGTCATCCTGCCCAATTATGGAAGTCGCCATATACCAGGATTGGACCATATTTCTTCAAAACCCTGAAACACGTGTTCGCTTAAATTTAATTCTCTACAACTTCGCTTTTGGAACCAACTTTCTAACTCTCATAGTTCTAGAGATTTAAGTCATCCTGCTTAATTATGGAAGTGACCATATACCAGAATTGGGCCATATTTCTCCAAAACCCTGAAACACATGTTCGCTTGAATTCAATTCTCTACCACTTCGCCTTTGGAACCAAATTTCTAACTCTCATAGTTCTAGAGATTTGGTTCATCCTGCCTAATTATGGAAGTGGCCATATATCA
>CM055406.1:85015256-85059627 GCA_029228625.1 Pseudolycoriella hygida
GTCATATCGTTACAAGGTGTAAATTTGTTTCACTTCCCCTCACACTCTTAAAAAAATTGGAAACTGTTTCGATTTTGATCGCGTTACCGCATCGTGAACAACATCGAAAACAGTCGAAAATCGATTGTGCGTTGCAGAAAGGTTTTTTTACAACCGTTTCTTCGGACGGTTTTTTGAATATTGCCCTATCGGCAATTTCCAATACAACTTTATCTAGACGTAATTTCATACATTAAGAGTTAAGGCAATATTTACTTAAATACTTTCGAGTCTCTTCATAACATCAACTCTGTTTGCCGCATCTATTCTGATACGTACGGGTTCCCTGCATATGTTTTTTGTTTGAAAGTTCCTCGGCACGGCCGACATTTATGGAAGAACTTTTGCCTGTGCTTTAGGGCTCAAGTGAGCCTCATGCCGGTCCTAGGTCGACCCTAACCAAAAAAATGTTTTTTGCTATGTTGCAGAGCAAATTAAGGGAAACATTTTGTGCGCTCGGAGAATTTTTTTACACCGTTTCTTCAGACGGGTTTTTCAATATTGCCCTATCGGCAATTTCCTATACAATGTGAACGCAATATTTACTTTAATACGTTCCAGTCTTTTCGTAACATCAACTGTGTTTGCCGCATCTATTCTGATACGTACGGGTCTCTTCATATGTTTTACATTGTGTTTGCGTTTTTATAAGTGGATGTAGACATGTCGAGAATGTCCGGAAATTCGTTTAATAATTGATGGTAAACGGATATGTTTGAGGTTGATTTGATTGATAGATCTGGATTACAATAAATTTTTATTTCGTTTGTTGATAATGATGTTAAATTATCAATTAATTTGTTATTTTTGACATCTACCAATAAATCGAATTTTGCTAGAAGGTCTCCAATGATGGGTTGTAGCCACGAGGGTGTCACTTACTATAAAAATCTACATCGAATTTACAAAATTTTTTGAGTTTTTGAATTTCGTCTACATTTTATAGATTCCGTTTTTTAATTTTCAGTTTGTTATAGGATTCGACAACATCGACAAATTTGCGTTGCATGGCCGAATCGAGTTACAAATCGATTGTTTCTTCTTCGGCAATAATGAATATTGGATGAATAAGTGACATCCCCGTGGGTTGTTGCACGTCTGCAATAACAAATATCCAACTAATGTTACGTCGGAGACCTAGGTTTAGTGTGATGGATTTGTTTCTGTAAGTTTTAATTGGCGTACCATTAGCAGCACGTAAAGTAAAATTACAAGAAGTGTGACGTTTTTCTATGGTTGTAGTGGAATAACACTTAAGTCAGCACCAGTATCGATAAGGAAGTTCCTTCCGGAATTCTTTTCTTTTACATATATGAACTTATAAATTTGTTTCCGTCAAGTTGCGCTGGGCTTGACGGTTCTTTTTAGTATTTTGAATTTCCTTCTTATTGGTGTTAAAAGAACAAGGTGGATTCATTATAGAATCACATTTTTTGGCTTTATCCCTAAATCGTTGGTGATACCAACAATGGTTTGGAACGACTATAATATGTGGAAAGGGATGGGGAACGATTTCGTTGAGCAGATCTGTTGCGAGATTTAGATTGATTGATGATTTCTTTTTAAAGGGAATCAATTTTATCTTCTAGTTTGCAAATCTGTTTTGTGAAATCGCTTGAGTGAGATAAAGTATTGATTGAAGTATGGTCGATTGTTTCATAAATTTTATCGGCCATTATTACTTGTTGATCAAGTGGTTCAGTTGAACAAGATAGAATTGCTCGAATTTGTTGTGGTAGTCGATTAGTCCATAACTCTAGTAATAAGTCGTCTCCAACTTTACCACAAGACTTATCTTTCATCTTTCGAAGTAAATTGGAAGGTTTTTCATCAATTAGTGAAAGCTCGTTAAATGAAGTTTTTAATTTTTTATGATCTGAATTAGCAAATTGATTTGTTAGAGTCTGATATTTGTTGGTGGCAGGTGGATTTTTAACTGTTTCACTGACTGCTGTTAAAGTGTCTGTGTCTAGTTTGCCAACAAAGAAAAAAGCTATCCTTTCTCAGACAGCACAAACATCGGAAAACGCAAAGGGCCAGCCGCCAATCCCACGATGATTGCACCTAATACGAATCAGAAAGAAATCACCATCACACCAACGCCGGAGTACCCCACAACAGCGCATTTGCCGGTATCACATACATTTTTTTTTAGATTTATCAGCTTGGGACGATCGTTTTACCAATCTTGAAGGTTAGCAACTTCGGACGGTCTTACAACATACCCTCCCAGCAGCCTGCACCTCAGTTGGAAGAAACTGGGACATTCACACAATACATGAAATCCCGTTTCTTCCTCTAAGCCGCACGCACACAGAGGTTGCCGAAAGCCTAAGCTTTTTCATGTGTCCATTCAGCCCGCAATGTCCAGTGATCGCACCTATCACTCTCCTGATGCGATTCCTCGGCACCGACAGCCTCGTCACCCGCCTTGGCTAGTTCATCAGCTTTTTCATTCCCCTCCACGTCAGAGTGCCCAGGTACCCAAACTAAAGTGATCTGATTCCTCAGACCCATTTCGTTCAGGTAATCTCTGCACTCTTTCACTAGCTTGGAGGTCCCTCTTGGCGTCATCAGCGCCTTGATCATTTCCTTACTGTCCGAACAGATAAACACCCTCTTGCCGTGTGTTCCAACAGGCAGAGTCTCACGAGCTGCTGACAGCACCGCGAAGATCTCCGCTTGGAGCACACTGGCAAGAGCCCCAGATAGAAGCAATTTCCCTCTCCAGAGCCCATGCCGTATACACCAGCACCTACTCCTTCACGAGATTTCGATCCATCTGTAAATTTAACCACGCAGTTCCCGGGAAGGCTCGCTGGCCATCCACTAAGCCATTCTTGCCTACTGGGAACTTTCGCTTCAAAATTCCTGTCGAAACAGGTTACCACAGCCATATCGTCTCTCGGCATTTCAAACACCGGGATCGATATTATCGTTGCTTTCGCTTTAACCACAATATCGATAGGAGGCAGAGCCAGCAGCGTCTCCATCGCTAGGGTTGAGGTGATTTTCATAGCGCCCGTGGTACAAATACACACTAGCCTTTGAATCTCACTTGACAGTTTCCTAGCGTATTCCGCATCTAGCCTTGGCCACCACGCCACACAACCGTGGCTAATCATCGGTCTTATCACAGCCTCATAAATCCACAGAAATGCCTTTTACGGTAGGCCCCAGTTTCTCCCGAAGGGGTTCCTGCAAAGCCAAAAAGCCGCTACCGTCTTCTGCGCCTTATCCTTGACACGAGCAATCCAATTTAGCTTGCTATCAAGCGTCACTCCTAAGTATTTCATCTGCGGAGCTAAATCCAGCACCTTATCGAAGAGCCTGATTTCACCGACCAAATTTGGTCCTGAGTGCCTTCTGCTGAATAGCATAAGATCTGTTTTGGCCGGATTGATTTTCAGACCGTTCTCACGGCACCATCTCACGACCACTCTCAAAGCTATTCTGACTCTGTCCCCCAGCGTGCTCTCGAATTTTCCCCTAACTAGAATCGTCAGGTCATCCGAATAGCCCTGCGCATAGATTCCTTCGTCGTTCAGCCTTCTGATGAGAGAGTCTATCACTATACACCACAACAAAGGCGATAGAATCCCGCCCTGAGGGCACCCTTTCGCTACCCAGAGATTTTTTTTGTGACCACAAACCTCCGCTTCAACAGTCCTATCTCTGAGCATGCTACTTACCCACCTAACTACCACACCTCCCACTCCTCTCTCCTCGAGCGATCGGCGAATAACATCAAAATTTGTATTGTCGAAGGCACCTTCAATGTCCATAAAACATCCCAGTGCCACCTCTCCAATCTAGAATGATGTTTCCACATTTGCTACCAGCCTGTGCAGGGCGGAATCCGTGGATTTGCCTGACTGGTAAGCATGCCAGAACCTCATCCCTGATGTAGAAATCTATCAGTCTCTCAAGCGTTTTCATGATGAAAGACGTGAGGCTGATCGGTCTGAAGTCCTTGGCAGTGAAATGCGATGGTTTTCCTGGCTTAGGAATAAACGTAACCTTCACCTTTTCCCACTTGGTTGGAACGTAACCTAGGGCAAGGTAGCTACGTAGTATCTCACACAGCGGCTTCAGCAGAATCTCTCCATTTTCTTTCAGCAGAGCTGGAAAGATACCATCACTGCCAGCTGATTTATACGGCTTAAATTTGCCTATAGCCCACCTTAACCTTTCCATGGTGATGATTCTCCTGGCTAGCGACCAATCCTCTTCCGTCGGGGGAACGATGTTTGGCAAGCTAGCTTCGGATTTATCTTCTCCACAGCCAGGAAAGTGAACTTCCAGCAAGTGCTTGGCCGTCTCACAGCCACTCCCTGTAAAGCTCCCATCTGGTTTTCTTAAAGAGCTAGGAAGTAGCCTAGAGTCTTTGGCAAGGATCTTGTGGATTCTGGCATAATCTGGAACATGTTCCATTTACGCACAAAATCCCTTCCATGCTTCTCTGGCCCTCCTCCAAACTGCTTTCCTGAAAGCCTTTTGGGCAGCCTTGTAAGTGACCAAGTCAGCCTCAGCTGCCGTTCTCATGGCTTTGTTCCATGATCTCCTCGCAAAAAGTCTGAGCTTTTCGATCTCTCTACATCAGAGTTTACCGCCCTTCTTTCGAATAGCTTTCTGCTCCGGGCATGAGTTTTCATAGGCATTCGTCAGCAACTCTGTGATAACATTTACTGCATCATTGAGCTCTGCCGATGATCTCGGCATCACTCTTTTCAGCTTTGTCTCCACATGTTGTTTCAGAAAGTTTCTATACTGTTCCCAGTTCGTTCTTCTGGGGTTCCTGAATTTCACCACTTTCGTCACCCAGCCTCTCAGCTTGAAGTTGATAGTTCTGTGGTCCGAAAAGCTGGGCGTCAGAGAAACTCTCCATGAATCAATTTGATCGGCTAGGTTCTCTGAAGCTAGGGTGATATCCAGTACTTCTTTACGATTCTTAGTGACAAACGTTACCTCTGTTCAAAATTCTAAGATTCGAGTTCGCTATGAATTGCAGCAGGAGATTTCCCCTAGGATTGATGTCCGTACTTCCCATACTGTATGATGTGAGTTCGCATCACAGCCTAGTATGATTGGTACGTTCTTTTCCTCAGAGAATTCTATCGCTTTCATCAGTAGCTCAGTGTACGGTGTGTCCGCCGTATCGGGCATATAACAAGACCCCACTAGCAAGTCTCCCCCATGAACATTTCCACGAGTAATTCTCACTACAGTGGTGTCTTCGTCCGAAAATTGTCGCATCAGCATCGTTTGCAGGAAGGGAGCCGTGTAAATAGCCGCTCTCGTTCTGCCACCGTTGCCTCCGCTAAAAACTCTGTTCTTGTGGACACCGAAGCCCATTATTTTAGAGTTGTTTACCCAAGGTTCTTGGATTAGCACTATATTTGTATGCCCCACTGTTATGTCACGGCATAGATTGTCTCACATACATAGAAGGCATCTCAGAGACATTAAAAAGCCAACTCAAGCGACACGCACCACAATTGAAGGTATCTTTCCGACTAACCAACAAAGTGTCGCAGGTTTTCAGCAACATGAAAGACAAACTGGAAACCGGGCAGAACTCAAACGTCGTATACTCAATAAGATGCAAACATTGCTGCCGTTCATGTATTGGAGAAACCTCGCGCTGCCTCACAGCACGCCAACGATGTAGAAAACCGAGCAAAGAAACCTAAGAAAACTGCTCTGGTAGCACACGTCTCGGACACAAGCCACGAATTTGACTTCAACAACGTCAAAATTCTGAAAAAGGTACGAACGAGAGGCCTCTTAAAATTCACGAAGCGAACCACATTATATTGAATGAAGGGAGCACATCGAATTTCAAAAAAGATGCAAAACATATCTCGCCAGTTTTCTATAACTTCATTAAGAAGAAGATGCGCGATAAAAAAAGTAAAACCACCGAATATGCAAAATCTGATACACCGCACATAACATCAATTAGTGAACAAACAAATGAATCGTCGGACCATTATATTTAGTCTAGTTTGACATTTCAATTATTTACGAATACGCAATCATTTAAGCAACCGACTGTGATAAAAATTGTTGAATTTAATTTCCAATTTAAACAAAAAGGTGCTGTGATTTAAATGCTAACCATATTTAAATGAAAGCGTAAGTTTAAACGAATCTATTAAGTAAGAAAATAACATCAATTCATGTTCCTATGTTTATTTGTAGCCATGAAGATGACTCGGATATGAGTCGAATGCACGGCAAATAAAAACATTCGAACGACAATTGTTTAGTTGTTTTTTATGGTAGACTGTGAGAAAAACAACAACTGATGGCAACAACATCCAGTCATCAGTAACAAAAGTTCGATTTAACATCGTCCAAACGGTTGCAGTTCAGTATATGGACCGATGTTTGGTCTTCAACGTTACATAGAATGCATTTTGGTGAAGTGACTACTCCAATCCGAGCTTATTGTTTATATAGTAAATCATGTCCGATCAATCTTCTAAAATTTGCTAAATAAACTTTGCGTTTATTCGACTTGACTGATTGTTAGGTCTTTTTTCTATAGAAATACCCTATTGTGGACACTTCATCCGTCCGTCCGTCCGTCTGACCGTCCGTCTGTCCGATGTCTGTTCCACTTATGGCGAAAATATTGCAAGGCCAGCTATGAGTTGATGGTTCAAAAATTCACTCACCACTACCACTACACGCCCAAGTTCATGAGGCGGGCAATCACATAGTGAATAATAGTTGTATAATAGTTGCAGCGATGGTAAATAATTGTTAGTTGGCAGCTGGCAATATATAGAATTCACCTTGTTGGGAGCGCCAATTACCGACAATTCCTTTGAAAACATTTTCAGCAAAAAACTATGCGAATTAAAATTGCTATTCGAGCGGCTTCTGCGATTGGAGAACTACCATATAGCATTTTATATACTTAAAAACTGTTTCGCTATCCCTAAACTGGTTTTCTTCTGAGATCATCGCCAACATGAAATCACCAAGAATTTCTCGATGAAAATGACTCTCAAATAAAACCCACGTTAGAATCTTTAACAAATTCCGTTTTGAACGAAAACACTTGGACCTTAGCATCACTTCCGGTCAACCTGGGTGGCATTGGAGTTCGCAGAGTCCGGGATATAGCGTTGCCCGCTTTTCTGTCGTCAGTGAACGCAGTTTCTTCACTTGTTAGTACCATATTAAATCAGCCTTCGTTGCAAATTGAGGAAATTGCTGAATATCATGACAGCTTAAAAATGTGGAATGATTTACATCCGGATTCAGTGCAACCAGAAACTCCCATCACTTCAGAAACATTGGAATAAAATCGCGACTACCAACTTGTTAAACAGTTTAAAATTTGATAACGAAGAGGATATAGCAAGGTTCTTAGCCATTCGGAAACCCGAGTCAGGTGCTTGGTTACATGCACTTCCCTCGAAAACAATAGGCACTCTGTTGGACAATAACTCCTTTCGGATAACCATTGGTCTACGGCTGGGAGCCGACACTTGTGCGTCCCATACTTGTTTTTGTGGATCGCGCGTTGACAAAAAAGGTCGTCACGGCTTGAAATGTCGGAAAAGTGCTGGTCGTCACGCAAGACATGCGGAAATCAATAGCATAATAAAAAGGGCACTAGTTTCAGCGGATGTTCCAGCTTTATTGGAGCCAGTAGGACTGTCAAGGGAAGACGGCAAAAGAGTTGACGGAATGACGTTGATTCCGTGGGTAAGAGGCAGCAGTTTGATATGGGATGCAACCTGCACGGATACCCTTGCGCTCAGCAACCTGGGGCTGAGTACTCATCAAGCAAGGGAGGCAGCAGAGGATAAAGCACGGCAGAAAGTTAGGAAATATCAATCCCTTATAAACCAAAATTATTTATTCGTTCCATTTGCTGTTGAAACAATGGGACCGTGGAGCAAGGACGCTATTAAATTTTTTGACGATATAAGTAAAATGATAGTGTCAAAGACGTATGAGCCGCGCTCAAAATCTTTTCTTAAACAAAGAATAAGCATGGCAATCCAGAGAGGGAATGCGGCCGCGGTTATGGACACTTTCCGAACTTGTGATACAATAGACGAAATCTCATATTTATTGTGATAATATTTTATGTAAATTTCATGTAAAAACAAACTGTAAATTTTGTACAAATGCTGAATAAATTGACATTCAAATATATAGTATGTGGTTGATAGCTTGACGAAAGTTCATAGTTTAAAAATTCACTCACCACTGCCACTACATGAACAAGTTCATGAGGCGGGCAATCACATAGTGCATAATAGTAGCAGCGATGGCAAATAATTGTTAGTTGACAGCTGGCAATATGTAGAATGTGGTTGATAGCTTCACTACATGAGCCATGAATTGTGAAAGTGAATTTGTGGCGTCATCTACCTAAACACAGGCAAACTCATTTACGAATTCGAACATCATCATTCGGACATTCTGGATGCAAACGCACTCATTTGCTCAGCTGTTCGTATTTCATTTGCAAACTTCAAAACATATTACCGTTGTATCAACTTGTATATAAACAGTGCATTTTATTAAATAAAATTACTTCTTCCAACTTGTGGATTCAAGTAAAAACAACAAGTTTTTTAGTCTTCTTCCCACAACTGGTGACCCTACGACAAAAAAAGAACACAAGTTAAAGTCGCAGATTCTGACTTACAAACGAACAACTAGTTCACGTAAATCAAATCTAAACTTTCAGTTTAACTCAAACTTAAATAAAATCGTTTCTTGCTACGGCAACATCGAACAAACAAGTTAAAATTTTCAATTCATTCTTTCAGTGCAAACAAGTGAATTAAAAATGCCTAACTCTAATACCGCACGAACACCGCAAGACGGTCAATCAAACACAAATGCTTCTACTCAACAGGTACATGCAGAGCAATCAAGCTCAAACGCTCCACCTAACGTGCAGCAAAATAACACTTCCAACAACTCAATAAGCCGAATTCAAGTTAAGGTTCCTCCTTTTTGGAAGCAAAACCCTCAACTATGGTTCAGGCAGTTGGAAGCCCAGTTCACTACATCTGGTATCACCACCGACCTCACAAAATTTAACACCATTATCGGCGTAATGGACAGTGATATTTTGTCAACGGTCAGTGATATAGTTCTAAACCCTCCTACAGTCAATATGTACGAAACAATTAAAAAGCGACTAATCACTCAGTACGCTGAGACTGATAATCGCAAGATCAGAAACCTACTCAATGAACTCACCTTAGGGGACATGAAACCGTCAGATTTGCTACGCAAGATGCGAGAGTTGTCTTGTAGCAAATTCGGTGACGAACTTCTCCAAACTCTCTGGCTACAGAGACTTCCTCTAAACGTTCAAACTGTTTTGTCCGTCAGCACCCATGGTCTCGATGAGCTCGCCACCATGGCAGATGTAATGATGGACGTAACTGAAACCCCGGCAGTTCAAGCGGTGACTGCCGAGGCTAACAAGCTCAACGAATTAGTTAACACTATCTGTTCTCTAGAAGGCAAAATCGATGTCCTGAAAAGGGATTTTCGTGAGTCTAGTAAAAGACACAGACGGTCATTACGAAATCGTTCATCAACGCCTACAAGAGCGTCTTCCGTAACTAGTAATGAACATTGCTACTACCATAAAAAATTCGGTAACAAAGCGACGAAATGTAAAGCTCCATGCAGCTTCAGCAACAAGCCGTCGGAAAACTAGGAGACCGATCGAATTCAGCGACGTTCGATCACGGTCCCAACCTCTGTCGCTTATACGTTACGGAGAAATCGTCAGGGAGAGATTATCTAATCGACACCGGCGCAGACGTAAGTGTCGTACCTCCCACGTCCAAAGAAAAAGGCAACTTGCCTGGTCTTTTTAAGCTTTTTGCGGCCAACGGCACGCAAATTAAAACGTACGGTTGCAAACCACTCACGCTGAACATCGGGTTACGACGGCCCATACGTTGGGTATTCGTAATAGCAGACGTGCAAACTCCCATCATAGGTTCAGACTTGCTTAGTAAACATGACCTTTGGATCGACGTAAAAAATAACAAAGTTAGAGACAATGTAACTAACATGTCTACCCAGGGTACGCTTAAACCAGCGAATTTTCCCATCAATATTACAACCTTAACTAATCAGTCCGTGTATCAGGAATTAGTACAACAGTTCCCAGACATCCTAGACCTTAAGGCGACTAAAAAATTTTCAAAAAAACATAATGTCAAGCACCGCATCGTAACAAACTGTCAACCTATTTTCTCTAAAGCAAGAAGATTGAACCCGGAGAAATTTAAAATCGCTAAAGCCGAATTCGACCGAATGCTCGAGCTCGGAATTTGCCGACCATCTGACAGTCCCTGGGCATCGCCATTACACATCGCCCCGAAACCTTCAGGCGGATGGCGCCCATGTGGTGACTACAGACGTCTAAACGCTAGCACATTACCAGACCGATACCCAATTTCACGCGTCCAAGATTTCAACCATTTTTTGAATAATAAGGAAATCTTCAGCGTTATTGACCTCGTTAGGGCGTACAACCAAATTCCTGTGGCTGAAGAAGACATCCAAAAAACAGCCCTAATCACACCTTTCGGTCTCTTCGAGTTCCCTTCAATGACCTTCGGCCTGTGCAACGCAGCACAGACCTTCCAACGTTTCGTAAACTCAATCATTCAAGGACTCGACTTCTGCTATGCGTACTTAGACGACATTTTAATAGCTTCGAAGAACGAATAAGAGCATTTACAGCACCTGCACATTTTGCTTAAAAGACTCAATGACTTCGGAGTGGTAATTAACATTAACAAATTCTGTTTTGGTCAGCCCGAGATTAAATTCCTCGGCTACACGATAAATAAACACGGCACCAAACCTTTAAACACTAAAGTTGAAGCCATTATAGACTTTAAATTACCTGACAACGTTTCGCAACTCAAACGTTTCTTAGGGATGTTAAACTATTATCGACGTTTTCTACCTCACGCGGCAGAAACACAGATTCCTTTACTAGACAGTACTAAAGGAAGCACTAAAAAAGACAAAACATTAATAAACTGGACTCCGCGGCTACTGGAAGCTTTTCAAAATTGTAAAAAGCAACTAGCCGATGCGGCACTCCTCGCTCACCCTGAAGAAAATGCGACAATTTGCTTAATGGTTGACGCTTCTGACACCGCTATCGGAGGTGTTGTCAATCAACTAACCAGCAAAGGATGGTCTCCCCTTGCATTTTTTTCAAAAAGACTCACTACAGCCGAAACTAAATACTCCACTTACGACAGAGAACTTTTGGCAATGTACAAATCAATCAAACACTTCCGAAACACTCTAGAAGGACGTTCATTCACAATCTTCACAGATCACAAGCCTCTCGTGTTTGCTTTTAATCAGCAAAACGAAAAAGCTTCTCCACGTCAACTAAGACATTTAGACTTTATAGGTCAGTTCTCCACAGATATTCAGCATATCTCTGGACAAGACAATGTCGTGGCTGACACACTGTCACGAGTGAACACCATCTCTCTTGCCAGTTCTATAGACTATAATCTCATAGCTCAAAAACAAAAAGAAGATCCAGACTTACAACAATTTAAGTCTCGAAAGAGTGGACTCAAGTTACTTAAAATAGAATTTAACAACGTTCTGCTAACTTGCGACGTTTCTACTGACGTCCCTCGCCCATTCATTCCGGAATCTCTCCGTAGAATGATCTTCGAGCAGGTACACAACCTCGCACATCCTGGTGTCAAAGCTACTACCAAGCTGCTAAAAAACAGTTTCGTTTGGCCTTCACTTAGCAAGGATACTCAAATTTTCTGCAAAAGTTGTGTTCCCTGTCAAAAAAACAATGTCCACAGACATAACAAATCATTATTCAGTCAAATCGAGACACCAAATCAACGGTTCGAACATGTCCACATCGACTTAGTCGGCCCTCTTCCTCCATCTGAAGGATACAGGTACTGTCTGACATGTATAGACCGCTTTTCTCGTTGGCCTGAAGCTATTCCACTCGCAGACATCAAAGCAGAAACAGTTGCTAGGGCATTTTTCCTAAACTGGATCTCGCGTTATGGAATATGTCAAAAAATAACTACCGACCAAGGCGCTCAGTTTGAATCAATGCTTTTTACTGAACTAAGCAAACTGCTCGGAACGCGTAGAATTAGAACGACCCCTTACCACCCACAAGCAAACGGAATTATCGAACGCTGGCATCGCAATTTCAAAAAAGCCATCAAGTGCCACGCCAATAATCGTTGGACGGAAACCCTCCCAACAATACTACTCGGTTTACGTTCAGTAATTCTTGAAAATGTCAACGCTTCACCTGCCGAATTAGTCTACGGAACTAACCTACGTTTACCATATAACTTTTTCGCAGAAGCAAAACCTAACACCAATGTTAATCCTGACAGCTTCGTGGAGCGTCTCAAGTCCGTTATGAACGAACTCAGACCAGTTCCTTCAAGCAATCATAACTCTCAGAAAGTATTCATTCACAAAGATATGAACACTTGTACTCACGTATTCGTCCGACAGGACGGAGTTAAAAAATCATTGCAACCCAAGTACGAAGGACCCTTCGAAGTTATAACAAAAAATGAAAAACATTTCACAGTTAAAATTAAAGGAAAAAATAAACAAATTTCGTTAGATCGACTTAAACCCATGTTTACGATCAACGAATTCCAAGGTGAACAGACTGAAACAAAACTGAAGAAAAAAGTACGCTTTTCATAGTAAATTGCAACCCTGCTAAATACTAAAAATGTTTCTCATGACAAACCGCCTTTTCTAACGGATTTTCTCACTATTCACCCCATTTAATCATACAATTTCAACCTAAATCCTTTCATTCTCCCTTGAACTTCCAACAGTACAAGTCAGACCTCAAAATTAAAATTACTAGTGATTAACACTACTAAGCAGTGCTCAATAATTCAGTACTCAATAATTCAGTGCTCAAACATTCAGTGCTCAATCATTCAACTATTAGTACCACAGCTAATACTTACGCTGAAATGGCATCAAAGAAACCTTGCGCATCACATACTCTTCCACCGACTCGGTCAGAGGACGTCATGCAAGAGCTTCAACACCTTCGCAGTGAGTTGGCTAAACAAAACGCTACCACGCTAGAAATCAGAGCAATAACTATGGAAATGCATAGTCAAATGCTTAGACAACCAGCACGCAATACCGTGGCACGCTCTATTTCCAAGCCACCATCTTCAACAACCCAGGAAGCCAAAGAACGCTACTCACGTACGACTTCGTCCCGCTCTACAAAAACAACCCCAGTGCCAAGCCATACTTCACGTAGAACACTTTTGCTAACTGCAGCCGCTGACACCGGTCCGAAAGTTTGCTGGTATCACAAACAATTCGGCAAGGCATCAGTAAATTGTTTAGAACCTTGTTCATTTATGCCACCGTAAACATGCATCAACCCACCTAAGGCATCGCGTACAGGTATTAAAATAACGCTCAAGCCAGACTTACGCGTTAAAACCTTACCCACCGATGATAAACCACTTTCCAATAACGTAAACAAAAATCCACCATTGGAAACTACAAACCCTGTCGACTGGAACGAGCAAGACGACATGGATATCATCACTGGTCCAAAACTCTCGGACACGTCATCATCGTCAAGCTCTGACGACTCCGACACCGACGACCGCAGGGGATCATATTAAAAAAATTCACTCTAAAAATAAAAACGTCAATCATTCACACATACGCTCATTGATTCACTATTCAAAAATATTTACAAAATAAAAACAACAACACAATTTTTCCTCTCTTCAATTTCAGTTTTCAATCATAACATATCGTAATGAAATTACTAGGAAGGGAGTAGTGTGGCGTCATCTACCTAAACACAGGCAAACTCATTTACGAATTCGAACATCATCATTCGGACATTCTGGATGCAAACGCACTCATTTGCTCAGCTGTTCGTATTTCATTTGCAAACTTCAAAACATATTACCGTTGTATCAACTTGTATATAAACAGTGCATTTTATTAAATAAAATTACTTCTTCCAACTTGTGGATTCAAGTAAAAACAACAAGTTTTTTAGTCTTCTTCCCACAAATTGTGAAAATGAGAAAGTGTTCAGACAGAAATTAGTCGGTTATTCCAAAGAAAAAATGATTGAGAATCTAAAGCGTTTTGATTGGAAATCAAAGAGTTTGAATGACAAGGCAAACATTATTGTGAACAGAATGAGTGAATGTGTAAAAGAATTTGTTAAAACTGTAGAGTGAAAGCCTGCAACCAAAATGCGTGGTATGATGGTGAATTAGAACAGCTTAGGAAGAAAAAAGATGATGCGTACAAAGAAGCAATATTAGTATCTAATAGTGCGGCTTGGAAGAGGTTTAAATTATGGCGAAACACATACCAAAGAACCATTAGGGACAAGAAATCAATTTATGTTCAAAATAAACTAAATAAAGCCGAAGGAAATCCTAGACAAACATGGAAAATTTTGAAAGAGATGATGAATGGTAAGCCTCAGGGCGAAATAAAAAGTGTAAAAATTGGTAATCGAATAGTCAATGGGTCCCAGAAAATTGCTGAAAAAATGAATCTCTTCTGCGTCAATAGCATCAAGGAGATCAACGAGAGCATTCCGTCCAATTCGAATCCAACTCCATCATGTCCGCTCTGCACACCATCTTCACATTTGAAGTCATCTATAACGCCAACAACAACGTTCAAATTCAAGACCGTTTCATGGTCAAAAATTGAACAGCATCTTTTGGACATGAAGAACAAAAGGGACGTCGATTTTGTGAACCCGAAAATAATTTTGGAATCAATGGACGTTATAGGACCATCACTACTACAGCTAGCTAACGAATCGCTGAGAGATGGTGAAGTGCCGGATATTTTAAAAATGGCAACCGTGAGTATGATACCCAAGGTCACAAAACCGAAAACAGCAGAGGAGTATAGACCAATCAATATGCTGATCACATTGGACAAGCTGTTGGAATCAATAGTTAAAGAGCAGTTAGTTGACTACATAGAGACGAACGCAATCTTATCGGTCTACCAATCCGGGTATCGTAAACTCCATTCGTGCGAAACATCTCTCAATATGGTGATCACGAAATGGAAAGAATTGAGGGACAAAAATAACGACATAATTTGTGTATTTTTGGACCTAAAACGTGCCTTCGAGACAATCGACAGAAATCTATTGCTGCAAAAATTGAAAGGAATTGGTCTGACAGACAAAACATTCAAATGGTTTGAGAGCTATTTGACTGGACGAGCACAACGAACGAAAGTAAATGGAATCCTCTCAGACGCAGTACCCAACGAAATAGGTGTTCCTCAAGGATCGATTTTAGGCGCATTGGCCTTCATATTGTACATAAACGAAATGCCAAATGTTGTGCAAAAATCAGTAGTCAATCTGTTCGCTGATGATACCTTACTGTACATACATGGAAAAAACGCAAAGAACATGATACGACAGTTAAGCGACGACTTGTCTAAAGTGTACGAATGGTTATGTGCCAACAAACTAAAATTGAACGTCACCAAAACGAAATGTATGTATATCAGCAAAACTGGCACAACGATTGGCAAAGACGTGATGATCAACGGTGAAAAAATCGAATTGGTCCGAAACATCAAATACCTTGGAGTCATCATTGATGATAGACTGACATTCGACCAAAATGCGAAGTACGTAAACAAAAAAGTTGCAAGCAAAATATTCTTGTTTGGAAGAATATCAAAGAACCTAACGTTGAAAGCCAGGCATAGAATCTACCAATCGATTGTACTCCCGCATTTCCAGTATTGCACATCGTTACTTTTCTCGTCAAAAATTGGTTGCATCGATAAACTACAGAAGTTGCAAAACCGAGCGCTTCGAATAGTTTTGAGATGTAAAAGGAGAACAAATGTAGACAAAATGTTGGAAGCAACGTCCTCATTGAGTGTGAAACAAGAAATTTTATTGGGCACCCTCAAGATGGCGTTTAAAATAAAAAATGGAATGGTTCCCGCATACCTGACAGGAGCGTGCAAAAAGAACAAGGACGTACATAGATACAATAGATACAACGACGATTTCAGACTGCCGCTGTTCAAGAAAAGCAGTACACAACGAATGATGATGTACAACGGCCTTAATGAATTTAATAAGTTACCGAGTGAAATAAAGAATGAGAATAAAATATCGAGTTTCGTAATAAAAGTAAAAAAATATGTGAAATCAAAATTTTAAATGAACTACGGAGTAATTTTTGTTTGTTTTTGAAAGAAATCTTTAAATGAGAATTTGACTTAGACGTAAACATTAATTTATTTTGTGTTAAGAGATTTAATTGTAATCAAATGTAATGTTTATATTGTTTGAGAACTGAATAGCTGAAGCTAAATAAATGACATGACACATGAAAAAAGTTCTCAGTCCAACAGCCGACGTTCTTGCCAGTCACATTTGTGACCAATACAATATCATATGTGGCTCAAAGCTACAGTCATATTTAATTCATCGTTGGATGACCGACATGGATCGCTTCAAGTTAGTCCACTGAAATGTAAACGAGATGCAAGCGACGTACTCTTACAGCAAGACTGAAAACAATTTCGTAACTGCATGAGCCATGTAAATATATGATAGCTGAAAAACAATTTTATTGTTACAGAGATGTTTACTCACCAACAACTGACAATCGACTAAAGAAATTACTCGCTCAGCTCTCATATTTATATCCGCCAATTTATAATTTTATAATTTATAAATTATAAAATTATAATTTATAAAAAAAATTGAAATTATAATTTTAAAAATTATAATTTTATGATTTGTAATTATAATTTTATAAATGATAATTTTTTTGATTTGTAATTATAATTCTATAATTTAAAAAAATATAATTTTATAATTTGTAATGTACCAATTTAATTATAATTTTGTCATTTATAGTGAATATTGAGTGCAAGATGAATTGGCGTACTTGTTTATCGGTTGAGAGCTGCGAATCGACTAACGAAATTACTCTGTCAGCTCTCGTATTTGTATCAGTCAACTTATAATTTAGTTTTGTTTGGACGATGCCGTGCTCTCAATAAAATTATTAATTTATTAATTCTCTTCCGTTTTTAGAAAGCACAATTTAAATATTTTTAACGAAAATTATTCAAGTTTTCAATAAAACTTACCGCGAAATAAATTTCGACCACAACTCGGTCATCATCAGTCGCGATCGAATTTTTTTTTTTTTTTAATTTTTTAACACACTAGACTTTCACGGATCACAATTAAACAAAAATTCTTTTATTATTAAAAATTGAACAGAGGCGAGATGATCGGTGCTGGGTTTGTGTTCATACTATTTTTGTTTCGATGTATGTATAAACTTTCCCAAGCATCCAGTTTATGTGGTTTTGACACTTGCTTTTTTAATTTTAATTTCAGATGTCCATTGTTTGCGTGTAAATCTTTTAGGACATGCTTTGCTACCGCAGATTTTTCTGGCCTATTATATGTTATGTGGAAACAGTGTTCTTTGTAACGTTTCATCACCGATCTTCGTGTTTGGCCTGTGTATATTTTATTACAAATCTCACATTTAATTTCGTAAATACCTGACTTTTCACAATTATCAATTCTGTCTTTTGTCGACCGTAGATGGCTCCCCAACTTGTTTTCACTCGCGAACACCACATCAATTTTTCGTTTTCTATAGATAGTTTTTATTTTGTTCGTTAACGGCGCTGCGTAATTGAAACATACTCTCTGATTCACTTCTTGATGTCTCATGGAATTAAAAAATGTCGAAAAATTTTTGTTTTTAATCTTTTTTGAATGGTTTTCAACTAAATTTTCAATTTCCTTTTCACTATATCCGTTCATGTTTGCCACTTTTTTTATGTAATTCAATTCATTCATGAAATCGGTGATTGACAGTGGTAGTTTACATAAACGATGGATCATACTATGGAACGCAGCCATTTTATGCGACGAAGGAGTCAACTTATAATTTTATTATTACAAAGAAGCTTACTCGCGAACAACTGAGGATCGACTAACGAAATTACTCAGTCAGCTCTCATATTTGTATGAGTCAATTTGTAATTTTATAATTTGTAATTACAATTTTCGCGACACGTTTGGTGATTGTCGTGATTTTAATGTCTTCTTGTGATTATTGTGGTGATATTCATCTTTATTGCGATTTATTATGATAGTATTTGTAGTATTTTGCAGTAGTAATTTTACCTAATTTTATTTTAGTCGTTGTCAATCGTTGAAAAGATCTTGGGTTTACAGGCGGTTAATTCCACCTTTCCCAAGCTAATTTTGATAAATAAATATATAGATATATATATCTACATGAAAAAAAATTACAATTTTTATTAATTATAAAATTATAATTACAAATTATAAAATTATAATTACGAACTGTAAAAGTATACTTACGAATTATAAAAGTATAATTTTGTAATTTATAGTGAACACTGACTGTAATTTTATTTCGCGTATATGTTTATCGGTTGAGAGTTGCTAGTCGACTGACGAAATTACTCGGTCAGCATTCGGTTTTATATCAGTCAATTTATAATTTTATAATTTATAACAATAGCTCATGGCAATGTCGACCAATTTCAAAATAGAAAAAAGACCCACCAGGCTTTAAGCCGGTCGTACTTGTTGATTAATGTTCGACCATGATTTGTTCTCGGATATGTTGATTTGATGGTAATTTATCTTTTCCATAATTTTCTTTGTAATGTTTCTGTACAATCTCGTTGTACATGTTTCCAAATTTGAGATAAATTGAGGTAGTTACAAACAAAATTAACTTTACATCAAATTGAGTCGAGTTAACTTGATAAATATATTGTAAAAACAATATTGCGTTTCTTGCGGAAGAACATGAGTCATGAAATATGGGAAACAAAATTCGTTGTTATGTTTTGTTATGCTGTTTATGCTATGAAACTTAAAGTGTGTTGTTTTGATCTATATATTCCTAAGTAGATCAAGATTAACGAAACAAAATGTGTAAATGACATAACGATTTCAGTGGGTCATGAAGTAACAGTTTCATGACAAATAAACTGTAACTTTCCCGGTATGAATGGGGAAATGCATTGATGACAACAAAAATGTAATAAGTTAAGAGTAGTAGGAAAAAATGATTGTATAAAAGATAGAGCAAAAGACTGAATAAAGCATTGTCTAAGTAACACCATTGAGCTTTCATTTTCATCGTTCTCTGAGCTCAGAAGAACAAATCGACCAGTTCAACTGGGAACTGGTCGCAACGTAGTCTCACCAGAACAGTCGTAAATCTGGACCTAATCGAAGGAAGTGTCCAGATTTTACAGTTTCTTTCAGCGTTGATGACATTTTTAATGTTTCTACATTTACCTTTTCCTAACGTCTACATTTGACTGGATGATTCAGATCGTATGTGTCATAAATTGATTTTATTTTGTGGATGAATGAAGGTTTAGACTTCAGACGCTGCTCTTCCAACATTTCCATAGCAGCTGAATGGATGCGATTTGGATGGTTTAATATTTCCATTGCAGCGATGGGTGTTGACTTGACTCTTCCTGTTACCATTTTAAAGCTTTATTCTGTACTATTTCCAGTTTCTTCAACATTGACGGACTAGCACATACCAGGAGTTCAGTTTCCGGAGAATTTTCATTTCGATTTACAGCCTTTTTAATCAATGAATTTACGTGGAACTTAGGGGTCGTGCACATATGACGTCACGTTTGCTATAAAAAATGAGTATCCATAAAACGGTCATAACTTAGTCAAGACAGCAAATTCTGTTTATAGGACTCCGGCTACCCCCCCAAACAGGGGGTGTATTTGGGGGGGGGGCAGCCGGAGTACTATAAGCAAAATCTCTTACCAGTTTGGAGTTATAGACTTTGTGGATTTTATAGCAAGCGTGACGTCATATGTGTACGACCCCTTAAATGTGAGACGTTGCTCTAGTTCGATGCCAAGATATCGTTGTTGTAGAGTGTCTTTGATTGCACTATTACTGTAAAATATCTCCGGCTTTCGTATGTTATCAGACATCGAGAAAATTTGATAAAATGTTTTTTCCAGGTTCACTTCCATTTCACTTGTCTGAACCCATTCCTTGAGAACATCCAAAGCACAGTTCATTATTGATTCAATGATGGACATGTCATCGCCAGAAACAATAATTGCCAAATCGTCAGCAAACATTACTATATCGACTCCTAGAATTGTACGTAAATTACGGCACAGGTCATTTACCATTCAGTTGAATAGTGTCGTGCTGGAGACGGCTCATTGTGGCAGTCCTCGTCTGACTTGTTTGTACGATGAAGTTTTGTCTTGACAACGAACAGCAATAAATCTTAGACACAAGAAATCATGAATTGCGTGAACTATGTGATCAGGCGTATTCATATGCGATAATGCGATAGTTTCGTCAATAAGATATCTCGTGAAACTAAATCAGATATCTCGTGAAACTAAATCAGATATCTCGTGAAACTAAATCATAAGCAGCTTTGAAATCGATAAATGCAACCACGGTGCGATGATGGATAATTGCTTGTTAAAGTTCTTTTGAATTAGTTGACAAAGAAAACTTCCTTGGTCTGTTGATGATTTCTTTGGTTGAAACGCACCTTGAGCTGAATTCAATATTTTTTTTTTTTTGATTTCAGGTGATTCTCCATTCTTTTTATTAACATCTTTTCATAAATTTTGCGTAAGATTGATGTTAATGCAACCGGTCTATAGCTTTTTAGTTCATTTGCTGGTTTGTCTTTTTTCAGGATTGGTACAACTATCGCTTTCCTCCTAATCGCTGGTATGCCTTTGCGTAAGACGAAATTTAAAAACGTTAATAGTACATGGCGGCTCGTAGATCTAGATTGATGATGAATTCTAGCATGATACCATCAGGCCCTGACGATTTGTCTGATTCCATCGATACAGTTGCATCGACAAATTCGTCAAATGAAAGGGGTTCTTCGACTATACCCTTTTTTATACGATTAATTTTACCTGTTCCAGATGATACTTTGGCGTAGTTTACAAAAAATATTCCATTTTTTATTAACAATTAATCAATTATTTACAACATAATTTACCGCTTCGAGAGAAGATAGAATATTTCATCAAGCGGATACGTTGATGGCAACGTTCCCATCACAGAAACCGCATTGCCACTTTGGATATCTACACTGAGTCGCTGTTGCAGATATAACGTTGATCGCTTTTCACACGCTTGCCTTGAAATCCTTTTGCCAAGATCAGAAATGAATTTTTTCGCCATTTTGGCCCAAGGCCCTGACGTTTCAAAACTGAGCGGAACAAAGAGATATTGTCCAAGCAATGAATTGTATTTTTCGATTTTCTTTTCTTCAGCTTTTAAGGCTACCCAAACAGCAGTTCGTGAACTAGGTGCTACGTAGGATTTTGCGACTGTATCTCCGACTGTTGCGTCCCATAATAAACATTTACCGACTGACCAAGGAATTAATGTTAAACCATCTAGATGTTTACCATCTTCTCTAACAGTGCCTGGCGGTTCTAATTTCTAATTTACAAAATGCTTTGCTTTCATTGAGTTGGACGTCAATAAGTTGCTATTGTGTAGAATGGCTTCATTAGATTTCAAGTTCAGGTCATCATTTTCACGAGACTTTTCTATGAGTTGTTATTCCAACTATGGTTTTATTAGTCAACTTCTAATTTTGACCAAAAAACGTCAAATTAAGTCTAGTTTTGGTGACCTGACAAATCTCCCAACTTTTTTTCGAACACTGCCTGAAATGTTGAGTCTTATTTTGTACAGCTTTTAGTTGAATTTACTACTCTACAATTTCGTACACTTCCTACTTCGTACACTTTCTACTTTGTACACTTTGATTTCGTACACCCCAGTTTCGTACACTTCAATTTTGTACACTCCAATTTCGTACACTTTAATTTCTTACAATTTTCTATTACCGCTAGCATTGATTGTATTCTTTCGGGAGAATATTATAACAATCATTCGGAAAAAGGTGGCTATCGAAGCTAAGTAATTTTTCCTTTAACAAAATCTACAAAGCAAAGTTGTCAACGAAACTAATGACTTAGGGTTTAATTTTTTCTGTACACAAAAAGTACAACCTGTACACAAAAAATACATTTTGTACACAAAAAAAGATGGTATTGTACACTAACGCAACTTATTTGGTATACAACAAAAAGAAAATTTTGTGCATGAGGTATGTACAAAATAAACGTTGGTTCAATTTTGCATGTTCATTCTTAAATGAAAAATAGTTGGAAAAGTAGCGCTGCAGGCCGTGAACATAATAAAAAAATTAAAAAGCGCGGTCGAGGGGCGGCAGCCCCCGCAAAGGATAGTCAAGGGGGAATATCCCCCCTTGTGAGGTCTAAGGGGCAGAGCCCCTAGCGGGGTTTCGGACAGAGCTCCATGCACTTAAGGCCGCCTGCAGGTTGTAATTTAGCCAGGCGCAAGCATGATCTAGCCCTCCGCAAGCGCGGGGATTAGGGGGTAGAGCCCCCAGTACGATACATCATCCAATTTAATAAATAAAACGTGTTAATGTAAAATAAATTTAAAGAAAAAGTAATAACAATAAGCTTGTACAGGCTGAGGAATATTCTGAGACCACATTTTCTAAGTTCATACAAAATTTATATTACAAATATTAGGATTTCACGATTAAGATTTTTAAAACAATTTTTTTTTATTACAAATATAAAATGTGGTCGTTGGAATATTCCACAGACTGTATAGTTATTAATGCAACACGTACCACATATGGACAATATAGTGCAAGGGCGGCAGCCCGTGGACTTTTCTCCAACCAAGCACTATATTGGACATATGTAGTACAAGTTGGATTTAAAATTTTTTATCATTCTCGACTAAATATGGAAAAACAAGAGAATTTAAGGGAAAACAAATTTAAAAAATCTCATCAAATTCGTTCTCAAGTACACCCACATTGAAAAGTATGCTTTGGAGTGAATGTCTAAATATTTTGTTTTGAAGTAAATTTTTTTTATTTCGACAAATCGCGAATTAAAAATGGAGAGAAAGTCTAAAAAAGTTATTCCATTTGTTGTGTGTGTTACAACATTTTTCAATCATTCCCCTTACATGAGACCATAGTGGATAATCAAAACATATTTGAATGACTTTCATTCATGTTTATATGGTGATTTCATTCACTGAGACACAGGACATTTATTTTCGTTATTCACAATAAGCTCGACTAATAAATCTATAATAGTCGAGTGTGTGGGCATTCACAATATCAACATAACTCCTTTTTCAATGCACTTTTTGCCGGTTGGGTTGATACTATGAGTTTTTTTACTCCATTTACGATGCACTTTTAAAACGCATCAAAATTTCGTCCATTTCCAGACCTTTTTAAAATTTGTGCGTTTTGAGCGTTTTAAATACAGTTAATATTTCCAAAATTCATTCGTAACCTACAGAGTTTCACATACGTGGTTTAGCAATAAATGTCCTATGTTACTCTGTTTTCTAAATTTACATCGGCCAGATTTAGTCGAGAATGATAAAAATAATATTAATACAATATTTGTGTACAAAATCATTTTTCCATTAAAAAAAATTTTTTAGCGTACAATAAATTTTGTTGGTGTACAAAATTTATATTTTGTATATAAAAAAATGAGTCGAGAACACCAGGCAACGAATGAAGACCAAAATCATGTAGCTGCTCTACAGACAAACTTTTCCTTTTACTAAAGTGATACAAAAACTAGGTCGCTAACGAAGCTAGTAATTCCCTTTTACGAAAATAAAGTGTACGAATTACGGTTGGGAGATTTCTCATATCACGGTCTAGTTTTCAGTGCGAAAAATGGCTGCTTCTATTTTTGCTACTTTAATTCAGTCAATAATAGCTCATAAATTAACTCACAAGGTTTCACTTTGATTCAATCATATATTTATTTGAAAATTCATGTTTTGATCCTTAAAAAATTATTCCTTTGCACAGTATAATAAAGAGACTATTGGCACCGAGTGCCGGTAGCCACAGTTTAATAAAGAGACTATTGGCACCCGATGCCAATAGACTACTCGTGTTTTATTTACAGTCAGCAAACAAGGACTGCGAAATTTTTCTTTTAGTTTTGTGAGTTTTAACGTTTCGTGAGTATTTTCCATGCATTTGCTTATGGTTGAAGAGAGAAAAAGAGAAACAAACAAAACACAAAATGTGCAGTTCTGTTTATTTTGCTGACTGTATGAATTCCGAAATTTTCGCGAATGTTTTCATGTAATTTGAGCACAAAAATAGTTCATCTCACAAAAAAGGCGAAAGTAAAATATTTTCAGCCATGCGCAATGTTTCTAGTCCGATCCGAAGTTTTGTACTTCCCAAGAGTGCAGCGAATTTACAATCAATAATATAAAATGAACTAATATGACACAAATATGATGAAGCAGATTTTTTATGAATCTAAACAGTCTGATAAGATTCTTGTCAACTTTCCTCCGTCCCTTCACATTATGGCTTTATACTTTCACTTTCTCTTCGAGGTATGAAGTAGCTGGTAAGAATTTTTTTTCACAGAATAAATAATAAAAAGCCCAAAATAAAATCGTGTGAAGGGGTCCCGTACGCATAAGAATAGATGTGGCAAAAAGACTCGAACGTATCTAAGTAAATATTGAATGAACTCTTAGATATATGTAATTATTTACTTACTTAACCGGCACTACAACCCATTAAGGGTCCTTGGCCTTCTGCAACATGCTTCTCCAAACGGACCTATCCGCAGCTAACGTCTTCCAGCTGGATACTCCCACAGTTTTTAAGTCGGCAAGAGCTGCGTCATACCATCTGGATTTTGGACGCCCTGCACCTCTCTTGCCCACCGGTCTGGTTTTAAGGATTTTTTTCGGAATACGATGATCTTCCATTTGTTGTACGTGACTGAGCCAACGCAGTTGGTTTATTTTGGTAGTTCTGACTATGCCCGGCTCTCCATAAAGCTGACTAAGCTCACGATTGAATCGTCTGCGCCATCGGTTCTGCCTTTGATCGAATACTGGTCCAAATATTGTCCGCAGTACTTTTCTTTCGGACGTTTGCAGAGATTGTTCGTCTCTTTGTGTCAAGCACCACGACTCCGAACCATACGTAACCACCGGTCTGATCACAGATTTGTATATTGCGCATTTTGAATTTCAACTTACTGACTTGGACTTTAAGATTTTCAGAAGGCCGTAATAACTCCGGTTGCCCAGAATTACTCGTCTCTAAATTTCGTCCGCGATGTCGTTATTAGTGTTCAGCTCCGATCCAAGGTATACGAATTTGTTGACCATTTTGAATGTGTGTGTGTCAATCGTTACGGTTTCTTCCTGGTGTTGATTCGAAGGCGGGATGATCATATATTTCGTTTTTTCGTCATTAACTTTCAAGCTAAGGTCGGTACCTTTCCTCTCCAAGGCCATAAACTTGTCTTTAACAACATCCATTTTTCGTTCAAGTATGTCCAGGTCGTCTGCGAAACCTAGCAACTGACTGGACTTGGTGAAAATGGTGCCGCTGGAATCTATGTCCATGGTGCGCACAGCTGCTTCAAGGGTCAGGTTAAAAAGCAGCGTCGCGAGAGGATCTCCCTGACGTAGGCCTTCCTCTATGTCGAAAATCTCTGACAGTTGATTACGGATCCTTACTCTGCTATTAGCTCCATTCAGTGTTAACTTGGTTAGCGAGATCAGTTTGTTGGGGATTCCAAATTCCTCCATTACTCTCCATAGCTTACTTCTTCTAACACTGTCATAGGCTGAGTTGAAGTCAACGAACAAATGGTGTGTTTCAATGTTGTACTCCTTGCACTTCTCCAAGATCTATCTGATGTTAAACAGCTGGTCCGATGTTGAACGACCTACACGAAAACCACTTTGGTATTCACCTACAGAGTTTTCCATGTATGGATGAAGGCGCTGGTAAAGAATATTTGCAAATATCTTGTAAGCAATGTTCAGTAGAGCGATTCCTCGAAAATTGCCACACTCCATTTTGTCACCTTTTTTGTAAATTGGACAAAGTATGCTGGTCCTCCACTCTTTTGGTAACTCCTGGACATTCCATATACGCGTGATGAGCTCGTGCATCTCCATACATAGCGCGTTGCCGCCGTTCTAGAAAAGTTCTGCCGCCGGGGTTTTGAAATTTCTGAGCCTCGAAATTTCAGCTTCCACTTCTTGCATCGTTGGTTCTTCTATGTATGGTTGCGCAGTATGAAATGGCAATTCGTTGTTTTCTTCGTTTCGGTTGGGCGGTGTGTTCGAATTAAGCAGTTCTTTGAAGTACTCAGCCCATCTCGGAATGCACTATTGCCAAAATTTTCAATTTCGATCAAAACGTTCCTATCCTGCAGCCGTTTTTTGTTTCGGAACAGTTTTCGAGCGAAATTTCTCTTCGGACGGTACTCTGCCTGGCCTGCTCGAGTGTATCGACTCAGAGTTTTTAGTTGAGCTGCATTTTTGTTCTCCAGAGCTCGCTGGCATTCATCGTCGAACCAGTTATTTCTTTTATTTCCCGTTCTCGTTCCCAAAGTCTCTGCCGCGGCGCTCTCTACATTTCGCCTGATTTGATTCCACGCATCGTCTATAATGTGTTGCTTGCTTGAGTTCACTTTTTCAATGCCTGTTGTCGGTTGTGTTGGACCGATATGCGAGATCTAACAACCACTTTAACCAAGTAGTGGTCAGAATCAACATTTGGTCCTCTACAGCTTCTGACATCCAATACATTTGAACAGTGCCGTCCATCTATCAAAAGGTGATCAATCTGGTTTTTGGTTTGTCCATCAGGTGATACCCATGTCGCTTTGTGGATGTTTTTATGTTCGAAATACGTACTGCTCACAACCATGTTTCTTGATGCTGCGAAATGTGACCCGCGTATCGTTGTCGTTAGAGTTCTCATGGAGGCTGTATTTACCAATTGTGGGACGATAGAAGACTTCGCGACCTATCTTAATGCCACGTTTCGGCGTGAGAGTATAGTTGAAATCCCTCGTCAACAGGATTGAAACCTATCACCGCGTTATCATCTAGCAGAAAACCATGAAAGCTCTTGGACCGTCATTACTTTTCCCACTGTAGTAGAACTTATAGTCTCCACTGATCATGGTGTCCTTTCCAGGCCATCTCGTTTCTTGCATTGCCGTGATGTCAATTTTTGCCGCTCTTGTGAGAGACCTCAATCCTCCTGGCCGCAACAAAGATCTTACATTCCATGTTCCTAGTTTTAAATCATTGTCCTTTTTCCGTTGCTTGAGTCGTTGCCGTTTATCCTGTCCGATCCGAGGCTGTGTTGTTGAGTTCATAACCGGTATCCATTTTTCCGGTGTTTGGAGGTTAACCAAACGCCCAACCTACTTCTGTTTCCCCGATGACCCATATGCAAGTCATCAGGTAGCACTCTTAAGTTTAGCACAAAACTCCGAAGAGAGTTGAGGTCCCGGGGACTACGACGTGGACGTAAAAAGAGCACTTGATAGTTAGACAGTTGCACGCCTGGCACATGACACGGACTACCACACTCCGCTCATATGCAATCACGCCCCACTCTATCTAACTACCCAATCCCAGATATATGTAATTACGTCCACATTAAATTGGATTGGAAATTGCCGAAAGGGCAATATTGAAAAAAGCCGTCCGAAGAAACGGCGTAAAAACTTTTCCCATAATTCCTCATAATTTAAAAAAAATGTCAAAAAATATTATCCAAACAAATTTTCTACCAAAAGTCAAAAATTTCACGTGAAAATTAAACACCACCTAGTGCGTTAAGGAAGAGGTTGCGAACACTTACTTCCATGAACAAAAATGTTCCTTTCGATTGTTTCTACCGACCTGCGGCCCTAAGTAGAGGCCCGGGATCCATGTCCCCATGGACCAAGGCCGACTTTAAGGCCAAATTGTGAGAACACCTGGGACCCAAAATTTTGTTAATACTGTAGGCCTTCGATTACTTCTAGAATAGAAAAAGATGGCAAAGTTTATTTCAACTCATTCTACAAGAAAACGTCGTTTCACAATAGAGAAGAAAAAAAAAGAAAGAAGTAAAATAGAATAAAAGTTATTTACAACACTACAAAAGGAACACTTCATCCAGTGGGTAGCTTTTCGGAATAGAGGAATTAATGCACATTACGTTGCCTTGTTGAATTGCCAGCGAAAAGAACCAAGAAAATCGAAGAACATTGGAGAGAATTTACACGGTTTATCTAGAAAAAACACATAGAGACGTAGCCGTTTTCCATAAATTGTTGTTCTAAAAAAATTTGAAAATCGGATAGCTTCACTCGTATATGTACAAGAAACACGTAGCTACATAGTTAAGTATCATTTTTAGGGCGTTAGCTAGCTCCCAGGGGCCAGAATGAAAAAATATTCTTCCATAGTTTTTTGGGCTTTCGTGCACTTATCGATTAAAAAAGATTTATGAAAATCGGTCAAGACTTACTCGATTTATGTGCAAAAGACCGAAAACGACTGAAGCGGTTCTAGCTCGGCAATCCTTGGCCCAAAAAGCAATTCCACAACCACTTTTTGGATTACCTTCTTTCTGGGGAAAAAATTTGAAACTTCGGTCAAGTTTTACTCAAGCTATTGTGAGGACGGATGGACTGATAGACGGGCGGACAAAATTTTTTTTTGCAGATTTGTCTCATTTAGACCTCAAAACGAAAAGCTAACTAACTCCCGGGTCGAAATTCAACTGGTTACAAACGTCGTAGTAAACGCATAGGCCCCGTTTTCGAAGAACTTCATTCTTCGTACGAATCTGAAAATATATCTTCATAAAATAAGGAATTCTTAATCAAATAAGCGATATAAATAATGAAATTGATAAACAAAATAACTGAACAATTTTTATTATTATAACTAAAGTAAAATTTCTAATTAAATTAACAGAAAAAAAAACGCTGGCCATCCCAAACCTACACCTATCAATGAATATTCGAAATACATAATGCCGAGTAAGAATAGATTTACTTGGAAAATGAACACATTCCACATAAATTTTTAAATGTCAGTGCCACCATTTAAAGACCACTATGAAATAAAATCGCAAATTATTCAATTTTCTTTTTTACTTGCATATTTTAATAGAATGAAATGTCGTTTCCAAAAATAAATTGAGCAGCGTGGTTGTAGGATAGCATGCCATTCCATATTATAACGAAAGGGTAAATAATCAGTCAAGTGATCTGACCCGCCCGAAAGATGGGACCTAGTTTGCACTTAAGCCATCATGCCTAAGTATTAATAATTAAGAATTGCTGGGACTCTTTGTTCGACTTTTCATGCAAACAAAATGTAATATTTTGTAATTAAATTCATAACATGACCAATCCATAGTATTGAGATATAAGTTTACGTTCACATGTAACAATTCTTATAAATTATTAAAGAGAGTTTTATTGATCCAAAACTCGAAATATATGTATATACCCTTATTGCATAATGAAGCAATAGCGATATTCCCTTCATTTTTTATACTGGAATTTCACTATAAGTAAATGAGGGGATTTTCTTTGAGTGGTCGGTTCTTTCTCAATTTTCTTGAGGCCCTTTCCTGTGCAGCAGGAAATTTTATCTGAAAAATAAAACACTAACGCATGTTTAAGAGATGTTTTATGACTGTCTCGTGAAGAGCTCAACGGAAGCGACTGAAGATCGCTAGCCTTTGACCTCCGTTGAACCCCGAGGTTGAAACAGTTTTTTGCTTCTTTCGGATTCATTTAACGTGAAATGTTTGTCTGGAAAGGCAAGAGCAAAAAAAGCTCTGTTAGTTATAATTTCTCTTCATTCTTTAGGACTTTCTGCAGAACTTTTGGAACTTACCCGAGTTGTTCAAACTTTGAACATGTTTTCTTTTGAAGTGTTTTGTAGCCCAAGTGCTGACAATCTAGAATCGTTGCGACACATCTAGGTTGCCTCACGGGTGGCAAAGAAAAATCATCTAAACTATAAGTTCCATAAACTTGAAGGAACTGTTACTTCGAGAAATTTGCTAAACATTTGATGATATTCCTGGAGTAGTGATGAAATTCGTATATCTGGTTCGAGCAATGCTAGCGGCAGAGAGCAGGAAAAATGAAAGTACTTTATCTTCCTTGAGCCAGTGTGTTATACATTAAAACTCGTTATTCGCATCACTAAATAACATTTTACGATTCGCACTAACACACGCAAATGTACGTTATGTATTTCCTGACCGATAAAGTATTTACTGAGCAATAAAATATTTACTTTAGACAGGACAGTAAAATATTTACTTTAGACACGAAGTTTGTTTTGACGTTTGTTTCAGTTGAAATATTTTTATTTACGTATCTTTCATTAAAAATTGATGCACTGTAGAGCCACGCACTATGTAATTGTAGAGCTTTCTGTAGACACGTGTTTTTGTTTATAATAAAAAAAATATTCAATTAATTGAATTGACATTCAATTTGATGCAAATTGCTTCAATTTTTAATGAAAAATACATGAAAAGTGACGTAGAAATGTAAACAAATACATTCAACCTTTTTGATTTTTTAGTGATCTAATTTGTATATCTTGAATTATTTTTAATGACCTAAAGCATAGGAACATAATTTATTTGGCTTGTTCCACCAACAAAAATCAGTTCAACCATACTTTCATAAGTTGTTGAAATAAATAAAAACCGTTTTTCGCGAAAAAAAATCGTGATGATGATGATTTATTTTATATTTTGTCAGTTTAAAATGGCTGAAACTGATTTTAAATATAATGCCCTGCTGTGATTGGTTGAGTTATTAAAAAAAATTCTTCGTGAAAATTTTTCTTTGTTTAATGCACTTACACGCATTTACGATTTCGGAACGAATGCGTTGCGCCAGCATCATGTGTGACTCGGTTCAATATATGACAAACTGCCTCGAGGAAGATAAAGCAGGATATGTATAGGCGATAGAAAATCATATTTAATCTCGTTAAAACTCGTACGTGTAATATATGCTCTATGAAAATATAATTTTCTGTCGCCTGTAATCTACTATTATTGCATACGCGCAATGATTAATATATAAGTCGCTCATAGTACATCTCATAGATGACACTGGGTTTGTCGCGCAACTTCCCACTTTCTTAAAACTTTCCGGTATTGAAAGGATCTCAAAAAATTAGAGCCACAAACAGCGAAACTAATAAATAATGATCTTAGAGGCTATGGGTTGTTGAGGCAAGATTAATATTTTTATATAATATTTATAAGTTGAAATTCTTAATCGCTGAAAATGACATTCACCATTTTCATATATTTGTTTTCCCTTTTTCGATTATGCAACAAAGTATCATATTGCCGTTTGAGGGGAAATCTCGGCAAGCCTCGATCGTTCCCTGTTGTTTCAATAAGAAAATTTCACGACCCGACGTGACAGTTCCATCAACTTTATTTGATTTATAATGTATATGCTCGATTGGTTGAGTTTTACTCGAGTTATCGTGTTGACGGACAGACGGATAAAATTTTTTTTGCTCCGCCCCTACTCCCCTCGACTGGATACAAACGTCGTGGCAAACGCAATAGATCGTTTTTCGAAGAAATTCGTCCTTCGTACGGGTCCAAAAATGAAGGGAATACCCATAATGTTCTTTGTTATGTATACAATATACGTACTCACAGGGTCGTATGATTTCTCTTTTTCTAACACACAACAAGCAGAAATCAGGTCATCGTTTACATAGCCGGTTTCATTGCCCGTGAATTCAGGTAAGATTGAAATTTCAAACTCTTGTTGTATGAAAAATTCAAAAATTTATGTTGAAATAAATCTACATGCCTACTGCTTGCGATTTTACATATATTCAAATGTGGCCATTCTAAAGTTTCGTTGGAAATATTTAACAAGAATCGAAAAAAATCAAATTTATCACTTTTGGCTCAAGTGGGCCTGCCCGTTTATTGTAAAAAGGTTTATTAGAAAATCGAATAGATTATCTTCAAATAGTATTGATTGTTTCCTTGTTATGTACACATGTTATAATATATACAAAACGAAAAGCTTTTAAGGAGCGTGGCTTTAATGGATTCGCTATTTTGGAAATGTACACGAAACGAATATATATAAAATATCAAAGTTTAGCATTTACTCTCTTGCATTAGTATCACTTACGTAGGTTAAATTTAGAAAATGCCCATTCTGAATGTTTTAAGTATATATTACTAATACATTACAAGTGAGGTCATGTGAACAGCCAGAACATAAGGGCGAAGTTTGCAAAATCGAGCCGAATGCAAGATTTTATAATAGCTCTTGTGTTACAGGCTTTTTACATAACCTCACTTTAATGCAGTAGCACCAGTAGCACTCGGTCGTTGAAACAAACTATTAAACATTAAACGTTATGAAAACAAAAAAATAGCTTCTCAAATACAGTGTACACTATTTGAGTTCTTAGAGTAGGCTATTTATCGAATGAATTCAAATTCAAATTCAAGGAAATTCATATTTTCAGGAAAATTGAAACTCAGAGCTCCTTCAAATGTTGCGTTTCATAAAAAACTTACAAATATCGCTTACAAATGTGTAATAATAAAGCTTACAAATTGATTCATTCAAGAAATTGAATTTTGAAAAACGCATCTGTGGTATGTGGTATGTAGATGGCCAATGTGACGCTTAGAGTTCACAGCATGTGTTCAATTTGTGCATTCTGACTTCTTCTAAGAATTGTACACAAATTGTCAAATTGTGCACAAATTGTACACACACGCAGTTACACACTTTTTGTGCATTTTATGTGTTCACAAAATTTTGTACTTGTTGTGTACTCAAAGCGTACACATTGGCCATAGCGAGAGTATAACAATTCTAATATTGACATTGATGAAGTCAAATTAGATGATTTGTAAGTATTTTAGATTTTGTTATCTGTATGTTTTTGCAAATACACAATTGTGTCAAATTTCAATCAATTCCCTCAGCTCCCATGAAAGCAGAAGCACAAATTAGAATGTATCATGCTCGGAGCGGTAGCGGAGAGCGTGACGCAGTCCCCACACCCCAAAAAAAACGTCCACAAACCCAAAAAACTCCATACAAAAACCTTTGGGACAAGGAGCCATATATAGGCGAACTTCTGAGTTTTTTCCCCTCGCCCCCCTCCACCTCCAAATTATTTAAAAAAAAACACTACGTCGCAGCAGCTTTCAAACAAGCCTCACGGATCAAAATCGGTTGAAAATTGGCTGAGATATCGCCAATCAAAAATGACCAATTTCCATACATTGATGGTCAAATCTGCTTTGCAGGTAATAACAATTTCATTCCTGTGTGGTGTGTCAACGATCATGGGCGCGCGGTAGCAATGCGCCCGTGACGCAAGTCCCCACGAGCAAAAAATTCAGAAAAATTTTTTTCGTTGACTTCGGAACCATATATACAGCTAAGTTTTGACTTCCCCCCCCCCTTGCGACGTACCCCCCGGAAAATATTTTTCCTGGATTCTACGGAAAATTCTAAGGCGAAATGTCTTTTCACTCATTAAAATCGGTCCAGTGGATCCGGAGATATGACCTTTAGAAAATCGTCATTTTCCATACAAACTGTGCACTTTCATAGAAACCAAAGTTAATGGAAACATCCTACGTTAGTTAGTCTAATTTTTATTGTCAGCATTAGTACACTATGTCAATATTTCACATGTAAAAAAAAAGAAAATATGCTTATCCTAATAAATAAAAAATTTCATCCATTTTCGTATTATCTCTGAAAGTGCCCATAACCGCTGCAGCATTATCACGTTGAATTGCCATACTGAGTCTCTGCATCAGAAATGATTTTGACCGGGGCTCATTGGTTTTATCCGTTATTATTTTGCAGAGTTCGTTGAAAAAGTGTGAGGCTTCCTGGCTCCACGGACCCATAGTCTCAACAGCGAAGGGTACAAAATTGTAATTTTGTTGTATTAGCAGTTCATACTTCTTCACTTTCCTTTTTGCTTTCTCTTCAGCCGCTTTTCCTGCTTGCTTTACACTGGATCTGATGTTACTCGGTGCGAAGGTGTCTGTGCAAGTTGCATCCCATATGAGACTGCTTCCTTTCGACCAAGGTATTAAGGTCATTCCGTCTACTCTCTTGCCATCAGTTCGTGACAAGCCCGGAGGTTCCAACTGAGACGGAATCTCTGCTGACGCAAGAGCTCGTTTGATGATGTGGTTCAACTCGGCGTGACGTGCGTGACGACCTGCACTTTTTTGGCATTTCAAACCGTGGTGACCGTTCTTCTCTACTCTAGATCCGCAATTACATAAATGTGGGAAGCATATATCCAGCCCCAACCGAAGGCCCATGATTATTCTGAAGGGGTTATTTTCGAGCAAGGTACCGATTGATTTTGCCGGCAGGGCATGCAACCAAGCGCCAGACTCTGGCTTTTGAACTGCTAAAATTCGAGCTCGATCTTCTACACGCTCAAACTGAAGGCTACCAAACAATCTGTTGACTACAATCTCGTCCCATTGTTTCTGTGAAGAAGGCTTTTCAGGGTATATCGGGTTCGGTTGTAAGTTTTTCCATGCGCTTATACTGTCTTCGTAGTCGGCTATTTCTTCGATTTTCAGCGTAGAATTTTGTAACATGATACTGATAAGCGGAGAATTTGCGCTCACAGAGGACAAGAATGCAGGTAAAGCTGTGTCCCGGACTCTTCGTATTCCCATGCCGCCATACTTGATAGGTAGTGATGCTAAGGTCCATGTATCGTCGTCTAAATCCGAGTTTGTTAGTGTTTCAAACGTTGACTTTATTTCGCTGTCTATCTGATTAATAGTGGCCATATGGTTCCACATTGGTGTAGTTCGTAATAGCAACACAAGTTTCGGGATTGCAAAACAATTCTTGAGGATATAGAAGGCTATATGTTTACTGTCCAGAACTCGGAGACGCTCAAATAGTACTTTCAACTCGTTTAGCTTCTTATTGAATACTTTTTAGTTAGTTAGTTAGTTAGTTACTTAGTTCCAGAGCCATTTGTATGAAAACCCACTTTTTTGGAGTTTTCTCGAAAATGGCTCGATACCTTTCTTGAAATGTTGCAGGGACCTTCGGCTGGGCATTCTACGCCATATGAGATTTTAAAAAAGGGGGGGTACCGGCCTCGTTTGGGCGCCAGGGCTCTTAGAAGGCGCCATATAAAGCCCATATGTATGTGTTTGTGTGTGTGTGTGTACGGAAGCATATTTTGTATAAGACATGGTTGGGTGTTCGAGATACAGGTTTGGTGTCAAAGGGAAAGATGTTGGGTTTGGTGTGTAGTGTATAGTGGTGACCGCCAAAATGGCGGAAAATGGACCGGGGGCTCAAAAAAAAAAACTTTTGATATGTTGTAGAGGAAGTTGAGGGGATCATTTTCGCCCATGAAAGTAGTAGCCGCCGCGGCTCGGTTTGGCGGCGGCGGCGGCTCAAAAAAAAACTTTTGATATGTTGTAGAGGAAGTTGAGGTGATTATTTTCGCCCATGGAAGTAGTAGCCGCCGCGGCTCGGTTTGGCGGCGCCGGCGGCTCAAAAAAAAAACTTTTGATATGTTGTAGAGGAAGTTGAGGGGATTATTTTCGCCCATGGAAGTAGTAGCCGCCGCGGCTCGGTTTGGCGGCGGCGGCGGCTCAAAAAAAAACTTTTGATATGTGTAGAGGAAGTTGAGGGGATCATTTTCGCCCATGAAAGTAGTAGTCGCCGCGGCTCGGTTTGGCGGCGGCGGCGGCTCAAAAAAAAACTTTTGATATATTGTACAGTAAGTTGAGGTGATTATTTTCGCCCATGGAAGTAGTAGCCGAAACTTCCAAAAGTACTGATATCACAACAAAAACCCTTTTAAAAGGGAAATGTGACGCAAGTCCTTCTTCCTCCTTCCAAAACAACTGATATCAATTTGGGGTGACGCTTAAAGCGGTTCATCGCTGCTTCAAGTAGTAAAGCCTTCCCGAAGTTTTCACCTAAAATGATTAATAACTCAGGAGTGGGGGAAGGCTCCAAGAAATCCAATGATGAAAAACGTTTGTATCATTGCGGCTTACCATCCCATAAAAGTTCATTTGATTTCATTTCGTTTTACACGAGTTATAGCCAAAAAACCATTTTTACCACCCCCTGACATGCACTTACTTAGCACACCATAACTACCCTAAAATATCAAATTTTCCAAAAATGAGAAATTATTTTTCTTACAATAGAACAAGGAATCGAATTGCACATTCATCGGGAAAAAGTAGGACATGTTGTCCCAAAAGTTTACGAAATCGTTCGAAGTTTTCGCAAAATCGCTCTTGAGAAAATAGCTGCGCATTAAGACACAGCTCAAACATGGAATGGTGTAAACTTGTTTTTTACCTGTCGTCACTTGATGACGCCACAGGAGTTTATAGGATTTCAATAGAGATAATAAAGGACGTGAGATTAAATAGTTGTATTTTATTTAGTACTCATTTTAGCCTATAAGGGTTCCGTAAAGGAATTAATGAGTTATTAATTCATATAAACTTGTTTTTTACCTGTCGTCTCATTGACGCCACAGGAGTTTAGAGGACTCTAATAGAGATGGTTAATCCTTGTTGAGATAACAAATTTTTGCGTAAAATCCCTAAATTACCATAGCTCATTGTATATAATAAAAAATAAAATCGCATGTGAGAGAGTACTCATTTTTGAGCCTACAAAGGCATTCCTTGAAGGAAAAATTTGAGCATTGCTCGAGCTAAGACACTGTTTCGTCGTATGTAGGTTCTTTTCACCGCAACTCATCAGTCACTGGCAAGCGGTGAAAAGAATGGTCCTCACACGTGCCACCGATACATTTGAAATAGCGCCATCTTGAATTTTCCCAAGCAATAAATTAGATTTTTTTTGGTTCTCGAATTTTAGCTTCGGAATGAGAATACTTAGAGAGTTGGTTTCTTCGAGAAAGTTATAGACTTTGATCAGCTGATTTTTTTGGGATTTTCAGAAATCTGCCAAAGTGACGCCATCTTGGATTTTTGTTAGGTATAAATTATACTTCTTTGGGTTTTCGATTTTTTGCTCCAGAATGATAACACTTGCAGAGTTGGTTTCTTCTAGACAGTTATAGAGTTTCATCAGGAGAATTTTTTGGTATCATAAGAAAATGGCTGCCAGCTGTAATAGCGGCGCCATCTTGGATTTTCGTTTATGCTTTTTCGCTTTTCGAATTTTAGCTCCGTAATGACACTACTTAGAGAGACGGCTTCCTCTAGAAAGTTATAGAGTTTCATCAGGAGAATTTTTTGGTATCATTAGAAAATGGCTGCCAACTGTCAAAGTGACGCCATCTTGGATTTTTTGCTAAATTCTGTATAAGAATACCTAGACAGTTGGTTTCTTCAGCAAAGTGATATGAATCAGTGCGAAGAATTCGTGACACGAAGTGTTCCGAAAGTGACATGAAGTGTTCCGAAGGTAGCCGAAGGTGACACGAATGTTTCGAAGGAAGGCGAAGGTGACTCAAAGTATTCCGAAGGTAGCCGAAGGTGATACAAAGTGTTCCGATGGTAGCCGAAGGTGTTGGAGAACAATTTCTTTCCGAGGAAATTTTTTGGAGAAAAAAATTGCGTCACAAATGCCGGACCTAACGACAAAATAATTTTTCTGCACTTTCAGTTTTTGCGCTGCAAAAATTTGACTTTTGTTTGTTACTGGGTAGATTGTTTCAGGTAAATTTAAATTTTTGCGTGTAAAAACTGAAAGTATTGAAAAAGTATTCCGTTGGTGGATCCGGCATTTGTGACGCAATTTTTTTAACACAACGTAATTTTGTTTCAAAGAAAGCGCTCTAATTTTTTCAGGAAATCAAAACTTTTAACACAAGGTTCCATTCAAACAAACTTCTGCGTATTATCTGCGATAGCGTCACCTAAAGCGATATCATTAATTTTAGAAGGAAACTTACGGACTGCGTCACATTCTACCTTTAAAGAGGTTTTTGTTGTTTCTATGTAGTTCCAGTCATTGGAATCTGAACCTGTTTTTTTTCTGAAGTTAGTTTCAGGTTGATTTTTTTGGTATAAATCTGAATTGAAAAACAGGTTACCGAATTTTTATTCAGGTCGAATCAAAAACGTAGTTTTACAATTGTTGACTGATCGAAATTTGTTATGCAATGTTGCTTAAGTCACCAATATGAGATTACGTGCCAAACATCATAAATTGCCTGTTTTAGTTTCGACTTCAACAGGAAGTCCAAATGTAACGAGTTTTGAAACAGGGGAAGTTGAGCTAACAAAATTTCGCCTGCGACGCGTATAAGCAATACTACCTAAATGACTGATGGTGTGCGAGTCACCAACAAATCGCAATAATCTTGCTATCTACAACTTTCTGAAGTAAAGATTCGCTCTAAGAATTTACAAAAAATGGGACCAAAAAGTACTCCATGCAAATGGAAACAGAAGAATTTTCGCATTCGGCGAAATTACATTTTTTTTCGAATTCATTCAATTTTCGTAATATTGCGATGGGGCGCTGCCCCTTCTGTCAATTCATCCTGGCTACCGTCCTGCTCATATCTCTGGAACTATGAGAGTTACAAGGTTGCTTTCAAAGACAAAGTTGCAGAGAAGAAAATTTTAGAGAACACGTGTTTTAGGGTTTTACAGAAAAATGACCATTTATTTATTTATTTTCCAATGACAGAAATACAAAATATAATTTTAAACTCTTCAAACATAGCAACGAATTCTTAGTTCATATATCACAAGTTCAGATCAGTACAAAGCGAAAAATTTAAATTGAAAGCTAGAAATTCACTCCTAAGATATGAAGCCACGACACGGCATCACTGTCACTTTGTGTATAGGTTCGCTGTAAACATCGCACATTCCTCTACTATGTGTCTCATGGTTTGGATCTCTCCGCAAGCACACAGTGGTGATTCCATATAGTTCCATCTGTGTAGCAGATGTCCACAGCAGCCCTGGCCAGTGCGAATCCGATTTAAGCGGCAGATCACCTCCTAGAATCACTCCTAGGTACTTTCGATATTTGTCGTGTTTTACTCTCTGACCGTTCATTTTCAGCTTTATTTTCCGGTTCGCTCGTCGGTGATTTAGGTGAAAGAGGCATAACACAGTTTTGCCAACATTCGGTTTTAGTCACCATTTCGTGAAGAAAATCGCTAGTCTTCGTAGGTCAGTTCGGATAGCCTTTACAACGTCTTCAAATTTTTGGGCCTGAGCCGCTAGAGCGATATCGTCGGCGTACACGAAACGTCTCGATCGTAATCCTTGTGGGAGACCGTCGTTAAGATACCATTTTCGACTGGTTTGGCCGTTGATTTCAACGCTGAAGCTCCTGTTGCTGAGGATATTCATAAACAGTGTCAGTGTTTTCTGACAGTCGATGATTCTGCTATGCTTCATCATCAGTCCTTTTTTCCAAACCGTATGATAGGCCGCTGATAGATCTAGGAACACTACTCCTCTCTTGAGTTCTTTTTCGAAACCGAGTTCGATTTAACTTGTTAAAGATAGTACTTGATCGCAGCTTCGTGCGGCAAAAAGAGATGCCCTTCGGCTCTTTCGGAAGTTCGATCTGTACTCTTGATTAACTTTCCATTTTTGCGCTGTAGATACAGTGCCTTTCGAATTTTTTACGAGCTGGGCTGCAATCTGATCAGGAGTAACTGGATATAATTTTCTGTTTTTTGGCGACTTACCACTAAGCCGGTTTATCGTGTTTTTGCGCAATGATTTGACAATTGACAGTTTTGTATTTTGACGCATGGTTGTGCTCGCTGACAATATTTTTTAGTGACGCTAACGCTAACAATAGTTTCAAAAATTATTAGCGTCGCTAGCGTGATTCGCTAATCTAAAAAAAATTAAAAAAAAACCCTCGCTAATTACGTTCATTATCTTTTAAATTTTTCAATTGAAATCCCAACGCAAAATATTTTTGTCGAAGATCACTTGCGAATAGTCAAACTATGTAGAAATAGCCATTTACAAACTTCTGGAAATAGCATTTAGGTTTTAACTAAAAAACTTCGAGTTCCCCAGCAACGTTGTAATTGTACGTTGCGATTCTAACTTTGGGAAAGTCATATAATCAAATAATTGGGACGTTCTTTGTTTACACTGTTCTGACTTTTATGCTTCCCGTTCCAACGATAATGTTAAGTAATACGTTAGTATTTCTGAAATTGTGACGCAACGATGACAAGGCTGTAACGTTACGAATAGTAACAAAAATTAAAAACTAAAAGAGCAAGTAATAACTATTTTGAACTTTTATGATAAAATTATAACGTCACCTACATCACCGTCATCTGCATTTGTTACTCGTATGTTAACTAAAATACATTATCATGTTAGTGAAGAACTAGCGATTAGGGAAGTTTTTCGCTAGTTGGATTTTAGGGAGCGCTAGTCGCTATTAGCGAGCAATTCCCAATTCTAGCGTCGCTAATGACTAGCGACTCTAGTACAACCTTGTTTTGCGGTTTTTTTTACAATTTTTTTTTTGACGAATTTTTTAAGTTATTTTGTTGGCAACTATGACAAAACAGCTGTTCGAAAAATCTCATTTTTGTTTACTAATATTTGAAATATGACTCAGGATTGAGAATGTTTTTCGCGAATCAAAGATATAAAATTAAAAAAGAATTATTTTCAATAGGTTTTTAGGTTGGAACGGGTTAGCTCAGTGGTAACGTACTGGCTTTCCACAAAGAATATCCGGTTTCAATCATTGTGAAGACAAATTCTGTATAGAATTTTTCTTCGATGCATAGCATCAAAGTAACGTTACTAGGCACACCCAGGCTTCATAATTTGGGTAGTTGTGAAATTGGTGCCGTAACGATTCGTATACATAGAATAATGACAAATATGACGTCACCCATATTCGATTTTGTGTACAAATATCTGAGTTTGACTTTGGACGGACATGTAGTTGGTAAAATGCTAACTACCTGCCGGTAAAACACATTGAAGGGGCGAACCAGCATTCTAAGCCCTACTAGTTTCCGCCCTAGTAGTCTCTGAACTCATTTGACTCGACGCGATCGCTTTCTAAGGTTGAACACGGACTGACTCTTTCACCTTTATCTCGTCATGCATATTGGCGGTTCGACACATATGCGACACTTTCGTTTGACGTTCGTTTAATGCTATTGGAGTTGGATTCTACAGCCGGTTCATTCCTTTTTACCTAGTTTGAAGAAACAGATGACACTTTAAAATTAAACAACTTTTTACTGTACCCAGCAAATAAAGATCTATCCAAATAAGCAAAATTTGGGCGAAAAATTTTAAATTTCTATGACGCATTCAAATTTAGCGCAAAAAATCTATGACTGACGCCCAAAGGCGAAGTTGTAGAGAATTAAATTTAAGCGAACACGTGTTTCAGGGTTTTGGGGAAATATGGCCAAATACTGGTATATGGCCTGGCCACTTCCAGAATTGGGCAGTATGACCCAGATCTCCAGAACTATGAGTGTTAGGAAGTTGGTTCCAAAGGCGAAGTTGTAGAGAATTAAATTTAGACGGACACGTGTTTCAGGGTTTTGGATAATCATGACCCAATCCTGGTATATGGCCACTTCCATAATTGGACAGGATGACCCAGATCTCCAGAACTATGAGAGTCAGGAAGTTGTAGAGAATTAAATTTAAGCGAAAACGTGTTTCAGGGTTTTGGGAAAATATGGCCCAATACTGGTATATGGCCACTTCCACAATTGGGATCACCCAGATATCCAGAACTATGAGAGTTACAAAGTTGGTTCCGTAGGCGAACTTTTAGAGAATTAAATTTGAGCAAAAACATGTTTCAGGGTTTTGGGGAAATATGTCCCAATCCTGGTATATGGCCACTTTCAGAATTTTGTTTTTTTTTGGCAGGATGACCCAAATCTCCAGAACTATGAGCAATAGAAAGTTAATTAAAAGGCGAAATTGTAGAGAATTAAATTTTAGAGAGCACGTGTTCAGGGCTTTGGGGAAATATTGCCCCATCCCGGTATCGCTGTACCAGTACGAAGTACAAGGTGCTATAGATTTATTAAGAACCATTTTTTGTAACATTGAATTAATGATCTATACAGAAAAAACTTATCGGAGCAAAAAAAAGTCTAATTTTATTTGTTTATTTGTTTATTTGAATATTTGAATTATTTGAATAGTTACAATAAGATTTAAATATCCTGGTGAGTCTAAAGTATTCAAAATATCACGTAATAGTGAAGTACAGCAGATACACAGGTTATATTACACGAAAAACCGAAACCTAACACATAACCTAAATTTCTACCATCAATAACAAGGTGAATAGATTCAACAACTGATATTCTTTTTTTACCCAACATCAAGTTGATTATAATTTCCTCAACGTAAAACCTATCGTAAAACCAAAATTCAAAAAAAAAAAAAATCAATATTTGATTGTGTTGTATTGCCGTTTCTTATAACAATTGTTTAATTTTGTTGTATTGCTTGGGAAATGAAACGATGATTAGATGCTATCTTGTCTTTTTAATGTCTATATTTCGGAATCATTGTTCCATCTTCAGGACACTACAAAATGAATTTTTTTTTTTATATACATTTTTTTATAGGTTAGGTGGTAAACGAGATGACACCAAATAATCTAAAGTAAGTTTGAATTTAATTTTTTAAAAAACTATTCCAAATTGATTTTAACAAATAAAAATTAAATTATTTTTATTGTATTTACCAAAAATTATTGCCATTACTTATTAATTTTGATATTAATTTTTCAGGCCTACGTGTTATGTGGGTGTTGATCTATCGAAGCTGTAAGAATAGTTTGTTACATTTATCACTTGATGATGTTCATGAGCACGTTCATTTTTACTTAATATTGATTTATAATTTTTTAGAAGCCTGCCATACGCTGGACCTATTATCGCTGTATCTTTTTTGAAGTTGCAAACCTGGTCTTCATGCATTATTATCTGATTAATTTCTTGAATTTGTAGTTTGGTTTTATTTCTTTCCTTTTTTAGGATTTTTATATTTTCAATATTAAAGTCAAATGTATGGCCAGTTTCCTTTGCATGGTGTGCTAACGCTGTTATATTTTTATTGACTTTTGATATATTTTTTGTTGAACAGTCATTTTCATGTTGTGATGTACGGGTACCGACCTTCTGAATAGTTTCACCAATATAACTTGTATCCTTTCCATTGCAACCAATATGGTAAACGACCCCACTTTGACTTTGTTTTTCAACTGGTTGTTTTAATTTTGAATAGAAACATCCAAGTTTTTGTGGAGGTCGTGGTGCAATTTTTATATCAGGAACAAAATATTTTATTTGAGCGGTCGGTTAAGTTAGGAACATACCTCATGGCGGAATATTTCACATTATTTTTAGGAATACTAATGTTGTGCTTGCTCTCATCAGGAAGAAATGGGTAACTTTTCCTTTTTGACATAATATTCTGTGATTGTTGGTTGTCTCTGGAACGATTTAGACGGTTAATTGCTTCGTCGTGACAGGATCGCTCAACTTGATCATATAATTTTTTAATCAAGTTGGTTGGAAAATTGTTTTTTCTCAGAATCTTGTAAATCACTTTTTTATTTTCTTCATGAAAATCGTGATGGCTTATTGTCAAAATTTTACGAATAAAAGACTTGGCGACATTATTCTTCATGTGGTGGGGGTGGGCCGAATAATAATTGATAAGACGATTCGAAGCCATTGATTTAGTATACCAATTTGTTTTTATTTTGTTGTTGTTGTTGTCAACGTGTAAAGTTAGGTCTAGAAAATTAATTCGTCTTTCACACTCGATTTCCTCGGTAAACTCGATGACTCCTGGGAGATAGTTGTTTAAGTGTTGTTTTATTATGTGAATTTTATTTTCAGGAACCGCTGTAATATGATCGTCTACGTAAATTTTCCAGAACTGTGGTGTAAAATCTAACTTTTCTAATGTCGTTTCAACTATTTCTTCCAGCAGGCGTTCTACTAAGATTGAACTCAATGAAGAACCCATAAATAATCCATTGATTTGTCGATAAAAAATATTTTCAAAAACGAAATAATTATTTTCACTCAGACAGAATTTTAATAGTTTTATAAAACGGTCGCGGGGAATGGTAGTGTTTGGTTCTACTTTATCAAAATTTTGCCTTGACTGCTTCATCAACGGGTATTGTACCAAAACAATTGATAACGTCATAAGATACTAACTTGTATCCTTCTTTCAATTTAGTCGATTTTATACTCCG